>JAVYIG010000370.1:0-630100 GCA_035222895.1 Strongylocentrotus droebachiensis
TTAGCCTTAACTGGCACCCGTAAATCGCAACATAAAATGCGTCCAAAATCACCCCTTCCCGACCCGACGTACATTGCACAGTGGCTTTGGAGGTCGCTAGTGGACTTATCTTTCTTCTCATGACATAAAAAGCACTTTGAAATCGGTCAAAAAATGAATATGAAATGTAAGATTTTGCTAAGTGCCTGAATTCCTACATAATATTCAATGAGGTGCCAGAAGATTTCTTTTGACAGTGAGGTGCCCGAATATCATTGCCTTAATGCAGCAAATTGTCCGATTAGATCTATATCTGATTTTTTGTTTTTTAATCTCAGAATCACATTTTTACCACGCTCATTCGAAATATGAGATCACTAGTTACAAAGTCTCTATGTGAATCAAAAGGACCTAAATAAAAAAATAAAAAATCATATTTATAATACGTGTTTTCATATTTTCCATCTTTGTCACTGTCAGCAGGCTTGCCATGGCATGTGCACCAGACACAACCATGTACAAGGACAGTGTGATAGAAACACTTCAGTTCCCAGATGTTGAGATGAGAACACCCCCTTTCTTAAACGCTGGAGACTGGACGGTTTCTCCAATAAAGGCTTCTTTAGAGGGATCCACAATGTGTTTCTTATGTCAAAGGGAATATAAACTACTGTCCACCATGGATGCATTTCATCAACATCTTCTACAAGATCATCAACTCATTATACATGATCCCCACCTTATCTGTGATCTTCAAAGGTAATCTTTTTTAATTTTTAAGTACCGGTACACATATTTTCAATTGTCATGCCCCTTGATTTTGAATTCAAATATTAATTTAAGAAAAAGAAGAAGGGAGCTCATAAACACATGATAATGTATGCAATATTTCATGTGTGCTAAGAATCATCACATTGGTAATTTGTTGACTTCTTTTAAGAGTTTTGTCCTTGGTGAGAAATGTTCATCTGTGCCCTAATAATATTAAAGGTGATATTTAATTTGTCTTCATTCAAGTGTGCTGTCATTGATTATGTGTTCCATTAAACAAATACACACCTTTTTTAATCAGCTAATGGTAGGCTCATTCTGCAACTGATTCTTTTTCTTTAGGTATACACTCCTTAGGAATTGGAACTATTTGCACTTGCCTCTAGCCCATCGAGGCGCGATGGCTCAGTCGGTAGAGCAGTGGTCTCGTAATACGGTGACCCGGGTTCAAAACCAAGGCGATGCACTAGTGCCCTTTGGTAAGGCATTAATTCTCATTACCAGGGCCCTCGGAGAGGACCTAAAGCCGTTGGCCGTCTGGTTGCTTACATACAAGCATTTATGCTTTCTTAGCAGTCAGGTTGAATAACCACCACCACCATGCGTCCATATAGAGATTTAATGAGCGTCTCTCAAGGCAGTTTAAATTAATATACCGGTATTGATATTTTGTTCTTGATATCCAGGTACATTGAATACTGGAGGGAGAGATTTTCTAGAGAAGATTACATGCATATTTGCACCATCCATCGTGAATCAGGTAATTAATAGATTATTATATTAATTGAAAGAATATAACTAGACAATTTTGAACACTTTTACTTGAAATATGAGGTAAATCAATGACATTGAATTAAATTTTAAACATACAAGTTGAAATCTAATAAGTGGTTTTGTGACATGGTTAACTGCAAAATTCCCTTCACCTTGTACAAGCTAACTGCCATGTAGTTCATTGGAATAAGGTTATTTTGTTTTGTTTGTTTGTTTAGACACAGATGTGCAATACAGACTTGACTCATCATTGGATGAAGATTGTCAGATTCGTGAGTACTTGCAACGTAAGCGTCTAGACGCAGTCCTGGCTGTCCAGCAGGAGGAACGAGATGACACCTCCCTCTCCAGATCTTGCCTCTTCTGTCGGGAATCCTACACCGGAAACCGAGCCGACCTGTTCAATCACATGGCTTTCAGTCACAGCTTTAATGTAGGCCAGCCAGACAATATAGGTTTGTTGATAGTTGTTTAACACATTTGAACTGAGAGAATGAGCAATATCTTGTGATATTTATGTCTTTAGACAATGTATTTTTATGTAACTTATACTGATTCTTAAACAGTGGAGCTACATGTACATCAAAGACTTAACTCTCCTCCATTATCAGTACCATTACAGATTTCTTAAAAGTTGCAATCCAGCATTCATTACATTCCCAAATACATGTCTTTTGAATCCTTCATGTTTTGGTACCAAAATTACTCTTTCTGACCAAAATATGGTTACGGTAAGCTCTTTTTTAAAAGAAGTATGGAGAGAAAACAAATTGCATTTATAGCAAGACTCTGGAAGCGATGCTACAATGTTCACTTTTCTTGAACAAGATGACTTATTGCACCTCAACTCTCTGAATGAATCACAGTCGTTTGACTCTTTTGTTCTTTGGAAGTGGTCAGATTGTTAAAGAGAAGGTTCATTGATTTTAAACTTGACTGAATTTGATATCATTGTATGATTGCAGTCGAAAAATTACACTGATTAAACTTATTACATTTGTGTAACTTGTAAATTTGAGCGAAAATTATAAAAGTTGATTAAACTTGACGAAAAATCTACACACTCAAGACCCGTACAACATTGTAATTCAGCTGATTTTTCAGTGACGTCACAATATGAACGATAGTGAGGGCTTAAAAGGTACTTTACCGGTACTCATAATTTCAATGAACTGTCTCTTTAAAGATGAAGTTGACTTCTGGTCATGCGATTGCACTGTGAAAGAAACGGTGTGGAATCGACCAGAAAATGTTGATCATCTAGCATTTAGTATTCGTGTGTATTGCAAGGTTCTGGATCATCAAAATTATAAGAAATTTGACCAAGTCTTACACTGTACACAGAAAGATGTATATGGGAATACACGAACACGTGGCGTAAAAATCTGTCCCGATTTTTACGATGTTACATGACATTTTTAGAATATGAAGGCATTTGAAGAGCCATGCTTTTCAGGGAACATGTTTTATCTGATGTTCTTCCACACTTGCATAATAAGAATGATAACACTCACAAGTTATTTGTCACCTCTTCCCAGAACTCAAGCTTCTCTTTAAAGAGGATTTTATTTTATTAAGCTGGAAATCAAATGAAAGGGTCCTTGAGTATCCCTAGAGGTGAACAAAAGCAAGGATGTTCTGCCTTTAAATATTCCCATTGTCCATGCATACAATGCTTTTAGGGGTTTGGGTCTTGGGATAATATTTTGTTTGATAAGTTTTTTAATCTTGTCTTTGTATATTCTCTACCAGCCTCTTATCCTCACATTCCATTAGCCATGCTGCAACTACTGATGATTGCTCACTTGTGTGACTATGGATTATGAATGTTTTGAAGCAAACTCAACACGTTAATTCCTCATAATTTCATTGTTAAAGTATAAATCATGATATATGCCACTAAATTGTAAGCATCTCTATAAGTTTGCTTTTTCATTTTCTCTTTCTTTCAGTGTTTGCCAATGAATTCCTTGATCTTCTTGAAAGAACATTAGAAAAGTGAGTCAGCTTGACATGTCCTACATCATTCTTTTTCCCAGCCTCTTACTTGACCAACCATTATACTGTTGTCCCACTTAATGTGGGGCATTTAGTGACATAATGAATGAATAACACTGAATGAAATTCAAATTCAAAATGAAAAATATGTTATTTACTTCTCTGAGGTATGATTACAAATCATCTAAAATTGATCATACTGGAAGTTTTATTGTGGAGAAGATTTAGACACTTTCATATTTCTGTATAAGAAATGCACTTTTTCCAATTGTGATAAAAAGAGGACGCACCCTAGAAACTGAATCATTAGATTCTCAGCTATTGAAGGACTCTTTGATATGAGCTCATGTATTGTTCAGGGAAAATGATTTTATTTCTGGTATAGCAAAGATTTCCTTAGTCTTTAGCCCAAGATTTCTTAGACATCCAATGAATTGAATGACGGCACCTGGAAACCTGTACGCAGATATGACTTTAAATTATTTCCAATCCTTTTCAATATCAAGAAATGAATGTATTCCTCATAGAACTGCAGTGTTCCTGCCTACACTTTAAATTTGTTATAATGTTAATTCCTTGTTCTTGTCTTCAGCCTGCAGTGTCTTTATTGCGAGAAGATCTTTAGGGACAAAACGGCGCTCAAGGATCACATGCGTAAGAAGCAGCATCGACGTCTCAACCCAAACAACAAGGGTTTTGATAGATTCTACATCATCAACTACCTGGAAGCGGGCAAAGACTGGCAGACGGTTCAAGCTGAGAGGGATGTGGTGATCAGGTCAACAGACTCAGGAGATGAAGAGTGAGTTAATAAAAGAAACACAACCTTGAAATTTAGACCATTTAAAAAAATGGCTATTTAAAGTTATTTTACAAATAACCTTGTTTTATGTTAGATTATATAGAGCAGGGGTTCTCAAACTTTTTCTTTGAAGGTCCAGATGTGATTTCTATGTAAGGTTCGAAACTTGCCCGGGGATGCCATTCGCCTGAAAATTCTTATGGACGAATGTATACTTCAACTTAAGTAGAACAATGTACAATATGATTGCTGGAAACCCGTGCACAACTCAAGCGGTATTCAATTTTTTTTCAGACTTACAAATGTTAGAATAATAAAACAGCTTTCTAAACAATTCTTCTTTACAACATACTGATCAAATAATTTGTTAAAGACAAAATAAATATTTTGCTCTTATTTTAAACACTGCATGCTTCTTTCAAAAGCTGAAAATTACTTGGTAATCACAAGTTTCAATACTGATAGCTATTGCAAGGAAAGTTCGGACAAGTCACGGAAGGAATGTGCAATACACTTCATTAGCTGTAATGCGTGCAGAAGCGAACCCAAACAAATATACGTGATTGTACCAAGAAATTATTAAAAACTACAAGAGAACAATTGGAAAGACAACTACTCAAAATTACTGTAAGCAGATGCATAACTTGGACGAAGAATACAAGAGTAGTCCAAGAAAAGCCACAGATGGAATGGGCCTGCAAGCACAGGTTCTGTTTATGTTGAGCACGAATCCACTCTACTGCCCTCTACGGTACAAAGCAGTATAACAATGGATTCAAGCATATAGTGATTAGATATGTGCAGCAGGCCCCTAAATAAAACTCACACTCTCTCCTAAGGACAATTTTATACAACAAAAGGTTGTCTTGGGAACCACTAATATCTTTATAAATGGGGTGCAGGTGAAGAGCCTTTGCTGGGAGTTTAGGGGGGGGGGGTGCCACAGGAAGTTGTTGATTTTTTTTTTTAATTTAGAAATTTCCTCATTCAATAAAATAGCCCTTTCATTTCATTTTAGAAAAAACAAAGACAATTTTATAGAACTTTTTTTTTGGTATTGCACCTTAGTCCACATTCTTCTCAGGCACATGTTGAGCCAACTCATCGGAAATGTAATCTGTAAGTGTAAATTTAAGTTTCATGTTCTACCTTTCCCCCTCTCTCTCTCTCTCTCTCTCTCTCTCACTCACTCTTACTCTTCTCCCCCCGACCCTCCATCTTGTTCTCTTTTACATTATTTTCTTTCTTTTCTCATTTTTCCTTCCGTTGTTTTCTCTTTTTCCCCATTTCCATTATTTAGGCTGCCAAAAAAGGAGGCACGTGGCTGATTCGCCCCCCCCCCCTCAATTAGTCTGTGATTTATACGTTGATGTAGGCAATTTGCATAACCTGCAGTGGGATTTGATTTCCATCATATCTAATAGGTCGCCGACCCGTTACTCAGAGTAGCAATTTTGTTTTAATTATACAATCCTTTTTTTTCTTCTCCTCTCTCTTTTTCCTTTCCTCTCTTCTCTTTTACTCTTTTTTCTTTCTTTTCTCCTTTTTCTTCCATTGCTCTCTATTCCCCCTTTACTTTTTTAGGCCGGCATTAAAAAGGGGACCGGCTAATTTGGCCCTTAGCTGGATCCCCCACTGTTTCTAAAGCTAAACAAATAAAATAATAAAATAGTGGAAAATGTTTGCTTTTCAGGATTTCTTACATTCCTTTTGATTTTTAAAAATGTTCTTTAAAATTCCTTTCCAATTTCTTTTAAAACAAGGCAATTGGAGACACTGTCCCGGTCGAACTTTAAGAGGCCCTGATATAGAGAAACCCCTAACCTTGAAATGATATCAAATGTATAGATAGTCATTTCAAGGATATTAGTTTGTGAGGGAAAGAACAACAAAATCAGAAGAAGAAAAGAAAGAAAAAGATTTTGTTTTAATAATTTAAGCCTCAAGTTGAATACTTACCATTCATTTCTATAGCAGCATTTCATCATTTACTGCTGTCCATTTGATATATGATGATAAATTATTGAAACTGAAGGGAAGCATGGATAAATTATTAACATCAAAATAGATATGATTAATTTGATATTGCCTAAAGACTCCAAACTAAAATCACACACCATAGGATTAGAATAAAGTTAAAACAGTTGAATCTCTTCCTTAAAAGTTAACATCAGTTTAAAAGTATGTGCAGTTAGTGTAAGACATTGCTTAGCTGGTATCAGTTTGCATCGAGTGGCTTGTAACTGTGACAGAAATTATTACCACTAAAGACTTTTTTTGAATTATGGGCTGTCTACTGAGGCCTTTAATTAGTAGGGCAGTATCATTCTAGATATCAATGGCAGGATTATAGCACTCTCTAGTGCCCAATATAGCGAGGCCAGGTTTATAACAGGTAATTCATCTGTCTTCACCCATCAGGCACGATAGATGAACTACCCTTCAAATCTCATTCTCAAAGGAATTGTTGGGATTTTTTTCAGCTAAACCAATCCACAGTGTTATTACTTTTATACATGTATATTGAGCTAAACATTGCCCCAAACAACCACAAAATAAATGAATGAAGTAACTAAAGCTTGAAATATATAAACGATTATAAATACAATTTTAAAAAGGTGTTTTCTATTAATTCAGATGAGACTCTAAATTATGAAAGGGACTTTTTCTTTTTTAAAATGCTTAATGTTTGTCATTTTGATTGCATTATATTCAATTCATATTGCAAGCATGTTATGAAAAACATGCAATTTCCAGCTCTTCCATATCCTCTGGCAAGAAAATGAACACGAGTATTTATGCTTCCTTTGTGGTAGCAGTGCTGGCAATATATCACCCTCAGGATTGACATTATGGCCACATTTACCATGAGCTTCAAGTGATAAGTGCCCTTTTATTGTAGGACTTGTATTCTGAGAATATACATGTACATGTTGATCATTTGGGGATCTTACACCATATTGCAGCTGCAGGAATCATCATACACTATACAGGTGTATTAAATTTACCCATTCCAGAGTTTGCAATATATTTCCTGGGATATTTTGTGCAACGGTTTATGAGGAGGTTATCAAGGTTAATTTCATTCCTGACTGAATCTAATTTCTGAAATTTGGTTTGGTAATATGATATTAAATTCATCCAATTTCTTTAAAGCGAAAGTCAAATATTAAGTTTACCTGAAGTTAAAACATGAGAACTAGCTCAGTGACACAAGTTTTTGAGAAATTTAGTAGGATATATAAATTAATAACAAAAGTTGTGAAGTTTTAAATACATGTATGACGTGATGAAACACAAATTTTAAACTCTTTGATTACCCTTGCAAGCAGCTCTGTTTGTTTTATACTAGATTTTTTTTTTATTAATCATTTTTTCTGAGGAAAATTTGTTCTCATATATATGTTCCCTAGATCAATGTGTTATTTGAAATACGTTTTTACACACCACATCAGTGAAAGGGTTCCATTCCTTCAACAATTCAGATGGATATTTAGTTCTCAGTACAGAGCAAATAGAGAGCTGTTCACAAGCTAGATCGTAGAGATGACTACCAGGTATTTGTATTTGATTGGTAAGAAGTTTATAAACCTTCTTAGCTTTCTCATTCACTTACAAATTTTACCTCATTTTTTTAAAATCTTCTAATTATCCGATTGTTCTGTTTTCATTGAAACCAATGTGAGGGTTAGCCCATTGCCTAGGGGAACCAGGTACATGTAGTTCAGTATCATGATTCAGTAATCAATATGCTTTCTGTTTGTCTTCTCTTTGATTGTCTCATAGGAGCTGGGATGATTGGGAGGCAGACTTCCATACCAACCTTGTATGTCTCTTCTGTAAGCACAGTGCATCGATGGTTGAAGATCTCCTAGGGCACATGGTACACATGCATCACTTTGATCTCCAGAAGTTCAGGCAAGAAAATGGTAATGGCTTTGGTTTACTGCTTTTTCCACCCTTCTTTCTTCTCTCTTTCCCCCCTTTCTTTGATTTTGCAATCAAATTTCACTTTCATTTTCTCATTTTCATTAACTCTAATATTGTATTCTTAATGTTGTACTATTTTGTGGAAGTCCACCCTGATATTCAGTTTGTTGCAATAAAATCAGAAATATGGGTGGAACTGGTCAGTGAAAGTTTGAGCAAACTCTCATAATTAATAAGAAAGTTATGATTTTTTAAGTTATAATCAATCAAATGTAAATTAGCAATGCTGTGCCGCTTCTGACGAAGTTCTTTCTCATTTGCTCTGTACAGAAAATTTAATAAATTTCCCATTTCTGCAGGAATAGAATCGTTGCATACAGGAGTTGTGTAAAATCATATGTGCAATATGTACTGCATGCATGATTGAAAACTGTCTTCAGATAATTTTTTATTTTTCTAGTACAGAGCAAATCGGAGAGAGCTAGAAAGATAGGTCACAGAGTTGCCAATTTGTGTTTGATTGATTGCAACTACAAAAATAATTAACTTTTATATTTTTATTAGATTTATCAGATTTTGCTCAAACTTTCACCGATTTGTTTCTCTCATTTTCCGCTTCCGGTCAATTTAGAAAAGAGAATAAATATAGACTGTATTATAGAAATTTTAGTTCAAACTACAAATTTAGTTCATGTATCAGCTTATTATGTTCTTCACAACAGTCCAGTTTCATTTCAATCATTCATCAAATTCATAAAATATTGAATTTCAAATACCGGTAGTGTTGTTACAGAATGACCAAAACCAATCTTCTTTGTCATTCCATAAGAGACCTATATCAATTTAATATTTCATAAATGTAAAGAATGGTCGAGAGGAAACCCAAATGTTGTGAAAGTACATGAACCTCATATTAGTTAATGTATTCATTTCATTAATGTGTAGATTTTGGTTAAAATTTCTATAATATTCTCTACCTATTCACAATTGAAAATTCTCTGGAAATGTGTTTTTGTAACACATTGAAACCAACTTTTAAGATGGATTTCCCCTGTAAGACAATGCACTGGTCTGATAAAGCAGCATTATATCTGTAACAAAAAGTTCAGCTTTTAAATTCAGCTTGTCAAGGGTTAAATAAGCTGAATAACTTAACCATTAAGATATTTATCCATTAGTAATCATTATTCTTGCTCCACTTACTACAAATCATTCATAAGGAAACGAAATGCGTTACTAATGACGGGTGCAATAATGATTTTTTACGAGGTGTGAAATTCTGCATACCATTATTTCAATACGCTGTATTTATCTAAAGGCTCGTGATCAATGAGCTCAGTCCCTGTGGGATGAAATGTCATCGTCAATTAACTCCGTTTATTACTTTACTGGGTACTGGGTAGTGTACTCAAGTGTGAATTCTTCAAGGACTTCCCCCAGAGTAAAGGTCTTTGAGTAAGACCTTGTGGTGTTGGTATAATCTACCTAATTACCGGACTCGTAGGAAGATGGACTCTGATGGAGTTTCATAGTAATGGGCTATTTGAGATTCACACAGAAGAGGAATAGTTTAGGCTGATCTTGTATATTGTAAGGCTGTAAGCAGAAAACAGTGATGCCAGCACGTGTATGTGAACTTTGTCACCTAAACTACAGATAGTAGTCGTCTGTGTACACTAGAAATTTCCAGTATTTTTCACCCGTCTCACCAATGACCTGTAACTGACCTTTGCAGGAGCTATTACATGTAGTTTCATTGATATATTCTATTTGTTGGTAATCTATGAAAAGCAAATGCATATATTCATCAAGAAATAAACAGAGTACTGTTCTTACCAGTCTTAGATATGTTATATTTAGAAATACACACCTCTTGAATTGGACCCACCACTGTGAAACGATTCATTTTGTCCCCTTTGAAATTTGTCATACACTGGATAGGAGAATGGGTAAAATAATATAATTACTTCCATGCAAAGGGCCAAATGCTTCTTTTTGGTACATGAGATCAAGTTTTTCGGTATTTCTCCATGATTGTTTTTTTCACAATCATTTCAACTGTCTAGTTGATGTATGTTGATAAGCCTTTCTCTATTTTTCATTTCAGCTCTGACTTTCTATGACCAAATCAAATTGGTCAATTTCATCCGGCGCTCTGTCCATCAGTTCATGTGTGTTTGCTGCCATCAGAGGTTTGAGAACGGAGATTGTCTTAGTGAGCATCTAGCGACTCATTCTGATCAGATGGCTGGAAGTCTAGATCGCAAGAAGTGGGATGAATCCCAGTGAGTTATTCCTTTTACTCAAAAATATTTGTACAATTGTATTTGCAAATGTATGGTATTGCTTCAAAGTACATACACCAACACTGCAAGAAACCTGTATGGTTTGTAATGTATTAATTATATACCAGAATGATAATCATGTACCATAAGGTAGTCTAGGTGGTTAATGGTTATTTAGACCATCTTGTAGATTCTGAGGTATATTTATAATTGTATTTGCAAATGTATGGTATTGCTTCAAAGTACATACACCAACACTGCAAGAAACCTGTATGGTTTGTAATGTATTAATTATATACCAGAATGATAATCATGTACCATAAGGTAGTCTAGGTGGTTAATGGTTATTTAGACCATCTTGTAGATTCTGAGGTATATTTATAATTGTATCTGTATCACCACTTAGAAATTATTTCTTGTATGTCCCCCAAATCTGAAGTAAATTATGTGTCCCTTGGAAAATGGAAATCATATATAATTTAGTATGCTTTTCAGTAAGCAAATGTTTTAGGTATTCCAAGGTACATTTATAATTGTATCTGTATCACCAGTGAGAAATTATTTCTTGTATGTCCCCCAAATCTGAATTAATTATGTGTTCCTTGAAAATCATAAATCATTTAGGATGCTTTTCAGTCAGCAATTGATTTAGGACTGTGTCTTTGTATTTCCTTCAAATAGGTTCCTCTTCCCAACGTTTGAGAACGATGCTCTCCTGTGCTCCTTGGAGGATGTAACGGATGATGATGAGGAGGAGACGACCAGACCTCACCAAGACACCACCAACGGGGTTCCCATCCTTGCTGAAGACCAACGCAACCTCCAGGACAGCATCCTCGTCCAAGAAAGAGACATCCTAAAGACTCTTATAGACAATAGATGATAGGGTGTGGTAGAAACCCCTTTGTCTAGGACTTCTGAACCTGCCTTTGCTGTTACCCAAAACTATGCAATGGACTGGTATAGAGATGTGATCCGATATCAAATATCAAATTGCAATTGATTTGAATCAATCATAGCTCTATATAAGATGGGGGTCCTGTACCCTGTGACGCAAAGCTTAGCAATTGATGGTACACTTGATTGATTGATCATATAATCAATTGACTGGACATCATGGTCATTAGCAAAATAGCAATCAGTTGCTAACTTATCTCATGTGTTAAGGGGCACAGATCTTAGCAGACTACATTTACAATCTTCTCATACAAGGGAATTAAATTATATATCACCTCACATGGTTAAAAAAAATATAAGTGATGTGGCTTTATAATTAAAAGTGCAATGAAATAATTAACATTTGGGATGAATATTGAATTACATGTAGCTTTAAATGTTCAGTCAGTAGTCTTAAATCAGTATTACATGTACCGGTATATTAAAAAAGGCTCATAGATGCTTGTGAAGAGAAAAGTCAGAAAACTCATCCTTAATAAATTCATTAATGATATGTTTCAATGCATCCCTGTGAATATTTATCCAATATTGGATAGCTTTGAGTGTGATACAAGAATGTATTGCCCGAGCTATATGACAATATTAAACAAGTCTAAGATGAGTCCAATATTGTCATAGCAAGAGCAATATATTCTTGTATCACACAAAAACAAAGCCATATAATATTAAAGGTAATACAAAGTTTTGGGACATTTTGAAAATTGGGTGGATAGTGATTCTTTACAATTTTGATATATTTGGATGCCCCTGTGGATGTATTATGAGTACTAGAAAATTTAGCCCCTAAAACACTTCTGCTTTTGAGAAAAATTGAATATAAAAATTTACCGGTGCTCCTGGTAAATTTTGATAAATTTCAAATTGCACCTACGGCCGTACAATGGCAGCTGCGACCATGAACATCTCAGACTATGTAGTTCTGATATATAATTTCCAAACGGGAATAGTAAATCGGTCGATTTTAGTTAGAAATATTGTTTTATGGCTTAATTAATATATTGACCTTGAGAGGGAGCTATACAACATAAAGAGTTTATTATTTACAATTTCAAAAATTTAGACTCGATTTCAACCGCGACAACGATCAATGAATATTGTAGGATCGTATAATATGCTTCCAATATGTTCATTTGAACCAAATTGATGACCCCATACCAAAACTTTGTATTACCTTTAATATCTACATGTATATCAGGCCGACTAGCGAAATAACAAAATTTGACTTCAGTAAATATTTTGTTTGTAGTACATATGGCTTCGTTTTCGTGTGATATCGATAGTTGAAGTTCATGGATGACTGAGCAATACGAAAACAATATTGGTCAGTCATCCAGGTACTTTTATTTATTGTACCACTTGGAAGCCTTATATAGATAATAATTGCAAATAGTGTGTACACACATGGATCTGTAGTTTATAATTGCATACACATGAACATGCATGACATCAAAATGTTCTTGTGGGACTTTGGTGGGTTTGAGGTTTAAGACAAAAATAAACAACAAGAAGAAAGTACATGTACAAAGAAGTGGGACCTGCAAATTACCTATGGTTTATGTTTCTCATATCGGTGTTCTATTCATGAGGTACAATTTTGCTTGTAACACAGCTTACATTTAGAAGAATACTGCCAGTAATTGTATTTGGTATACCGGGTTATCAACACAATCTGGAGAACCGGTAGTGGTAATGACAATATGGCAATTTAATTTGGGAGTAAAATTAACTTTGTGAATGGGTAGTTTTCCTGATGATCATGTAGTAAATAAGAGGTCTCTTGCTTTTTGAGCATATTCTTTGATTTATTTTTACAATGTGAAAGGGTTATATTTTTTCTTTAATAAATGATCATGTGGTATTATTAGTCATGTACACCTTGTGTTAAACCTTACTGTGTAAGTGCATTGACCCGTCTCCCAACAATGAAATTAATTAATTCAATGACAAGGACATGTATTATTGTTATGGTGTATGATGTGGAATGAAAGTTTGTTGACCTACTTTTCTCGAGAGTGGACTGCTGCTACACCCCCTGAATAAACGCCCACACAAGGAAAAATTTGTGGACACCACACAATGAATGGAATATTGGAAACTCCAATTACAGCAAGCATAAGAACAGATTTAAGTCAGTGGTTGGGTGATAACAAGGGGGTGGGACTAATGTAAAAAACAGATTGGAGATAACAGGTCAATAGATGTAAACTTTATTTTCTGAATCCAAACGAGTCCTCATATCAACTTCATCTTGAAGTTATCTTGAACCATGTTTTTTTTCTCAACATTCAAAATACTGATAGGTTGTTTAGGACGTGTACCTCCTATTTTGATTCTATGAAAATCGTAGTCGATTCTTATCTTATATTTTGTGTTGGAAATACATGTATTTATTGGTGTATGGCTTTGATAGCTAATCCCGAGACCTTGTATCAAAACTGCATCACAAGAGAAAGTGGCTTGAAAAAATTAATTATAAATTGGTGAAAATTGACAAAAGATTTAGAAACTTGTAATCACTATACATGTACATGTAAGTATATATGTGCTCTTCAAATTGGCAGAACAGTGAATCATTGTCGTTTTCAACACATGAACTGACTTTAATTTCAGTTTTTCAAAAAATGCATGGCTCAGGAGGGTCTATTCTCTTTAGAGGGCCTATAATAATATACATACCTGTACTTTTTTGTAGGCATTTAGGAGAAAATTACAAAATAATGATATTTTTGTACATGGCAAACGAAAGAGTGATCTCATATTTCAAACATGTGTAACTTTTTTTTTATTGGTCCGATTTATTTCAAACTTGCCATTCATGACTCTGTTAAAAATAAAGGCAAGTTCTGGTCTTCCGATTGCATTGTGAAAGAAAAGGTGTGGAATGGATCAGAAAAAGTTGATCATGTAGCATGGAAGTATTGGTGTGTACTGGAGCCATCAAAATCATAACAAATTTGGCCCAGTCTCGGTAAAGTAACAAACATTGTGCACAGAAAGATGTATATGGGACTACACAAATGGTGTCGGGCTACTAAGCTTGATTTTCTAATCTTTCTATGCTCATTACTCAGCCAGTATATATTTTCTACCAAAATTGTTTGGCGAATGACATTTATTTTTAATTTTGAACATTCAGTGTAAGTTTCGTTTGTGAGAATTCTTTTTTTCTTTCTTTTTTTTTACCAGAACTCACCTTTATCTTTAATATTATTTTCTTGATTTCAGACAAATTAACTTAATGCAAGGGTTGGATTTCCCTTTATTTGAACTTCCAATAAGTCACATTTGGAAAGGCACAAAAAGCAGAACACATGTTCTAGTGCTTGACATGCAGTGAGGGTGACTAATGATTTCCTCATCTTTATTTGCTCATTTTCAGCTAAATGTACATTTGTATTTCTGTTGAATTCATTTAGGAGAAATCACCTACTCGTACATGTATTTACTTATTTTGTAGTCTTCTCTTGAACATGCAGTGTTTTGATTCTTAATTTTTTTTGATCGAGTTACAAGTTACAACCAGAACTTAATACATTCAATGTTGTATCATGTCTTTAGATAATGATTGTTTATTTTCAAGATATAGATTTAACAATTATAAATACCAGTAAAGTAAACAATAAACATGAAAATAAAAACTGAAAAATTTGGTCTGTATCTTTATTTCAGTATATCTACATTAAACAATTAATTAAAGGGGGGGGGGGGGGGTAGTGAGCACTATATTTTTGGCCCTCAAAAATTTGAAAATTCTTATCCACCACCCCCCCCCCCCCCCCCCCCCTCCTGAGCGCCAGGGGAGGGGGCCCATCTAAAAAAAAAAAGGAAAATTAACGTGTTAATCTGCCACTGGTGTACACATAGCTTTGTCCATGTGTGATATGCAGTAGACCGTGCAGTCAGTGTTATGCCCCGTTGACACTTGCCCGCATTTTGGTTTACGCATTGACACATACTCCTGCGTAGTAATGCGGGAAGTATTTGTGGTAGAGTGTGGAAGGATGCGGGCCGTGCGTGAAATGGGCGACAGAATTTTCAAAATGTTCAAAATTTTGGCACAGCAATTTTGTTTGGCAACGTTCGTGAACTATGCGCCATCTAGTCGTGCCAGTGCGCGCCAATGCGTGCCGTTGGCCTAGTGGCATGCATATTCGCGACTAGTTAACGACTAATTTGCTCAAAATTTGCGCATTGGCTGCGCATATTTCCCGCGCAGTTTTTGCATGCCATGCGCATAGTTTGCGAATGCGTGTCCTGGTGGTTACGCATTGTGTGAACTATTCGTAAATTAGACGTGACCCTGTGTGCGACCGCGTGCGACTGCGTGCCACTATTTGGCACACATTGGCATGCCATAGAGTGGGGCAGTGCGGGACCAAAATGCGTGCAAGTGTCAACGAGGCATAATTCATGACTAACAAAGATTTGTGTCTGCAAACTACATTTACCTTCATAGCACTTATCCCATTTGTCCTGTACAATGAATTTCATATTTTTTGGTGTACCACAGAATTTTTTTCATTATACCTGGGCCAGGGATACTGGTACATGCACAGTATATTATTGAACATGTTTTCATATACATCCCCTATGATAAAGATAATACATGTATGTGTACCAGTGTTCTTCACCTAAAATCATGATGATGGACAGTGCACAGTACATTATGAAATTTACAGTGAGAAAATGGGAGAGGTGCACAAAGGTTTCAGAATACATGTACAACATCTGGGCCCTGTCTCATAAAGAGGTGTTATAAATCACAACTTGTTTGCGATTGATATCGACCGCAACTATGTACATAAGAGATATTATGTCTGATATACACTCTCATCCTCAGTATTATCTTTCTCTATCTCTCGCTTTGTCTCTCTTTCTCTGTCCCTCTCTCCCTTTCTCTCCCTCTGTCTTTCTCTATCTCACACTTTTCCTGGATCTTCTGTGCTGTCTGCACTATCATCCTCCCTACCTCTCTTCTACATGTATATTTCCCTCCAACCCTATGATGATTGTGGAATGAAATTAGCACATGTTAAGCGAATTTTATTAATTTGTATAAATACTGTATGTGTACACTAATTTATTTAGAAAATTCATTAATATGCCTTGATATGATTTATGTTTGTATAAATATTTATGTTTTTACATTGTACAAAATTCTGCAATTCAGCCATCTGGCTGCAAATTATTTTTTTAATAAAACCATTACCACCAGGAGAATGCAAACTTGTGATCGATTGGAGGACTTGCGATTGATTCGGATCAATCGTTACTCTTTAAAAGACAGGGCCCTGATGTTGTTAGTTACAGAGTTGGTAGTTTGTGGTTAGTCCATTACAACTTTAAAATTAAAGAATGAATACTTTCTTACTTACATGTACATGTATACTAAATATCAGATTTTCCACAAATAGGTTACTCATGTAGTATACTAAAAAAAAAAAACATCAAGAAATGAGACCAACCAAAGTTTTGTTGTGCACATGTACTACTATATTTAATATTACATTTATCAAACAAAGGTGAGCATCCTTGTAGACAAAATTACATATTACATTATTTAAAAAATTGATGCCATTAAATCGTTTTCAGAGGTTTACAGGCTTCATAATGGTGGCAATAAAACATAACTACATATAAATGTATACACTTGAATGTACATGATGTGATTTTTAAGTTCTTCTGTTAACAAAATAATAGAAATAATCTGTAGTCTTTGAGAGAGTTGGTCATTTACTCTATGCATATTTAGAAATTAAAAACTTGCCCTAATGATTTTCACCTTGTTCTTCCCAACATGACTATTTAACACTTGTTTCTATAGCAATGTATACATGTATCTTGCGTCATTTACATTTACATGTATGTACAGCTTAATTAAGGTAAATTCAGTTATCTACAATGAAAATCAGAAATGTAAATTTCTACAAGATCTTCTTCCATTCTGGTTGCAAAGCATCGACAAGAAAGTGACGACAAATCATCTGTATGAAGTACATGAAGTGTATAATCATAAAATCTTACATGTTTCTCTTTTTCTATCAGAAAGTCTATCAAAATCATAGAAGAAAATGTGTCCTGTACACTCTTGTTGGACAGCAATAACTGCCTTCTTTTTTAAGCAAAAGTTTCTTTGTGAAATTTACATAAATATAGGCATGTCAATTAAATTAAATTACATGTACTGTACAAATCTATTTTCCCACATTCTAATTTCAAAATCAGACTGGAAACTTAACACAACAAAAGCTTTCAACAATTTCATCAACAAATGTTTTGAATTTTTGATTATGATTATGAGATTGTCGCCAAAAATCACCAAATTTATAGCATTGTTATAACAACTTATTCTACACTTTACAAAATATACAAAACTATACATTCTCATGGATACACTGATCTGCAACCATTGTATTTTGAAGAAGAAAAAAAATGTATGATGACATAGTTTTGCCCCAATATGTACATGTATGTGGGTACAAAAGAAAATGACAACCATGGCACACTTATACATGTAGATACCAAAATACAACATTCATAGCTGCTATCGGTTTTTCTTTAAAAAATATCTTCAAAACTGCCATTCTGATTGAGATTCCCACCACATTCTATTTTAAAGCTTTAGCAAAAGAGAAAGTTAAAATAATGAATGAACACTCCAAAAACATTTTTAGTTGTACCGGTATTTCAAATTTTCAGTAAAGTAAAGCAATCTTCTACTGTGCAATTATTAGGCCTGAATATTATACAAAAAAGCAAAACATGTATAAAAAGTAGTGAAGGTACATGTAGTGTCATCAGTATGGTATGCACTCATTTTGCCTCTTTATTCACAGGCAAAATAGAACTAGATATGAATTGACTAACATTAAGAAAATATATTGGGAAATTCAAATATGAAAGCATTACCCAATACCCATCAAAATTTCCATGTATCATTTTTTCAGTTTTATCTTTTAGAGAAACTTTGTCAGACTACATGTAATGTGCGAGGCATGCTCTTTCTCAGTTACGTTTGCATACATGTACATGTACCAATGACACTACATGTATGTTCTTACAAGCATTATATGATTAAACAATATTTATTATTTTAATGTAAATAATGTTGATATCCACTTATCCAGTGATCAAGATAATGATCCTACAATACATGATGTCACAGCTCGATAATTGTAGACTGTAGTTGATGATTCCTCCGCATTAGTACGTTATAGAGTATCGATGGTCATGTGCAACACTGATGATGATGATTTATCCTTGTGTCCTCTGAGATCCATTTTGAGCACAAACACAAGTTCACTTTTGATCCTCCAAGAATAAAAATGGCACCACTTTACACAATAAAATGCACAATTTCAAAATAAACACATTTCACTGAGTTCATCGCTAAAAAGGTTCATGTTCCTCTTCAAAACAAATGAACAAAAAGCTTGATTTCCTTCGAGGGATCCTCTTGTAATGTTTTTTTTTCAAGAAACATCACAGCTTTGGTAAGTTGAAGCACTCCTCATAGTAAATAATGTAGCAAACACGATTGTTGACACACATTTGCGGTTTCTCCTAATAGGGTGGGATGAACAACAAAAATAACAGATTTGCACTCACTGTGATGTTCACCACTATGTATCAAACATGTTGCGGTCAACGAGCACATGATCTCCAGCACCTCAATATATAAAAATATAAATAACTGACGAAACACATGGCAGGCAGCCATCCAATGGCACTGATTGGGGCACACACATAATTGATGGCATCTCCAAATAATATGTTTTGCATGCTTGGAGAAAAAGGAAAAAACTATTGCAGTAAACCACACATGGCTTGACAACTTTAATGTTCCTACAAAAACTAAATAATTATGGGATGTTTTTCAATTTGACTCCAAGCTTTGTCTCTCCAAGAGCACAAACAAATTTGTAAAAGGTTGCGCATATTTCCATGGGATTTCTAAAGTTAACCCAGTCATAATACAGGAACAGGATGCACCAATTCAGAGTAATTCATTAAGAGTAAAATTAAATTCGGGACGTTTGTCACAGTGAACGTTTTCACAATTTCATATCTGCGCCGCCACATCAAAGTGTCAAAATCTAACATTTTCTGAAGTATTTCGCTTACTGTAATGCACATGTGATCCAAACTTCACAGAAGCTACAAACTGTTTTCAATTATGCTCATTGGAGCCACTTTAAAACATCAAATTGTAAAGCTGCCACAAACCATGGGATTCAAATTTGTGCACATCTCCGAATAACAAACCAAGTTGTGTAGAACCACAAATATATCTTTTCTTCATAGAAGATACAAAGGTTTTCATATGGTTCCACTCCCAATGGAAGTATATCAGGTAAATCACATCACTGTAATAAAAACAATGTAGCTACATCTTGCGGCTGAATGACTTTGTGTTGCCTTGCACAGCAACAATGCTTTTCCTTGAAGACACTTCCAGGTTGAAAACAAAATAACACAAATCACAGAAGCATCCTTCCACATGAACGTGCTGCTTCATCAATTAAAGTCGCTCTGTTATCCACTTTAAAAAGAAAAGATGAAATTTTGCTAAATATCTTTGACTTACCTTTCAAATTCAGCTTGTCGATCATCTGGAGTGATGGGGATAGTTGTTATGGCAACACAATGCCTCAGCAATTAGAAGCATTTATCTCAGTAGGAGGATAATGGATGAGGAGCTTACGAGTTCAGTGAAGGAGTGTGATGGCTAGGTAATACAATTGAGCCCACAAGAATTATTCATTCCAGATTTGTATAGGTGCGTTTGAGCTTTGATTGATGACAGGAGATGGTATATGAGGAGCGTGCATGAGGGAGGGCAAGATTTGCAGAGTAACACCAGTTGTTGCAACTTGAAGACCATTCTCACTGTTGTGAACCACTTGATCCGGTCATGAAGGCTTTAAAACATTCGCATTGTTACAAATTGAGGTGTAAAATTGTCTTTCTCAACATACTGGAAGAGCACAAATCCATGGCCAGTGCAGACCCACTTTTACATGTAAAACATGTTACAATGAGCTAACTTAGTGACAAACAATGCAACATTCCAGCCTTTCTCGAGAAGTATGCTCATCCCGACATACTGTACATTCATTACAAAAGCTTACTGGTAGTTGTTCTTAGTTCTTACAGTATGTTACTGTTACATATAATTATGTTTAAATTCCATTTGGGATGATCGTATTACAATGCTCCAAATTCCATTTACATGTACTTGTATACAGACAATCTCGTCAACATACAGTAACAGTGTTATTTTACATGTCAATGTAAAAAATTATAAATACATTCAAGTCGTTTATTACAAATAAAATGCAAGAAATTCAAAGAATTTCACAAAAAACAGCTCTATATCTATCAACTCTTTGTTCGAAAACCTGATCAATAGAAGCAGTCCTTAACAAAAAGTTACAATTACTGATGTTGATTTCTACATGGATCTTCTGGCATTTGACTTTACTTTTACAATTAATTTCAACCTGGGTTGTTCTATGCACTTGAATGAAATTCAAAATACATGTATGAACAGTTGAAGACCTTGTCACAAATGATTTTCATAATAAATTTCATCACCAATACCAGAAACTATGCAAAATTTTACCAAGCATTTCAGCCACTACATGTACATGTAATACACTATTTGTTTACTCTAAAAGACACTAAAATGACATGAGCATGGACTACAAAAACAAACCAGCTACATAAAATGTGGTTCCCAAATTGGATAATTAAGAACTTTTTTTCATCTGCATTAATCCCTAAACCTATCACATTAAACAACAGAACAAAAATTATCTTTAAAAAATATCTATAAAAAAACACTTTGAATCCAGGAATTTAGGCTGCCCCCTTCACAATGATGACAACAAGATGATCCTCCTTGGAAGGATCAGGGCCTAGACCTGGAGCAATATCATGAAGGAACTTGTGACTGAACTCGCATGGAGGGAAGGCATGGAGGACACCAACATTATCCTTGTTTTGCTCTCCACTCACTGGTAAGCTGATAACTCCTGCAGCTTTCTTCTGCTGAAGGTAAGTAACCAAGTTCACCAAGGCTCGTGGTTGGGTTCCAGATGGCAGAGTGTCAGAATCATCACTCGTTCCAGTCATAGAAAGCAAAATCGCATGACCACTAGATCCAGCCTGGGAAATTCTTTTGGCAACTTCATCAAGCTTAGGCTGGTCCAAACGTAATCGTTGTGTGATCCTCAGGGCAGATTCATCACTTCCCAAGTTGTGCGGCAGCAGAGCTTCAGCAGTGTCTGCATCTCCTCCCACCAAGAACATGCGAGTAGCAAATGCACTGTTCTTCAAAACCAAATGACCTCTCCAGGACATTGACACGTAGTTGAGAAGATCGGACAGATTATCCAAGCTATCTGGGATTCTGGTGCGCCTACTACCACGCTTTCGACGCCGTTCCATAGGTTGAGTACCAAAATCCTGGTCAGACAAGTCACTACTGATGGATCGTTGATGGCGTACACGGCCATCTGGTGAAGCATCCCAATCACGTGCATTTGAAGCATCTCTAGGTTTCCTTCGCTCAGGAGACCAATCACCACCAGGAGATCTTCGGCGCTTTGATGCCTTCACATTGCTTGGGGACCAGTCTTCCTTACCAGGTATATCATCAGGTGATCCATTTCGCCTCCTACGGTTATCACCTTTTTGCATCATTCTTCCAGGTTGGTCATTATTATCCCTGCGATTCCAGTTATCATTTTTGTATCTATTTCCAGATTGCCAGTTACCACGACTTCCATCAAAACCTCCTCCACGGTCACCTCCTTGCCACTGATCTGGTCCATCACGAAAGGGTGGAGGCGAAATATCACGACCAATATCTCTGTCTTGGTTAAAGCGGTTAAAACCTCTGCCACCTGGGCCATCATCATTGTTAGATGGTCCTTGGTATGGCTTGAACTGCTTTTTTGTTGTCTGTAAACCAGGTCCATGTTCAGCAAAATCCACTCTAAGTCGTTTGTCTGGTCCTCCCAATGGAACACCTCGCATGTGGCTGGCAGCTGCCTGAGCTGCTTCTACGGTTTCATACTGAATGTAAGCAAAGGAATCCCCTTTGATATAATCAATCTTGCGGATTGCTCCAAAGCGATCAAACTCCCTTTCCAGCACACCCAATGTGATCCATGGACCCAAGCCTCCTACCCAAAGACAATTTGTTGGAGATTGCTTGCCATATCCTGTCTTACACTGATTCCTCCCAATATACTGACCAGACATAGATATTATTGCCTTGTAAGCCATATCCAAATTTTCAAACTTCACAAAGGCAAAAGGATTTCCCTGACCTCGAGGTGGGTACTTGATGTCTATTTCTTCAACAAAACCATACCTCTCAAAATGCCTTCTGATTTCAGTTTCTTGGATTCCATCTTCCAAGTTACCACAAAACACTGTGCGTGTAGCCTTTGGGTCATCCTCAGGCAAAAATGTAGCATCACGGTCTCTATCACGACCTTGATTTTGTTGATACCCATCATTTCCATAGTTACGAGAATTTGACTCATAACGACTACTGAAATCTCTATCTCTTCCTCTGCCACCACCACTACTACCCATATCCTGCCTATTATAACTCTTTCCTTGCATTCCACCACGTCTTCCCTGAAAATCATTTTGTCTGTTACTATTCATGAAACCACCATCATGACCTTGCCCTTGATTATGATTTGTTTTATTCACAATAGCTACGATATGTAAAGGTCTTGCAAACAATGTAAGACGGTCTCCACGAGCTTGCATTGCATCTCTAGCTTGATCTGGAAGTCTAAACCTCACATAAGCAATCCGCTCATTTTTGGCTTGACTGAACACAACACGCACATTCACTTCACCATATTTCTTGAATTCATGGAAAAGAGCATCTCTAATTGCAGTATCAGAAACATGAGATGGAAAATTCGTGATTCTTAAACAATCAGGTTCTTTCCTCTGAAAACCATCATTTTGGAAGTTTTGAGGACGATCATAGTTTTGCGGGCGATCATAGTCGTCGCGGCCAGTACGCCTATCGCCTGTCCCACGCCTGGAGCCTTCGTCTCTGTCCATGCTCCTCATTCGCCCTCCCATTTTTGCACCTCCCCTACCACCATCATACCTGTCACTCCCAGGGCTCATTCTATCTCGATCTGTCATTCTCTGCATTTCAGGACTATCCCTCATCCTCCTCATAGGTTTCCTACCCTGTTGACGATCCATTTCCAGTGAATATCACAACTTTTCTAAAAGCCAACCTTCTTCCTGTTTCATGCTTTATCAAACAACATAAGCGAATATGGCCGCTCCTGCATCCGGGTACTTGTGAAGCGCAATGCATAGTCTCATCACCAGTCAATACACAGGGAGCTTTTTTACTTACTAATTTTTTTTGTCAGGAAGAAGGGGAGGGGGAGGATAATTATGGAAATGTATGTTAAATATGTGTGTATTTTATGCTAACATTGATTATGATTGACTTCGTTGTATCTTTGCCATCATTTTGTAATGTACTACTATTTATATGTAGAGCATAATTCAGTCTTGAAATAGAAATCACATCATACAAAACTTTTGCTTACTCCTTGTACTCATTGGCCCGAATTCACAAAGCAAGGTTCGAGCTCAAACCTCCTTTTGTTTCGCCAAACCTCCTTTTGTTATTTACAAAGGAGGTTTGTAAATAACAAAAGGAGGTTTGGCGAAACAAAAGGAGGTTTGAGCTCAAACCTTGGTCTGAGCTCAAACCTTGCTTTGTGAATTCGGCGGGCCAATGGGTCGAAAATGCAAAATCAAAATATAAATGTGTACTTGTACATGTATACAAAATTATATTTTATAAATATATTTTTTAAAGAGAGATCAAGACATACAAACTAGATTATTGTAAACCTAAAAGTCGATCCACTCCAAAAATAACTTAATATCAATAGAAGTAGAAAAATCTGAAGCAAAACAAGTTTGAGCAAAAACGGATAACCAATTAAAAAGTTATGAATTTGTAAATGATAACCTTGAAAATTACAAGACAATTTGGCAACTCACTCATTCGTCTGTGACGTCATTGCCTCACTATCCACTTATTGTTTTCTTTATACAACTCAGTCTTATTTCCTCACACCAGCATCCAAATTATATTGATAGCAATACGTTTTTGTGTGGATACACTAATATAGAGTAATTTTTTCAATTAAATAATTAAAAAATTGAATGTTGATAAACTATTTATATAAAATCAATTATTATGAATAAACAATATTCAAAAAATAGTATCAATTTTCAAAGTTCTTTAAAGATTTTGTGAAATGTCATGCACGCAATATGATACAAATCATTTAACCTGGACACATGCATAATGGGGAAATCAAGTGTTTTGGGATAAAAGGGAAATTAATGGAATAAACATAATTATATAAAGCAAATGGTAAATAGTGAGACAATGACGTCACCAACTGATTACCAATTTGGCAATTTTGTAGCGATTTCCTAAGTTCCAATTCATACTTTAAAAAAAATACATAGGCCTAACTTCCTTATTAGTTATCCGATTTTGCTCAAATTTTTGAGGCTCTTTTTCTCCGATTTTGGCTGCATCTATTAAAAGCAAATTATTTTCGGAGTGGACTTAGCCTTAAAGGTATTACAAAGTTTTGGTATAGTGACATGATTGGTTCACGGTTGAAATCGAGTCTAAAGTTATGAAATTGTAAATAACAAACTCTTTATGTTGTATAGCTCCCTCTCAAGGTCAAGATATTAATTAAGCTATAAAACAATATTTCTTGACTAAAATCGACCGAATAGCTATTCCCGGTTGGAAATTATATATCACAACAACATATTCTGAGATTTTCATGGTCGCAGCTACCATTGTACGGCCGTATTAGGCGCTATTTGAAATTTATCAATATTTACCGGAAGCACCGGTAAATTTTTATATTCAATTTTGTTAGTGCTTTTAATACATCCACAGGGGCATCCAAATATATTAAAATTTAAAGAATCACTATCCACCCAATTTTCAAAATTTCCCAAAACTTATTCCAATTAAATCACCTTGGCCTGGTATACCTTCATTAACTGGCAATGTGAGTAATAAATGTGTTTTCTTTATTTTTATTTAAAACAATCGTGATTTCATATCCCTATAGTTTTCGCTTATGCCTGAGTATAACTTGTACTATGAAAGGCCAGCTTCCCTGTATAGGGAGGCGTGTGTCGCAACAATAACACCACCAACAAAATATCATAGTAATACATTAAAACATATAAAACAACTGTGGCAAAAGTTCTCGCCCACACTCCCAAGTTTATGGAAGGATGGGAGCAAGGCCGTTTCTGTCCCTGCACCTTTAAATATATATATATATATATATATATATATATATATATGTGTGTGTGTCTGTCCCTGCATCTTCCCTAAGCATTTCTTAGCTCGTCCTTGTCGCACTCTCCGCTCTTCAGACCAGAACATTCTACTCACACCTAAACTTAAGTCTTTTTGAACAGTGTATTATGATGGCGACGTGCAGAGCTTTTGCAATGGCCTCCTTAAAGGACAAGTCCACTCCAAAAATAACTTACTTTCAATAGAAGCAGAAAAATCAGACAAACCAATCAAAGAAAAATTATGAATCTTTAAAAAAGTAAGTAAAACTATGGAACAATGAAAAGCACAAGACAAATTGGGAACTCACTCATCAGTCTGTGACGTCATCCACTAATTATTTTCTTTATATTGATTATAAATTTCCTGTTTCCCCCCTAAGAATCGTATTTCTTCACACCAGCATCCAAGTTAGAGTGATATAGTAATATGTTTTGCGTGACTGCTAAAGCATGTGTATGCTACTATGCTTATCAAATAGGGGACCTACGCACTTAAGTCATAAATGACAGTAATGAGGATTAATGCCCCACAAAAGGGCACTAATATAGCACATCGACACAGCTTTGATCATGGGGCCTCACAGTTACGAGGCCATTGCTTTGTCAGTGAACTGACTGTACGCAGCGGGGGCTAGGATAGGGGGCAGTTTCCATAAATATAAAAAAAAACAGAAAATGCAATAAATTTTCAATAATTTATTGCATTTTATCCCGGTCCCCAACATAAAGAAAAATCCTCTGGATGGCCATGCATTATGGCTCAAGGCATGGGCACACAGATGATTTTTCTATGTTGGGAACCGGGGTAAAATGCAATAAATTATTGAAAATTTATTGCATTTTTTTTTTTTTTTTTTAAATTTATGGAAACTGCCCCCTACCCTAGCGCCTGCTGCGTATACAGTCACGGTTCAGTAACAAAGCAATGACCTCGTAACTGTGAGGCCCCAGGATCAAAACCGTGTCGATGTGCTATATTAGTGCCCTTTTGTGGGGCATTAATCCTCATTAATGTCATTTATGACTTAAGGGCATAGGTCCCCTATTTGATAAGCATAGTAGCATACACATGCTTTAGCAGTCACGCAAAACACACATTGTCAAAATTATTATTCAATAAAATCTGAGAATGTATAACTATTATCTAGATCTATTATTTTTAAATTATTTTTAAAATAATTCCATAAATTGGGGTAAAACAAAAATATTCCAACTTTATGAGCGACAGTGTAATTATGAATATACAATATTCAGAAAATAGTATCAATTCTTCAAAGTTCATAAAAGAGTTTATGTAATGTCATGCACGCAATATGATACAACTCATATAACCTGGGCAAAGGTATGGGGGAATCAAGTTTTGGGGGATAAAAAGGGAAATTAATGGGATTAAACTATATAAAGCAATTGATAAATAGTGAGGACATGACTTCACAAACTGATAACCGAATTGGCAATTTGTGTAGTGATTTTCATTGTTCCATAGTTTTACATACTAAAAAAATACTCAAAAATTCAAAACTTTCTTATTAGTTATCCGATTTTGCTCAAACTTTTTTGTATTGGTTTGTCTGATTTGTCTGCTTCTATTGAAAGTAAGTTATTTGTGGAGTGGACTTGTACTTTAAACACTCTGGAACAGTGGAACTCCCTTCCTCCACAAATCCTTACAGTACCAACTCTTTACACATTCAAAGTCGCCCTCAAGACATATTTGTTTACATTATAATCAAGATAAATTCCTTTTCCCTTTCTACAGTAATTTGATAAACGTTTCACATGTCGAGCAGAAGTATATATGTATTTATCATTTTATCGAAATAAAATTTGTACTCGCCTCTTGTAATTATGCATTTGCAGTATGTTAATATGCATGTAGTTAAGATTGTAGTTAAGTTTGTAGAGCGCTGAGGGTACTTTTTGTTTTATAAATATTTATTTATTATTTTTATTATTAATATTACCACAGTTTCGAGTTGTGGCAAAATAGGCAGCAGACCTATTGGTTACATTAACCAACTTTGTTTCAATACCAGTGCCCTAACATATGCAGAATAATGCAGGGAGAGAGCGAGAGGGGTCGGACGTCACGCGAAAAGCGGTGGGGGGGGGGGAGGGGCGAGAGAGAAAGAGAAACTTAATAATAATTATAATTATAATTATCATTACCATTTATCACCAACATTATTCTTCATCGTCTCAATCGTCATCACTATTGTCATCATCATCATCATAATCATACCGCGGAAAACTCTCACCTTCAAATTCCAAAAATTTCTCTGACACATGAAAACAGAAGAAGTAAAAAATTAAATCTTCAACGTTATCATTGATAATCAACATGAAATTGAAGGTATATATTATTATATCAAGGAAGTACGCAGTGTGAAGAAAAAAAAAACAGACGTAGATAAATTATGTTAAAGTCCATCTGCACTAGTTTGGCCAGGAGGTAGACCTCCCTGCATGGTCACTGACAGGTGGTTATCTCATCAAATCAGCTCTCAATTAACATAAGAAAAAGAGGATCATGGGGAACTAACGGTCACCGCTTAGGCATTGTTTGCAGATTATATAGAGGGCGAAAGTAGCTTTGCGTAGTGCAGTGGGGCTTTAATATAAATTACCCTCCCGGAGAATTACCCACCGAGGACAACTACCCCTTACCCCCGAGGACAATTACCACCCAAGGACAACTACCCCCCGAGGACAATTACCCCCCCCCCCCCAAGGACAACTACCCCCGAGGACAATTACTCCCCAAGGACAACTACCCCCGAGGACAATTACCCTCCAAGGACAACTACCCTCGAGGACAACTATCCCCCAGGAAAACTACCCCCGAGGACATCTACCCCTTCGCCCTCCGAGGACAACTCCCCCCCCCCCCCGAGGACAATAACCCCCGGAGGACAACTACCCCCAATGACTATCACCCCCAAGGAATTTATAACACTGTGACGTATAATGCAAGCTTATCTCCATATTGCTATTTACAGAAAATTTCACTAACCTTCATTTTATTTGTTATTTATGAAGTTCATTTCAGTCTTTTCAAATTATTCAATTCGATATGGGGGGGGGTGGAGGTTGCCCAATTCCCCCGTAGTTTTGCTACCGAGTAACGGAACAAAAATTACATTTCTTAGAAAATGAACAATACATTGCGCGCAGATGACTGTGTACGCGTTACAGCCTCTCTCACCAACAAAGGCACAACAAAGAAATACGCCAGTTTACAGTTGTATCAGTGCGCATGCGCAGACAGTTGACCTCGGGTCATTGGCCCCAAAATTGGGGCCAATAACCTCTGACCTCTGGTATTTGTGCGTAAATTAAAATTGCGCCCATGCAAATGATGATGTGCGCGCACAACGCAGCGCGCAGGCAGTGATGTCATCATTATTTGCATGGGCGCAATCTTAATTTACGCATAAATACATGACTCCTAGGTCATTAGCTTTGTTTAAAATGGCGCACACAACTGTATACTGGTGTATTAAGATGTAATATTTCCTTTATGCATCCTCTGTAATTTTTTTAATCAGCTGATCGTGTATTTATCTTTGTTTGTATAATGGGCCCTCATCCATGATCCAAAATTAAGGTTTTCTTCACGTTATTTATTTATTTCTGTTGTCATGCTGAAGTATAGTATGTTTTCATGTTTTATACATTAAATTATTTTGAAATAGAAATTGCCTTCAAGTTATATGTACGGTGCCATGTCAAAAGAAAATAAATATCCGCTCTCTGGTAATTCATCTCATTTTATTTTGTAACTACAGCACAGCGTTTTTCAGCCGGGGTGCCGAAAGAGAATGAATTGGAAAACGTTGATTTTGTAAACAAATCAAATATCAGAAACGGCTAAAATATGTAATTACATGAGACAATAAAAAATTGTGAAGATACTAAAGTGTCTTCCTTCCTCGCTCGCTGACAATATTTTGACAGCAAGGCAAAGAAGGGCAATGAGAGGCCCGAATATCAAGGTAATGACCGAATATATCACTTTTTATTTATGTACATTCGGCGGCAAGGTGCCCACATACAGTACTTTAAATCATTTCTAGTGTGTGGATTACAAACTAATTTTTTATCAGTTTGAAAATGTCTTCTCCTTTTTATTCTTAAATGTGCCCATACGTGTGTGCATAGCCAGGCGCGGATCCAGGATTTCTTAGGGGGGGGGGGGCCCAAATTTGAAATTATGCGAGCCAAATATTGGTACATAATGGTGACCAGCAGTGATGTAATTAGGGGGTGGGTGCAGGGAGGGGCGTGTTTCCACCCACCCTCCTCCGCGAAGTGCGGAAGCTTTGACATTTCGAGAAAGAAGACGATTCGTTGTGTCGTGTTATCGACTCCTAATCTTCGTCTAAATTCAGTTTCCCCCTCCCGCGCGAAGCGCGAAAGATTTTACGTTTCACTAAATCTTTAGAGAAAGAAGACGATTCGTTGTACCGTTCTCGACTCTTAATCCTTGTCTAAATTTCGTTCCCCCCCCCTTTGACGTTTTATTAATTTTTTTAGAGAAAGAAGACCAATCGTTGTAATGTTCTCGACTCTTAATCCTTGTCTGAATATCAAAAATGTTCTTTGTCTACACCCTTTTCTTCATACGTCCTCTTCCTTTTCACTCCTCTATTTTTTTGGCCGGCGTTTTTTGGGGGACCATACTGCCCCCCTGGCTACGCGCCTGCGGTCAGATGAACATAATGTTGATACCTTGTCCGCCCCGGAAGCTCAGGGGTTTAAGGCAATAATTTACGGTCAGATTAGCAATCAGGGGTCCGCCTTAGGGCCCTCGGCGGGGTCCAGGGGCAGAGCCCCCGAAGTTCAGGGTTTTTAGACATTTAATTACGGTCAGATAAGCATTATTTTGATACCTAATTGTGACACTGGCAGGTCCCTAATTGGCGTGGGGTTCAGGGGTCGGAGCCCCCGGAAGCCCAAGGGTTTTAGGCACTCAATTACTCTACCTCATCGTATGGGAAATGTTGTTTCCACAGAGTTTTTGGATAATCTAATTACAAAAATAATGATAGCATTCAAGAGAGTGCGTTTCTATCTACTAGTGGGTGTTTTTAAAGTTTTTAATTTAGGCACAGGCATTGGAGTTATAGTTTAATGGATTTTGTCTGACATTTTCTTGGGTTATGTAAAATGGATTTTAAGTTTAAAGATAATAGTCACTTTTGTATAGAGCTCCTATGTGTCTAAACGCCTTACATATTACCCCGGTCATTGGATTCCATTGCTAACAAAAAGTCATCAAAGCTTGTTTAATAAAACATGCTCAACTTTATTCTTTATTTATTTTTACTTTTGTCACGGCTTATAATTTATCCAATCACATGGTGCGTATAATTGATGGGAGTTATGGGTGCTGATTGAACTATCTAAGCGATACCAAACTTCATCCAGATCATAGATATTTTGAAGGAAGCAGATGGCTCTCGTTGGGAATAAGCTCTAGGAAAAAGATTCTTCAGGCCCCAAATCATCACATTGGATACAGTTTCAGGTCGAGTCGTGTCATCCGATCCCGGAAAGAATTCTGCATGAAGTCATCCCATTTAAATTATCATTCCGGACCAAAAACATTTATTCAATGAATTCCTCATCAGCAATTTGAGCTAGCGCAGTTTGAGCTGACCCAGTTGCCAAAATAGACCTACTCTTCACCAAATCATGATATGGTACCAAAAGAAGCAAGGAAAAACACTCTAAGAAAACGTAAAAATATGTTCATATTTGCTATTCAATCCTAAAACAACAGGTACTTTTAAATCAGGCATTTCTGTGACTGAAGTTCCATAGAAACCGAGGCTGAAATGTGATTTCAAGTATTGAATGCATATCATTTTGATGAGTTATTGGATCGTCGTCATTGCAAATATATTTTTTTCCTAATTTTTCGCTGGATCATGACAACATACTCCCTGTAAAATGATATGTTCTAATTGTTCTCCAAACAAACTTGCATAAGTATGAAATTATATCATGAAGAGTAGATGTTCATTAAAAAATAAGTCTCGTTTTCCAGGAAGTGGAAAATGAAAACCTTTTTTTCCGTGTTGGAAAGTGTTTATTTTTCATAGATACGTATTTACTTCCAGAAGGGATATTTTCAAAGAAAAAGAAAAGAAGAAAAAATTAAAATTCGGTTATAAAATATGAGGGAGAAATTTGTTATATTGAAGTATCGTCATGTATAGCGGCGAGACTTAATGGTTGTGCGACCTCAAGAACTTATTCCAATTTGTATTTTATTTATCGAAGTGTGCTTCCTTTCATTTCATTTGCCCAATATGATGATAATTAGTCTTTTGATGAACAAATTCAAAAGATGTAATGTAATTCAGCATTGTCAGCACCATAGCAGAATGCTTGAGTAATAATCGTTAAAAAGACAAAGCAAACGAAACTTAATTTTTTAATTCTAGTTTTAAGCAAATAGCAAAGTTATCTGACAGTGTTTTACAATGTTCGTTCGGTCTAAATAATGAGTAACCGTCACATTCTTTGTCTTATTGTGTTAAAAAAAAGAAAAATCTTCTTGGTGGAAAATAGAACATGAGATACTAAGTAAAAAATTACTTACTTCTTATATTACATCCTGCTGTAGCATATGTGAAGCACATGATGAGGAGGAAAAGTGTAATAGTTGATGCGATCATAGCCATGGTGATAACCACCGGGCAGTTGCCCCAAAACTCCGTTTATCCTTTAGTCTGGGTATAGGTTTACTAGGAGATCCTCTCCGAAGCAGCTATCAATGTTATTGGAGACAGTCGAGTTATGGTACGTTGTTCCTTAATCATGGTCTATATAGCTTTTTGAGCAAATGCTGAACCGTGTATAATATTTTAATTATGATCTACGCGTAAAAACACATACACATATCAACATATAATTTAACTCGTGATTAAAAATGTGGATTTTCTATACCTTCACATTTTGTCTCATTTACATATAGATAGAACTTTTCTTGGCCACAGAAACCAACTCTCCTTTAAACACAAGTGCCATATGGTATTACTTTATCTCCCATGTCATTGATGGTTATTAGGTGGTTTTTAAAGTTTTTAATTTAGGCACAGGCTTTGGAGTTTTAGTTTAATGGATTTTGTCTGACATTTTCTTGGGTTATGTAAAATGGATTTCAAGTTTAAAGATAATAGTCACGTTTGTATAGAGCTCCTATATGTGTCTAAACGCCTTACATATTACCCCGGTCATTGGATTCCATTGCTAACAAAAAGTCGTGTATAGGTTTACTAGGAGATCCTCTCCGAAGCCGCTATCAATGTTATTGGAGACAGTCGAGTTATGGTACGTTTGGTCTATATAGCTTTTTGAGCAAATGCTGAACCGTGTATAATATTTTGATTATGATCTACGCGTAAAAACACATACACATATCAACATATAATTTAACTCGTGATTAAAAATGTGGATTTTCTATACCTTCACATTTTGTCTCATTTACATATAGATAGAACTTTTCTTGGCCACAGAAACCAACTCTCCTTTAAACACAAGTGCCATATGGTATTACTTTATCTCCCATGTCATTGATGGTTATTAGGTGGTTTTTAAAGTTTTTAATTTAGGCACAGGCTTTGGAGTTTTAGTTTAATGGATTTTGTCTGACATTTTCTTGGGTTATGTAAAATGGATTTCAAGTTTAAAGATAATAGTCACGTTTGTATAGAGCTCCTATATGTGTCTAAACGCCTTACATATTACCCCGGTCATTGGATTCCATTGCTAACAAAAAGTCGTGTATAGGTTTACTAGGAGATCCTCTCCGAAGCCGCTATCAATGTTATTGGAGACAGTCGAGTTATGGTACGTTTGGTCTATATAGCTTTTTGAGCAAATGCTGAACCGTGTATAATATTTTGATTATGATCTACGCGTAAAAACACATACACATATCAACATATAATTTAACTCGTGATTAAAAATGTGGATTTTCTATACCTTCACATTTTGTCTCATTTACATATAGATAGAACTTTTCTTGGCCACAGAAACCAACTCTCCTTGAAACACAAGTGCCATATGGTATTACTTTATCTCCCATGTCATTGATGGTTATTGGGTGTTTTTAAAGTTTTTAATTTAGGCACAGGCTTTGGAATTAGAGTTTAATGGATTTTGTCTGACATTTTCTTGGGTTATGTAAAATGGATTTCAAGTTTAAAGATAATAGTCACGTTTGTATAGAGCTCCTATGTGTCTAAACGCCTTACATATTACCCCGGTCATTGGATTCCATTGCTAACAAAAAGTCGTGTATAGGTTTACTAGGAGATCCTCTCCGAAGCCGCTATCAATGTTATTGGAGACAGTCGAGTTATGGTACGTTGTTCCTTAATCATGGTCTATATAGCTTTTTGAGCAAATGCTGAACCGTGTATAATATTTTGATTATGATCTACGCGTAAAAACACATACACATATCAACATATAATTTAACTCGTGATTAAAAATGTGGATTTTCTATACCTTCACATTTTGCCTCATTTACATATAGATAGAACTTTTCTTGGCCACAGAAACCAACAGTGATGTAATTGGCGGGGGGGGGGTGCAGGCAGGTGCGGATCCAGGATTTCTTAGGGGGGGGGCACAAATTTGAAATTATGCGAGCCAAATATTGGTACGTAATGGTGACCAACAGCGACGTAATGCGGGGGGGGGGGATCGGTGCAGGAAGGGGCGAGTTTCCCCCTCCCTCCTCCGCGAACGCGGAAGTTTTGAAGTTTCATTAAATTATTAGAGAAAGAAGAAGCATCGTTGTACCGTTCTCAAAAATAATTCTCGTCTGAATTTAGTTTTTCCCCTCCCGCGCGAAGCGCGACAATTTTTACGATTTATTAAATTATTACGATTCTTTGGAGAGTTCTCGACTCTTAATCCACGTCTGAATTCAGGTTCCCTCCCTCCCGCGCTTCGCGCGGAAGCTTTTTAAGTTTCCTTTTTATCATTAGAGAAAGAAGACGATTCGTTGTACCGTTTTCGACACTAATTCTCCTCTGAAATCAGTTTTCCCCCTTCCGCGCGAAGCGTGGAAGCTTTTACGATTCATTAAATCATTAGAGAAAGAAGACGATTCGTTATACCGTTCTCGAAAATAATCCTCGTCGAAATTTAGTTCCCCCTACTCCCGCGCGAAGCGCGGAAGGTAACATTAAATCATTAAAGATTCGTATTACCGTTCTCGCCTCTCAATCCTCGTCTGAATTCAGGTTCCCCCCTCCCGCGCTTCGCGCGGAAGCTTTGACGTTTCACAAGAAATTTTTACGATTTATTAAATTATTACGATTCTTTGGAGAGCTCTCGACTCTTAATCCTCGTCTGAATTCAGGTTCCCCTCCTCCACTCTCGCGCGAAGCGCGGAAGCTTTTACGTTTCATTAAATCATTAGAGAAAGAACACGATTCGTTGTACCGTTCTCGACTCTTAATCCTCGTCTGAATTCAGTCCCCCCCCCCCCCCTCCCGCGCGAAGCGCGAAACCTTTTACGTTTCATTAATTCATTCGAAATAAGACGATTCGTTGTACAGTTCTCGACTCTAAATCCTCGTCCGAATTCAGGTCCCCCCCCCCTTCCCGCGCAAAGCGCGGAAGCTTTCAAGTTTCTTAAGATTATGAGAGAAAGAAGACGCTTGGCTGTACAGTTCTCGACTCTTAATCCTCGTCGGAATTTAGTTTCCCCTCCATCCCGCGCAAAGCGCGGAAGCTTTTACGTTTCATTAAATCATTAAAGATTCGTATTACCGTTCTCGCCTCTGAATCCTCGTCTGAATTCAGGTTCCCCACTCACGCGCTTCGCTCAGATAAACACATTTTGATACCTTGTCCGACCCCGCAAGCTCAGGGGTTTAAGGCAATAAATTGCGGTCAGATAAGCATTCAGGGGCCCGCCTTAGGGCCACTGGTGGGGTCGAGGCGGCTGAGCCGGCCCCGGAAGCTCAGGGGTTTTAGGCGTTTAATTAAGGTCAGATGAGCATTTTTTTATATACCTTATTATTTTATGACACTGGCAGGTCCAGGTCACTATTCGGCGTGGGTTCCAGGGGGCGGAGCCCCAAAAAATCAGGGGTTTTAGTCATTAAATTACCGTCAGATGAGCATCTAAGGGCCGGCCGTAGGGTCCTAGGTGGAATCCAGGGGCAGAGCCCCCGGGAGTTTAGGGCTTTTAGGCATTTAATCACGGTCAGATGAGCATATTTAGATGCCTCATTAATTTTTAACACTGGCAGTTAACTATTCTTTCTTTCTTGCTCTCATTCTATTTTATTTCTCTTTAATATACTTTTTCAAAAAAGTGGGGGGGGGGGGAGGGAGCTCGAGGCTACCAATCCCCGCCCCACCTCGGGCCTTACATATAGGAATCTCAAGAATCATATTTCTTGCCTGGCTGTAAATTTAGTAATTTGTCATTCTCCAACAAACACATATTAACAAACGTATTTACTAAAAAGTAGGGAAAAATCTCGGAAATTATGTCATTTCTTTCCCTTTCCTTCCTTCTCTCTTATTTTTTTTGATTGGGGGGGGGGGGAGGTCAACATCCTGGGAGGCAAGGCCCTTTCGGCCCCCCGATCTCCTTCTTCCCCCTTTTCTTTTTTTCTTCCTCTTCTTTCTTTCCCTTCTCTCTTCTTTCCCTTTCCCTTCTTTTCCTTTCTTCTCTCTCTCTTTTTTTTTTTTTTTTTTTTTTTTTGCGGGGGGGGGGGGGCCAAGGCCCGCTCGGCCCCCCCTGGATCCGCGCCTGTGCATAGCACTTGACGGGTGCCAGAGTCATGCAAAATTAATAGTCTGTAAAGACTTTGGGATTTGGGAGAAACATTTCATTTATTAAGAGGATACCGTGACTTACAAAAAGTTAAAATAACGCTGCTCCAGAGAAATGTATTTCTATGCATTTTGAAAAGCGCTGGACAATTACCTTAAACTTACATCCTTCGTGGAAATCAGCAACCGCACTGGCGTTACTACACATTTCCCTTTTATTATAATTTATGCAACGCCAGCAGGGGCGGATCTAGCTTTTTGCTAAGGGGGGGGTTTGACCAAAATAATGACGATGCGGAGCATCGTCCACGAGCCGCGAAGCGGCGAGCCGATTTTTTTTGGGGTGTTTATTTGAACCCCGTAAGTGATGTTTTCCTGGCATCTATTAACACAATGGAGACCATAAAAAGCAGTGCATGATAACGTCTTTTTAAATCAAGTAACAGTTAAATACACAGTTATATCCAGAGTTATCATGTGTTTGGTTAAGTTACCAGATGAGTTGAATATCTTCTCACAATATTTGCACTTGAAAGGGTTTCTCTCCAGCGTGCGTTCTTTTTTCTTTTTTTTTTTTTTTTTTTTTTTTGGGCCGCCCAAGGGGGGGGTTTAAACCCCCTAAACCCCCCCCCGTAGATCCGCGCCTGGCCAGTGCGGTTGATGATTTCGAGACAAGGAAGACAACGTGCTATAGTATTTGAACGAATATGGGTTCATGCAGGGAATCTTCTCAATGTGTCAGATCGTCTTTTGCTATTGAATCCTGATTGTCCACGGGGGTAGTTGTCCTCGGGGGTAATTGTCCTCGGGGGGTAATTGTCATCGGGGGTCATTGTCAGCGGGGGGTAGTTGTTATCGGGGGGTAATTGTCCTCGGGGGGTAATTGTCCTCGGGGGGGGGTGATTCTCCGGGGGGTAATTTTCCGGGAGGGTATTTGTCCTTGGGGGTAGTTGTCCTCGGGGGGTGATTCTCCGGGGGTAATATTCCAGGGGGTAATTGTCCTTTGGGGTAGTTTTCCGGGGGGGTGATTGCCCAGGGGGTAATTGTCGTAGAACCAATATTATATACGTCTTTTTTTTCTTTTTCCATACTATGTTTTAATACTCAATGGAGATGTATGCTTTAATTGCAAGACTTAGGATTGAGACATACTTCCCTGTGACATTGGAGAACACGATCGCAAAGACTTTCGAGAAATTAAGGGGAGTTTCAACACCCTATTGCATATCCCATAGAAATCATGTTCAGATTATTCGCACTTTTTATTTATAGGTGCATACACACTAATTAAATTGGCGTATTATAGCTTGATTATATAAAAGCCTTTACGATCGTGTTGGACGGTTTAAAGCCCCACTGTACTACTTGCAGCTACTTGCTCCCTCTATAAAGCAAATGATGCCTAATCGGTGCCTGTTGGTCCCCCATGATCCTTTTTTTCTTATGTTAATTGAGGGCTGAGTTGATGAGATAGCCACCTGTCAGTTACCACCGTGTGTGGTCTAATCCCCCTGGCTAAACTAGTGCAGATGGCCATTAAGAAAATCTCAGTGAAATATTTTAAGAATGAAGTTTAACTAAAAATCTCCTATCCCAAATCGCAGTCTATAGCGGGAAATACATGCACGTTTATTCTGGATGTTGGTTTCATTTGGGTGACCTTTTGGGGTTTTATTTTCCTTGAGCGAGGCAGTCCCTAGAACACTAATTTGATTGAATCTGAACCGAAGCATCTCTGGAAGAGATTATTCGGGGCTTGAATATCATTCAAGATTTATGTCATGCAATTACTTTACGGAGGATTTGTATTTAAATTTATGTTATATGTTATATTAATTTGTTTTTGTGCGTGCGTTTTTTAATATTTTGTGTATTCATTAATCATTTATTTCAACCAAAGAGGTGGATTTCAAATACAAATATAAAACATAAAGCGATTATCTATTAGACAATGTTAGAAATAATTGTCACCTCATATGAAGATCTGAGACCCTTATCCTTATGATATGAGTATCATTACTTGTTTTCTTCTTCTTCTTTATTCTTGTCGATTTGCCCATGAAATTTGACGGCAAAATAATGTGGTCCGACACCCAACCCTTTCATAATTATCCTCGCTGTGCTCTAGCACGGTCCCCTATATATACACCAAAGGTTCATTGTCTCCCAGAATCATCACTGATAGGACAACCTTCTCAAAAAAGTCCTCTCCTATATTAAAAAAATTTCCAAGGACAAAATCTTGGCAAAGGTGAGATAACATCGAGCAACAAACATCATCAGATTCTGTAAAAATTTAACAAAGATTATTCGATACTTCACCTTCAAAACTTAACGATGAGATCTCGCGGTGATTTTTTTACAGAAAATGGCAAAAAATAATTTAGAGCTCACTAACCCCGCCCCCTCCCCCCACACTGAGCGAAATATTGGTCGGCGAGATTTTCAAATTTCGCCCCCCCCCCCCCGCCCAATTGGAAAATCCTGGATCCGCCACTAGGTCAACCCCCCCCCCCCCCTTAGCAAAAAGCTAGATCCGCCCCTGGGTTTCAGCACCGATAGTGAACACTAAATTATTTTTTTCATTTTGCCCCCCCCCCCCCCGAAAAAAGTGCCGACCAATATTTCGGGGGGAGGGGGTAGAAAGCACTACGCCCCCGACATTAGAAAAAAGAAAGGAAAACAAATGTTTTACTATTTTTTAATATTTTGTTTGTGGCCAGCCCAAGGGGGGTTAATTCCCTAACCCCCCCCCCCCCCCATAGATCCGCCCCTGATAACTGGGTCACCCGGTCTGAGGATGTGTAAACGTTGATTTAGTAAGAAATCAACAGAGGAGAGCGTAATGGCTTATGGAGCTCTCACACTCTGCCGTGTAGGCCTACCGTCCACCTGCCGGGCTATTAAAAAACGACAGAGTCCAGAACGTTGGGTTTTGAGCGAACTTGTCCCCGGCCGCAAAAAAAAATTCATAAAATTAATCTTTTCACCGTTTCGTTGCCATCTTCTGGCCGTTTCCATACCGGGCCCATACCGGGTCTCGAACGTGTGCACCAGGTTTGTAGCAGCCACCTACCAGTCACTTAGCGTCCCCTCACCGCTCGGAGCGTACTGTGAGCGAGTCCCCGGACTGCTGACGTCATGACAAGAAAAAGTAAAGCTCATCTGACGAAACCCCTCTATATATACCCAATAATTAGTGACAAACGGTGGCACACGGTGACAAAAGTAAATTTGTTGGTAATGGCACGTTCATATGACGCTACTGTGAAGGTAAGGACACGTTATGGACCCGTTATAGGACGTTATGGGAACGTCAAGGCGTTAACAGGATGTTACCCATGCGTTAGGGAGGCGGCGCCGTCAGAATCAGGCGGTACCGCTTTGGAAACACCCGTTGGCAGTCCGGTATGAACACTGTAATGAGGACGGTATGCATACGTTATGAAGACGGTGGCACGGTATCAAAACGTTCATGACACGTTCACAACCCGCTTACAACCCGTTGCAGACGGTGGATTTTTTTTTGACCGTTCATCACCGTTCTGTAACGGGTTATGAGCGTGTTGTGAACGTGTTCATACAGTGTGACCGTTTTTATAACGTATTCATACCGTCCTCATACCGTTCAACACCGTCCTCTTGCCGCTTACTTGCGGCCGGTGCCAGCCGGCCAAAGTTTTGAACATGCCCAAAACTTTCGCCGGGTCCGGCCACCGGGTGTAGCGCCAACGCCCTATTAACGTGTTGCCCGCTTTGATAACGAACCACCGTGTGCCCTCGCCGTTCTCCACCGTCCGCAGACATTTTCGCGCACGGTGGCACACGGTAGGCCTACACGGCAGAGTGTGAGAGTCACTTTAGAGGTTAGGGCAGTGCGTCGGAAGGACGGTCATAGGTTCAAGATCGTCTTCGTTTCCCATCTTCAGTTAACCAAGGAGCCTACAGATACACCTCCTTTGGGTAGAGTGGACATACCTTTTATGCATAAAATATTGTCATAAAATGTATTTCTATAAGCATCAGTTATAGTTGTTTACACCTCTACTGAACTATAGTATACATAATAGGTGTGCTTGTAAAAGGCGATCCTGTGTGTGTGTATGTGTATAAGAGAGAATGAGATTGGGGGAAAAGCGCCATGAGACCTGGAGACAGAGACAGAGACAGAGAGAGAGAGAGAGAGAGGCAGAGAGGGAGGGAGGGAGAGAATAATAATAACAAAACAACCTGAAACAACTGACCTTCACACGTTATCGATTATCTTATTTCCTTCCTGATTCAATTAATTATGCCCTTCGTTTGATTAATCTGTTTCTAATCATCTTACCACTATAGTCAAAACCAGGTTATACAAAGGTTGGAAATTTTGGAACACGTGCAGTGTACCTGAATGAGTAACGAAATTATTCTGTTGTGTGGAAGGGGTGTTATGGGGTGGTGCCATATACCCTTCACAACTTGGTAAATCCATAGGAACTGTCGGTATCGGCGTTCGAGCACACTATCGGCCGAGACGGACGCCCCCTGCACAAATTAATATCGACTTACTAATTATTATTATTTGTTTATTTTTTCCCGAAGAGTGAAACGAGCGAGAGATTAAAGGTAACAAATGTTTTATCGTCATCAGAGTAAAACAGATGAGATATGAAAATTGCTTGCACACTTATAGGGTATAAAGTTCGCTGCGAGAGTATGAAATGAAAATTGGTTTCGCCAATAGTGGCGTCACGGGATGGGGTGGAAGAGGTAGAAGATGATATTCATCCTTACCTAATGATAAAGCGCATCGAGCAACATTTTATTGGATTATAATTATGTATGTAATGGAGGGCCAAAATAGAAACTCTGTAGGCGAAATTAAAAATCATTTCCATACACCCCTTGGAAAAAATGTCCGTAGATGCCCCTGTTCATCATTAGTATTTTATTACTCGAGATCTATGCCCCAATTAGGTACGGAAATTTGTAAATGGTCTAAATACATGCAAGGTATAGGGTAAATCATTTATTTCGTTGATGATGCTTTCAAATCGGAAACTGTCCTAAATTTTGTCTGTTTTGTTTTTCAAAATTTGGCATCACTCATCTAAATTTATCGAGTATGATAAAACTTAGAAACGTGACATGGCCTATGCTATAAAAAATGATAGTAAAATCTTTATTCTGAAAAAGGCCATTGTTTTTCACAAGTAAAATGTACAACCATTAGAACATCTGCAGTATGGTTGCTATTCAATACATTCGCAGCAAACTACAAAATACAATGTTGATAGTACAATAACAGTCCTCCGTTTTGTGCATGGACAGCTCCAGTTAAAAAAAGCTACATCATCCGTGCAATATACATTGTATCAGAGGGGTTTTAGAACTAAATTCGCTCCCAAATAAAAACACTTTTAAATTTCGTTCAAAAATCTCTAAAACGTCTGTAAATTGGGGTATTTTTTTCGAAAGTGTCTCCTTGAAATTGCAAGAAAAAGGCGGCTTTCTACAATCTACAGTTTTCTTGGTTCTATATTGAATAGAAGGGGTTACTTGGGATTCGATTGGGTTTAAGATACTCTTGATAACTATAGTTCATTATCAAATGGAGGGGGGTGAGGGGTTCTCCGCCCTATACCATAGCCCTACTCCACTTGGATCTGGAATTGGCATAATATTAAGATTACAGTCACATTATTTCTTTCAAAAATACGATACATTTTTATTTTAATCTTTCTGTAAAATTGAGTCACAGGCGTGGAGAAATAAGTGATTGATCCTCTTCTTTCTTTTTTTAAAACTATTCATTAAGAAAAATAACTTTAAACAAAATTCACACGAGACAAACCCAATCTGTGAAGTATACATTTATTTACATTTATTTCATAGAAAATAGTTCATTCATTTTCAGTTCACATTTTATTTTTCCAAACATAGACATTGTTATGAAAAACATTGATTGAACAGTCAACGAATTATCAGTTTTCAAACATATTTTTACAAATATAAATTATCGGTTTAGATGTGCGTCATTTAACATAACTGACATAATTTTTCTCATATTATGAGTTATGTTCAGCTGATTTTAATTCGATGCAGTTGCATGATTGACATGAAATCAAGAATATTGGTAACAATGTTACTCGGGGTTCTCAGCTGACATGTGCCCCTGATAAAAACAGTTATAGTTTAGTTTTTATATCTTGGATATTTTCGGAACCTAACAAATGATTTGAAAAGTTCATATCATGTTCTATTTTGTTTTGTTTAAAAGGGATCTCAACATCCACAAAGACTGAATTTCGTTATAAAGCAAAATATTAAACTTTAGAAGACTTTAATTATTGGAGCTAGCTAGAACAGTTTAACAAACTCATAGATAGAACTATTGGTATTACTTCAATCTAGACAATAAACTTCTGCTCTTTTAGGAACTTGTGTATTAATATGAAATCAGCCAGCCTATATTTTGAATGTATCTCTAAAGTGATTCTAATTCTGGGATTTTTGTGTAGGCACATTATATTCAATGCTTTTTACTCTTGTTCAAACGGATATATATTTGATATTTGAAATGGCAAAATAAATGACAATACTGCCGAAGAAGATGATGATGAAGACGAAGGTTATGATAAAAAAAAGGATAATGATGATGATATTAATAATAATATCAATGGTAAAGTTAATAATGATAATGATGATGATAAAAATAATAATAATAATGATAGTAATAATAATAACGATAATAATGATGATGATGATAATGATAAGGATAATGTTAATGATATTGATTATGATGGTAATGATGTTGATGATGAAGATATTGTACCGCATGTATTATATTATTATATTGATATATCTTTGATACCGGGAAGAGAGTATCCAAACTAATAATTCAAAAATTGGAATTGGAAGTATATATTCTCCAGTGACAACAGCAATAATCATATATTTCACACGAAAACACTGCAATGAATATAAGATGACAAACTGACGCACACACATAAACACGCTCTGATAATGAATAATAATGCAGCCATATATATTCCATAACCAATGTCAAATCGTACATTCCTTAAATATGTTTTTATCTGTATCCCAATAGCTTTGCTCATGAAGCGCTAGATAATAATATTTAAACTAAACAAAATTGGGGGGGGGGGGGGTCTGCTTATATATAGACCTGCCTGTGGTTCCCTCTACTCAAATCTGTACAATAGAGAAATGACGGACATTATTTTGATTAAAAGTTCTACCAAACAGTGTTCAAACGGAACTCGCATGGAATAAGCCAATCAAACTATCTTTTAAAAGTGTAACATCTCTTGTACAGAAAAAGAGGTGGTACTAAATTTTACTTTGCTATTATTTGATAGTCCCTTTAACTTTCCGACTCGAGACAGTCTGACCATAAAATGCCAAAGACATCAATCAGCCTGTTGACAATGCACGTTATGTATGACGCAGATTCATAAAGTAACTGATTGCCTTAACTTGATGTGCTACCGGACGATTAACCCACCGCAGTTGGTAATTTTCCGGAGGTCTAAATGAATCCATTTTGATTTCTCAAACTGGCACCAATATTTTACTCATAGTTGTATATTAAATAAACCAATGTGAATGAAAAATAAGAAATGTAACACAAATTCGATTGCGTACACAAAATTGGTGATAACAGATTTTACTCTGCGTTGCACAACAATTATTTAAGGACTTTTAATACGTATTTGCAATAAGTAAAGTAAATAATTCTTATTCATGAACAGTTCAATGTATTGAAACAGAAATGTACTCTTAAATTTTTTCAATCTCGCTTCTCACGTAATCATGTCAAATTCAACGCATTCTGGATAAAAATAGAACCATTGAATAGTACTCCATGACTAGGCCAATACAGAGATAGTCGTTATACATAATCCTAAGCGATATTCATACTCTCTCAATGCGGGGGAGTGGAAATCGACATTTTTAGAATGTTTAGGGACCACATCATTTGGAGTTGAATCCAGCCCAGTAACTTATATTGAAACTCACTCCAAACTTGTGAAATAAACACTCTTTGGACTTTGGAGAGTGGATTCCGCTATTGTAAGAGCAGACTTTCATTCCAAATAGAATGATTTCCACATTCCTGATATGACTCCAACAAGAGTGGATTTCCACTCCAGTACGTTTAGAGAGTAAGAAGAATTAGCACCCATTGCGATGGCATGATTCACATCCAAATTATCTTCAACATGTATCACTAAAAACGACCGTCAATAGATCTTATAAAATCATACTTAATTAATAATGCATGAATACATTCTCGATATTGTTCATATTGTTCACGTAGCTATATAGCCTGCAATATTATTATATACAACTTTTTACAAACTGTACTCCTATAGCGTTCGGGCAGTGAGATTAATTGTCGAGTCACCTTCTTTTTCACATTCCTCGCAACAAACTAGCGATATCTGTAATGAAATTTAAAAAAACATAAGAAAGTGGGTTAATTGGGCGAAAAAACTAATGCAGGCAAGGCAGAGCAGAGACTCACTCACGTATACAAGGTCCCACCCGTACAATTATCATCTGGACAACTATATCCCACAGGACACGTGCCTGCCTCCGGACAACTACCACTTTAACACCTCACCTGTCGGGGGTGGGGAGGTAGTTATGCAGAGATATAGTTGCCACAAAACAAAAATTATGGCCCAGTCTAAATTTATCACACGTAATTAATGTATACCTGTAGTTTGTTGATAAATATTGTTGGGATGGAACGTTACAAAGGGTTCTTGTTAACAATACATTATGCAAATTAGAACAAAATAGATTCACCAATTTGAACCATAAACAAAAAGTATAACATTCACTACAATTCAGAGGGTACAGAGTGACATGGTACATAGTAATACTTGCCCTACAACTGATAACAAATAATATGAATAACAGTCATTTTCCTTTCTTGTATAGTGGACTATATGACTTTAAATTCCTATGACCAGGACGTGCTTCCAAAGTTTTTAAAGAACTATTACCCTAGCTATAGCCCTGGCACCCATTTTCAGCACACAGCGCATATCAAGGAATAACTCATATAAGGCCAACTTGATACTTGGGTCGATAAAGACAACTCTAGATAAGTATAATGTCTTGCATAAGGACATACGCACCGGGCAGAGATTCGAATCCTCAACCTCTCGTTTGAGAGGCAAGTGAATGAACCACTATGCCACGTCGGTTAAAAGTGTGGTCAGTATGGTTGTAGAATCGTGGTAAGATGTTGGAGTGGCAGTCGTATCTGCTGCTGTTGAAATGAATAATAAATAAAAAATGTGCCTTAACAAGCTACCTTGAAATGTTTAAATCCCCCTTTTAATTGTACGTTTACGCTTACTGCATATTCATTTTGCCAGTGTAAAAATCGGATGTAAAACGTGCAATAATAAGAGGCAGCTGTTTATGCAGTAGGCTTAAGTTTTCATGCAACTAGGATCGGAATGAGGAGGGGGAGGGGGGCAATAATAGTGTGACCCATCCTTTTGAGGAAGAGAAATAATTTGCTTTTTAGAGATGGAAATCCTTATCAAGGTGGCCTGTGGGATTCTTGACATCATATTCCAAAGAAGGGGTGGTAGAACCCAATTTTGTTTACGCTTACACTTTTGAAAGAAAACTTCAGTAATTTTTAAAGCAGACATACCAGGCCAGTTCGACACTACGTCCCGGTCACACCGCTAAATCAACTCAAAACCGATTCCATACCGACCGAATCTTGGTCTTTAGGGCTAGTGTAACTATCGTTCGGTCTATTGTCGGTCTCGTGTCGGTCTCGTCAGTGTGACTGGAGTATCATGTACAACCATGCCGACCACACTCACAGGCGATGTTCGATAAATGGGGAAGAACCCACCGAAACCTCCCCCCACAACTATAATGTGCTACACACAAAAATTACTTTTAATCAGTAGCGGGTTCAGGGTCCTGGGTCAACCGCCCCCCCCCCCCAATCCCCAATAACCAGTTTTGTGTGATTACACTCCAAAAGTTTAAAAAAAAAAAAAAAAAAAAAAGACTGAAAATGCACCTGAAACATTCCTTTGCTATTCTTTTTTTCTTCTTTTATTTTCTTTTCTTTTTCTTCGGTGATGCATTGTGGGACATGGCTGTCGACACATCGGGGCATTGTGAAGAGCAGATACGTAAATCTGAAGCAGTGACAGTATGATACCCTGCCTTTCAGGCTAAGTCTGGTCGGGACCAGTGTAATTCGAATATAATGTACGTGTTATACGATGGAGAATCTGAAAGGGCCTTACCTGTGAAACAGTCCGGGCATATCTGATTGGGAACAGCACGGAACGAGGCGCCTTTGCACATCACGCCGCTGTTACATTGGCGAGTTTCAAAGACGATGGTTGGGGCACTGCATGAGTAGTCATGGGGACAGGCAAGAAAACTCCAGGGACCCCATACTGTAGAATTAAAAAAAATTGTTTGAAATAGTGCTCCTTCCTTCCGACATAACAAGCAGATTGAGATATCAGTAAAGCAGACATCTCGATGCATAGTTTAGATGATAACTAAAAACTATTAATCACAAACTGCATTCACAGACTCAAAATAAACAGCCATTATTTTATCTGTAATTGATTTCTTACATTATTGACACAATTGTCTTTCAGCCCTGCCCCTTCTCTATAATAAAGGATCTGGCAACAGTGGAGCAATTAATATTAATAAAAGCCTAATTAATACCAATTATGTGCTCATATTCACCACGCAAGCTGATCAATTAACATTATGATGGAGAGTGGTAAATGTAGATTAATGTCTTGCCAAAGGAAACTACAGTGTCATTATGGGGCTCGAAACCACGACCTTCGCATATCTAGTCAAGTGCTTAAACCACTCAACCACGACATATCTATAGTTACCTGCACAGTCTTGCATATTACACGGTCTGGTCTCAGTTGAGCCATTGGTAAGAGATCTTGTTTTAGCTCCGTCTCCACACGATACAGAGCATGCACTCCATGGGCTATGCGTTGGATTGGCTGTTAAAAAAAGAAGCAATAGAATAATTAAATTAAAGAACAGTTTTTCTTAAAGTATAACTGATGATGATGATGATGATGATGATGATGATTCACAGCATTTGTATGGCGCCATATATCTGTTTAAAAGCATTCAAAGGCGCGAGCTCCTCCAATAAAGTTAGCATTTAAATGTCTGAAGGAAGATGTGAGTTTTGAGTAAAGCTTTGAAGTGGTCAAGGTTGTCAATTTCGCGAATAGATGATGAGAGGGAATTCCACAGGCGAGGAGCAATAGAGGAAAATGCTCGGTCTCCATATCCCTTGAGATGAGTAATGGGCATCTGGAGAGTAAGGCCAGATGAGCGAAGTCGAAGATGACGCCGCTCGATTGATGATGACACATATCCTGGGGTCTGACCATGAATTGCCTTAAATGTGAGCAGCAGGACCTTATTTGCCTAAAGTTACTATTACTCCAGCAATAGACCGGTTTACTAACATATTAACATTTATGGATGTTTTTTTCCTCGGGACCTAGTGACGAGTTATTTCATAAAATCTGTTAATAATGAATGAACTTCAATACCCGATATCCAGCCTCATACAATACTTGTTGCTATGTCGGGCAAGTATCGAACACGCTTTCAGCTTGTCAAGAACAACCGTTGTTTAAAAAGTATGCATAAAATTTGAATATGTTAGTTAACCGGTCTATATTACCAGGTACCCATTTACACCTGGGTGCTGGAGAGTGGCTAATGTGGTTATCAGGCTGGTGATTATTAAGGACATCATTGCCTGCATGGCTGGGATTCGAAACTTCAACCCTTTGACTTAGAACAAGGTAAATGAACCACTATGCCATGACACCCCAACAAGTTTATTCGTCAAGCTTTCGATTTCGCCTATGATCTTTTGGGGAAATAGTTTCATGAAACCGTCGTAAAAGTGTCATGCATATATTTTGCGTTAATTTTTCAAGTTGTATAATACGTGTACATGCATGCATAGTCTAAATACACATGCATAGGCCTACGTGTATTTTCATGTATTTAAATCCCTAAGTATTTGCATGAGATACTCGTAATACCTACATGTACATGTGTCGAGGTATAAATCAAAATGAAAAGAAAAACATCAGTCTGCGTCATCCGTATATATTTTGATCGATACACAGGTCACAAGAAATAGTAAAATTACACTTTTTTATCGCATTGAATATCTATATCTATATTCAAAGAGGAAGTGTACAAAATGTGTAGATACCAAATTAGTACGGCAAAGTCTTATACAATACCTCTCAAAATATGCGATTATAACAATTCATTATATCACAGATTTACATGAGATATTTTAATTATTATTTGTAAGTCTGGAAGTGAATAGAATGTGCAAAATGAGACCAAACGTGCAAGCCAACTTACCCCCCCCCCCTCCCCACTTCCCTCCCACACCCAAACGAGGAAACTTGTGATAGACCATTGTTCTTTAAAAAAGGTTTTCCGGTTGTCTGTAGTGTAAGTTGACTATTGTTTCCTTGATTATTGGTGTAATTATCCAGTTTTGCACTAGTCATCATAATTTCTTTACACCTTTTCCTCCAAAAGTAGGCCATTGTTTAAACAAAATAAACATAGCAGCATGCAATACCCGTTGCAAGCACTATAGCGATTGTCTTCAAAACCAAAAATGACATCGTCCTTCTATTTTCCCGCATTGAAAAGATGTCGAAACGTTCACACGATCTTGTGATTCAAAAAGTATTTTTTACATACGGGTTCTAGATGCTTAAATACATAAAGATAGTCATCTAATGAAACAAAACACAAATGATTAAGGATTCAAAAGCTTTCCTGCCACAACATAACAGCGGAACTTGGATTTACGCATGACTCAAAACTACATTCGCACGTGATACAGCGGACACTTTTTTTTTTTTTTTTTTGGAGGTCAAAAAAAATCGCAACGACTCAGCCAGCCGAAAAGTCGTTCAGTGGGGGGGGGGGGGGGGGGGGGGGGGGGGGGGGGGGGGGGGGGTAAGCGGACACTTTTTTTTTTTTTTTTGGAGGTCAAAAAAAATCGCAACGACTCAGCCAACCGAAAAGTCGCTCAGTGGGGGGGGGGGGGGGGGGGGGGGGGTAAGCGGACACATTTTTTTTTTTTTTTGGTCTCGAAATTTCATAATTTGACATTTTTGGTCGTTGGGGGGGGGGGGGTAAGGTCACCTTATTTAGGTTAGCCGTGGGTATAATTTTTTTTTTTTTTTTTTTTTTTAATTTTTTTAAATAATAAAAAAAAAAAAAAAAAAAAAAAAAACCAAAGGGGGGGGTTTTAGGTTTTTTTAGGGGGGTTTACATACATAAAAATACCAAAGGGGGGGGGTTTGAACCCCCAAAACCCCCCCCTGCGTACGCCCCTGCAAACGACCTTTTGTCAGATATCTTTGATTTGAATTATTGAATAGCCAGATACTAAAAAGTAAGCAGCTGTAAATTAATTTGGAATACTGGAATACTTTATAAAATGAAATGAGTAGGAAATTTCCAGTCGCGACTGGTATTCTCATACCAAAAGACATATCTGCGATCAAAGAGTCGAAATATACCAAATGAAGTTGGAGTAAATTGTGCTTCGGCGCAGACAGATATTTAAATTAAAATCTATTGGACAAACATGGATGTAGCATCAAATAATCTTGTGCAAATTATTTTGATTCACGTGAATCAATGTGAGGACATATTCAACAATTTTTTTCCCGATTTCCTCGACGATACAAGACTTTTTTTGTCCGAAAAAATTATGCTCTTTACGTGGGCAATGCGTTTTACAGTCATTCGATGTATTTTTTAATCTATGGCGGGAAAAATATATTTTCTCTCAATTTGAGTTGTGTCGTATTTTTTAAATCTTTAAATTCTTTCACTTTATTCATTGAGAACAATAAGAAAAGTACATCAACACGAAGCGAATTAACTTCACATGAGAGCCAACAAAGTACTATGCTTACTTCCAAATGGTTAAAGCATTTCAAGATTAATGTAGTTGTAAATATATTATTTTTTCACGGTCAATATAGTTTATATTTACCATATTCTCGAGCTTATAAAATATACTTCATATACCAGATACCTGATATAAACCTATATTAATAAATATTATATCACACTTGCTACATATATATTTGATATACTGCTTATAAGTATTGGCTAGCACGGTGATGTAGATGTACAGTAGGCTTACGGTTGCACAATGTGAGAGGGGGAGGAAGTATATGAATAGGCCTATTATATCAATTAATTAAAGGCCATTGCTTTAGTTTTGGAAAGCCCCAAAAACCTTTTGTCATATATTTCGATTTGAGTTGTTGAATAGCCAGATACTTAAATTTAGCTGCTGTAAATTAATTTCCTCCATTACTGGAATACTTGAACATGAATGAACATGTATATAATTATTAACCATATAAAAAATATTAACCATACTACCTTATAACGCATTAGTTCCTTGTAATATATTCACCATAAATATATACATACCTGATAAAAACCCAATTAATCACAGTTCAATTACAATAAACATGTCCCAGATACAGATAATTAAAACAAACCCTCCAAACCTTTCCAACTTTTCAGATAGGAATTAAGTTAAATATTGATGTATTTACAATATATCTGATATAAATTTATCTAATCATGTTTACCTTATACAGTAATGTATAATATATATAAGCTTATAATCAACATTTACTTAATATATTTACCACATACATGCACGTGATATAAACTTAGTTAATCATAATATACTTACCATACGAACAAACGATGAGAAATAATAGAAGACTTGAGGTAATAACTCGTTTGGTTAAAGGATCCATTTTTGGTTGAGATGAAATCAGTCTCCACGAACAGCAAACTGGAGTACAGAATCCTTTCGCAATAAGAGAAAATACAAACTAGACAAAATAGCTGTGGACTATAGATCCTGGTGACGAATAAACTATGAATCCAATATGATAAGATCAAGCCAAGTTTTTTTTTAAATATAAATGGAAACTCTAATGGTACGCTGTGGTGCGGAATGTGCAGGTTTCCGGAATCGTGGCGACTTTATTGACTTATTTGCTGTCATGCCACTGGTCCCCACTTATATACGGAGCCAGACGCACAGTGAAACACACACAATGATGACGTACGGGCTTTGAGTAAGCGGATGGTGCGTGAGTCTCTTAAAAAAGCAACCGTAGTAATGGTGATGATGATGATGATGCTAATGATGGCGGTCCTTTACCTTTACCTTTACCCGAGATTCTGGAACAATGATGTGTTCTCAGCAGTCGGGCTTTCAGTTCAATTATTGTTCCATACCTTCAATCCGAGTGTAGATAATGTTAATTGGCTATTTACATTCACAGTCAAATAAGGTACATGCATTTCTAGAAAATCGAAACCAAGTTCTGAAGAAGAGAATTTCCAGGAAATATTTTCAGGAAATATTCCTGCTAGATTGGCTAGGGGTGATAAAAGATAATAATACTAATGATAATAATAACAATAATAATATGATACTGATACTAATACTGCTCCATGTACTAACAATGATAATGATACTAATTTGATTTTCACAGCACCTTTTCCGAGGATACAATAGCAAGAAAAAATTTATAGGAATCACCATGAATTATATGTATAATTTTACCACTTTGAGCTAAAAACAAACCCGTCAAAATTATATTCATGAGTTTTTGATCACTATCCTATTTGTTCATATATATTTTGTGGTTTCTTCTCGGCCTTTTTTTTTTGGTGCCCGAGGGAGATTGTTGGACATTTCGAAAGAAGATAAAATGAAAAATTTTCTCAAGTTGTTTAGGGATAAAGAAGGGTCTCGTGGCAAAACATTTGCCAGAATTTTAGATTGGTCAATCATCTTTACATATTTTCTACATGAGACTAATTTCTAAACATTAATATTCGGGTTCTGGTGAATAATTCTTATGCATATTGAATATTTGTTATGCTATTTTCCCCTGCATAATATTTATGACGCAAAATAATTGTTTCTTTATTTCCTGATAATTTGAGATGGTTGTGCAGGTTGCTGTTATTTTAATGTATTCCTTTGTTTGAGTATTATGGAGGCTTCCGGTGAACAAAAAACATGAGGAAAATGCAAGTAACTTAAGACATGATAAATAAGTTCGACTGTACCCCTATGAACAAGAAAGGCCCTCTAAGTAACAAATTTGACGGAATTTATTGATTTGAAGCTTCCTGTTTGGCTGCGGGTTATGTATGACCGCTCAGATGGGTACAACACCCCCTTCGTGCTCCTACTCTGTTTTTTTCCTTCCAACTAGAACCATTACGAGGTTAATAGAATTTTTCTTCGTTTTTATTAAACAGAGGTGGAACCAGGATTCTCTGACCAGGGGCACTGCCCCTCCCCCCCCCAAAAAAAACCCTGTAAAATGCAAAAACAAGGATTACCACTTTTTAGAAGTACCTTATTAGGGCTACATTTATTGCCTAAAGCCTATTTTTTGACACAATCTACAAACTGTACCTTAATTCACATGTATATTTAGTGAATACCACATCTTCTAGCTTGCTAAGGACCACCGCCCCTCTTTCTCTTGCTTCCCCTGGATCCGCCTCTGCATAATAACATTGCATAGAGAGTCTTCCTTGCCCAGCACTGAAGCTTAGTTAATCAAGCTTGTACTGTACTTATACATCGAGGCGCCATGAGAACCATTAGCGCTTTAAAAACGCTCTCATTTCTTAAGAATCGATCTACGCCTTAATACCATTGATGGCTTTTACTTCGGAAAAAGCTCTTCCCATTGCTGCAGAGGTCAAATTGTACGCCCCGCAAAATGTATTTAATTGGTGTGGACAAGGGCAAGAATATCACTTACGTGAAACGAAGTTTGATCTTTCTTGAATATATTGAAATCTAAAATTCGGTTAAAAAAAAAGACATTGTATTTTGCTTGCATACATTAAAACTATAATGTTACTTGTATTACTTTCACTTGGCGTCATTTTTTCCTTTATCTCATTTGGCTCATTGGCGTTAACACTTTAAATTCGTATGATATCATACGATCTATTATTGAAAGTAAAATCGCGAGGTTATCTCCTTTCCTCTGTGGTCAATACATTATCATTTCCTAAAGAATATAACAATTATTCTGCATTGATTAGGCCGACTCAGTTACACCACAAGATAAACTCTAATCGACAGATAACGGACTAAAAGTCATTAGTATTCGGGCCAATCGGAGGCATTGCAATTTCGGCTATTGGTCTCGTTGATGTGGCTGCAGGATTACCATGGTAGCAGCATGGAGATAAGAATCTCCATGGTAGCAGTAGGTTTAGTGCTTTTCATGCCAGATGTTTTATCGCCTATCGCCTACCGGAAGTATTTAGCAATGGAGAATGCGTCAACCCTGGACTCTACAGCTCAATGAGCGTGTCATTACAACTTTCACACCTCTTCTGGTTTTTATCTCTTTTGACCATATTTGTCGATGATTTTCGCAATAGTGTTTACTGCCATAGTTACTCATCCATGGTGTAATCAACAAAGCCTCTCATCCCTAAATGCGCAATATTCCTTCTGGATGAAAAAGTAGGCTGCATATCTTCTATTTGCATTTATTTCTTTATTCATGTATGTACTTATCTATTTATTTCTTTATTCATTTATTTACTTATCTATTTAGTTATTTATTCATTTATCATTTTCAGCTGGGTTCGGTCGCACTTTATAGATTATGAAAGAGGTTATTACATTACTTAATTAGAGTCAAGATAAATCCCACATTATACAAATTCAATAATTCAATCTTCTACAACTGAATGACAACATTGGTGGGCAAAGGTGATAAAGTAATATAAATGAGTATTTAGCATAATCATGATAATTATGTAATGTTTGGCATGAAGATGACATTTTCCGGAAATTTTATTTTGTGAATAGAAAAATGCTTTATGTGAAAGATATCCCCGGCAGAATATTATTAATATAGCTATCTAATCTTGTTAAAGCATTTTAAATAAGTTTCGTTATCACACGATTATTAACTGATCGTGCTACCATCTCGTTTGTCAATTTTCTAACACACTCCATAAACTACCATATTTAACAAATAACAGAAATTCCATAAAAGTCAGGTTGTAAAATACAAACAATTATGAAGGGGAAGACTGATGATGGGCATTTTCCGTATGTATGAACCCCAGAACACACGCTCGCATACAAAATCCCGTCCTTGGATATATGTTTGTTTCTTTCTTTATTTCTTCGCTTTTATTAATGTTTTTGTTGGTGCCTTTTTTTCTAACAAATTGTTCTTTCATATAATTCTACTTATCAATTTTATCAATTATTATGATGTCTTCTACTTCCGTCATGTAGGTTCAGGTGCCAGCGAGCTTTTTAAATCTAAGATTTTTATTTTCACATTGCGTTTCTAGAATTTCCCTTTGATGCATACGCAGTACAAACACTCACACCCACACACCAGTCTCTGCAAAAACATACACACGCATGCATGCACGTACGCACGCACGCACTCACACAAGACTGATGCACGTTTGTATTCTTATGACTACTTAAAGGTATTACAAAGTTTTGGGAAATTTTGAAAAATGGGTGGATAGTGAATCTTTACAATTTTGATATATTTGGATGCCCCTGTGGATGTATTAAAAGCACTATAGAAATGTTAGCCCCTAAAACACTTCTGCTTTCGAGAAAAATTGAATATAAAGATTTACCGGTGCTCCCGGTAAATGTTATTAAATTTCAAATAGCTCCTACGGCTGTACAATGGTAGCTGCGACCATGGAAATCTCAGAATATGTAGTTGTGGTATATAATTACCGAACGGGAATAGCTAATCGGTCGATTTTAGTCTAGAAACATTGTTTTATAGCTTGATTATTATCTTGACCTTGAGAGGGAGCTATACAACATAAAGTGTTTATTATTAACAATTTCATAACTTTTGAGTCGATTTCGACCGCGACAATGATCAGTGAATATTGTAGGATCGCATATGCTTCCAATATGTTCATTTGAACCAATTTACGACCCCATACCAAAACTTTGTATTACCTTTAAATTCAAGGTTGTGCTTCTCCTTGATTATCTTTACTGGCAACATATTATTTCCACGAATCACACCTGTGTGACGGTCACGGTTGAAAGGTGTGGTCGGCTGACCAAGTGCGACAGTGATTCAATATTGAAAGTCAGCAACAATTCTAAGGTCATTTTTTGCGGTATCCCCACCAACGTTTTCCGCTTCGAAATTCCGGAAGCAAAAATAAGAAAACAAAACAAAGCAAATAAACAAACAAAACACACATACACACGGAGTTCCGGACATTTGCGGAAAAGGATACTACGGATGTAAGAATTATCCTGTTTGTGCTAATTCCTGTGATACCAAGAAACAGTTTGAAGCACAACAAAGTCCTTCACCAATGGTCAGGCTAAGTTTGAGTGGACTTGGTATTACCGCACTAATTGTTTTCATTCTCTTGAAATAGTGTACAATCAAGAAAAGTATAAATCAAAATCAATTTACAAACCTAAACAATGAGGATAGGCCTATTGTATATTATAATGAGTTGATTGTACTTTTATATGCATGGAATAACCTTAATTAATCGGCAGGAATCGGTAGAAACAAAAGCAGCTTTAAAAGTGAGCTTCCGGCTGCCTTGAAATGGTTACAAAGGATTTTAGCAATGTAAATCCATGGCGCTTATATTCGAAGCTCCTTGATCAATCTGATATTTAGCTGCTCAATTAGAGCATGAAACCATAGATTTTTGAATAATAATAATTTTTCAAAATTGTGTTCAGTGTGTATATTAAATAATGTTGTTAAGTACAGTAGATGTCATAAACACGTGACCTTCTATCAGTCGAACAGGCCAAGCGCCACTGACTAATAGATAAAGCTTTTTATGGTGGATGTTTATCAAATCATGCAATTTCTAAATCAATATTCCGGATATTAACATGGTCTAGATATTAACATTTCTAATCATAATTCGATTTTTTGCGAAATCTGGTCATTATGTTGGCGATTGCATTAACAGTATGAGAACTCACTGTGAAATATTTCATGTATTAACTCATGGATTAATTAAACAAAATGCAATCTGTTGATATTATTAATAACTCTGATAAGAAATATAGCACCATTCATAATATTTTCTAAAAATACCGAAGACAAGATAGACTAAGGTACTTTTGTAATGGAATAATATGTCTTTTGCCTTTGTAGCATACATTTTGGATGTTGTTATTAACGTTTCGTCCGTTCTCATAATATTATGCTACCGTATAAAGTTGATCTTGAATAAAACGTTTCTTACTTCAATCACACTCTCTCGAATTTGTACACATTATTTACCTTAGGGAATCAAAAAAGGAATCGTAGCTTTATCATAAACATCTGTGAAATAGCAAAGTGTTTAGATTTCTTAATGTATTCTTAAAGGAAACCGAACCCCAAGAAATGACTTTACTTATTCTGAGAGATCTATTATATCATTGCCCATTAGTCTACAAGATTCCCCACCAAAATGTATGAGAGAGGTATAAAGCAAGAATAAAGTAGTTTCTCAGCACGACATGGGCATCGCCATTTTCTTGATAACGTGACGTACTATGCGAAGTCATTTATCAAGTACATGTATTCAAATTTATGGATGCTTCCTGCACAGACGTGTGTGGTGATGAAGCATTTTATTCACCTGCTATTATCCTTTGTACTACAATTGCAAGAACGCAAATTGCATAAATAAGTTGGTGCTCTTCTGGGGTGAAGGTTTCTCATAAATGAAATAGATTTGTCAACTACTAAAGTGTAATATTTATAAATGAATTTAATTAATTTTGTTCCCCTGTTATCTATTTTTCACCAAATATAATTTTTATCTTTTCAGTTATGATTTTTCCTCATTGAAAAGTAAAGGTTTCGTTAGTGATTTAAAAATTATTTCCAACTAAAGCTTGGTGCATGATACATGTACAACTTCAACTGGTACGTCACATTTCCGAGAAAATGGCTGCGCCCATGTCATAATAAAAGGCATCACATCATGCCAGGAATATCTTCATCTATATATCTCTTGTACATTTTCGTAAGGAATATTGTACATCAAAGGGCAGGAATATATGTCATTTTTCAGAATACCTACACTTATTCTTTGGGGTTAGGTTTCCTTTAAGGGTGGAGGTCATTTCAATCACACTCTCGAATGTTTCCATATTATTGACCGAAAAGGGGCAAACCACACAATAAACAGGATCATTCTAGAATTTCCAGAAAACTCGGGAATCGTAGCCATCACATAATAGTCTAGGATTCCGATAAACATCCGTGAAATAATAAAGTTTGTCTTAAGCATAACGTTTCTTATTACCAGCGGTGAAGAAAATTTCCATCACATGCACACTCTCTAATGTTGCCACATTATCCCTGATTATTGATCTTTTCGAGAAAAAAAGAAAACCGAAAACAGTCAAAACAGTATCATTCGAGAATTGCAGGAATTCTGGAATCGTAGCCATCACAGAATCTAGGATTCGAATATTAAAGCATCCGTGAAATACAGAAGACAGGAATGTTGTCGCTTGAAACATTATACTCCTCGGGGGATGAGCGGGGATGAGTATTCATGTCATCTCCTCGAAAACTACGGTATGTTTATCACATCTGCCAAGATACCGCTTATCTGAGTACGGTTAGATTAAAAGGGGTTGCAATTTTAACAGATATAATCGCTTCCACGTCAGCAAGAGCAAGAAAATTAAAAAGTATCAAATTATTCATTTTCTTAACATCAAGTTCAGATTCCTTGAAACTTGAAACTTGAAATTTGAAACTGGATTGACATTTCGACGCTGTCATTATTGTTATTGGTTCTTGTGTTTCCCATTCATCCATGCTGTTCTCGGTAAATCTATTGATTGTATACGTCACAAAATGATAATCATAAAATATGCGGGATCTGTTTTTTGATAGAATGTTATACCCTTGAAGTAGAGACGTTGCACGCATGCAACTAGATTGACGATCGCTGCCAAGATTACAGAATCCATCAAGCTATCCGAATAAAAACGGGTCTTGTCACACTCACCCAATAACGACTATAGCTTTGATATGAGGGTTTTCAAAACGCAATAGTTTGACTTAAAGGTTTGCAAAACTTACTAAAAATGCTAAAACCAGAATAATTTGTTTCTTCTTCAGTAATGATAGTTTTAGATGAATGTTTCCAGCAATCAGTATGTTTTTAAGCACATTCAAATACATTTATGCATAGTTACTACCAGGGGCGTACGCAGGATTTTTTCAAGGGGGGGGGGTTTAAAATATTTTGCTCCCGAAAATTTGAAAATCGCGCCGGCCGAAAAGTCGCTCAGTGGGGGGGGGGGGGGGGGGGGGTAAGCGGACACTTTTTTTTTTTTTTTTGGTCTCGAAATTTCAAAATTTGACATTTTTTTTCGTTGTTTTCATGTTTACCCAAATTGATATTGATATATCCAGCCACACACAATAGTAGGCCTACTGTTATAGTCATCGTTTTCGTAAACAAGTGACCGGGGCATCGTAATCTGTGTGGGTGCGTGCATCTTTCGTAATAAATGACCCACTAGATCACACCTAATACACTAGGGCTTCCCAATTAAGGAAGATTCTCGTTAGGGCATAAAGGTCAATTAGCATATAAATCAGATTTTTGATTAATGAGTGGCTTCATTAAGCCGCTTGGGTAATGATGGATTGTATAATCCGTGGGAATGCCATTTGAAAAAGCGGGGGTATAAGAGGGAGATCACGCTTCAGGGTTTATTCACACCACAGCTGTGAAATGTTCGTTCATCGTTCAGCATGTAAGCACAGTAGGAATAATATCATGACGTATTCCACCATACTAATAATTATTTTCCATCACTGGTTGGGATCTAGCATCTTCATTAGTTTTTATGAGAATTTCCAACACAATCATAGTGCAGTATCATGACGCATTACAATCATCATACTAATCATTTTCTAAATTTACTAACCACTAATCATTAAAAAAAAAAGTAAAATCAGGATGATTAATCATGGTCGATAAATTTAGGAAGATTTTTCATGTCATACCTATGATAGTTGGCTTCTGCATTTATCTTTATTCTTTGATTTACCTCCATTCTTTCAAGTTTTCAATGATATATATGTTGTTTTTCGTGGTGTATTTCACATTTCACATTTTATGTAAAATCAACTATTATTGTTATTTGAATATTTTGTATTTGATTTTTCAATAAGTGCAGAAATATCTGCTTTAAAAAAAATGTATACTACCCTTTACTTATATGATTTATTGTTTTTTTAAATTAAGTGTAAGGTTTTACTTCTATACCACGTGAAAATATAATAATGCAAAAGATTTACAAATGCAGCCATGCTATCAAAGTAATTATTACTTTTAAGAAAGGATTGTGTTAGGAAGAGCCACATAGGTCTTTTGTCTAAAAGCTATTAGTCTATTTGTCTATAGATACATTATAGGAGGGAGGCAAGTGTCTCCTGTCACATAATCGCTACTCCTATTCGAGACACCGATCAGCAGTGAACCAGTTTCTCTGGCTGATTACCTGAAAGCTTCCGAGTTGAATACATGATAATCATTTTAACCTTCGTCTCCATATAGAACTATATCCCCGCATTATTTGGCAGAATCAATTACTCAATATACTCCAAGCATTTCTGGCTAGATAAGAATAATATTATGGATCGCTCCATTCAGGGGCCACTGCACGTTTTTCCATCCACAACATTAATATAATAGAATCAACTTCTTTCCATGCAAGCTCAGCGCAGAATCGTAAAATCATTTACTGAAACGAGACAGAGTATTCGTGATATTTTAGGGAGCGAGATGATTTGATCTAGAGGTTTTTTCCTTCAAAATATGCTATGTTTTCTTATTGTACATAAATCTATTGTAATAAAAGAACGTAATATTCAAAATGTGTGCGTGTGTGTGCGCGTGTTTGTGTGATTGGGTTTTGAAGAAGTAACGTATATCAATCAGAAACATAATAGTAAGGGACATTACAGCTTGACCAATTCACATCTCCTTCAGCAATAGAAACCATCACTTATTTCGTGTTACAGGCGATATGATTTGTTAATTGATTCTCGTCTGTACATAATTATTGAATCACCGCCCATCATGAATGTAAATATAAACACTGCTAGCACTACGCAATATACTTCTGAGTATCAAATCATTAAAAAAAAGATCTATTTACCCCATACCACACTTTTAACATGGGCCCTTTCTAGTTCCTCTTTCGTTTTGAAGTTCAGGGTTGAATATCAATATAGGTTTATACAACCATCATTAGTCGCAATTTTTTCAGAGAAGTACATGAACAAACATACAAACACAATAGGTGATCAATTTTGAAGATTTTCGGACATCTACAGCTCGAAATTTTGCATCTTTTGCTCCCATTTTGTTGTGTAATGGAGTGGCATGCCCCTCTTCCCTTGACTGACGCCCCGGGGCCGGGTGCACACAATTATGTTGGCTACAGATTTAGATAAATTTAGTTAGATTTAGTTTCTCTGATCTGAGCAAGGAATTGTATGTAATTTGTTTTTAAAAGCATTTGCATTAAGCATTTAGAATATCCAATGTAATTGCAATCACAGTGTTAATATATCAATTCGTAGAAAATACTTAATTATTTTTTCAAGCACGATATATTGCAACTACTTTCGCAAATTCAAACGAGTCAATTTCAATAGCCTTGTGCGTCACATATTGAAATGTGCAGATATGACAATAACATATTACGTAATCCGAAGTACGTAATTCTAAGAAGATTTCTATTGAATATACAAGAGGGTTGAAATTGCCCATGAGTTGATTTTTCGAAATAAGTTGCAATTGTGTTTTCGATTGAAGTGACGAAAATCTCCTGCATTCGAGCCTAAAGCAATAAATAAATATTGTACCGATGGACAAATCCTTTGTCAATTAAAAATAAATCCTGACTTTTGTAAAACCACCAAACGATGCATAATATAATGTCAGAATTAAAATTTCTGAAATAATCTATTGACATTAATTACCTCTGACGCTGTATATTTTGGAAGAACAAAGACTGTAATCAGTTTTCCAATATTACTTGAAACTCTGCCATTTAGTTCAACGAGCACATACTATAGTGTCACACACTTCAGTACTCAAACTAAAAAAGATAATAAGAGAAGCATAACAATTATTATTTATGAAAGAAAGCTTCCAATTTTCTTGACGGACTATCGAGTTGGAGAGGAGGGACGGCATCCTCCTAGAAAAGTACAAATTACCAATATTCAGGTCGATGTCACGTAATTTTTGGACGGCGAGACGGGCTATTTCTTTATTTGTATTTATCATATGTTATAATGATGTGGGTGAGTTTTATCGCTTGGCCAGCTCATAAAATATTTAGAGACTAGAAAGTTGATATTCAGGCAAGAATTCTCAGCCCCCCCCCCCTCACAAAATAATATGTGTGGTTATGCCCATGATTTCTCCCCAGCACCACACACAAAAGCACGATAGATGTTTATGATTCTGTAATGGGAATTTCCCCGGTTTTCACCGAACTCAGTTGGTGCTATACCGGAATTTCCTTCTTCACCTTACACCCCGGAAAGAAAGTGAAAGTGGAGTAGAGAATAACATGGAATAATCTAGACTTCTATTGGAAACCCTCATTTCTTGTGCAAACTTTGCCACAAACAGTTCGTCAGATCATTAACTGCAGGATGAAGCTGAAATGTTCGTTGGTTTTCCTGCTACTAGCAGGTTAGTTTTAGCTATGTTTTGAACTCAGTAATTCGGGATATACTGAAGATATTTAATATTTACATTTACAACATGATCTAAAGTCTCAACTACTTAAAAGTCAACTTAAGACGATTTCCTTAGCCCTGTTACCTATTGATTTGTGCGAACATCACAGTGATGTATGACGTAATCTGAACATGATTTTTACGGAATATAGAACAGGGTATTGAAATTGTCCTTGAATTATTTTTTCGATATAATGTAATACTAATTATTAATGTTTTGTTACTGTGTAGTTGATAGTCTTGATAAAACGAATAATGTGTTCTGTGCACGTAAATATATAGTTTCACTATTCTCCCGTTAGGATGATGAGAAGTCACAGCATTCACTTGGCGCCATCATATTTTTTTTGCGTAAAATATTCAAAGGTGCGAATTTGATTGTACGCGCGTACGTATTTACATTTTCGTCGACTGCTAGCTTGAAAGTAGTTCCCTTATTTTCAATTTTTGTATTTTTATATTATGTTATGTTAATATGTTCTCACGGGTACGACTGGATATCATTACCCTCATCATAACGATATATCACTTGCCTTTACATTTCATCTCTCTTACTTTACATTTACCTTTAAACTTTACAACTCAATGCTGCATAATGCATATTCAAACATTTCTTCTTTATTTTTGTCTTTCTGTCTTTCTTTTCTTTCATTTCTTCCTTAAGGAATGAGTTGCAGAGTGTCGTGCATATCTGTAGCAGATGTTGATGAATTAACATGGGGCGAGTGGGGCGAGTGCACACGACCATGTGGGGGCGGCAGTCAGTCACGTCATGCCGTCTGTGAGGAAAGCCTCGAACCACAAACCTGCCTGTACCTGAAGAGTTCCAATGCCAGGAATCAGCTGATAGAGGAACGGGAATGTAACACGCAATCGTGCATAGGTACAGAATAAGAATTATCATTTGGAGAGCCAGGACGACATTATGAAAGGGCATGGGATTTTCAATTATATTGCAACCATTACCATAAAAGAACATGCTAACATGTCTGAAAAAATGCAACTACTGCACCATCAGAATCAGTTATTGGTAACAGATGTAGGGAAATAATAATAAAGTCAATAAACACTTACAAAAAACTCTTGAAAAAATTAAGAACATACAAACAAAAAAAAAGTTGTATGAAGGTGGGGAATATAATATTTGAAATTCATGTATACATGAGATGTTCAGAAGAAAATACCATTGTAGTATTTTGGGTCAGAACCATGTTTCTAGCGGTTGATCTTATTAGTAATCATCATAATAAAGCCTAGTACCTCCTTGGTTGTAGTTCTACCACGAAAAATAGTTTAAAATTAAAGGTAAGCATGTAAAGAAACTCATCATTTGCAAAAAGCAGTAAAGACGAATTATAATAAGTCAAACAAAACCTCACTAAAATCGTTGCAGAGACAGGTACATGGGGTGACTGGACTGACTGGCTGCCCTGCTCTTCTACCTGTGGTTCATCAGCCTTCCAGATGAGATCACGGTCCTGTAACGATGGCAACAACATCATCCAAGGCTCATGGAACTGTGAGGGTTTGACCTACGAGTGGCGTCCGTGTCAGGGGTTACCGCCGTGCCCTAGCAACGACGCTAGCAACAACGTTACCCCAGATGTTGATCCTGGTAAGTATACTAGCTGATATAACGGATTACTGATTAAGACCTTAAATCCACTGACTTATGGAGCATCAAGTGTCAAACTCGGGCAACAAAAATTACCATTAATCTGTCATTAAATGCACCAACAAAATATGTCGGCGTGATTCATTCCTTTCATTTCGTTTCATGAAAGCATTATTTGCATTTATTTATTCAATTACAGAACTACAGTAATTCCTATAGAATAATGGGCCTGTATTTGGTGCCCTGTAATAAGTAAGTTTTACTAGGTATAGCACACCAAAAATAAGTACAACAAACAGATGTTATTTGATGATTGCAAATGATCAAGCTTTATGAAAGCTTCAAAAAACAAAAAACAGAATTGAAATCGGTCAATGTGTTGTGATTTTACTGATACCATATTTTTGAAATCGCAAAATTACCGAAAAACCTGCCAGAAATGGTCAAATGTGCAAAAATGGCAAAATTCGACAAAGTTGACAACTGAATTCATCACTTTCTCGAACACAAATAATAAATTAAATTATCAGACACTAAAATATCATCTTTGTGGTAAAAAATACAAAAAAGAAAATTCATATATCTATTACCGTTTTGGAAACAGAAGCCAACAAAATAAGTCACTTTTGCCATTTTTGCGAATCTGCAGATATGAAAAAGTTGTGAAAATAACTAAGTCCGCCTAATTAATATGCGCATATGTAATCAAATCAAAACCGAACATGATACATCAGTGAAACCTATGTATATCAGACAGCTATGGAAATATATTTTATTTGAAGAAAACAAACAAACATGAATATTCATCAAATATGATAATTAGGTGATTTCAGCTAATATTATTTGCGCACTCATTATGCAAATTAGGAATGTCAAACTGTTCATTTTTTTGGCATTTTTTAAATCATAAATTCATAGATCATATTTACACCAAATATTAACCTCAAATTCCAAATATTTTTGCAATGCCAATGAAATATGGCGATGGAAATTACTTGGATCACCGTTACAGCTATTTCCACATGTGTTTCACAAATTATTCAGAAAAACCGATCAAATGCTAAGAATCTGCAGAATTTCAGCTACATCACAGTATATGTTTTTTTTATCAGCTGTCAGATTTGAGGATTTATGACGATCTTCCGAAAAACCATTCAACAGGCCATAACATTCCACAAGGACTTAATTTCAAAGAAAAACAAAGTTTGGCGACCCCAGTACAGTTGTGGCTAGCTTGAGTGTAAATAACAAATTGATCCAATGAGTGAAACACATGAAGATATTGCTTTTTTGTAGGGGAGTTTTATACATTTTCACCAGGCAGAATAGCAGCCCGAGTCAATGGGCGATCAGCGGGCCATGTCACACATGGCTGAAAAGACAATATTCTAATTAAATAATTTACCATATTTCCCACATGCCTAAAACAACGAAACTACACAGAATTGTAGTTAAAGGTATGCTTGAAATATATGTGAAATAAAAATTTAAAAATATTGTTTAGTTTTTTTTTAAATAAATTTACAAAAATTGCTATTTCTATCAACTGACTGCTGTTGTGTGTGTGTGTGTGTTCGCGGGGCAGACTGTTTGCACAGGCAGTGTGATCGCCCTAGTTTTACCACTGATTTCGACAAAAAAAAAGATCGGGTGAAGTTTAACCAGGTTAAACCTGGTTAACTTTTATGATTACGAATCATTGCGAACTAACGTACCCTGTCTAAATTATGGTAGATATGCGGCTATGCTATTTTATAATTCAGAATCATTCCGAGCTCGAAGTACCGTATATTTTGTACATGGAGCATTCAATACGGACCTACACTATAAATATGACAGACAATGAAAGCGGACAAAATATACAGTTCCTCAGGTAGACAAAGGGACACCCCTTCACTGCTATTATGTAAAAATGTGTAGAACAGGTGTCACATGCATATTCACCTGTTCTACACATTTTTACATAATAGCAGTGAAGGGGTGTTTCTTTGTCTACCTGAGGAACTGTATATTTTGTCCGCTTTCATTGTCTGTCATGTTCATAGTGCTAGGGCATGGGTTTCTGATATTTCTAATGAGCCGGGATTTCAAGAAACTTGCGCGAGTTGTGAAACCGCTTCCGTGAAGCAGCGTTTCCTATATTGCCTTGATCCAATACTGCTTCAATTTTGGTTTCATTTTTTTATATTTATTGGGGTGTGCATCTAACTCTTTGCGCATTTTCAAGTACAATTAGATTTTTCACACTTTTGATTGAAGGCAGCAAATAGCCAACAATCTTATCATTATAACAAAAAGAAATGGGCCTCAAACCCTAATATAACGAAGACAAATAGTATTCATCTTTCACGTATCACATTCCATGAAACGGTCTGCTGTGATCAGGAAAAGCAACAACAAAAATAATCACAATTTAATTGGTATACGTTTCGTGGTTGATTCTAGCTGAATTAGTTACAGGGGGAGCAGAGTCGCTGCTACAAAGCGAGATCAAAAGAAAAAGAACTTTGGAAATATAATGGGGAAAACGAAACTTGTAAGGAAATAGTAGCTACGTATAAGAATGTCAGTGCTTAGGAAAAGGGTAGGCCTATAAGTTACGAAATAATTTATCACAATCTCTTGCTTGCTTTATGTTTGCCTCAACAGGAATTCCATACGAATCACACAGCTCCTTTCAAAGCTATGAAAAGCTCTACCAGGTAGCCCATTCTTTTGCCTTTCGATAATGATAATGAAGAAACTGTTGTTGTTGATGATGATGATGATGATAATGATGATGATGATGACAATTATGGTGACGATGACTGTGATGATGTTGCTGATTATTATGTTGGTTCAAATAATTTACTGTATATGGCTTCATATTTCTGTCAAAATCACTAAAATATGTGCCGTGTGATATTCAATGAATTTTAAATAACTTCATAAGTTATATTAACTAACCTTATAAATTGTTCTCTTTTTCTTTTCTTCTTTTTAGAAATGTATGGCTACAATTTAAAGCTTTTATGCCGTTTTTTGATCCACTCGCAAATCAAACCTAAAGTTTCTGATAAAATATTTTTTAATGATGCAAATTTCCAATTGATTAATGATCAACAGTTCAACAGATTAAAATATTTCTGAAATGTTAAGAAGTGGTACAAGTCAAACAAAATATAAATCATTCAGCACTTAAATTTTATGCAAAAGAATAAGAAACTAATTTCACACTGATGATTGTAAATACCTCTTCCCCTCTTTTAAAAAAGGCATCAATCCATCTTCAAAATAGGGAAGGGGGAGGGGCAAGCAAATGATCTTAATAAAACAGAAATATCATTTTGAATTATTAGGGGCAACTATTCCGCTTCACAGAATCAATGTTCCAGGTTCTCCATCGAATATTTGAAACAATTCTACCACTCTTCTTGTACATATTTCTAACCCCAATACTCAGGTGGATGAGGATGAGGGTCCGTCCATCGAAAGTAGCTACGATTAGTAAGACAAGACCAATCCACTGATTCTCCAACGGACAAAAATGGCAGCAACGAGTTGCCCAGGGGTAGCGTCTTTCAAAGTGTGGGAGAGGGGATCGACAAACAAAAATTCTGGAAAATAGGAGGCACCTACAATGGGTAATCTGCTGGAAAATACAAATTTTTGACCATTTTTATGTATCCTTATAATGTAATTACTACATTATCAAGCTTAGGATATCTTCAGGTTTATGTTTTTTTTTTTTAATGGTCCAAGATACGGTTTTAGCAAGACACTTTGCAGAACTAGAGAACTTTAAAATTTGTGAGATCTTATTTAAGGGGAAATAATCAAAGACAAAGTCCACAGCATTTGTAAGTCAGCTTAATGAAAGAAACAGTATAATACAATAAGTGTTTAAATGTGTAATTTAAATTTATTTTCCATGTGGTTACATGCACTACACTATGAATATTCTCATGTTTACAGAGTTATTCTATCATCCATTTAACTTGCATAGTTGTACTAAAATATAATCAAATTTAAATTCTTTCATACATCTTTCATCAGTGTAAACCGATTCATCAAACATAAAAAGAATTCTGCCATAATAAAGTCAGCTAAAAATCATTTGAAGTTTCAAAAGAACAGAAGGCTTAAATGTTGCTTACCGGTAAAGCATGAATCAAATGTGAAATCATGTTGTTTAACAGTTGTTCCAAAAAATGTGTGCACAATTTCAGATCATTTCTTCACAATATTCAAAATATAAGTTTAGCAGCAGAAATGATATTTTGTACGAATTACCATCAATGCAGTGAAATCATCAGTTAAATATAAGTTCTTACCATGTTTTTGTAAATAGTTCTCTTACATGATTACATAGTACACTACTTGTAAGGAAGTATACTTTTATAGCAAGACACTGTTTTGTACACAGCAATTGAAATTACATAGAACATTGTAGCTTGTTTTTCACTATCAAGAGAGAATGTAAAATAAGCATTTTGAAGTGACCCTGAATAAAATTCATATTTCAAATATCACAGTGAATGTCTATCAGCTCACTTCATTTTAACAAATAGTACATTCCTATGTTTTACTTTGAATTTCACACTAATCTATTCCAGATGTACAACCAAAATGCAAGATGTACTTCCCTTGTAACTGAATGGGTTGTGACACACAATAATGCTTGTGTGGCACAATAGAGACAGAGACAGAGAAAGAGAAAGAGAAAGAGAAAGAGAAAGAGAAAGAGAAAGAGAAAGAGAAAGAGAAAGAGAAAGAGAAAGAGAAAGACAAAGAGAAAGAGAAAGAGAAAGAGTGAGAGAAAGAGAAAGAGTGAGAGAGAGAGAGAGAGACTAAATGTGTTTGTGATTTCACAAGAACTTTAATGTGGGTTATGTCCTGCCCTTTTAGGAGCAAAAAAAAGAAATTAATATATAACTTTATCTCAGTGAGTTTAGGCAAGTTCATCTTGCATTGAAAGTAGAATAATGACTTCAAAACTTCAAAAGATGATGATAACCAAGTCTCAAAACACAGAATTACAATGATTTATCTTGTTTGAACTGATGCTTGAATACATACACTTCTCTGGAGTTTCAAAAGTAATCTACTTACAACATAAATGATCACACCAATGAATATTGCAATTGAAATCACATTTCACACTTCTACCCCAGTTGACCCATGAAGTGAAATTTCAGTTTAATACAACACAGATTTTCCATCGATTTCATCTTGAATAACAATGGGTTCAGATTAACACTGTTCTTTGCTGATACATTTACATCTACAAAGTAAACAACGCTATTAAAGATCAAACTTTATCTTATTATCTGTTGAGAGCCAGAAGGGCATTAACTGTAACTATGTGTTATAGTATATATGGAGATATGCCCTTTTGGCTTTATACACATCTTATGTTCTATAGCTTTCTTATCCCTTCATCAAAAGATCCATTCGATGGAGACAGAGAAAAATTCAATGTGGTCACGAAAGAGCAATTGGAAATGGTATCTTGATAATACTGTCCTTTCATAAAGTGAATACCCCAGCATGCAAGTAGATGTTACAATATGATTTCAAATTGAAAATTGCTCAAACAACAGTATATAAACAACAATATGCAAACAAAATACACTTATGGTACAATTTCTACACCATTCTTTTAACTCATCATTGCAGTATTGCACAGAGTATTAGCACATTTTATACATTAAAAAAAAACATTCAGAGAAAAATATCATTTGAAATAGATTAGATTTTGCCCTTAAAAAAACAAATTAAAGCAATCAAAAATAAATTAAAAATTACACTTTCACATGTTTTGAAGTCAAATATCACACGAAAAAGAGACTTGGTATTTGCTAATGGAAAAATAGATACTAATAACTTAAAGCAAACAACATAAAAAATACAAGCTGAGAACGGCACAAAATTCTGGTTCAAAAGTTGATCTGATAGAAGTGGGAAGAAATCTAACCTCTCTAAATTTTAGTATGAAGTTTGCGGTCTTGATATTCGTTACTCTTTCATCATAATTGGTTACCATCCACCTGTAGAAATGAAAATATACAAAGTGTAAGAACTCTCAGTTAATAAAGTGGACTAAGTTAAACCTGGTATAACTCTATTCTGAACAAATTCATTCATTCGTTTTCATTTCCAATTAAAAATCAAAAGCAGAAAATGCATATCACAGTATGATAACATATTAAAAGATATGAAGATAGCAACACATTAAATACAATATATGAGTTCAATTCTTTTTATTTATCCAAATTCACAGTAATACATGGAAATTTGTTTTGGTCACACATTGTAAAAAATATGTAAGATATATATATGAAAAACTATATCGTTGTGTTTATAATCACAGAAGAACCATCAAAATAAAAGATAGACAACATAGCAGTACTCTTATTATTACACACTGAAAATGATGAAAAGGATAGAACATCAGTGTGAAGGAAGGAAGGAAAACCACACCAAACCGATACTTGGGCCCTCATGCTTCTCACTCCATTTGGTTGTACAAACGAACAGAGTATGGAACATATGAGCCCAAATATTGGCTTGTCCGACATTTCACTGAGCGCATTCTCTTTCCTGACCGTAACAATTCATATAAGTAATTTAGATTGTGATTCTTATTTGCAATAATCTGTTTAGCTGTTTGGAGGATTCGTGCCTTGCATGCCCCAAACCAAACAACACAATTGAAAAGAAAAATACTTGAGACAATGGATTTGTAGAAAAGACTTGTATCAACATGTAGAGAGCTCAGTTTCCTAAGATAGAACATTCTCGTTTGAGCCCTCGCCACACTGGATGTACACTCATCATGCCAGATAAGTTTATTATCGATCGTTGTGCCCAGATATTTGTATTTTGGCACAATTTCAATGTTTTCATCTTTGATCTTTACTGATTCGTGTTGTTGTGTAGCAACTCTAAAGTCAACAATGAGTTCTTTCGTTTTAGAATGATTTAGTTGAAGGTAATTATCATCACACCATTTAATAAACTGCTCTATATTTAAACGATAGTTTTTTCATCACCTTTGATCATTCAAGTGAAGGAAAATACAATAGATATTTGAAATAAATAAAACAAGCATTGAAAACCCATACACATAAATTAAGAAGGTATTAGCTGTTTATGTTATTATAATACATTGCTCAATAGAACGGACTTGAGAAATACTGTAAAGTCAAACAAAAATTCTTGAGGCAATTTCTCTACATATGTATATATATATATATATATACATAAGGAAAAACAAAATTCCTGTATGGTAATTCTGTACAAAATCATTTAACTCATGACTAAAATTGATTTCCTTTTGTCTAGATTTGTGTTAGTTCATTTAGTAAGTAAATTGTGGTTATATTTACAGGATTGAAAAGGTTAACAAATGGTGGTCCATAAAACCTTGCTCAGATATGCAGCTGTAAACCACAGTGTTTTTTATGATGACTCAAAGTGTAATAGACTTCACATTTCTGTATCTAATTACACAGAGCTAAGTGAATACGCATAGGACCTTTTGTTGCATCCAGTTGTCATTCATTGCATGTAAAAAACCTGTGACTTTTTTGGCGGTGGCAGCGGTTTACCACATCACTGAATCTGAATGAGCCTTGAGTGAGTGGACTAGATAAGTACCAGCCAAAAGGTTTATGAATTCAAGCACGATCCAGGTACATAAGTTTTGATTTTCAAAGCAAAGCTACCACAAAAGCTAACACCTTTGCTTGAAATATCACTGAGAAGAAGATGACATCAACTTATTTGGATGGGAGATCAATTAGCGTTTACTTAACTTGCCTGAAAAGCGCTCAAGACATTTTGGTCTTTACAATTCAAAGCCTAAAAGGCCAGAAGCAAGAGAGGTGGCAGACCCTTAAATCAGGTTAATCAACTGATAACTGACACCACTGTAAAATGGAAATGGTTATCTCTACTAAATAACATCTATCCACTGTACTGGAGCTGTGAGTAATTAAGCTCTGAAAATATCCAAATTAGCACTGGTAAACTGAAAAAGAGCTCTGGAAATATATCAATAAAAGACTTTAATATCAATGAGAAAAATCACACTTTTACCGCATCAAATTTTAAAAGAGTTCCCGTGAACAGAAAAGTGTTTTTTACACTGATCACAACAATTGAAATGAAATGTGTAAACAACAGGCATGATGTTTCTAAGCTTTATAAGAATTTAATTCAGGATGTAATTAAATGTTATTGGACAAAGAATTCTGTAAATGAATAAAACAGAACAATTACAGAATTTTCAAACAAGTCAATAAGCCCTTTATAATACTCATGCATACAAAAAATAAAGATCATCATGCAGGGCCTAAACTAGTTTGATGGTTTGTTTTAAAAGAGGACCAGATTGAAACATGTATGGCTTGTATCAATAGGCCCCCTTGTTTGAACTTTATCAATTTGGGGGAATAAAGCAGGCCTGGAATGGAGACGAAATGCCCTTGCCGATGTGTACAGGACCACTGTTAGTGTTGAGCCGTGCCCTACCAATAAACAAAAGAATGAATGAAATTACCAAAGTACCTGTTCTCTCTCCTGATCCCTGAGAGTCCAGCTCTAGTCTATATCCTCCATATCAGTGTAGCCAATGTCCTCTCCATCTCGACTCCTCTTATCAACGCAAGATGTTTGCAGAGGGGCAGGAGGTTGGGAGGAGGCAGAGAAGCGGTTGTCATGGTGAGGGAACTGTTTACCTGGCCTCTCCACTCCTGCCGCATCAGACGGGTCTCTCTCACTGACCTCCATCTCGCTGCTGCAGGTGGATGACCTGCAACAATCATAAACATTGATAACAATCATGATCAAATGGGCAAAGAGGGTTATAAAATTGATAGATATTATTATGATAAATGCTGTTACATATAAGAATTCATAAATTCAATATACCTTGAGGCAGATTGGCCTTGTGCTTATCCAGTTGTCTAAAAAAAGTCTGCTACTATTACTACCACCACCATCTCTACCACTAGTACTACTACTACCACCACATTACCAGTGGATAAGTATCTTCATTAAAAAAACTAACATCACCTGCAACAAATTAAAAACCATACAAAAAGAAAATGTATAGTTGTACATTGTCATATTGAATCTCAATCAATCACTCAATCAGGCTGCATTTTCATCAACACAGTAAAATATAAGGCCTTAAAAGCTTCTTACAATTTATCAAGTAATACACTTTCCTTCTATGTCTGACTCTCTATACACATAAGTAATGGGCATTCATCATGACATGGTAATATATTACCATTTTCCTGCTAGCCTGGTATAAATATAAGTTTGTCCTGCAACTGAGCTTTTTAGAGGAAGGAAAGAAGGGATGTTCATTGAATACACAGGAGGAAATCGAAAATTGAACAATAATGGTTCCTGAAACCTCCAAGTGTGTTCCTGTTTACGGATGCCCAGGCCAAAGATCACTCTATAATTCACATGTAATTAGGACTCATAAAATCACAAATGTATCATTATAGGCTTTACATGTAATCCTGTGGAATTACCTTGGAATTACCAACCATGTGATAGGTACATGTACATTTGCAGAGGCAGATCCAGTATTGTAAAATCAGGGGGGGGGGGGGACAAAGATCAATCTCATTAAAATCACATAATGTATTGCTTGAAGGCTTTACATAATAATCCACAGGAAATATCACCATGAACCATGTGATGCATACAATATTAATTAAGAGGGGGGGGGGGCCAAAATGTTTGGGGAAGAAAAAAAAAGTTTGAAAAAGTGTATGATCCCTTTATAGGTAGTGAGTTAGTGAGCAATTCTGTAATTGTTTTAAAAGGGAGACGCAGCTGATTCTTGCTACTTCTATCCAATCATGACAATAAGCATTTCTCAAAATGAAATACAGTCCACTTAAACCTCTCTAGATTTCTATCCAAACATGATTGTTTTAGTACAAAGAATGTTTTTGTTTCTTCAATATAGATTTAGAGAACTATAAGTGGACATCCAGGAAACCACCAATACACGCATTTCAATGGGATGTCGTCAAACTTTTAAGGTTTTATGAAACAATGCCCTGTCTTCTTTCATTTAAAATGACAGATCTATATACAGACATTGTATGTTCTCTATGGACTAAACATGAACTTTCGAGGTCAACATATCAGTTGCTGTTTGCCACTACCAGCAAATTCACTTTACGCTAACCACAAAGTATATTAATTGCTGAATAAAGAGATATCAGGAAGGGTAGCTAGTAGAACACAGAGTATCTTAAAATAAATATGCTCATTAAAATTCATATCATTATACAATTATATCGTCACTACAACTCTGCATAAGTCAAATCTGTTGGGATCACAAAAAACAGTTCAAATTATGCAAACTTTTTAAACTTTAATAGGAAGTGTAACTAATATACATTTTGCATAGTTTGGTCAAACATATTGATTCAAGTTGGGGGAAATTTGGCTTCTGGAACTTCCACTCATGCAGAGTTAACTGTAGATAAAATGGTTTTGCAATAAGTCACTAATTATCCGTATATTCATGTATTAGACTATGCTGAACTGTGTTGAATGCATGCAGAGAAATATCTGTTGAGTTATCTTTTAAATGTAGACAGAACCACATATACCAATCAATAGCACTGAGTAAATAGCAAAACTTCCTTAAAAGAACACTGTATTAAAGACCGTCAATACTACTGGGCCAGAGGGGATTAGACCACACAGCGAGGTCACTGACAGGTGGCTATCTCATTAACTCAGCTCTCAACTAACGTAAGAAAAAGAGGATCATGGGGGACCAACAGGCACCGATTGGGGAAGTTTTCTATATAGAGGGAGCAAGTAGCTACAAGTAGGACAGTGGGGCTTCAACAAACTGATTAAAATACAAGTAATTCTGTCAGTCCGTCTTCATTTCATAACCCTGATATAACCAAGTTTAATTATAAAAAAGTAATTTCCTTGCTCTGTAGCATGCTGATATACATGTAACGTCATTTCTATGCATACAAATGCATTAATCAGAGTAACCAGGGCCCCATTTCACAAAACTTTGGATCAGTGACAAATGACAGTCTTTGTTATAAGCTACTGAAATCCTTGGTTTTGATTGGTTATTAGCAGATTTGTCACTGATTTATGTAATTTGTCATTGAAAAAAGGCTTTGTGAAACGGGTCCCTGGAGTTAATTTTCCCACGTATTACACCATACAGCAAAACTCACTTGTCATCCATCTCCTCTGGTTCATCCCCCGTCTCCTGCACACTCTTATGCTCCTCCTGCTGAGGCTCCCTCTGGGGCTCCAACTCCGACTCCACCTCCTCCGGCTCTGGGTCTGCAGGAGCTTGCCAGATGTACGGGGTGTAGGGCTGACGACGGCGGTAGAAGAGCAGGTAGGCTGAACGAGTCACCACATTCTTCTCAGAGACAGTGGTCACATGATTATCGTCAAACAGTCTCCAGTCTAAAGAAGGGGAAAACGGTTAAGATTAGATAAGTAGTGATTTTACATATCTTCCTATTCTTCAGTATATCTCTTATATAGTCAAACCTGTATACCAAGACCATTCTAGGGAAACAAGGAAAAAGGTCTTTATGGACAGGTAGTTTTAATATACAGTTATGTTTCTTGTAGTATAAGTTTCAAGGAAAAAGTATGTTTAAGAGCCACACAAAATCTGGTCTCTATAAATGGTCTTTCTATACAGGTGGTCACTAAAGCAGGTTTCACTGTACTATCATTTTCCTGTATCAGCTGATATTTTCGCAAATGACAGGCTAAGAGACATTTTCGTGAGTCAGTGCTTTCAGGAATAGCACACAGTAGAATTAACAAACTCACACCAACACATTCACACACAGACTCAGTACACGTAAGTACACACACAAGTTTGAGCAGCCCATTGCACCACATACAGTTGAGTACCGTACCGGCATAGAACGAGAAGGCTGATCGCTTTTAAGATGGGTGCGAGTATAATGCATGGTTATTAAAATACAAAGTATGTATTCCAATTGTTGACATCAACAAGGGTTACAAAAGAGTAAGAGACTTTTGGAAAATGAGAACTTCCCCACTTGTTGTCAAGGAAAGAGGAATCACCGAGTGAATGTTGCAAGCGGTGCAAATTCAATCGCTGCTACACAATAATACGCGCGCTGTGTATACCGTAATTAACGTTGTATAAACCGCCCTCGTGTATTAACCGCACCCCTCTTTTTCGCCCTAAAAAAAAAAAATGTGCACTTTTTTTTTGCCGAGTTAAAAAAACAGTAGAGGACCTAGGATAGAACCTTGTGGTATGCCGTGTAATAGAAGAAAAATTGGAGAAATTATTTTTATCAACTACATATTGAAATCTATCAGAAAGATTACTTTCAAACCAAGATGACAGACAAATTTGAGTGTTGTTCTAGTTTCCGAGTGGTGAGTCAACACACTGATTAATGAGCTGGGAGACATTGCCAGGCATAGCGCCAGGTGGAGGGGCATAAATCGAAACTTTAAATTTTTTTTTTTGTTTTTTTGGTGTACCATGTATAAACCGCACCCCCGACTTTGAAGTTTTTTCGGCGGCAAAAAGGTGCGGTTAACACCGTTAATTACGGTAGAATGCATAGTGATTATGGGCCTGCATGTACGTATGTAGTAGTGGCAGTAGCCAGACAAATGGCGCTGGCGATTGAGAGGGCGCAAGCACATAATTTTATGCTGATATTTCTGCGTAATGATTAGGTGGCAATATTTTGGTGTGTTAATAAAATCGTGATAATATGAAATTCAGGAAAATAAAACCCTCAGGAATATAACAGCTTATACAGTATTCATATGCTTAAAGGTAATACAAAGTTTTGGGAAATTTTGAAAATTGGGTGAATAGTGATTCTTTACAATTTTGATGTATTTGGATGCCCCTGTGGATGTATTATAAGCACTACAAAATTTAGCCCCTAAAACACTTCTGCTTTTGAGAAAAGTTGAATATAAAAATTTACCGGTGCTCCTGGTAAATTTCGATAAATTTCAAATAGCGCCTATGGGTGTACAATAGTATCTGCGACCATGAAAATCTCAGAATATGTAGTTGTGATATATAATTTCCAAATGGGAATAGCTAATCATTCGATTTTAGTCAATAATCACTGTATTATAGCTTAATTAATATTGGGTCCTTGAGAGGGAGCTATACAACATAAAGAGTTTATTATTTACAATTTCATAACTTTAGACTCGATTTCAAACGTGACAACGATCACTGCATATTGTAGGATTGCATATGCTTCCAATATGTTCATTTGAACCAAATTCATGACCCCATACCAAAACTTTGTATTACCTTTAAACTTAGAATAACCAACCATTGTAATATTACATAAACAGGTGTGAAATCAATTCTTGCAAGCATTTGTTGACGTAACAACCCAACTCACCATGCTCATTCTTACTCCAGTCTGCAGTAGAAGCCAGTCTACCGAAGGACGTATAGTGACCTCCCAGAATACCTCCATGATGGTTGATGACCCCATAGAGGTCATAGATCAAAGGTGTGCCGTGGCTACCATGGCAGTAGGGAGACAGGTCCAAGCCTCTAGATATTTGGAAGAAAACAAAAGAAATAAAATCAGTTGTGAACGAAATCAAGAATAAATGTAAGAATACAACATTCTTTTGTTTTCTATGCAATGCAGGTGTTCTTACACAATCTACTGTTGGTACAAAATATGGAAGATGTCCAAATGTTTGTGAGAATATCTGTAATTTGACATGTTTCTCATGCTTTAAAGTCTCATATCACCTGTTCTCACAACTAAATTACACATTGATGTCTTTCAGAGGCTGTAAACTCTGCAACGTGAAGGTTATTCACGTATCTTCACTTGTCATACTATAGTATTTTTAAAGTCTTACTTAACTGGCTATGCGACCATCTTTTTCCAAAACAGAATGCTACCAAAGGAGAACCATTTGAGCTGAACAGTCAGGAAAAACACAGAATAAGCGGGGGTGGGGGGGGGGGGGTGAACACTCCTTGTTTTCCCCCTCAACATCCACCCCCCCCCCCCCCTCCCCTTGAGCAAAACAACCCCAAAATATTTGTTTTTGGTTTTTGTTGTTGTTGCAAGGGGAGGAGGGCAGGGGGGCATAGATAAAACACAGATAAAGGGGTGTTTAACCACCCTAAACACCCCCCACTCCCTCGTTACGCCAATGCCTACCTGACAGGGTATTCCACCATTTTGTTGATCTTGTCCCTCCACAGCATGTTACCAAATGAGAAGCGTTTCAGCTGGATGATGAGAGTGGAGGGCAGTCGCCATAGTAACATCTGTTTGGTTGCTTCTCTGTGTTGCTTGCACTTGGGACAATACCTGCCATGAAGTAAAACTATCTTTGAACACCACATTCGTATATCATGTTTAACGCACGAGGTGATTAATGTTGTTCAAGGTCAGGAAGATATAGATGCACCTTACACTCTCTTAAAAGTAAGCAGCAGTAAAGAAAATGATGCAAGAGTAGTGCCCTGAATCTTCCAAAGAGAACAAGAAGGGGTTCTTTGATGTTGGCAGTTACTTTTCCCCAAAAATAATTCATAGCTTCCGAGACATGAAAAACAATCTTCATAACTCACGTTTCTCATCGCCATTTAACATTACATATAAGGGGAAAACTCCTACATTGACTATAATGATCCACTTTCCCACAAGAGAAAATTCTTAACCAAGTACACAGCAATTGGTCCTTTTTAGATAAAGAAAATGTTGATATCAACCATCAGGACATTCATACTGTCACATAAAAATAAAGAAGTAACTACATGTCGAGGGGTCAGTGACACAAAGACGTAACTCCATTTTGGCCATTTTGAAAAGTGGTTTATGTGTCACTGAGCACTTGGGCCTTAAGGAGTTAAGTCTATGTTTCACTAGCCATTGACTTCAATGGGGTGTTGGGTGGAGTTTAGTCTTTGTGTTTCCTGGAAAGCCCACATTATTCTGAAAATTTTGATATCAAACACTCAGTTTGGCAAAATATGGAGTTACGTCTTTGTGTCACTGAACCCTTGATGTATATGACTGATGATCTTTCTGCATATGGAAGGAATTACTCATTGAACACATGCATTGGTCCTTTCACATTTGGAGTTCGTTCTCACCATGCTTCCCCAGGAGCAAGCTTCTCTGGCTCCGTGAACAGTTTGAGACACTGGTCCAAGGTGATTTCAGTCTCTTCGTATGACTTCCCACACACCGATTCGTCTTCTGCGTAGTCCTAGAATGATTGCAAGAAACAAGTGGGAGATATTGTTTTCATTTTCAAGCAGCATGTCCTCTAAAAGGATGGTTAAGTAGTAAAAGCCAAGCAGGGCAAAGGAACATTGAAATCCATCTAGGCTGAAAGCCTGCCCTACTTGAAGGTCAACATTATTTCATACAATAAATCTTGAAGAGCAACTAAAGCGATTAACCCACTCATACTTTTTTTTAAAGCTAAAAGTGTTTTTTGAGAAAGATAACCATTGAAATAAAACAAACACTATTTTCCCCAAAATGAAAATTCTCAAGAATTACATCAAGATATAAAACAAAAAAGCAACATCATCTTTTAATGATCAGTTTGCTTGAAATTTCCAATACGTTTTTCCAACAGCTTAGAATAAATGCATAAAGTCACAAAAGAAAACTTTAAAACTGTAAATGATTTTTGTTTAATATTCAAGGAATATTCAAGGAAGTTGTATTATATACAATGATATGTTTGTTACCTATTTCTTATGTAATTTGAGTTTGGTATAAACAGTGTATCTGATGAGGCAAGCCTGACATACAGTACAATAGTACTTAAACAAATGATACAGGTTGATGAATCGTGAATGAACTCACAAGTGTCCTTGACTCCACCAAGACGTTGTTCTCTTGTTTAGGATCATTCCTCCAATCCATGGCTACACTGATGATACCAGACAGATCAAGTGGGACATCACCTACAACAGATAAACACAATCCAATACTTATACTCTTCTACCATTATAGCCTCATTCACATATGTAGTAGTCAACTGTGGCGGGGTTGTTTTTTATGATGATGTAAAGTGTAATATGCTTTATATTTCCTATCTTATAATTCCGAACTAAGTAAATATGCATCGGACCTTTGTTGTGCACAGTTCATTTACACATAATATATTTCCACGTCAGATCTGAACTCAAAATCTAAGGCTACTAATATCATATCTTGAGGAATAAAGGAAAATTTGCTGTAAAACTGACCATCTAAATATTTGGGCAAGCTAAGATTTTTGATTTAGAATTTATCTGCACTCTTACACACATGTGTATAAATCAAAAAAATAATCTGAAAGGCACTATGTACCAATGGCACTCATACAATACCTAATTATAAAGAACACTATGAATAAACTCTCTTTTCTGCAAGATAATTTTGCCTATCAGGCTTCTTTCTATGCTACTATTTTATGTTAAAAACAAGGTATCGATATAACAAAATAATTTCCCTGGCCTCAAGGAGTTTGTTACATATCTAGATTTAACAAAATAAAGTATCAGGAATGCACTGAACACAGGTCTTGGCCTAATAAGAAACTTCACTCATCTTGGTATGCTGGAAGTTGCATATATTCAGCCCACTGACCCTATTTTGTGCAGACAGAAAGATTTTGTGAGGACTTTCATGTTATTCCAGCTAGCGTTGCTACAGCCCGTATTCATGAAATAGCTGGAATTATGTCTACTTTCCAGCAACCGATCACAGCCGTTATTTTTTTCATGTGCTTTGTTCCTTTAGCTTCTGCTTATATTGTCTGATTTTCTGTCCATTCTTATGATATACTCTGATGAGTGCAAGACAAAAGCTTTAGTATGTCTTTATTAATTGATATTCATTGATATCTAGATTTTCTACTCTTTAAAGCCCATCTGCACTAGTTTGGTCAGGGGGGATTAGACGTCCCTGCAAGGTCACTGACAGGTGGTTATCTCATCAAATCAGCTCTCAATTAACAAAGGTGATCATCGGGGACCAACAGGCACCAATTAGGCATTTTTTGCTATGTAGAGGGCGCAAGTAGCTATAAGTAGTACAGTGGGGCTTTAAAGAAACCCACCTTTATCTGTGAGCCGTTCCTTGCTGGGGATACTGTTGCCTATGTGATTGACAGGCTTGACGAAGAACAGAGGCATCTTTCTCTCCTGGGTCTGAGGTTGCCCTACCACCGTAGCTGATTCAAACAATAATACAAGAAACATCAAATGTTATGATCTAATAGAACATTACCATTGCAATTAAATTGGTTGAAAGTATAAGACACAATCTTTGTTTTCAATCGGTTTGTTTATTTAAGGCACATATGTTCAAGAAATTCTTGCTATGTTCTCCTAAAATTTACAGCAATGACACTTGTATCCTGAAGAAAATGGGGTATGTATTAGATCTTTATCTGATCAAAGGGGAATTTTTATAGTTGAAACATTATTTTTTTAAAGCACAGCCTTCCAGGCCGTCCAGACATTGAGAAGCCCTACTCTACACAGAACTATCATTTCAACAAATGAACTATCAACTTTCAGAAAGGTCAATAGGTTTCTTCCTACCTGTTGCAGCTCCTTCCATGTCTGACAAATTTCCTCTGGACTCTGCTCCAGAGTCTCCTCCCCCTCCTCCTTCTCCTTCCCTCAAAGCCTCATCTTTATCAGACATTCCCTCCATCATCCCATCTCCCATTTCCTCCGACTGAATGGGGTCTTCCAAACCAATGTCCTCCATTCTCTCCTTCCCATCCTGTCCATCCCCCATCTCCTCATCATCCATTGTCGTCTCTGTGGTAGGAATCCTTGAAGCATCCGTCAGAGAGGTAGTGGTGGTGGAGGGTGCAACTCCATTGGACTGAGGTTGAGAATCGGTTGAGGTAGAGGGGTGTTCGCTCTCATGAGAGGAATTACCAGGGCTGCTTACTGTGCCAGGTGGCTTGAGGGGTGGTACAAACACATTGGTAGAATACCTGCAAGACAGTATGTAAAGACAGAAGCATGTGTGTAATTAACTACCTAGTTTACCCTACCGATAATGATAATAGTGGAAAATAACTATGTAACGAATGATACACATTTTTTTTCTGATGAAGACGATTGACAATTTTATTTACACTGCTACTTATAATTTCAAATTAAAACATCAATGACACAAACAATAAAATTGTAATAACAATAACAAGTCATAAGAAAGACTACAAGAATTGAATGAAAACAACACTGATGATCATGGCAGGAACTACAAAATGCCATTTTCACATTCCAAGGGTGAAATAACGGGTTTACATTAAAATATTACAGAAATATCATGGAATACAAACAAATCGATTATAACACATAAGGAAAACACATCTGATTCATGATTGTCCCAAACCTTGCGTAACACTCCATGAGCTGACAAAGCCTGGCATACGTGGCATGAGATTTGGGCAGACTGATGATGAAAGGACATCCAACAGGTTCTGGGAAACGACGACACATGGGTCTATGCGTGTTCCAATTGCTCTTCTGACAAGCTCTGAGGAATTCAAGCACATGAATAATTAACAAAATATCTTCTATGAGCTACGATGTATATTCATGAAAGCAGACTACATCAAATATGGCATAATTTAGTCAAATGATTTATGTGAGGCAATGTACTGACCTCATTATTACTTACTAATTACTGTCATTTCATAATGAAATAAATCAACAAAGTTATAAACTAAGTTATCAAATGAAAATAAGAAATGTATTTCATGTTGAGACATTAACTCTATGTTCATTTAGTAACGTGATGATGGTAATTTATACAAGAAGAAGAGTCTTCTGATAGCCCAGATTAATACCTCTGCTATGTGAAGCAAATGGATACATGGTAGGACATTTTGCACTAACAATCCCTGCTGGAAAAGGGTAATTATTTCTGAATTGCAAAGGGTCATTATTCTATATATCGATGAAGTACAGAAAAGGAAAAAATAATAATGATTAGTATCATTCCATCACAAATAAAAATCTATTGTTAAATGAATTAAAATTCAATCTAATCCAATCTTACTGATCGCAGTATGCTACCCGGTAACACTTGGTGCATCTCTTGAGGCTTCTGCCTTTCTCACAGCTTTTCTTACAGTGGGAACAGTGGAGGAGGGCAGGCGGCATCAACATACGCTGTGGAGGGAGATCATAACATTCAATCAATCACTATGTTCTAATCATCAGGGAGTATTTGACAAATCTATTGGGGGTGAAATTGGAAATTAAAGGAAATCAGAACATGAACGCACAACACAAAGCTAGGAGGAATCCAAGTCTGCTCTGAAGGATTCGTTTCAATCAGTGAGCATTGGCTATATTCTTAAACTCAGTCACTTGTTATTCCATGAAAGTGATACATAGAACAAGCAGAAGTAAAATATAGAGATACATGTCTTCTATCAAAAAATTGGAAAGAGCTTCTACCTTTAATAGATCATAATATTGTACAGGTATCACTGAGCTCTATCCATATTCTTACAATCAATCTGTTCATGTTACAAGTGACAAATAGAAAAGGGGTTGGAACAATGATTGATAGATATCAATCAAGACAATTCTGAGGGCAATAATTCACTTTCATCTAGTACATTCAGCATAAGGTAATGACACACAAGCACCAAGTATGTAAAGAATGAAAAGTATTTAGGGAGTCTTCATGATAAGTGATAATATACCTGAATAACAGACAGCTCTACAACACTCTCTCCTGCCATGGCTGGCGACAAGACTTCATGCCTAGAGGGAAAAAAAATGATGCAAAGGTGTAATATCTGTGAAAGCCGTTGATTGATTGAATGATAGATATTGTACATAAGCAATAAGAATAAATACACCTTGTCCAATTAGAGGGACTGGGTAATACTGGATCAAAGGCGGTACCGAAAGCGATCGGGCTTAGACATGATGTCAAGTACAAGATGGCCCAATTATAAAACTTGTTTTACTGTGTCCCCTGTTCTTCCTCCTAGAAACATCATCCATAGTTTCCCTCTACATACCAACATACCAGCAACAAAAAGGAATGGCTACAAAGGAATGAACAATCTCTATGATTTGCTTATCAATTCAAATCAATTTGCAAGGTACTTATATGTTGGGTGAAAAGAGAGCAAGCATGGCATAAACAACTAGATGGAACTTTGACTGCGCGCAGTCAAAAATGATGCCTCCGCCATAGAGCAATTTTACAAACCAAAACAGAAACAATTTTTAAATTCAAGTTTGATTGTAATCCATCTGTGGGTTTTAATGATAATGCATGCACAAGCTATTTTTGGCATACATAATGAGCCATGTGACCTTTGACCTTCGACCTGGTGACCCCAAAATCTAATCAGTTCATTGGCTCTGCAAGATACATACATGACTTGAGTTTGATAGTAATCTGTCTATTTGATCTCATGATAATGCGATCACAAGCTATTTTTTGATACATAAAGACCCCTGTGACCTTTGACCTGGTGACCCCAAAATCGAATCATTTCATTGGCTCTGCAAGATACATACATGACCTGAGTTTGGCAGGAATCCATCAACCGGTTCTTGAGATAATGCGATCACAAGCTATTTTGCATACATAATGAGCCCTGTGACCTTTGACCTTTGACCTTGTGACCCCAAAATCTAATCATTTCATTGGCTCTGCAAGATACATCCATTACTTAAGTTTGGCAGGAATCCATCAATCAGTTTTTGAGATAACGCGATCACGAGCCATTTTCGCATACATAATGAGCCCTGTGACCTTTGACCTTGGATCTCGTGACCCCAAAATCTAATCAGTTCATTGGCTCTGTGAGATACATACATGACTCAAGTTTGGCAGGAATCCATAAATCGGTTCTTGAGATAACGCGATCACGAGCCATTTTCGCATACATAATGAGCCCTGTGACCTTTGACCTTGGATCTCGTGACCCCAAAATCTAATCAGTTCATTGGCTCTGTGAGATACATACATGACCCAAGTTTGGCGGGAATCAACCAATCGGTTCTTGAGATAACGCGATCACGAGAACGGGACGTACGGACAGACGTACGGACGTACGGACGGACGTACGGACGGACGTACGGACGGACGGACAACCCGAAAACATAATGCCTCCGGCTACTTTGTAGCGGAGGCATAAAAACTAAACACAATGTTGAACTTGGCAGTGACTACTGCAGCAGCTTGAAACATAATATATCTAATTGCAATCTATAGATAATACATAGATGAAATGGCATCGCGTTTCCAAATGCATCTGTAAACACTTCACTACTTACACAAAGATGATGTCATTGAAAGACATGCCAGACAGTGTACTCCTTCGGGAAAAGACCTTATGGATGCAGCTCCGATGGACCTCAAAGACCCTCAAATTGGCAGCATTGACCCCCGCCATCTGACCCACCTGGACAGTCAGGTCGTGGACAGTAGCGTCCGAGCCGAGAGAAAGCACATACTTGACCGGTCGTTGATTGCAGTCCCGGGAGAAGAAGTAGACGGGGAAGTGACGCTTCTTCTTCGGGAGTGGCATGGACAGGTGCATGAAGGGGTCAAAGGTTATTGATACCTAGGGAGAGAAAAGAATGGTCGTGGAAAAACATAAATTATGCACGATGAAATAATAATTTTGAATCCATTCTCTGAAACCAATGATAATCATTTCAATAGAATTGTATGTGAGCATGCCAAGAGGAAGATTGCTTTCACGGGAAACCCCCCTGGTCATCTGTGTCCTGAATTTGAATAGGAACAGGCTGGAAAGTGGGTTGGTAGCACCCTTGTATATTACATTGAATAAATTACATTATTACAGACTTTGAAATCAACTTGTGTATGACCGAAACTTCTTACTGGTAAGTGGTCATAAGATAAAAGGCTCTTGATTCTAGGACACTTACACCCTAAGCTAAGACAATTCTTACCCCAAGCAGATTAACCACATAACCCCTTCCCCCTTGAAAAAGGGGGAATCACTTTAGGGGGAAATCTTCTTAAGGGGGGCAGTTTTCTAGGGGATGATCTCATCTGGAGATAATTGTCTTTAATAGAGTTTAGGTGTTCATGGCGTGGTTGTACTTGTTTTTTTCTTTGGGGGGGGGGGGGGGGGTGGTAATGTTGATATGTGAAGCAAGATTTCCTTCCACTTACCTTGTTACAACCTGGACAAACAAGTTTGGACTTGTATTGTCCTTGAAACAAGTCAACAATGAAGGAATCATTTCTTCTCCTGTGCGTCTTCCATGCCTCATCTGCCACAACCTAGTGAATGACAAAGATGAACCAAGTACAGTTAAAGACTGTATAGAAAGACCACTCAAGCGAGAAAATGGCCATTATAAACAAGTCTTGTGATCTGGCCTGCTATGGACCATAGACCTACGATCCCACTCCCTATTTCTATCCTCCCAAAATATATATACCGGGTATGTATATAAATGTCAACAACAACATGATTGCAAAGAGCATGAACCACAATGTTATCACACAAAATCAATAAATAGTTAAGGGTGTAAATGTTCTTAATTTATGAATGGGCCAAATCAACCCCCCCCCCCAAAAAAAAAAAAAAAAAAAAAAAAAAAATCAATAAATCAATCTAAAAATATGTTTTTTATAAACAGGTGGACTTTTTATACAAGTGGTTTAACTGTACATGTTTAAATGGAGTCAGTCAGTCTTGCATAACCACTTAAAAATGTAATACCAATGAATACTATTTTCAGATAATAATAATGATAATAGCTCACATTTATAATGCGCCTAATACTTTGTTTCTAGATCCCAAAATTAGATTCATTATACGGTACAAAATCACTTTCTGTTCATGGGCAGGCAAGATTACATTTACTTGTTAAAGCATCTAAATCAAGTTAATATACATACCACATCTTGCCTTCCATCAGAATCAATTGTTTGAGTGTACGGCTTTTTACGAATTCTGTTGATGTCCTGTATACAACAAAAAAAGGATAGCCATTGTAAGATAAAACAACATTATTTTTATCTCTTACTTTTGCAGAGTCCATAAGAAGTTGATGTGATTACTGGATCATATATCATATAATCTTCATGCCAAAATTGACAAGTTTTATTGCATTTCAAACTAGATGGAACTTCGACTGCGCGCAGTCGAAAATGATGCCTCCGTCATAGAGCAATTATACAAACCAAAACAGAAGAAATTGTTCAAATTCAAGTTCAATTGTAATCCATTAACAGGTTCTCAGAATATCCTGATTACAAGCAATTTCTCATATACATATATGACCCTTTGATCTTTGACCTCATGACCCTAAAATCTACTCAGTTCATTGGCTCTGCAAGATGTCCTGAGTTCAATAGTAATCCATCTGTCAGTTCTAATGAGAATGCGTTCACAAGCTATTTTTGCATACATAATGAGCCCATGACCTTTGACCTCATGACCCAAGAATCTACTCAGTTCATTGGCTCTGCAAGATACATACCTGATCTAAATTTGGCAGGAATCCACCGATCTGTTCTAATGATAATGTGATCACAAGCTGTTTTTGCATACATAATGAGCCCTGTGACCTTTGACCTTTGACCTCATGACCCCAAAATCTAATCAGTTCATCGGCTCTGCAAGATACATACATGACCAAAGTTTGGCAGGAATTCATCAATTGGTTCTTCAGATAACGCGATCACGAGCTGTTTTTGCATACATAATGAGCCCTGTGACCTTTGACCTTTGACCTCGTGACCCCAAAATCTAATCAATTCATCAGCTTTGCAAGATACATACATGACCAAAGTTTGGCAGGAATCCATCAATCGGTTCTTCAGATAACGCGATCACGAGAACGGGACGTACGGACGTACGGACGTACGTACGGACAACCCGAAAACATAATGCCTCCGGATACTTCGTAACGGAGGCATAAAAATCCATTCCATTATTGAGTACATTTCTTTCTGTTTTATTAGACTTCAAGGATTGCATTATTAGCAATGAAGTAGCACTTTCTGATTTAAAGTGAGTCACTCGTCAGTTTCCATGTGCAGAAGGCCATAATTCGCTGACACCAGACTTGGTGGAAAAACCATTGATGGGAGTACAAATCTGCACACAGCAAACCCATTGGCCAGTCAAGAATTACCCCCTTACCCCCAGAGTCTAGCTTCGGATCCCGCTTCGGATCGGGTGAGGGAAAAGCAAAGCATTACATAAGGTTGAATGGTCATAAAACTCAAGGCTAACCCTGGTGATTGGCAACACCTGTTTGGGGGTAAACACCCGAACGGTGTTGAATTCCCCATGAGAGTTAACTACTGAGTGTCTTTAAAACTAAAGACAAATGCAAGTGACAGTTCTAAATATGATCATTAAGTTCATTATATGTATGTGTGTAGTTTCAATAGAATAACCTAAATTTTGAGTCCTCATTCTTTTAGTAGAGTAATGAATGAGCACCAAGGGTCCCTCCCTGTGATGATAGATGACTCACTACATACTTACCTCATGAAGTCCATCCAGGAGAAATGCCATGAATTCCTGAGCATCGTGCTGAGCAAACCCCATGAACTGACTCGCCTTGGCTGATATAATAGACTGGGAAACAAGTCACAAAGTATAAAGTATATATTCATCTGCTTAATAAAAGACAGTGGCACTGATATGAATGGCTTATACAGTACAAAGCGTATATTAAATGTTAATACCCGCAGTTGCAACCCCTGAGATGTGAACTTGTAGGATACAAGACAATAAGTCAATTTGACAATAGGTTGAGGTCTCAAGGTCATTTTAATTATCATTATCTTTGTTCTTAACTGTTTTCTTTCTTGACATCAAATCATAAATCATTACTTGTTATATTTCTCAATCTAAATACCCTTTTCATGGTGCAATGATTCTCCATTTCTCTAGCTTGATATTTCATCCATGATCTACATATTCAAGCAGTCAGTATAAAAAAGGAAACTGCTGGTTAATAATAATTCAAATTAATGGTAAAACCTGGTGATACATTCTCTGTCGTAAATTTACACCAAACTATGCCTGATTAATGGGATTTGCAACCAAATATAAACATCAGGGCCCCTTGGCACAAAACTTACCATTGAAGGTAACTTTGCCATCGATGGTTACTACTATGGAAACCTAGATTTTGATTGGCTCTCGAGCCCTGTTACCATGGTAGTTGCCATTGATGGAAAAGTTACCATCAATGGTAAGTTTTATGCAACGGGCCCAGATTCAGCTTTAGAGATTTATGTACAAAAAATCAGGTTAGGTTTTCATGCTTTGGTCTACCATATATAATTGTAGGTACAAGTAGTAGCACAATGGATTACTTTTAAAGCTTGTTTGTACCTTGAGTTTTGAAGGAGCAATGGATTTATGTTGACCTCCCCATAGCCTCCTCATCAAGACTGCAAAGGAGAGAACCAGGTGACCTCCGCTACCCAGGGGATTGTCTCGGTTGATCTCATTCTTGAAGTCAGCTCCTATTCAATATTTAAAAACATCATAATGTCATAGCATGAGAGGCGATGTATATTTTAGATACCATATTAAGATACAACTAACATAGTCGAAAAATAACTTCTCCAATTCTCTTTCAACTGCTAAAATAAACTGCTCTCATAACTTGTCTTTGTCTCCCACATGCAACCTTACTATACTTCTAAAGAGCATGATAGTAGGTGGTTATTTGGTCTCCCTATTCTACATGTCAATGTGTTTTTCTGATTATGTAAGACCAGAAAGTTGGCACAAGATATTTCCAATGATATTCATATGTGATTCAGTTTAGCGAAAATTTAAATTTCTATCACCAAATAATTGAATCCTAAAAGTGGTTTATGCCATTTGAAGAAATATGACTGCCTTGCCAATTCACAATCCTCAGGCTGCAGGGACTCTGCACTATTACACTGCAGTTCATGTGACTAACATGGACTTACTAGGATACAAACATTCCATATCATGGCATGATGGCTTGGGAAAGCTGACTTCAGGAATGGAATTAAATGAATCATAAATCTGGCATGGTATCTTTAAGCCCCTGTTATAAAAAATACTTGCTAAAATTTGTTTAAAAAAGGTAAGAGGCAGCTTGTAGAGTACCCTATACATGACTCACCTAACATGAAGTCTTTGAGTTCTCTTGTGTTGGCCAGGACCTGAAGAACACTGTTCATGAAGCAGGTGTTACCAAGGTTATCAAGTCCACAGTAACCATGGTGAAGGGACGGTGTAGGCTCAGCTGGCAAGGATGGAGTCTGCTTCCCTAAACTCAATGGCGGTACTGTGCAGGTGGGTTTCTGGGAGAAGTAAGAACAATACTTACTTATGGTCAAACAATGACAGAAAAATATTGTTCAGAAAATACTTACTGAATTTTCTTCAAAAAAAAAAAAATCTTTGTAGGGACAGGGAATAATTTTCCCGGTATCGCATCGTAATTCGCGATGTATTTTCAGCCATTTGCGACGCATCTTTTTTCATGAATTGCAATTGCTCCGATGCAAGCGAAACGTACATTCATATACACAGACCGCCAATCCACAAACTACATACACCCTCGATGCTCCGATATCCGATCCATATATCCCAGGCAGGCTTAGCTAGGCCAGGCTGGCCAGCACTGAGCGCTAAGCGTACTACAGTCACTTTTTAACCGTGCAGCTACACAATGTAAACATAGCACGCTTTAGGCGATGAGTGTCTACGGTCACCATTTAACCGTGAGTGTTGTTGCGATGCAGACAACAATGTACGCACGTGGTGAACTAATTATATATCCAGGGCAGGCTCAATCGCGCTCATGTGCGAGCTAATACTAAGTGTTGTTGTTTACCCTCGATACGATTCAAAGTTACTGGATTTATTTGGATTTAAGACTCGACTCGTCTCTGGATTTATTGTTGGACCGATATTTTTGTCATTTTCAAAACGTGGTGTCAATTCGTGTAGTTACTGTGTAAGGTTGGATTAAGGATTTAGACCAGAAAAGGGAATGGATCGAGTATGAAGAAAGTGCTGGGAGATTAAACTGCATTAGGTGCAAGATGTGTGTAGCACATCAAGCGAGACTGAGATCGCTACGTAATTTCAACCAGGCATTTATCAATGGAGTTACGGGGTCGGCCCTGAAAAAGGACAATGTTGTGACGTCATTGTTTTTGCACTGTAATTTATAACATGAAAAAAAAATTGCTATACAAGTTCATCCAACTGCTATGCAAAAATTATTTTGTGTAGCAGATTTGCTATGCAAATTTTTGGCTGGAAATTATTCCCTGAGGGAATATCATACATTTTTATCTCATTTCATAGATATTTTGTAGTTTTCCAGTGCTAAACCACATCCTATAAAATGTATTAACCTTGGTGTTTTTTAACACCTCGAGATCCAATGTATGCTCTAGTGACATCTACTTTGGGTCTTAGTTTGGTAAAAAGATATGGTGTCAGGGCTGGGTTAAAATTGGTCTTAGGTAATTGAGGTTATGGTTTAGGTAAAGTGTTGGGTCAAAGTTGATTTGCAGTTAAGAATGCAACTGCTATAAGAAGTTAAACCATGAAAATCATTACTGATTTTATTATTTACGATATAAATCTACGTATCTACCTATCTAACTTTGCTATGTTGCACCTCAACATTGCATAACCGAACTTAAAACACATCGCCAAAATTGCTCATACCCCCCCGCCCAATAGCGCCCTCCGTGACCCTTGCGTCCGAGCGCTGCCAACGTAACCTCTTCCTCTTTATCACGAGTTCCCTAGAACACACCTTGGTAAAGGCGCTGGGGATGGAGGGAGGGAAAATAGGTAGATACGTAGATTTATATCGTAAATAATAAAATCAGTAATGATTTTCATGATTTACATCAATAAATCAACGTATCTACCTATCTAACTTTGCTATAGACCAGCACAGATTAATGCCGGGTGGTAAAAACCAAGCAAACTTATCAATTTAATGAGAAATAGACGACGAAGCCGCCTTCAGAGAAGCGACCGCGAAGGCTCGTTCGCCCGCGGGCACATCTTTGAGATAAAAAGCAGTAAAAGAACTTGGAGACTTCCAAAAAGCTGCCTTTACAGATATCTCGAACCGAAACTCCGTTGAAAAGAGCCCAAGACGTACTGACACTGCGAGTATCATGGGCACGAGGAGCCATGAAGTGAGCTCCTACGCTGACCAGAAGCGATTGCCATGAGAAAAACCGTCTTGATCGTAGTATGCAGAAGCGTCGCAGAACACAGCAGTTCGAAGGGAGGGCGTGCTAAAGCTTCCAAAACCTTGGGTAAACTCCACGCTGGCGTCAGAGGTCTGAAGAAGGGTCTCTTAAGGGAGAAAGACTTCAAAAGAGCCGCTAGCTGAGGAGCAGAGGAAACCGAAGCACCATCGGCAAACCCCAAATGAACTGCAGCTTAGCTGACCGATAGCCACGAATCGTCGACAGAGCTCTCCCCTTGTCATACAAAGAGATCAGAAAGTCAGCAATAGAAGGTAAAGACACCTCTCTAGGGGCGACGCCCACCTCCTCACACCAAGTGTGAAAAGCATCTAACCTGGAGTTGTAAACCGTCCTGGTCGACTCTCGTCTACTCTGGACAAGAAATTGTGCAGCACGTTCGGAGAAACCTGACGAACGAGCCCTCTCCCCGATAACGGCCAAGCGGTCAGATGGAGGATTTCCGGCCGCTGGTGTAGAATACCGGACAGAGGTTGCGACCCCAGATCCGGATGCATGGCAACAACCACGGAGTCCCCACCAGGAGGGTCAGGAGGTCCTGAAACCACGACCTCGCCGGCCACCAAGGAGCTATGAGAATCACCATCGCTTGATCTTCCCTGATCTTCCTGAGCACACGGGGAATCAACGCGAACGGGGGAAAGGCGTAAGCCCTCCACCCCCCCTACGGGATCGCGAAAGCGTCCAGAGCAAAAGCTCCTGGTTCCCGGACTCTCGAGCAAAATCGAGGAAGACGATGGTTGAGCGAAGTTGCGAAGAGATCGATGTCGAGAACACCGAACACTCTCACCAGTTGCCTGAAGACAGTCGGAGACAGAGTCCACTCCGAGGGAAGGCACTTGCCTCTGGAGAGAAAGTCCGCTATGATATTCTCTTCGCCCGGGATATGTGATGCAATCGGGAACACCCTCGCCCCCATGCACCACGCCCAGAGTTGAGAGGCCAACTCGTTCAGAGCCACAGAATGAGTGCCTCCATGTCTGTTGATGTACGCCATCACCGACACGTTGTCCATAAGTATCAGAACCGAGCGACCCACCAGACGAGCACGGAAGTGACGAAGCGAAGCAAACACTCCCATGAGTTCCAACACATTGATGTGGGGCAGAAAGTCCAGATGACTCCAGTCTCCTGAAATCACCGACCCCTGGCAATGACCCCCCCAACCCAACAGCGACGCGTCCGTGGTGACGGTCACGGAAGGGAGAGGAACTCGGAAGCGTTTGCCTGGATGGAGGAAGGAACGACGAAGCCAAGGACCTAGAAGACCCTTGATTCTGGACGACAGGGGGATCCATGTCAAAGGAGAACTCACGCTCGGCTGATAAAACTCCAACAGAAGGAGTTGGAAGGGTCTCATCAATAGTCGACAATCTGGAAGAATGTCGACTAGACTGGAGAGATGCCCTAGCCACTGAAGCCAACGCTCGACTTTCACCCGACGTGCACATCTCAGAGAACGAGCAGTCCTGACTATCGTCTCGACCCTGTCGAGACTGGGACGAGCCAGCTGATGACGAATGTCCAGCTGAGCACCTAGGTAAGACGACGTGCGAGTCGGGACGAACTCCGATTTCTCCCAATTTATGAGAAATCCGAGATCTTGAGTCGTGCTGATCAGAATCTGCAAATGATCCAACAGCAGAGCCTCTGACTTTGCGACCAAAAGCCAGTCGTCCAAATAAGCGAAAAGACGAAGACCCCGTCTTCTCAGAAACGCCATGACCGACGCCACGACTCTCGTGAAAATCCGAGGAGCAGGGCGCAAACCGAACGGAAGCGCTCTGTATCGGTAGAATTTGCCCAGGAAGGCAAACCCCAGAAGATCCCGCGACCGCGGATGTATCGGTATATGAAAATAAGCGTCGCGAAGATCCAAAGAAACCGCGATGTCTGCTGGATTCAATGAAGGAAGGATGGTTGCCAGATGATCCATTCGGAAAGGAGCCTTTCCCAGATGAAGGTTGATCCGCTTCATGTTGAGAATCATTCTTAAAGAACCCGAGCGCTTGGGAATCATGAACACCGGCGACAAACAAAGACACGGGTGATCGTCTACTTCTTCTATTTCCCCCTTCTCTAACAGAGACACGATTTCGGAGGAAATGTGACCCTGAAAAAGAGGGGACATGATCGGAGAGCGGCTCCGGAGGACGCCATTCGGAAGAGGTTCCACAATATCGATGAAGAACCCTTCTCGCACCACCGACAGAACAAACGCGTCGCTGGTGATCTTCTCCCACCGCCCGCCGACCTGAGACCCAAGCACTCGGGGGAAGCCATCATCTAGAGAATGACTTCCCACCTCCACGAAAGGGAGTCCGGAAAGATGAATATCCCCCGCGACTACCCCTGGACGACCTACCCCTAGAAGTCGAACCACGAGACGACGCACCACGATAAGAAGAATCACGAGACGAAGGACGACCACGATCCTGGTATTCCTCCTCGACCGGGTAACAGTCCTGAGGGCGGTCCTTAGACTGGCCGACGTTCTTACGAGAAGAACCCGAACTCTTTGACCTTTATTTACGAGGTCTGGAGGAAGGAACCGGCTTTTGGACATCGCGAAAAGCAACGGACAGGTCTCGAGCCTGCTTCTCACCATCAATCGGCTTGCAGTAGAGTAGTAAAACTATCACCACAAAGGTGGGGGCTGGCCACTGGAATCTGCGGAAGCAGTCCTGGAATTTGGCGTGGTTGAATGCCCAAACTAGTGAGCACAGCCTCCCGACGATGCTTCTCGATGGAATGCGAAGCCACCGCAAGCTGTGAGAAAAGAATACCCGATACCTCTCTCATGACCTGCACCAAGATCGAACGATCCTCAACAGAGATATGGAGATCGTCCGCACTAGCCAAAAGCTCCACCAGCATGTCCATAACAACGGACATCCGGAGACCAGAAGCAGTCAATGAAGAAAGATCAAACAACAAGTTGTCACTTTTATCAAAAGGACCACGAATCCCAAACTTCTTCCCCAAACGACTGGCCACCGCCACAAGTTTGGGAGAAACCCGTTTAGGACGCAAATACGACTCAGCATCCTGAGGAACGAAAGCGTACTTGTTCACCTGCCGCTTAAGAAATCCCGTCGATGACGACAAGTCTTTTGCGGCGTTCACAAATTCTTCTTTGTGTAGATCAGGAAGTAACAGTCCCTGAACTGCCGAAGAGTCCGATTTAGAAGACAGGAAGCCTCGCCGCCCCGACGATAACTCCGGAACGACACAAGAATCGGGCACATATTTGTGAAACAAGGCTAACGATTCTGCCGCCAGAGACACGAACGGAGTAGACGCATCGTCCCCCGCAGCTGAACCAGACGACTGAGCGATGGAACCAGTGTCCCAACGATCAACAGAGCCCCCCCTATCTTGACCAGATAAACAGGGACGATCCCCGCCTATCGGAGCGCCCAACGATGCGTGAGGTGGAGAAGCAAAAAGAAAGGACCCCGGTGGAATACGACAACTCGAAACACGCACCGGCGACTGCTCAGGAGAGATCGATGCATCTTCGGAAAGCTCCGAAATTAAATCAACCGCGATCGGATCCGAAACTGAAGTAGAAAGAACCGGAGGATCCGACTCGGGCATCGGAGAGCGAAACGCGTCAGCAAAAGCCTGCATCCAATTCGAAAATTCCGGCGGGGGTTGAGGCACCGACGGAGGGAGAGTAGCCACCAAAGGCGGACCCCGAGGAGCCGCAAACGGTTCCGTAAAATCAGAGCGCGGTTTCTTCGACGGATAAACAAAACCCCGAGGAAGAACCGGCCACAGCGTCCCGGATACCCCGCCTCTTACGAGAAGTAGCGGTAACGGAAACGGCCGATGAAGAAACGGGACGGGTATCCGGTAAAAGCCCGACGGTAGGAGCTCCACGCAAACCGAATCGGGAAAACGGAACACGCACCGACGGAGAGGCGCGGTTAGTTGAAGCACCCGGATCCGACTCGGCTGCACGGGTATCCGGACCGAAATCCGGAACCGGCAAAGCCGACAAAGGAACAGAAGAACCGTTCGGTGACCGGTTCAAGTCCGGATCCACGGTAGCAACGGCCGATCCAAAACCCGGAGAGCGCCGATTATCCGTTGATGGATTTGTGCACCGACCAAACAAAAGACCTGATGGAACAATTGTTGGCGGTGCAGAACTAAGGTCCGTTCCACCCAGAGGTGACACCTCTGGGTTTCCGGGAACCGTCCCGAGGGGAGATAACATCGCCCCCTTGACCATTCTCCTGGGCTTGCCTTGCCCGCATAAATGTCCGCTGACATTTGCATCCCCGGGGTTTGCGGTGTCACCACCGCTCCCGAGGGGCGTAACTAACGATTTCTTCTTAGAGAAACCTGCTAAGAGAAAATTAGAACTGCGAGACATATTAAACCTGCGGGAAAGAAAGATTAATCAAAGGGTACGAGCAATTATCAAAAAGAATTAAATAAACTACCAGTGACAGAAACACCCCACCGACTACCCCCGCACGCACCCGAGACCTCGGAGTGAGAACGGGAAAACGCGAAAGAGGAAAAGAACAGTTGTCGGTAAGAAAACGTTCTAGAATACTGATAAATAAATAAATTCACGAAGTGAAACTACTCTCTAACGAAAAGGATATCGTAGAGAATAATTATAAAAGGCGAAAATGCAAACCAAAAAGCGACTAAAGAGGAAAAACTCTTCAATTTTTGGGAGCGATTTTAGTGTTACTTATCCGTTCGGATGCGAAGAGATAAAGAGGAAGAGGTTACGTTGGCAGCGCTCGGACGCAAGGGTCACGGAGGGTGCTATTGGGCGGGGGGGTATGAGCAATTTTGGCGATGTGTTTTAAGTTTCGGTTATGCAATGTTGAGGTGCAACATAGCAAAGTTAGATAGGTAGATACGTTGATTTATTGATGTAAATATTGGAATGTATGACACATGCTCTGGCAACTATTGATCCATGGCCAATGTCCTATCTGTACCGAAAAACTAACTTCAATCCTGAACCAAACACTACATGTAATCCCGACACTACACCTACCCTAAGACCCACCTGCAACCCCAGCCCTATATCTTTGCCGACATAAAGCTCACAGCAAAGGTTGCAGAGAAAATGTTGGATTACTACAAGGAGCAATCTGCCACCAGAGGTATGTCTCACAATTATAGCATACACAATGATTTAATAATAATATTCAGCTGTTAAATAGCGCTTAATACATCTTGGACGTCTCTAAGCGCTTTACAGATATATTATTACCCCGGTCATTGGATTCAGTGCTTGCCCGCACACACTGTGTGCACAATCTCCACTCCCTGGGGAGCATTCCAGCCAGACGTGACTTGATGCTCAAAAACTGTTTACCTTGGTCCTTGTTACATTCTCCTTGATCTCCACGGACTTGGCTCCCCCTACAGCACCTCTCAGGTTCTCCTTCTCAGAGCCTGCATCTTTGGTGATTTCAGCCGATTCCTTGGCAGGCGTGGTGGGCGTGGCTGATGTCTGGGAGGAGGACAGGGGTACCCAGTCACCCTGAGAGGCAGCCCTGCCCCTAGAACCATCTCCAGATTCTGCAGGTAAAGACAATTTTGAAGAATTGTGTCGATTATTTTGCAAACAACTATATTAGATGTAATGTACACTAGCTGTTTTGAAAGGGGATCCAGAATATTCCAGAGTCCGTAAAAAAGAGCCCTCCGTAAGAATTTCAACGATTTAGGGGTCCAGACTTATTTTTAGGGCACCAGAGATGCCAACCCTATAGGATGGTTGTCAGTAACATTTACCCTATTTGCCCGTAACAAATGGGGGTCTTTCCGGAACGCAAGACAACGCAGCATAATTTTCGTGCAAAACGTACACAAACACCCTAACACTCTTACTGCATTTCGAACCTACCATGTTTAAGTTCAAAATAAAGATGTGCATAAAAACATTTTTAAAATCTGTTTGCAATCATAGGATCTCCTAATATTCAGGAAGAAAACACCTTGTTCAAACGGCAAAATCGAATCCACAGTCAAATGGCAGAACTCGTATCCTACACACTAATGCACACCACACGAACACCGTACCGCCAGAAATAGCCCAGACCGCTAGGCCCGGCGTTCATGAACATCACACACCGTACCGCACTTGCAATGCGCCTGCTGAATCACCAAAGTCTTCCCTACTTTAAATGTAGCATAGGCGCGGCGCATGCTCCCCCTCCCCCCCCCCCCTCCCCCCCCCCCCCCCGTAAAAAAACACCCGCGCGTAGCATATAGTAATGACGGCCGCCACGTTGTTTCAAAATTAAACAAAATGGCGGGAGACGACCAATGTGCGCAATTAGCGTGTAGCGAGCGAAAGTGCCCATCCAGTGTAGTCAAATTCAGTGAACTTTTGAGTAAATGCGTGCGAAATACAGCGCCGTGTGCGGAGGCTACGTGTAAAAAGGCAGCATACGCTATAATGTACTTATTTATAGTTTCCCATAACATTTTGGTTGTTTACCATAACGCCGTAATAAGAGCAATAAAACCGGAACAAATACGGCAAAACCGTAAAGGTTTGCATCCCTGCACAAGTTTCAATATCAGCAACAGGATCATTTTCATTATTAATGAGGTATTGGTAATAAAATGCAAATAAAAATGCTTCAAATTATTACTCAGATTGCAGTAGAGTGAATCCAAGGACCTCAAAGCTCTAAAGCAAGTCTTGGATCCAGGGGGGCGTTTCACAAAACTTGTCATCAGTGACAAATGACAGTTTTTGTTATAAGCTACTAAAATCCTCTCTTTGATTGGTTATCAACAAATTTGTCACTAATTTTTGTCATTTGTCATTGAAAAAAGGCTTTGTGAAGTGGTACCCAGGGTCTTTGTGCTTCAAATACATCAGTTCATTCTCATTCAACGTTCCAAGTTTTGTTTGTGGACCACCTTGATGAACCTTTACCTTTAGTTGAGCATTCAAGGGCCTTCCATTTCTCTGCTTTTTGTGTGGTGATGTTGATTTCTAGACTACTCTTAGTCACCTTGTGATGGCAGCCTTCAGGATCAATGGGTCTCCTGTAGACAAGGTAAAATTAAAAATAAAACCTGATAATAATATTATCTTTTTGTACAGCGCATATCACAATATGATAACACATCTCTATGTGCTTCCAACAAACTTTGAAAGATATTACCCCATCTTATTTAAACCACTTTTTTTATTTCTATAATTTCTTATTGGATGTTGGTCTGCACAGATGGGATGCTAACAAAGAAAAAGCTGCAATAAAATGTATGTGAGGAGTAAATTTGCAGAGCATGTACTATTGCAATATATGTAATATTCAAATTTAAAATAATTTATAGTGGAATCTTGTATAGCGCTCACGTCTGTCAGACTTGACACTCCTAGGGCTCCATGATGATTACCCCTGGCTTTAGCTTGGCTGCCACAACAGCGCTCTAGGATTTCAAGGAATTAATTCCTGTCACATACCCATTTACCTCACCTGGATTGAGTGCGGCAATTGTAGATTAATGTCTTGCCAAAGGACTATTGTGCTGCAGCAGGACTCAAACTGCAAACTCTGTGATCCACAGTCGGCCGATTTTTCCACTAGACCACAATACCTATACATGTATATACACTCTTAAGCTGAATACTTATTATTATTATTATGCATTTGATCAGTTCTAGATATACCCAGGGATCCCAATTGAATGCTAGAATGTATTATGCTGTTCAGGCAAATAGAAATTATATTCCTTGAAGGAAGCTACCTTCATTTAACTTGAAGGTGCTTTACCACAAAGAGGAGAAAAGTAATAACATGTGAGGTTCATGTCACAATGTGAGGTATAAAAAGGTCTTTTGGTCGAGTGGATCGTCGCCGGACTGTGGATCACATGGTTCAGGGTTCAAGTCCCGCCACAGCACGGACGTTCCTTGGCATGACATTAATCTACATTTACCAATAACTCCACCCAGTTGTTAAGTGTGTACCCAGAAGGATGCGATGGTTAGATTGTAAATCGTTTAGAAATGTTATAATTATCATTATTATCATAATCATTATCAAAGGACACTGACAACACTAGTCTATAATCTGAGTTATGTAGTGAGGGTATCTTACCATGGTCTAATTCTCCAACAAAACAAAGTGTCTGCTGTACTTCCAGAATTCATCTGAAGGAATTGATTATCACTGAAAACAAAGACATATTGAGCAATGAGATGATAATATATCTAAAATCCGATCAACAAGTTTTTATTCTAAATTTGGTAGCAATACTTGAAAACAAATTAATCAAATCAATATTCTTATCAAGATTACACTGGATGAAGAAACCACCACTATAGTCTCTTCACAGAGCTTTGCATGAGAAAAAGTCTGGTACATGTAGTAGGCTGTGAATCTATTAATTGATTTGACAAATGCAACCAAATTGACCTAATTATCTATCAAAGAATTTACAATTTAAAAATCTTGGAGACCAATCAGAGGTAATCTAGCTTTAAAATAAGTGCTGATTTACAACCCTCACAACTTTCTCCTTTCCAGTAGTTTTGACTAAAAGCATACAATAACCTCAAGGTGGTTTTCAGGCTTAAAATCTGAAATTAAACTAAATATCTCAAGACTCACAAGAGTTTAATATCAAAAACAATAAACTTGTAGTTCACTTTGCTGTTTTGTGAATCTAAAAGTCTGTATATCTGAACTTAGATAATACTAATATTCTTATTCAATGGTAAAAATAGGTAACATTGATAAACATGATATGTCCCAAGGGTCTAAACTTCAAAAGTACATATTTTCAACATCAAAGATCAATTTCTTACCTGGTCTTGAATTTGATGCATATTTCATTTTCTGTGAAGGTGACATTGACAGAGTCCCGCCTGATCTTCTTCACATACACATGGAAGTAGATAACTTTCAGGTCTTGCTGTAGATACAAACCATGGACAAAGTATTAGAGATATCCTGTAAGCATGCATTAAAAACGCTTCATTTTCAATGAATAGATTTGTTTTAATCATTAATGGACCAGTTTTTAAATATATCATTCTAGGGACAGGATAATAGTAAATCACTAACTTGAACAAGCTCTGAAGTAGCCTTTGATGGAAACATCAGGCTAATCCTATTAAAAAATCTATTTCTGTGAGAACACAAAAGGTCATCATTTCCAACATTACTCTCTATTTCATTAAAACAGAAGTAAATATTGTACAGTAAATCATCATGAATTATATGAAATAATTTTTCTGAATATATTTATGCTCCTATACTTTAAAACTTCAGAGGAATATTGATAGCTATGAATGAAATGAAGACCAAAAAGAAGACTTACTCTCGGAAAGAAACTATGTTTGACATGGTTCACCACATATTCCTCTATTTCATCCTTCTGGCCGTCACCCTCTCCATCTCTGACCACTGAAGTCCCTTCCTTGGGATTTCCCTTCTCATTTGCTGCATTGGAGATACCCTTCTCTTGCTTTGCTTTCATGAAAGTACAATCCTACAAATAAAAATACATTATTGTCAGTGGCCAGATACTATCTGTTATGAAACTGCAAGAGAATGCTATGAATACATGATTGCACTGTGTCATTAAGAAAATTAACATAATAACATAGGTAGTAACTAATTAGAGTTCTTTGCTATATTTTTGCATAGTAAGGATGAATATCATTTCAAATGATTGACAGGGTCTGGTAATACAATTGCTATCAGAAGAAATATAAAACTAAATTTCATTGCACATGTAGGTTTCAATCAACAGCATATTGTTTGTAATGAAATTACTAATGGAATTTGGAATGTTGTGTGATTCAATTTGTAGAAATACTTTCTTCTGGATTTTTATATCTCAGTCAATTGAATTAATGTAAAATTGTGTTCAGCTTCATAATGAAAGTAATTGTTGAAAAGAAGAAGAAAAAATTACTTATTGTTCAAATGAACTTTAAAAATAAAATTGTGCACATTTTTTAATAGAAGGAATGCCTATTGTATTTGCCCAAACTCATGCACTCTCTAAGTATTTGCTTGTAGAGAGAACAGGTTTGGGGCTACTTACCCCCAATTGTTTCCATTGCTTGAATTTCTCTTTCTTCTGTAGATGAACTATAATTGCTCCATCTTTCACCTTAACACCAGCAGAAGACTTGAGGACTAAGTGTTGAAGTGAGCAGACCCACTTACTGCCATCTATAAGAGAGTTCACAATCCAATTATAAAAATAAAGGCAGTGCACTTGATTTCAAGCTCCCATTAATCAAGTGTACAACATTAATTCATATTCATGGTACAAAAATGTATAAATTAATTGCAATGATAACGTATTAGAACAAATTGTGATTTTTTTTTTTTTTTTGATTTTTTTTTTTTTGATTTTATTCATAACTATCTGGGAATATCATATTGCTATAGAAACTAATTTTTTTTAAACTTTCTTCATGATTTGAAATGGAATATTCTTTCAAGCATGCATGTCTGAAATTTCCTGACAAAAGCACATCAATAAATGCAGTATCAACCGAACAATAGATATGCTGGTAGAAGGGAAAATTAATATTTGTTTATGATGGACAAAAACTAAAATCTGAATGTTAAGGTAAGCTCTGCCAACACAACTTTTATAGACTAACTGCAATGGGTTACCTTTAAAACACACGTTGCAAACACAGGTCTTTCCACTGTCATCAAGTCTGAGTTCAACATCCTCTTTCTTGATCCTCCCATTCACATCAAAATCAATGTAAATATCTTCATCTGTCTGTCTCCATTCATATTCAATTTTACCTGTAATGAAGGGAAAAGGTGCACTGTGTGAATAACCCAAATTGCATCCAAATTGAATTTGGTAAAACAAGTGTTTTCAATAAATTCCTAGCTAGGTTGGGCATAGTTTTCTAAGAGTTAACCATTTGGTCCTCTTCAAATGAAATGCTAAAAAAAAAACATGCAAATCTTTGCAAAGGTGAGAAAGTACTTGCCACCTGCATTGTGAATAATATTTAAGAAGCATTTCATAAACACTAACAGTGCAAATACATTTTACATAAATCAAATTGCATGTCACTGTAAATATTTTGAGATAGATCCCTATCATCCGTAAACATCTTTGATCAAAGAAAATGAGAAAGGAGCTAGGAGCAAAATGAATCAAATAGACTCTAAGCAAATCCACAATACATAATCAGTCTAGACTAGATCTACATATCTTTTTAATGAAATTTAAAGTCTAAAAATTACAAGTTCATTTATTATTATACAAATAACGCACGGCCCAGAGTGCAATAGCGGTGAATGCAGTATGCGCGAGGTTTCTTTAGATTGGTGCCGCTCTGTGCAACGAGCCGCTTGCGGCGAGTTGACAGTGCGAACCATCTGAGCGAACACTGCATTTACGTTTCGCGTATTGACCAATCACGATGCTTAAAATACTAGAGCCATTTTATAAACACCAACAACATGGTGGCCAGTACTTCAACAGAAGAAGAAACCAAGTCTTACTCTTTATACACCAATAAATAAAATTAATTAGGCCTATTACTTAGTTTATATTATATACCTTTTTTCGAACAGTACATGTACACATGAAAGATTATCAACATCATCATTGTTCTTCTAAACAAGTCAACTTTTAATTTCATTCACATGAATCATTGTGACATTGTAATTTGTCAAATTGTGAACTTGTTTGAAAGAAAAGATGCACTCGAATCAACAAAATACCTTCTCCAGCATCTTTAACTCCCATCTTATACACAAGTCCTTCTCGATTCTATGATTCGTCTGAACTTGTTGATCTGCCCACAGTAAGAAGGGAGAAAACGAGACGAAGCCGAATTAATTAGAAGGCCAAGCCGGGCTCTTAGTTTCAGCGGTACTTCCGACGAGTCTACCCCAGCGGTGCTGGTGCACTTTTCGTGAGTGTGCCGCTTCAAGTTTCTCCTGCGCCCTCGAACCTCATTCACAAAGCCGAGAATCCGACAAAAAAATAGTATATCCGATTATCACACCTATTCAAGAGATGCAAAAGTCTGAAGTTTTATTGCTTTCAGAAAATATCATAAGACGAAACCGTCAAGAAATAGCTGAGTTTGGCTGAAAGTTGTCACAAAGAAAGATCTCGATCTGCGCCATTCATTGACATCGGGGAAGTTAAATTATTATGCAGGTGCCTGTCTGATATTAACCGCAGATGGCGACATCAATCTTTTGATCCAGCGTTGTTCTTTTTATGATTCTGTATCAGTGTAATAAGGAAATCAAACCACTTTTTGCTATTTTAATTCATATTACACTTTTATCAAGCCAACGTTATAGCCTTACAAGGGGTAAACGATTTCCCACTTTCTTGTTGGTGTCACAATAATCGATTCTCACAAGGTGCGATGTTGGAAAAGAGGGAGGGGGAAAGATGCTGTTGGTTGCAAACTTGCAATGAAAATATTCGCATAAAATTATATTTCAGAAGTGCCCCTTTACATCTTTGATGAGTGCCCCATTTTATTTGTCACGTGCCCACTGTTTCTTTCTAATACTGAGCCACTTCCCCTTCTCATAAAGTCTATTAAAATCTCATATTGACATATGCCCATTTTCCTATGTAATAGTGGCCCTTTCCATTTTCACAAGTACCCCTATGTCTCTTATAATATTGCCTCTTTTCAAATCTGAGAGGTTTCCCTTATATTTTGACAAGCGGCCTCTTTTCCTTGGTAGACACTCTTTTCATTCCTATAAGTGCCCCTTTTCATTCTTATAAGTGCCCATTTTCATCTCTGATAGGTGCCCTTATTATTTAGACACCTGCCCCTTATCATTTCTAATAAGTGTCATTTTCCTACTGACGATTTCCCTTTTTCCTTTGTAATAAGTGCCCCTTTTCCGTTCTCATAAGTGCCTTTCTTCATCTATGGCGAATGCTTACTAGGTGCGGGAAGTGCCCCATTTCACCTCTTATAATAATTTCCCTTTTTACTTTGACATGCGTCATTTTCTTTTGGATATGTGCCCCCATTCCTTTCACCATAAAATGTGCTACTGATTTAAAGCGATTTTAATTTCACCCAAAGCTCGCTTGCATTTAAATTTGATATAATTATGTTTCTTATTAGAGATCTTATTAGAGATCTTGGACCATGTAAAGAGAGAAACAAACATTGAAAATCATCCCTGATAATGTAATCAGTATGTAGGGGTATGTACCAATGTCTAAATATTGTATTTTCTCGCTTTAAAATGTCCTTTTGAAGGTGACCCTTTTTGCCAGAAAGTGCCCTTTATTTTTGAGAGATTTGAGAGATTCCCCCGGTCGCCCCTGCGTTCAAGTATCAGCGTCACAGCGGTGTCATAATGTGTGTGTCTTTTTCATTTTTTGTTTATTTCATTTGACTTTTTTTTTCTTCAAATAAAACACAAGTAAGAATTAAATCAAGGGTAAAAGACGTAAAAGAACTTTGGGAGACAGAAGAAAAGAGAGAAGAAAGGGGAAAACACTACCGATAGACAGAGAGACGGAGAGGGACAGGGAAAGAGAGAGGGGGAGGGAAAGAGTGGGGGGGGGGGGGGGTAGAAAGGTAAGGGAGTGGAGTGAGACAAGACAAAGTCAGAATTCAAAACAAGTAAATAACTTCACCTGGAAAGTCGTCATTCTTTATTAGGTCTGTTTGCCTTTGAACAATGTACCTAATTTATTTTTTCAATTCATTTTTTATTGGATATGAAAAGTGGAGTTCTTGCTAATCGGTTTACGACAGCTACCTACAGCTCCAACCTTTCGTTATCATCGTATTATGCCCAACACTGACAATAATCATAGATACTTATGATAAAGTATCTAATTCTTTACTGTTATCTGCTTTCTCGTTGTTCATATATATTTTATTTTAAAATTATAGAATAAAAACCTTTCCAAATTTCTATTGTTCTTCCGAAGATGATCACTATCCATTTTTTTCTTCCACTTGAGGTCCCTGAATTTTGTTTTTATAACTTAAAATTTGGGGTTAAAACAGATTTGGCTGCCAAAAATGTAATTTTGAATCATAGTATGCTTCTCGAACTTCAGAAAGGAGGCACTTTCATATGGCGTAGGCCACTGTGACTGTCGATGAATTTGTAAAGTGTAAATTCAATGTCACATCTTGAGCATCTACTTGCTGGATTGCAGAAGTAGACAAATCTTATCAAGAACAACAATGAGAATATTATGAACATAAATATCAAGAAGGCAAATACGATTCTCAGTTTCGTGTGAATGGAGTTCTTGGGATGCCGTTGGTCTTTTGGAATGATAAAAAATGAAGGCATTTGATCTACTCTAATGATCTTTCCTTTGCGGGGTGTCATTGCAGGAATTGAGGGACATGGAATGTTTGCTGATGAAGGTGGGTGTGAGTCAGGATCTAGCTTCGGTGAATCAGTTTTCTCCTTTTTGTCTTTACATTTGCAGAAATGCTTGATTTGATGACGCTTTTGGAAATATCTTCGGGTGTAAGTGGTCCCCTTTTCAAACTTCTTGATGTGTGCTTTCACGGTCTCTTCTACCTCAATATCAGGAGATGTCGATCTCCTCGCTCGTTTTCTACTTGGCATGTTGGTTACCTCATTGGAAGTATCTTCATTACCATTAGTACCCCCAGTTTCTGAGTTTTCCCGTGACCGCTTACAGATTCGTTTCATCAGTCGGACAGTTTGCCGGCGCAGGAGTGATGAAGCAGGATCGGTGCTGGAACTAGACTCGTCTTGCTTCTTCTTGAGGACTTTTAATTCTTTTATCATTACTTCCAGGCTGTCCTTACTGTCATTGTCGTTTTCAGAGCTCGAAGATGTTGCTTGTGGAAATGCCCTCTTGTGTGCTCTCTTTGCAAAACGACGCTTGCCGCTTTTCATTTTCCCAAACATTTTTACATCCGATGGAATTTTATCTTCCCCTCGAACATTTTCATTTCCATTTGTAGGTTCTGTCTCGACATCCAGCAGTGCACCATCGTCATTATCTCGAGAACGTACTGATAAATCTCGATCAGGTGTACCCATATACAGCTGTTGGATATGACTAAGAATTCCATCGGTATCCTCCGATTCCTCCACGGCGCCAGAAGCCGGTATCACCTCCCCGTTTTGCTGTTGACTGGCTGATGATCCAGGAGCAAGGTGGTTTGGGGTGGTGCTGGTTGGCTTTTTCCTACCATGATCTCGAGGAAGGGAAGAGTGCTTCTTTTCAACAATCTCAATCGCTTCCTCTCTGGTTGACCCTTCCGTTTGATCTATTTCGTGTTTTTTGTACATGCGAAGTGTCTTGCTCCGTTCATCTGTAGACAGTAAAAGAAAGTATCACAGGCACTCTTATCGACTTAATCTTCTGAACATGGATAAACAAGAAGTATCTATGTCACGATTGTTTTTATCATAATTCTATATACTCGCCTAGAACGGTGGATAATTATTGTATATAGTACATACAATCATGCATAATATCGACCACATCAAAGATATAAATATGTTTTCTAAGCGATAGAGATTTTCTGTATATATTTATTTATTTATTTCTGATATTTAGACAGGTCGACTAATTATCACCAATAATGGTGGTCTTCCATCAACATTGATAGTAGATTTCATGTTAATCTTAATGATTCAACAAACATAAACAGAAAAAAATCAACCGATTTTTAAAACTTTATTGCTCACCTTTAACCCTTACAACTCTCTTGAGTTCACATTCCTTGCTGCTTTTGGTCTGCTCCCCCGTTCTTCCTTTGCGCTCATCACCATGCAGAGACGGATCCAGTGAGCCCAACGTTTCGGCAACCATTCGTCGTTCCTTTTCGGTCTGACTTGCCCTCTTACGTGACTCTTCGTCACCCCTTCTGCTTATCAGTTTCTGGCAAGGTTCAGATTCAGATTCACTAATGTATGGACGCTCCATCTGAATGGTGAGATTATTGTCATGTTCAATGGAACCGCCGGACTGGAAATGGACATGCCTCTGATAGGCGTCCTCTTGGATACTCTTCTCTTCGTCCGCGTCATCATTCACCGAATTGCCTTGTTGCATGATCGCAGGGCGCTGCCTCCTGTTCCTCTGCAATCTCTCCAGCCATTCAAGAGTAGTTTCATTACCAGACGAGTCATCACTGTCGAAACGCTTTCTTTGGACTCGCTCCAATTGGCTCTTAAGTCTGCTCTTAAACCTGTATAGATTACTCTTATATTCACGGGATTTACGATGTTTTGTGATTTCTCTGATGTCGACAGAGTATTCCATCGTCTGGGTCAGGTCCATGTTTGAACCTGGATCATCGTCCGCATTGTCGTCCATGGTGTCTTTCAAGTTGTCAAAGTTTGACATCATCTCGTTCATTAAGTCTCCCTCGTCATCCTTTAATGTGCAGAAGAAAAAATGGGAAAGATTTTATTTTTAAATGCCTTTTGGCTTTTTTCTTGTTACATGGCTCCATAATATCAAGGGAACCTCGTCATCAGTAGGGGGGGGGGGGGGTAATGGTTTGCACTAACGAAATGTTAGTTAGTTGCACACGAAATGGTAAAACACATCTTATTTGATTCCTCAGAAATTGCGAGCCCCATAAATTAACCCCTAATAATAATACCCGGAAATACCAAGAAATTCATGAACATGTTCATGAATGCAGGAGATGAGATGCGATATAGGGGCATCGCAAACCCATTGCAGGTCTTAATCTCATAGGTATAATTGTCTCACAGCCACAGGAATTTATATTAATGAGAATGATGTGAAAGGAAAGAATAAAGGTCGATTTTTTAAAGACCAAAGTTGTAAAACAAGACAGGCAAAACGTTATACTTACCATTTTCGGCAAATTGATCTGCTGCTATACAAATTATATATAATATAGATCTATATATGTATATATATATTATTAGTGTCGTACCAACGCTCGTTTTATATTTTTATTGAACCTAGATAATCATCACATCCTTTATCCTCGTATGGCATTAACACTAGTCGACTGAGTTTTGAGATTATGTTGTGTTTCGTTATGTTGTAACCAAGAGGTTCCAACACGCTGATGGCGCGAGATGTTCAGGCAATGACGTAACAATCAAACTAAAATTACATGGCGCGCCCCATAAAGATAGGTACCTACGCGCAGCTATACAGGAGTTTCAACCATAGGTTTGAGCGTGGGATTTGCTGTGTGTGTGTGGGGGGGGGGGGGGGGGGGGCTGTTTTTATAAAATAAAGGTTCGGTGCAGTTTTACACGCTTTTAAAATCAACCGCACCGTAAAATTAAATGAAAGGAATGATAACTCTTTAAAAAGATCGCAGATTTGTCTCTGGGCTATCGATTACAAATAAATTTGGGAATAACATTCATCTATAGTAGAATCAGTTGTAAAAAAAGCAAATTCTCGTCTGAAATTTTTGTACAGATATCAAAGTTGTATGGATTTAAAAGCAAGACGTACACTCTGTTTTGCTCTTATTCAATGTTTATTTGACTATGCTAACCCTGCATGGTATAGTAACATAAACAAGTCAGATCAAAAGAAGTTGAAGATTATACAGAACAAAATGGTGAGATTTATCAACTGTTCTGGTCCAAGAACTCATGTTGGCTACAGCGAACTTTCTAAAGCTGGTTTTCTTGAAGTCGACCAAAGATCAAAACAACTCGCATTGCATCACGTGCATAAAATATATCATACTAGGTCGAATCATTATATTCGATCTTGTTACTGACGTACATGATTATAATACAAGAAATAGACGATTCAACTTTAACTTACCAGAAAGAGTAGGTAGTATTGGAAATTCGTTTTATTACAATGCCATAAAACATTGGAATTCCCTTCCCAATGGTGTAAAAGAAATAGGAAACTATGATCATTTTAAGAGGAAATTAAAGGAATACCTAATACTTGACAGTCAGAGAAGAGAAGTGAATGACATGTTATATGATTGAAATTGTTATTCTTCTGTCGGTTCATACCTTTTCATGTTGTATATACTTATGTTTTCGTACGTTATAGAAATTCTACAAATTCATCATTATTTTCCTCTTCTTCCTTCTCCTCTTTTTCTTCTTCTCCTTCTTCTTTTTCTTCTTGTACTTAATATCATTTCTATCATCAGTTTAATGTTGTTATTATTATTATTATCTTTAATAAGTAGTTCTTTTAATTTTCTTATCTGTCTGTAAATATTACTATTTTAACTTATTAATTTTATACATGTCTGTAAGGGACCCCACTGGAAATAAGCTCTCGAGCTTTCGTGGGTTATCCTGTTCAAGCTGACTTATTTTTGATCTGTTATTATTGTATATTGTTGTATGTTGGAAGCTTGTCGAATAAAAATCAATCAATCAATCTATTCTCCCCAAAAAAAACTATTTTGCACTTTCCATGTTCATGCACTGGCAAAGAAACTTCAAAATAGCATTTTTAAAGTGAGACCAAAATCATACATAATAATTGAAATCGCCCTTTTTTGTATTGAATGTCAACTTCTATCAAACTATCCTGTTTCATTTCATAATTTTGATCTTACTTTGTCAACTATATTCTTTATTGTGCAAACAACTCTTATATAAAATGAATAATGAAAAATCAATCAATCAATCAATCCCTTCTATAGCCATTTTTTAAAAACACCAATAAACTCATTCCATATTCTTCTCAAATGGTAACATAGGCATCTTCCAACCTCTTATGCCCTTTTAAACGTCACAAAAGGCTAATGTAATCAATCATTTTTGTTCAAGAATACGAACGTTAAGAAAATGAAAAATTTTTCAAAATTGAGGCAAATGATTTACATTGCCAAATGACATACATGTTAAAAAGAGACATAATTACCATTTTTGATATGACTTTTGTATCATCCCTCATCTCCCCCGACACAATAATTTTTCATAGTTTCCCTATTTAAAAAAAAATATCCACACAAACTTGCTCGCTACGCATTATAGTTTATTTCATATAACATATTTAATTTCTTTTGTTCTAACAGGATTGGTTATTCATTTTCCTCTAATAATAAGATCAAATCAGTCGCAATGCCACCTCACAAATCTTTAATTTTGTGCTTGCTCACTTCACTCGCTCACAAATAAATCTAGTTATCATTACACAAGTATAGACCTAGGCCTATTACAAAGTATCGGTGCTGAAGCAGTATCTCGGACACGTAAAAAGACAATCTTGCAGATATCATCCCTGATAATGTATTGATATAATGTAAGAATATATACAAAATTTCAAAATTCAAAATCCTTTGTATGTAAGCCTACCTATTTTTTCCTCCAGAAAGTGCTCTTTTTGTCGGTGCCCCCCACCCACTTTGAAAGAATTTTTGCAAACTTTTAGCGGAAAAGGGCTATTCGCATTTGGAAATGATCATCCTTTCTTGCAAATTATAATTCATTTATTTCTGATTATACTATATGCATATTATAGGCTGCCACTCACGTTCAAGGCGGTCTCCCAGTCCTGCGTTTTCCAATTTTGAAATGATTTGTCAACTGTATTTTTTGAAAGATTTACTTGATTAATATTACAATATGATTATATACATTTTTTAACTTTTGTTAGTAATATCCCGGAATAATATATTATGTACCTAGTTTGTATATTGAAACATGCATGCAGAAATAAAAATGAAACAAACAAACAAACTTTTAAGATAATCTTCACCAGATAGTTTACCTAATTGACAGGCCGTAGCCAGAGTTTGATGTGTTTTTTTTTTTTTTTTTTTTTTGGGGGGGGGGGGCACATTTATTGATCGACGTTCTGGGGAGGGGTCTAATTTTGTTTAAAACCGATCTTGGATTTTTTTTTTTGGGGGGGGGGGGGCACGTTCCCCCCCCCCCCCCCCCCCCCCCCCCACCGTGGCTACGTGCCTGCTAATTGAGCCCCCAAGCCCAACCCTTCCCACCCGAACCCGAACCCGAACCCGAACCCAACAACTGAGCTAAGCCTAAACACTCGCAAAGACACTAAATTCTATTGAGAGAAAGTGTTGTTTGTTGTTTCGGCGACACCCTAATTAATTCAAGGAGCGCGATTTCAAATTTTGAGTCTGAGAAAGAGATAACGACAATAAGATTGTAGAAATCAACAAAATGCCCATGTTTTTCACATTATTTTTCCTTATATTGTATCTTTGAATCAGTTCAGGTAAGAATAAATCGAATTTTGGAAGAGCAATAACCATTCTTTTCGTAATTTAGTACCTTGTAATGTCGATGATTTATTAATCACAGTCCCATATGTAAAAAATTATGTTTGCGGTAGGCTAGATCTAGTCAAACTGAGGAAGACCACTCATCATCCAATTAAACCTGGCATTTGTGATATTTTGATAGTCTTACTAATACCGTACTAATAATACAAAAATGTGGTATGAGCTAAGACTGAACTTTATGGTATATTTTACTGACCGTATGCATGCGCATGACGTTCATCCGATCTCGTTGAATTGCAGCACCGGCACAAAAGAGCTTTGGCAGTTTGGATTGGCGGGCGCGCCTGTGTGAAGTTATCTACCGTAAATATGTCTCAGATCCTCATAACGGTAGATAACTTCACACAGGCGCGCGCCCGCCTGCAACCCACCATCGGTATGCACTTGTCTAGATCTAGATCTACTAATATCAACGTTTTCCTGAAAAATACTCCAAATAGACTAGACCTATAACCATAAAATTGACACGAAACAGGTAATAATCATATCAACTTTTAACTCATGATCTTTATTTGGACATTTAATGAATATTTACTTTATTTTGGGTATGTTTTAGTTGGGTATCTCCACGCTGGAGTTACTGGTCAAATTTTGGATAGGTTTCTGAACAAGCGCTGAACTTTGCGCATTGAGCGCTGTACGTTTACGCGCTCCGATTGGACGATCCGCTCGAGTGGCTTCGAATGTAAGTGAGAGAGGGCCTACTTAACTTAAGCGCAACTTAAGTTTCCAGTTTGTACCTTAAATATGCGAAAATGCAAAATTTTCAAAGTCAAACTTTAAAAAAAGTTACGTAGACCTATCTATCTGGGTGGTCTAAGTCTGTCTTAAACTTAGGTGAAATAGTCTAGGTCTACTTAACCTTTTAAGGATGCTGAACAAATTGTAACAAATGGAGGGTTTGACTGGAATATCATGATTTTGGTATCGGATTAAACGGAAAATAGCAAGCTTTCTCCTCGTGAACGGCAGCCAGTGAAAGCAAATAACAAGGACCCTTGTCAGCAATTTAGGACAATGAGGCTGCAATTCGCCGAGATCGGATGAACGTTCTGCGCATGCGCTAAATGTACCGGTAAGCTAAAGTTCTACGTGTGCAGCCTCATTTTATATGCATTTTTTTTTTAGGATACATATGTATTTTCATGCTTTTATCTGACACCACATTGATTTAATGACAACATTACAGTGTCACAATTTCAAGTGGAAATACTTCTTCAGTTTGCTATTTTTTTAAAATAAATCCTTGTTACATACTGTTACAATTTTGTCACTTCCAGATAAATTAGGAAGCAGTGTTGTCAAGATGGCTGCCCTTAAGGAGATGTCAGAGTCAGACCTTGCTCCTGAGTTAGCCGGGCTTCAGAAGATATCCTTATCAGAATTACATCCATCTAGCACATTACTCAACAGATATGTGATGGTAAGTGTCTTTGGAATATCGTCATCATCATTGTTTATTGCCCATTTCATCCCTGCCGTGAAGTTGGCCATTTCATTTCGTTGATGGCCTTAAAGAGTCTGATTTGCTTTAATAGATCTATTTACTCTTAATGATGGATTTATGGTTGATACTGGTTGATTGTTGTTGGATGGAGAAGAAGGAAAAGAAAAAAATGTATATGTTTATATTGTTGCTAGAATTCAAGTTGTAGAAAATTTAATAAATGTTGATGAAAATTACAGGAGTATTGGACACAGATATGATTGCATAGGACTACACAATCACGTTGCATTCAAAACTTGGTCCAAAGAAAGAAACTCTATCAAGTCATTTGAAATGTTAGAACATTCCTGTCCATGGACATTGTTGCTCTGATATTCTTCTTTAACAAAGGAATTTTAAAAAAATTGAGAAAAATTCACAAATAATTTTTGAATTTTACTAGAACTCAATATTCTCTTTAATTTTTTGTCTTTCTATTTCTCAGGGTAAAATGGTTGACCGTAGTCCATTAATAACCAAAGGCAAGCTGCCTGTGTTGAGGTTAGTTCTGGAGGAGTCTTCATCAACTCGCATCAATGTCTATACATTTGGTGACTTTGCAACAGGGATTGATGCTTATAAGAATGGGGTAAGTTACTATGGCAACTCTTCATTTCATATGTGGAGTCTGGAATGTTGTTGATTTGCAATAAAAAGCTGGGCTTTATGTGTGAAAGGAGCATCGATTTGTGTATAAAATGATAATTGGAACACTGCATTTTCTCATACCGTATGTATTTGTAGAAGAAAAAAAAAATCATGTTTTTTTTCAAGTTGATTTATCATGAAAAAGACTTTTCTTCTCTGTGTAGAGATTTTCACAGTTATCTTCCATCAGGAAAATCATCTTTATATTTTATTTATTAAAGATGTCAGTGTCCCACATACAAGTAAAATAATGATTTTCAACAAAAATTCACATTTTTATTTTTGGCATAGTTTGATTTTTAGACATCTTACTGATACTACTGCTTTCCCAGGAATGAAAAGAAAGTATACTGGATCTGAAACAATTCGGGCAAGCTGGCATTAAGTTTTATATTTTTTGGAGGTGTTTTTTTGGTGGTAATTGTATCCCTTATTTAATTTTTTTTTTTTTTTTGCATTTTAATAATAATAATAATAATAATAATAATAATAATACAATATTCTGTTTTTATATAGCGCTCAATACATCGATCCAACGATGTGCCTAAGCGCTTTACAGATATATTATTACCCCGGTCATTGGATTCAGGCTTACCCACACACAATGTGTGCACATTTTCCACTCCCTGTGGAGCATTCTATTTTACACTGGTCTGTATTACTTGTCTGTGTCTTCTTTCAGTTTCTGCTGAATTGTGTATACTTCATATCAAGAATTTGTATTTTAATTATCTCTTTTAGGATACCATCTTTATTAGCAATGCTGTGATAGAGCGTTCTCACACATTCACTAAAGATGGTCTTCATAAATGCCAGCTGATGGTTCATAAAGGCAGAAGTCATGCACTTGTTTGGGTAAGTCCTCTTCTTATTCTTTTGTAGGAAAAGAGTGCCTGATATTTAAAATGTCAAAGAAAAAAAGGAAAGAAAATGGGTATGAAAACAAATATTAGTAAGGTCTGTTAGAAAGCAGATACTTTCCTCCTTTTGATTTGACTGTGTTGTGCTAAGGCATTAGAGATGGATTACCCCATATTAAGATGCATTCTTTTCAATTAATTAGGCTTTACTTTCCAATACTATGACCCATTGTTAGTGTATAAAGTAGTTGTACTCCTATCCCAATCAAAATCCTGTACTGTTTTAGGTGTGTCCACAACAAAACCAGGATGGTAGCAACACTGCATCCACATCAGCAGCCACTGCCACTACAACAGCCCCTGCCACTGCAACAGGCCCTACAACAACCACAGACCATGCAGGGAGAGAGCAGGGAACACCGTCTAAGGCCACCCATGGCAGGATGGTTACCATCACTGCAGAATCATCTCCCATCAAAGTAAGAAACCTGGCTAACTTTGCCATCAAAAGAATGATTTGAACTTTGACATAACATTGGTTGTATGGGTATATATGGAAAAGTCATAATAATATAAAAAAATGCAGGGTCATAATGTTTAATTCAATATTCATTATAACACAAAATTTTCTTCAAAGACCTCAAAAATTGTTCCTTGAACCTTTTGCATAAATATTTTACAAGTAGTACAAGATAAAAAAGCAAAAATCAGAGGTTCATTGTGATTACAGCCAAATTTATAGATGATTAACTTCTAATTTAATTCTTACTCCATTTTTAGAGCATTTTAAGATTAGTGAGAAGATCTTGCTAGTTATCAGCTTAAATGAAAATAAATTTTCATATGGGATGTACCAAAACTCAATAAGAGTTTAGAAGCTATATTCCCAATCCATTGTTTCATACAAAAAAAGGAAGATTTTTATTGATTGATATTTGATAACTTCAAATTTCATTCTGATATTTACATCCTTGCTTTATGATTACGGGATTGAGTATTATGTTCAATATGACATAAGTCCTGTACACATATTTTAATGAATGTCGATTGTAATGATTTTTTTCCTTCTATAGTCCAAAAGAACATATGAATACAAATGCTTGAATGACGTCAAGGAAGCCAGATCTGTAGATGTGTATGGTGTTGTCAAATTCTTCAAGCCACCATACAAAACTAAAGGCCCAGGTGAGTAGATTTGGTTTGTAACAAGACATTTTGTACATGAATGTAGACCCTTATTCCCTTAAAGAAGCGCTAAAAGCCTTAGAAACTCGGACATTGTCAAAGTATTAAGCGCTACATAAGCAGAACAATTATTTCTTAAATATTATTACTAACTTTATCTAACTATTGTCATCTTGCAAGTACACATTCCATAAGTGGAAATGAAATATCCCCCACTCCCCCCTATCAAGTAAGCAAGTATATCTTAGCCCTGAGGTTTACAGCAATTATATTGTTGATTGCATAAAAGGTCTATATCTGTGTGCCATGTGTTCAGGACAAGCCTGAAAGTATACCTTAGGCAATTTTATGTAATTCAGGGAGTGATATTAACAGTTTTTTCATACAGTTATATGTTAGCCTGGAGTGTTATATTCTCCCTAGACTACTGTATGTCCCTGACCATTGTAGACCCCTCTGTGCCTCAAGAGAAACACATGGCGATTGCAAAATGGTTCAATGTAGTCATAGGAAGTGCTGTTTTAGGCAGATTTGTTGTTGTTTCCGTAGAAATATTAACCAGGAATGTTTCTATACTCCCTAGACTACTGTATGTCCCTGACCATTGTCGATCCATCCCTGCCTCAAGAGCATTTTGGTCTGAAATGTGTCATCTTTCATCAGGACATCAAGAAGCTTCCCCAAGTCCATAGCATAGGAGATATCGTCAGGCTACACAGACTCAAGGTACGACAGTCAATGTGGTCATTCATATATTTAATTCATTACCCAACATTCGCTCCTTATTTTGTTGAAGTTATAGGGTTTGAATTAGAGTTGTAATTCATAGGTGATCATAAGTGATAATGTAATGAGTTCACAAGTGATAATGTATTGAATTGACCATAAGTGATAATGCATCGAACAAGGTTCATTTTACACTCATTGTGATTAAATCAAGAGCTGGTGATTTATTGCACTATCATGAAAAAGAATTATTAATTGTTGTATCAATTTAATATTAACCATCTCAAAGAAGGACAAAAAGCTTCAACATATACTGTTCTTGAGTTGTAATGTGAGAATAAATTTGCATATCCATATATTTGCTAAAGCTTATTATATCCTGTGAAAGAATTTTATGTGCCACAGGCTATATGCCAAAGAAAAAAACAACAACATAAAAGTTGAATTGCCATATAGGCATATTCATTGAAACATTTTTTTTTTTTTTACATGCAGGACAATTACAATGTTTCGCACCTTTAGCAGTAGTGTTTGCATTCAGCAGTTTTATCGTAAAACATGCACCTCTCTTCCAAAAGTACACTTGTTTTGTATTCAATGATCTTCTTTGTTTTTGCCGAATAAATAATAATAATAATAATAATAGTTAATTTGATGGCAAAAATTGATGCTGGATATACAAATAGCTGTTAAATGCTCATTTAGTAGATGCTGCTTATAAGTAGCGGCTTGCTTAATAATGATATAGATATACAGTAGGTTTGCGGTTGCACCACGAACCGTAGATCTAAGTTGTAAGTGCTCATTTGTTTTAGATTCACAAGTCTAGCTTTATAAAATGTTGGTATTAAAGGAAAGGTCAGAAATCTATTGTTTGGTCATTTCTTCGCAATGCGTAGATCCAGCAGTACAACAATCAACTACAGGGGGCCAAGGGGGATGGCTTCTCAAGCCTAGCCTTTGATGGCAGACCTAATGCTCCTGTGGAACCCAGGTCGTCCAGTGTAAACTACACTCTGTCAGATCAAGACAAGGAAAAGGTGAGGATTGAGGCATGAATCATTTTCAAAAACTCGAACTCACATTCTAATCTTGAGTTTAACGTTCATGTTTCCAAATACAGTTTTTATTGATTTATCGCAACAAAATACCCTGCCTTTAAACAGCTAGTTTTACATAACTTTCAGTGACACAAATTATGTTTTCCAGTAAGATGTTTGTGTCGTGGTGCGTTTCTGTGTAGCTATTGAAAGCACCATGCAGGACAAAACATTGATTTGGAAAGCATCAAATAAGGTTATTGTGTTATAACTACCCTGTATTTTCTTTATTTTGTAATTGAGATCTTACATATTTACTCTACCTTTACTCTAAAGGAATTCTTTAAAATGATGATGATGATCATAGACAAGTTTAATTTGTAAGTTTGTAAAGATACTGTGGCACAAAATGTTACACTTTTGCCTTCCTCCTGTTCTATTGAGATATACATGTACTTTAAATACTATTACATGTAATTCAGCTATAATTTCAGAGTTTTATTTTCATACATGTAGGTTCAAGAACTTCGATTGTGGGCAACACAGCAGACATCGGTGCCCCTGGCAGGCAAGAGCTGGACCCTCTCTCAAATTGTATCCCGAGAGTACTTTGACCTCATATGTCAGGTTGTTGCCGTGGTGATCATCCCAGCAGAAAGTTGTGTGCTCATTAAAGTGTGGGATGGCACCAAGTACAAATGGTATGTGGTATGCCCTGCTAGTCAGCTCCCAAATACATGTATTGAAGTTATGATGAAATTGGCAAGACTGGAGGATGTACCTTTGCTGCCTTAACAAAAAAAGGGGGTTTGCTGTTCTTCAGATGTGATTGTGGTATGGCGGGGCTTTTCTTTTACTTTTTTCTATATGGTCATATTCATGACTGCACTTTATGGCCAGTTAAGATCAATTTTTTAAGTAATTCTTCATTTTTCAAACCAATTCACCAATGGCTGCAAGCTTTAAACATCATTATCTTTATACATGTGTTTTATATTTGATGCTAAATTTTACTTGAGATGCCAAGAGATGAAGTATATTAATGTTGATAAGAAACAAGAGGATACGTGGCATAAGCTCTAACAAAAACTTCTCAGTGAGGACAGATGAGCACCATAAGCAAGGATATCAACTAGCATGAACTTGATTTTCAATCTCTGCATTTCCTACAGTTAAGATTACACCTCTAAATCTCAGCTCTTGTAGGTTATATTAACATATATTGATTTTGAGGCTATACCAAAAATGTTATTGGAATCTCGGCTGAAACTTTTATTTTTGTACATTTAGCATTTTATAGTATATTCAGCGGCTGATCTAGGATTTTTTTTTTTTTTTTTTTTTTTTTTTTTTGGGGGGGGGGGGGGGGCACAATTCTGAAAAATTACAAACTCAAAGGAGTAATTTTGTTGTCATGTACTTAAGGTATGCTTAGTGGGTTTCAAGGTGGAGGGAGGAATAGGCAGGTTGTGCCCCCAAAAATATTTACTACTGATATTGATCTGTTTTATATGTGATATTTCATATCCTACAGGCCAGTTCGATGTTTAGATGTGAGTAAAGTACAAGTGAAATGGGACACTGAGTTAGCATGCCGAGCAGAAGGTCTGATACTGGACGTCGCCCTCTATGATAACCACATGAAGGCTGGTCGAGAACTCAAGGTAGGCATGGTCTAAGAATATATATACCGGTATGTTTTGTAGGCATTGTTTATGCCTTTGAAGGAACAAAACTACACGGTCAGCAATGAAGTTAAAAAAGAAGGTCCATAAATGGGTCTGTATAAAGTAATTCTGTAATGACCCATTCAATTAAAAGGTGTCTGATGAAAGTGCAAATTTAATCCTGTTTAAGTTTGTCAGTACCAAAGAAGAACTCATAATAATAAAAAAATTAAAAAATTAAAATGGAGCTTATAAGGCGCTTACCACCAAAGTCTCTAAGCGCTATAACAAACAAAATACAATGATAAACAATTACATATTAAACAAATCAAACAGTAAATGCAAATAAACCATTGTGTATGAATTTAAAGATATAATGGGCTTGTATTTGGGCAAGTCAAATGTTTTTGATCTTTTGGTGTCCCAGACTTATCAAGTGTTATGGTGTTGTGAATATAACACCAAATGTATCTTGTCTGATTCAAGCTCTAAAAGGACTTGCAAATCATAACAGCTATCAGATATACTAAAATCTTTGATGCATTCAATTACATACAAAACAAAATAGCATGGACTTTTACATAAAAGGTTGATCATTTTATCTATTGGATTGTCATCATACAGCCAGGTGACTTTGTAAGACTCTACAACCTACATGCTGCATCCTACGTAGCGCCCAACACGGCACCCACCGCGACATCAACCAACCCAGATAACAGTACCACCGACATGATTGAACTGGTCCTGCACCGTGGGACCGCATACGGCAGGGGTCTGGTGGTCATGAAGGAATACGAAGAGGACGTCCGTGTCATGAAGAGGTGAGCTGATATTCAAATAGTTCATCTTTTCCTTGCTCCAGTGTTTACATTTTCTCATGTATGGAGAAGTATAAAAGAAATGAGCCATGCTAGATGATAAGGAGATGCTTTGAACACACCTGCGTGACACTTGCCAGTTTTGTAATATTTACTATGATTTTATGTTATTTGTTTTGTTTTATCTATTAAAGGTTGACTGAGTTAAAATAATTTTAAATGTAACTTTAGGTAATATGCAAAATATAGTTTAGAGTATATCACTTGAATATATATTGTACCTGAATTTATCAAACACACTGTGACCAAAGTGGCTAAGAAGTTATGATCTTTAACATTTCATACTGAAGTTTGAAAAAGCATACTGAAATTTTCATGCTAATTTTATTAAATTTTTAAGTTCAAGTTTGATTCTAGTGCTATCATTTGAGAGAGAAATTTATTTCTTCAACAAGTGTTGCAACTATTGATCTTCAGCCATTCAAATATTGAAAAAAGTTAGGAGAAAGTTGACAGTTGTTGATATGTCCCTGGTTCTATGCATATATTTCTGTGGCAATTAGTCCTTGAGCAATGTTCTATACTAACCAAATTGCTAACTGCAGCCCTGGACCAAAAACCATACCTAACTCTAGCCCTAGCCTTAAGCTTAGCACTTACTCTGTGACTAAGCCTAAGCCTTACCCTAATCATAACCCTACATCTTCGAATAAACAAACCTGATAAATGAATTTTGCCAGAGCAAATGTTGGGTTGCAGCTTGCTATAACTGATTTTGACTTGTTGAAATAAGAGTTGATTTTCTTTCCTCCTTCTCATAACTCAGGAGAATGGAAGAGCTGAGTACAAGGAAAAACCAGCCATCAAGTAACGGTCAAGGGTCATTGAATACCGGTCAAGGGTCATTAAATACCGGTCAAGTGTCACATAGTAGTGGTCAAAGGTCAGGGAGTAATGACATTGAGCTAGATAACCTGGACTGGGAGGTACTAGACTCTTTGGGAATGACTGACGGAGAAAGGTCGACTCAAGGAGAAAGGTCGACTCAAGGACAGAAAAACCCTGACAATGCCAGCTGGCCTAGCTCCTTCAACAGTGAGCAGGAGCTCCAGTGTATGCAGCAACCCATCTCAGGTAAAGTTTCTACTCCATCAAGAGCTTGTTAGAGGTTTATCCAATATAGCAACCATCTCTGCATGCAATTTGTTCAGCATCCAAAGAAATTGTTCAAAAGGGAGCCCTTTGGTATTTTGATCAATGCTTTCTAATTCAGTTTCATTTATTTTACATCTCTTAAAAAATTCAATATATGCAAAAATAAAAAAATTAAGAACAATCTTGTATAGAAAAAAGACAAATGAGAATGGATGCGTTAGCCTCTCTCCATCCAGGTGTAAATGGGTTCCTGGTAATCGCTGGGATAATTATAATTGCAGGGCTCTCAGGCAGAACAGCATTGATGATGACGAGGCTTCCCTCGGTAAACAAAATTATCATTATTATTATTGTTGTTATCCGTTTCTTCTATGTCACTTCAGTCATCACAAGTTACCATGACAGTCGGGTTTCCAAGATAAAGCGCATGATGGACCACCCGCCTCTTCTATTCCGCTTGAAGGCTGCGGTAGTAGACTACTACCCTAGGACCATCCAGGACTTTGTACATCTGTTCTGCTCTAAATGCAGAATGAGGTACTGTCTCCTTGTTCATGTTCAAAAAGTACTCTTTCAGTATTTTATCAACTTCATGAAAGGATCACTCATTTAACTACTTTCTTATTCTTCATCTTCATAGAGAATATTGTATTTTTAAACAAATTTTAAAATAGTTTTGAAGTACTGTATCAACTCTTTGAAAATATCATTTGTTTGAAAGTTTCACTTCTGATCTCAATGCAACATCTTTACCTCTGAATTAAAAGCATACATATTACCAACACAGATGAAATTTCACAATCGAAAAGATCATGTATGGCACTGCAGTTGTATTTGTGTAGAAAGTCTAGTTCCTTATCATGTAATTTTATTATTTGTGTTCCAGAATGAAAAGTTTTCATTACCATACCCAATTTCAATTGATATATTTGTATTAATTCAGATGGTACTAAGAAACTAACATTGTATTCCTAGAGTTCCGTCACTCTTACAGTGTTGAAAACAAATGAAAAAGGACAATTCTTAAAAAATTCAAATAAGATTTGCTAAATGTTTTATTTTCACTACAGGTAGTGGCATAGTAATAATGCTTTATGTTTCTTTGTTTGTAATAAAGCTGTAGGATACCAACCGCTAAAAATGCTGCAACCAATCCACATCAAGATGAACCTGAACAGTCGAGGTCAGACAAAGACAGGAAGAGAAAAGCAGAACAAGGGTTAGTTTGTCATGCTATAGAATTTTTTAATTGGTTTTATGACTCGTGCTACTACGATAGTTGCTCTGCAGTCCTACACTAACCAAGTTCTTACCTGTGATCCTGGACCAAACACTCTCCCTAACCCTAACCCTAAACCTTACCTAAAACCCAATTGCAACTTTATACCTATATCTTTAACAAGAGCAGTTGTCAAATGTTGGAGGACCCCATATTCCCACTGACGTATTTCATTCTTATCATTCCTATGTTTGTGTGGTTAAACTCAATGGTATCCATACTGCAATATCCATGTTTATTGCTTCACTCAACCAGGATATCTGGTTTGATATTTTCAGATAGTATCAGTAACAATTTTTTTTTCTTAATTTGTTCTAGAGCTGAGTCTCCAAGGAGAAGTAGAAGGATTAGAAGGCAGGCGGGGGATTCCAGTGGTATGTTGTCTCTCTCTCCTCTGCGAGAAAGAACCTTTCTAAATATTCTGTTTTAACCATTGCCCCAGTGTGGAGGGGTCTCTTAAAATGTTTCAGTGTCTTCAAACAACAACTCAACAAAAATTTGTTAGTATCTTTGTAGAGAAAATTCAAACATTCGTATTAGAACGTACTGTATAAAATGCCTTATTGATGTTGCTTTTGTTGTCTGTTTCTTGTTGTAATGATTATTAATTGTTATATGTGACTGATATTATTCACATGACATGTGTCATGACGATGACCTTTGCATGCAGTTAATCATGAACACTCATTGCGTGTGTCGATGCAAGACGTATTACAATAAGTTAACCTTATTTTATGCTTTTATGTATTGCAACCAATACAGACGTACTGAAGCTTCAGTATATCTATATTCGTTGCTATTCTTTGATTTTGAGATCATTAGGTCAAAGGTCATGGTGCTCATTATGTATACAAAATAGCTTGTGAACGGATTATCAATAGAACCAACGGATGGATAACTATAAAAATAGCTTGTAATCACGATATTCTGAGAACCTGTTAATGGATTACAATCAAACTTGAATTATAAAAATTGCTTCTGTTTTCGGTTTGTAAAATCGCTCTATGGGGAAGTATCATTTTTTCGACTGCGCGCAGTTGAAGATTCATCTAGTTTGTATTTGAAACTTGATTTCTCTGTTCATTTGCTCCTGATTTCCATCATAGATTCTTCACCGGAAAGAAGCCAAGAAAGAGAGAAAGTGACAAGACGGAAAGGAAGGCAGGTCACGACAGTGATGACCCCTCAAAAGAACAAAGAAGGTGTTACTGCTCTAGCATACATCAAAGGTCAATATCTACTTGTAATTTCATTTTGTTTACATTTTATGGATTAAATAAATCTGTTTACTATAAGTGGCTTTTGAAAAAATATGAATGCAAGGTTATGAGTATGTAATTGCACAAATATACCATATTGGACTAAAAACACATCTACAAATGATGTTATGTAATTATAACTGAGGAAACAGTCATGATACTTCTGACAGAAGGTCATTGTGTGCAAGTTTTGCTTTATGCATATCTGTTTTTGAGCTGTTGCTGGTGTAAGTGATTAATATCACATAATTTCCCTTTTTCATCTCCGTTGATTGAAACCATTCCATACACTAAAATGCCATTTACTGATGATAAATAAGTTATTATAAACCTTTACAGTTTCTTTCAAAATATAACGTCATTTCAACACTCAACATAACCAAGGATGTGTTTAAAACACTTTGACATGATGCATAAACAGTGGAATATTGTTGCATTTCTTATTTAGACTTGACAGTTCAAGAGAGTTTGACTCTGATAAAAGAAGGGATGCAGAAAGTGAGTAGAGAGTATTGTTGTGAAACAAATACCTCACTGCATCTCTTGAAATCAAGCATAAACATTTTTTCTTAGACTTGACAGTTTAAGAGAGTTTGAATCTAATGAAAGAAGGGATGGAGATTGTGAGTCAAAGATGAGCATGGTTTATTTGATTTCTTTTAGTTTTTAATTTTTTGTATTAGACTTGACGGTGCAAGAGAGTTTGAATTTGACGAAAGAAGGGATGCAGCTAGTGCGTGTACCCAAGCTCTACATGAGGGAAGCATGTCAGCAGGGCAGGAGTAGGGTCAGTAACAGAACACAGGTCTTTGTCTGTCCAACGTGCTGTCCAGATCAACACCAAGGTAGGATAGTTTTACCACACAAATCTAATAATATAATAATAATAATAATCTTTTAAAGTCCACTTCAAATTTTATTAAGTTAAATTAAGTTAAACCGAAAATGGAAATTCTATTTGCCCAATTGATCGTGAGCCTGGCAGCCACTGAGCAGCGCCAGATTGACATTGCTCTATCCCTTTATTGTTGAACGCCAAACAAGGTAGCAGCAACTACCGTCTTTTAACGTCTTTTGGTATGACGCGGCCGGGGTTCGAACCCACGACCTCCCGGTTGTGAGGCGGACGCTCTACTGACTGAGCCAACACACCGGTACAAATATGCTCCACTTTGATCAAAAGGAAGCAACTGTCATTTGACATCTTTGTAAAAATAGTGAGAGAACACCTAAAATGGAAAGAGCTTTGGATGATAAGAGTTGAATGTATATTTACATGTACCTAGGAATGCCTGTTCAAGTTTTATGTTCTAAGAAGAATGTAAGTGTGGTTTTTAAAAAGAAAAATATGAAATTTGTGCAGATTTGACGATTGCTCTCTTTTTGGCAAAGAAGGGGAGAAATGGTCTTTTGTCTGTCTGCATCTCATTTCTCTCTCCCTCTCCATTTCTCTCTCCCTCTCCATTTCTCTCTCCCTCTCCATTTCTCCTTTCTCTACCTCTGTCTGCCTGTCTCTATGTCTATTTCCCTCTCTCTCTCATTTTCTCTTTCTTTTCATATTGCTTTCTCATGTTCTCATGAGCTTAGTTGCTCTTTCCTTCTCTATTTTTGTAATATATGACTTCTTCACCAATTTCATACACCATTTTTGCCTTTCTTCCTATCTTTTTCAATCTATTTCTTTGTCTTTTTTATTATCATTATATCTTTGTGTCTGAGTGCCTCCCTGTCTCTAGTGCTCTACTTTTTTGCTTTCCTCATCTCCTTATCTATGTATTTGTTTTTGTATACGTATTCTCTCTCTTTCTCTTTCTCTCTCTCTCTCTCTCTCTCTCTCTCTCTCTTTGTATCTCTCTAAAGATGCATGTTTATGCAAATGTTATACACAGACATTGTTCTTTTTTTCGCATATACAGACAAAGATGTTGTGCTTCTCCAGTATCGTTACTGGCTCAAATTATGGCTGCAAGATTCCACAGAGAAAGTAGAGACCATCTTACAAGGTCTAGAGGCTGTAAGTAAAACATCTATTTTGTAGTTGTGATCTTTAAGTAATCTTGGTACTTTTTTTGCTCCATTTATTTGGTCTTAGAGCCATGTAGCATCTGGGTTCAGGGAAGTAAGCACAAAACTAACTCTTTATGGTCATATGTCATGAAACATTTAGTGTATAATGTTCAATTTTAAATACTCTTGTGGTACTCATGTACTGTAGTAGTAACATTATGAATATGTTTAATTAAGAATTCACAACCGATATTGACTATACTTATGTTACATTTGACATGTGACAAGTATTTTGTGAAGATTCATTTTTGTCATTCAGATATGGTTTCTTTTTATTGGCTTATTTTTCAACAAAACTGCAAAGAATGTTTATGCTTTTGCTTGTAAGTATGTAAAAAAAAGGAATGAAACTTATTCATTCCTTTGTTCTAAAATGCCATCATGATTTTTATCAATGTTTCTTTCTCCTTCTGTATTGCTCCCTCTCTCCTTTTCCCTCTCCTCTCTCTCCCCCTCTCTGTCTCTTTCTCTTCTCATTTTTCTTTCTCTGTCTCTGTCTCTCTCCCCCTCCCCTTGTCTCTCTCTGCCATGGTTTAACAGGAATTGTTCTTTGGAGTTGCCCCTACCAATCTGCATGTGAACCCTGACAGCAGACTGTCCATAGCTGATAAGATTGAAAGGCTCTGCCCCAATCCCGGCGAGGTCGACCCTCCGGCGAACGCTAACTTGGATTGCTGCATAGAGAGACTAGTCACCATCAGGCACGGGTCACGGAAGGTCATGTATCATATACGAAATACCCAGCTGGCATTGGATGTACAATAGCAAGTGGTGTGTGAGTATGGAACATGAGGGCATTCATCACCATGGTAACATAAATAAAAGTTTGGATTTACTTTCTGTTTTGAGGGCGTTATCGTCACAATGGCTATGTAGTCTATAGGTTCAGACTCTGATAAAGTTCCTCTAGAGCATAATGTGAACGGAAATGGCAACATGGAAAGATTGGACTGATTGTCTGTGATTTGTACAGGGACCATGGAGAAACACACCACCTTATTCAAGTAGTCTTGTCATCAGACCTCTACACAACATCTTCTAGAGTTTTGTATCTGCTTGATGAGAGTCTTGAGATAATGTGAATCAGTTTGGATGAATAAATCTACATATCTGTTAAAGTAACGAATTAACTACAATAAAAGACAACATTGTTAAATTTGGGAGAATAAGATCTGCACACCATCAAGTTTAGCTAGTCTTTATCTACTCATGCTCATGATATGAGCTGGCAGGCAGGGATGCAGGACCATATTTCATAAAAAAACACACACATTGTACAAATCAATGCAAAAAGTGTTAAAAAATGTGATTCATAAACAGGAGTCTAGCAAAACCCTGGTGTATTTTACATTTTGTGGTGCATATGAAGTCCACAAATTGTAAACAATAAACTGGCTATCAACATAATATACAAGAAACATTCATGAATGTTATAAAGAAATCATATACGGCCTCTGTCTTTTCTTGCAAGTTTTGCAAGTTATGTGAGTCTTATCTGACGGAGACAAGGCAATTTTCTTTTCTTTTGAGAATAAAGCATGTCAGTTCTTTTTTAATAAATTTTGAAACCCGTTTTTATGCCTCCGCCACCGAAGGTGGTGCCGGAGGCATCATGTTTTCGGGTTGTCCGTCCGTACGTCCGTACGTCCCGTTTGACCGTTATCACAATATCTCAAGAACCATTTAGGATTTAAACTTAAGACTCGGGAATAGTATTTATCACCATAGGAAGACGATCTGATTAGATTTTGAAGTACGTAGGTCAAAGGTCACAGGTCACAGAGGTCAACTTATGAAATTCCTTGTATTGAGTTTGTTAGCGCGATATCTCAAGAACCATTTGAGATTTAAACTTCAAACTTAAGGATAGTATGTATCACCATAGGAAGACGATCTGATTAGATTTTGGAGCACGTATGTCAAAGGTCAAGGGTCACAGAGGTCAACTTATGAAATTCCATACATTGAGATTGTTATCATGATATCTCAGGAACCACTGGAGATTTAAACTTCAAACTTAGTGATAGTGTGTATCACTATAGGAAAACAATCTGATTACATTTTGGGTCACGAGGTCAAAGGTCAAAGGTCACAGGGCTCATTATGTATGCAAAAACAGCTTGTGATCGCATTATCTGAACAACCGATTGATGGATTCCTGCCAAACTTTGGTCATGTATGTATCTTGCAGAGCTGATGAACTGATTAGATTTTGGGGGTCACGAGGTCAAAGGTCAAAGGTCACAGGGCTCATTATGTATGCAAAACAGCTTGTGATCGCGTTATCTGAAGAACCGATTAATGGATTCCTGCCAAACTTTGGTCATGTATGTATCTTGCAAAGCCAATGAACTGATTAGATTTTGGGGTCACGAGGTCAAAGGTCACAGCGCACATTGTGTATGCAAAAACAGCTCGTGATCGCCTTATCTCAAGAACCGATTGATGGATTCCTGCCAAACTTAGGTCATGTATGTTACTTGCAGAGCTGATGAACTGATTAGATTTTGGGGTCATGAGGTAAAGGTCAAGGTCATGCGGCTCATTATGTATGCAAAAATAGCTTGTGATCGTATTATCATTAGAACAGATTGATGGATTCCTGCCAAACTTAGATCATTTATGTATCTTGCAGAGCCAATGAATGGTTCATAAGATCAAAGGTCATGGGCTCATTATGTATGCAAAAATAGCTTGTGGACGCATTCTCATTAGAACTGACAGATGGATTACTATTTAACTCAGGAAATCTTGCAGAGCCAATGAACTGAGTAGATTTTAGGGTCATGAGGTCAAAGATCAAAGGTCATATATGTATATGAGAAATTGCTTGTAATCACGATATTCTGAGAACATGTTAATGGATTACAATTGAACTTGAATTTGAAAGATTTCTTCCGTTTCGGTTTGTAAAATTGCTCTATGACGGAGGCATCATTTTCGACTGCGCGCAGTCGAATTCCATCTAGTTTGTAATATGTTTTTACAAATCAAATGTTTTCTTTGTTTTTGTTCACACCTAGAATTTCTGTATTCACGAAACATGGTCCTACAGGGGGTCACACAAGGTCATACCTTTCTATTGTGAACTTGCGACTCATTAATAGTGAAAATCACAAACTATCTTTCTATCTTTCTATTGTTAATGAATTATTCTTGTATCTTCCATTGTAGAATAACTTCTTCAGTCATTGATATCCCTATCAATCAGAGCTCTTTATTAATATGCAGTCAATATTCATATGATATTTGGAAATGTATTATCATATCACTATAGTGAAGAATTAATCTTTATTTTATGGAATGGTTATGGAGCAAAGAGAGGTAGACAAACATATTCATAATCATAAAAATGTGTATATATATATATATATAATCATATTTAGTAGCATTGAGTGCAGGTAGAAATAATTTTTTGAGAAATATTTTGATCCTAAAGAACATAAATTTCCTTTTTTAAGTATTAATTTATTTGGAAATTCCACATATCCAGATGACAATTTAAATGACAGGGGTGTTTTTTTTTTAGTCCTTTCATTTTAAAAGTCCTGTCACTCAATAAAAATTCCTCACTGATATTCATTGAATATTTGATGGACTTCTATTATAAAATTGCTGTAGATATATGTTTAAATAGAAAGATTAATCAGCTATTACAATAAACTAACTTTAAAGGTTGTTCTCTAGGATAAATGCCACACCACTACAGTGCTTTGCCTTATTTGTGTTAATTATAGAATTTGCACATGTACGGTATATATATCTGTAATGGCTTTCATCAAATCGTGGACCATTACCGTCTTTAATAATACCAAATGCTGATACTTGTACAAATAGATGTAAATATATGTATATATTAGAGAGTGCTTATTTACATGTATTGTATTTCATCAAAATACCCGTTTGCAGTCTTTGTACAAAACCTCAGTCTCTCTCTCTCTCTCCCCCTTTCTGTCGTTTACAGCACTTCTGATTCCTCTTCATGTGTATCCTTCTCTGTATCTCTCTCTCTCTCTCTCTCTACCTCATCTCAACAGAATTTCAAACTCACAAAAATGAGGTGAATTGCTCTCAAAAGAGGCTCTAGGAAATAAAAACTTTGCTTGCCAACCAAGAGAATTTTCAGTGAATTGAGCGACTTTTATTTGATTTGTGTTTAATATCAAAGTGGAAGACATTCTTGTGGGTTAAATATGTAGTAAATCTACCATGACTAAAACCATATTGAAATAACTAATATGGTGACCTGCCTAGACAAGACTGCTACATGAATTATATTATATTGAATTCACATCATCAGATACAAGAGACTTTATCATATAATTCCCTATTCACACACATAACCTGAATATGGAACTTCAGAAATCTTTAACTTATAGTTTGATTGCCAGATTGATCAAATACTTTTTGATATGATACCAAAGCTGGCATAGCTTGCTTTGCTCTTATTTTAATGCAGTATATTTATTTCAAAAATTGTATTTTTTCTGTCATGAAAAGTATTAAGAATTATTCATATGAGTCTCATAAATATAATGTCATTTGATTTCATGAATGGGAGCGTATACAAAATAACACAGATCAATATTCAAGCACAGCATAATATACTTTTATGTATTGATAAAAACGAATGAGAAGTATTTTAAAAGCCCCCAAATAAAGAGTCGCACAAAGAATATATTATTTGCAGCCATTTTGATTATACCCTTATCTTATATACCAGTGAAAGCTGAAAAATATATTATATCCACCAAAAGGTGCTCAATATGATTTCATTTTGCGGACAACAAAACATAATGCCAAACATATCAACAAATTCAATAACTCAAATACCAAGTGATGACTTTATACGTGGTGAAAGAAAATAATGACTGCATATAATATATATATATATATTTAGCACTGTTCATACAGGTGAAAAGGTATTGTACTGCTACTACTGTAAACATCAATACCCCATTCTATGAAACGTGCAGGATAGTGGATATATTTCTGATAAACACATTCCATCTGCATAGTTAATTTGAAAATTATAGTCCCCTCAAGAGAGAATCAATAGTTTTTGGAAGAAAATGAACCTAATTTTCCTTTGTGTTACTTGGATGTATTTCTCACCATATTTACAGACATGTAAAATGTACCAAAAGATCCTGATATCATATTTTCTATGGAAAAAATAGAAACAAGCACTTCATTTAAAGGTAAAATCTAATATTCCTTTGTATAAAACATTTGTACAATCGGTATACATACATATATATAACTACATGTATATACACTATCAAACGACTGATTTCTTACAAATCAACAGCAAGGAAGGCAATTAAAAATTTCCTTTGCTCATAAATTGCTTTGTGCCACAGCTTTAAATGAAAATTGCAAAAAGATACCATCTAAATAAGGCTGTCTACTTCATTTCATCAATAAAAAAATAATTAAAAACCGTCAGAGATTTTGCAATACAAGTGCGTTATAATATATTTTAAAATAGATTTCTTGTTTTTAAATGTTCATTGCTGGGTATCTAGCACATAATTAAACTCATTAAAGTCCCAATAGTTCCATAATTATACATCATGGAAACTAGGGCTTCATTCATTTCTTTGAATAAATAATCTTGACAATAGTAAATGATTTACACGTTGTATTCATCATGACCCAATCTCTTACATGGCTATTTTATTTCAAAAAATGAGACAACTTTCTTTCCATTGAAATAACTAGAACTCATTGATTTAGATTATCTTTGTTCTCCTTAAAATTAATAATGGTTCGATCCTTTCCAGTCTGTCATGTCCTTAGCAATTCTGAGGCAGAAATTGACTGTCTCTACTGCTAGCGGGCATCACATTCCAGAATTTTCTTTTGTAATATACTTTGATCTACATAAAATCAATTATTCTGTAAAATACGATTTGACTTTGATGTAGAGTCCTGCCAGAATAATTTTGGTCTTATTTTTCAATGGGTTAGGACAAAAAACATGACAAATCTCCCTTTTATGTTATATGTCATGTCTATATAAAAGCACCATAATATTTAGTCTGTGTATGTAACTAATAAGGGACTTTCAATGCACATATGCATATACAAGTGGAAGAAAGAAAATTACATGATAATATTGTTTGTATAAATAATTGCACAGTGAGCTTGTCTGCATGATGACAAGAATTACATAGAGTTTACCACCACCTCATCTTTAAATACCTTGTAGATATTCAAGCGACCAGCGCAATCATTTTCTTATTTATATGTTTGAATATGATAAACACAATGAACATTAGCATTAAGTAGTGTTTCAAACTGACAATCTTAGCTTTTGACCACATAACACACCAAAATAATGAAATATACGTTGTAAGAGATGACACAAGTGAAAACAAACTAAAAAGTATGAATGTGAAGAATATTAGCTTAGGAATAGGATCATAGAGAAATATTTTTTACTTCAATATAACTAAATGCAACTATTTCTCTTATGGTTTGATATGACTCCAATATTAATCTCTCTTGAAACATTTATGTATTTTTTTCTGTAATCTGCACTAGCAGGGAAAGGTGTAAACAATCCTTACAATTGAAACCTAAAATAAATGCTGTTGGCTAATTGTCTTCCTGACATTTTTCATGACAATTAATATTCTTTCCATATAAAGAAGCAAATGAAAAGTATAACAAGCAAGCCAGTACTGAACCCCTTCTAATAATGCATCTCTACTCTGGACTAGTTTGACATACAAATTTGTTCCTATATAATAACATATACAATAATCTCCTAGTTTCCACCATATAACTATGAATATTTACAAACTGCAGATGTCCATTTTATACAAACGAAAGTGATTTTCCAGTGGAAACATGTTTTTCTACATAGCAGATAGTTTAGTAATCCTGAAAGTCACTACATAAATACATTTAAAGCTAAACAAAGCAGGATTTATAAGTACAAGACTATTAATAATTCCAGTAATTTGTTTCAATCATTCAATACGGTGCTGTCTAGACCTCAAACTAACATTAGCATACATGATCCTGAAGCATATCTGATGTAACTGGTACTTGGATCCTCCCGATATGGATTAAGTTATTCCCATAGCACCACTTGTCCATTTCTATTGATCCTACATCACATCAAATTCGGGTACTTGGCTCTCTGCTGAATAATCTAGATGAACAATAGTTTCAGGGGTCAGTCCAAGAAAAACAGCAAGTCCGTCTGTTTTTGATGCTGACCAGCACATTAGGTTCAGATAGTCATCTGTTGACCTTTTATCAATAGTGAGCATAAACCAGAACACAGTATGTAAGTCTTCTAATCATTTTGTCTTCCTGAGCCTTGTCTTGCTGGATGATCAGAGTTTGGTGTGGAAGCACCAACAGTACATTGCATTGTCAAGTCTCTAGAGGTCGCTGAACGACTTGACGTTAGGTCACAAGTCGGTGGAGCTTGATCGGTTATTGGACGATGGGTCAAGAACCTTTTGAAGTCCTTCATGGAACACCAGCAACCAGCTGAGGAGGAAAAATTCAGAAATAAATATGAATTTAACATTGATATTTTAGGCTGGTGATATATGTACATGTTAATTGCCTTTTCTTCAACAACAAAAATAAATAAGGCCTGACACAAAAATTAGTACAGGTGTATACTGAAGACAAGACAAATGCTACTGCGTCTCCTACAGTATACAAAATGGACGGAATTATTTGTGAGATATCACAATGTAAACAAAAAGCCTATAGCTTGTGGTTCTTGATACATCGCAATAGCAAGGCTAAAACCAGTAATTTCAGAAATTGACCTCTGTGACCTTTGAACCCAAAATCTAATCAGATCATCTTCTTACTATCACCAAATTTGGAAATAAACCATCAGGAATCTAGAGGATGGAAATGGTCATTATATTTTTCACATTGATCTACCATCTCCAGACCGACTACAATACTCACTTGTATTTGGTTTCCTTGTTATCTGCTGCAAAGATGAAGCTATTATCTCCTTCGCACAGCTTGAATGCATAATCTCTCTCCATGTGATCTTTCTCTTCCATCTCAAATGCCCTGTAGAGCTTGATGGGAAGGGTGAGCGCCGCTCGGACATCCTGGTCAGAAATAATCATTGGAATACCATGATTTAACTAAATGGATGTGATTTGATCTTTAAATTAACAGACGTTTGATAGACTACTGCCAGATTGACCTCATGCTAATTATTCAACATTTTAATTATAGTGTCCTCTGTCCAAATATACTCGACTGACTGCAATCATATATCAAAGATTTTATAATGGTACTTTTGCTTTTAAGTGTACAAATGAGACAAAGAGAAAAGTATAAAGTGACAGAATAATGTACTATCCACACATAAATCAATTGTGCCATACAATGAATCAGACACATACTCATCCTTTATTCAGAAATATATGTACATTGTGTATAAATACTGACAAAATGAAAAGAAAAAATGCATGAGTTTGTCTGTGACTTGACACTGCTGGGAGGTAACCAAGGCCTGGTAAAATAATTGACTTTAATCATGTAGTATTGCTTTAATGTTTGCAGCAGCTTTAAGACAGTGTTCTCAGTGGGATATCACCTGGACCCTGTTTCATTAACCATGCTATCAATAACAACTTTTGATACTTGTTATAAGCTACTGAAATCACTGTATTTTATTGGTTGAGAGAAAATTTGACAAGGAATCGTGGTAGGGGTTATTCAAAGTAAGTTTCATGAAACAGGGCCCTGCACTGCAAGATATCGTCTGGTGCCAAGCAGAAGAAAATGAATGGATGCATGGACAAAAGATGTACCTTCCAATAATGACATACTCCAAAGTTTTCAATTGATCATTCTTTGGCTTTATTTATGACATACATGTACATTTCTGTTTCTATGTCATTCAAATTGTTAATGCTGATATCATTACTTCAGCAATTAGACTATACAATTACTTTGACATTAAGAACTAAACAGTTAATACATTTTACAAATAATTTTAAAAGCGCCTTTATGACAGGCACGTGATGATATGTGTGTGAATGAGTGAGGGGTCATCATTATTGAGGATGTGTACCTTAGGTGCACGTAGGGCAAAGAGATCCTGTTCCGTGGCTGCTACCCAGTATCTGATCCAAGTTGATCCCTTAGGTTGGAAGTACCACAGAAAGCTGGCAAAGGACTTATCTTCATTGATGTCTACAAAGGACTGCAGGAAAAGAAAAGAAAAAGAAAATTACATCAATTTTGGAGATAAAGGACACTTCTGAAATATGATTACTACTTTAAGATAAATAGCAACTACTTTATAGATAATTGCCTGACTGCTTGACAGTGTGCATGTATCCAAGGTAATTATCAGAATAACATGCCATTTTAGTGGTCAAACTTCTTAATACACGAGTCTACAGTATTACCGTAGATAAATGTTTATTAACTTACTAAAGCTAAAGCACATTCTTCTTTCTTTGAAAATGTAAATGTCAACATATCCGAACTATCACACATACAATTTCTCTCTTCTATTAAAGGTACTATGTCCCATTTGCAGGCCCAAAAAAAGAAAAAGTTAAATTCCAACTGCATTTGAAAGATAATACTAATTTAGAACTTCCTTAAAAAAGGTGGGGCTTGAAAATGTCTTCAAGTGGGAAAATAAAGACTATTTGTTGTCAAATAGACTTAGGGGCTATAGAGCCAATAAGTAATAGTCTTGATTTTCAGACAATTGAACCGAATGGCCATACGTTTTATGCTGCGCAAAGATTCAATTAGTTTAATTTTGGCCATCACAAGAAGTGGGTTATTGATGTAGACAAATGCTCATGTACCCTTTACAACTCTTTTCATGTATGTTATTACCAAAGAAGAAAAAAAGCCAGTCAGTCACTCAATAGTGTCTGACAGCGAAGTCTAGCAAGTAAACGGGTTTCCTTGCATAATTTTAATATTAGGACACTGCTAACGTTTAAATTTCACAGATAGGACATACATGACATATTCATAATTCCTGCAAAGTTCTACAGAATTTGAGGTTGGCTGCAAAAGGGACATAGTACCTTTATCCCATTGCCTACTGAATTGTTATATTCCCCATAGGTTCAGTACAGGAACCACTCGGTTTTAGTATGCAATGTGTGACAATTAAATAGTTTATGATTTTCAAATGCACCTCAACAGTCAACCTCAATTAATTTACCACTAAGAGATATCACAAGTTGCAACAGAAGATCAACTTTAGGGAAAATGGGATTTTTTTTTTGTATAGCTTTGTAGGGATATTCTTTCTGAGGGAATCTCCTAGGATACATACCTTTCTTGATGGTTCGATGGGATCTTCCACTTTCTTGAGTATATGATTACATTTAACACACACTCTGTTTGCTTTGTTGTCATCATAAGGCAGATGAGCAGTGTAGCTTGAGCACTTACCACAAACAACCTGAAAGCAACATAGAATGCCAATTGATGATATTAACAATATAAAAGATATCATATTTAAAATTCAAATCATGTACATACATCTATTAAGATGCTAATGACACCTAAAAAGTACTCTGGTTTTAGCCTCAATAAGATGTTCCAATTCTGAAAACTTATCTTATTCAAAACACAGCCTACTTTTATTTACAAACTTTGTTTCTCCTGTTTCTTCTTGATATCCTGTCTGTACATATCAAATGTTATAAAGAATAATTGGTGTGTAACTATATTTTTCATTTTTAATCAAGTATGCAAACTGTATCAGATAAATAAATAAATAAATAAATGAAAAGATAGATAAATAGATGGATAGATAGATATACACAAATAAATGGATAGATATATAAATGGAGAAATATATACAGAAAGATAGATGGAAAGATAGACTGATATACAGATAGATATATAGATAGATACTCACCACACCACATGCTCTACAATGGTGTCTTCTCCTCGTGAAGTTGAAATCCATGCCACATTTCATACACATTGTAGTATCATCATCCTTCACTAAGTTTGGCTGTCTCTCTCCAAGAGTTTTGGCATAGTCATCCTGTAAAAAAACAATTATACAATAAACTCTTCATTAGTTTAACATATAGTGATATGTTAGAAGATTAAATAGAAGTATTTCTATGATTTCAGTTCAGTGGTGGATCGGGGGAGGGGGGGGGGGGGTTCAGAACTAAATCTTGCTCTCTCATAATCATATGCCTTCTCCACACGTGAAGAGACAATATGCCTAAAAGCATAAACAAAGTCAAACAAAACATAAACAAGAAACATAAACCATGCAGCAAAATAAAATGACATGAATATACTACACTCTACATTTCTATATCTTGTAACACAGAAAATGTGGATACGTGTAGAGGACTTTGTTGCATGCAGCTTTCCCCCTTTACCATTCATACATATAATTGTTCTTATTTTTGCCTCAGTGTTTTCATGTTTTCCAGTATCACTATTTATCATGCCCTATACTTACATCTCTCTCAGAGAGTGTGGTGCTTGTCTTGAAGGAATCCTTTTTCCTCACCATTTCCTTGATAGCTTCTAGTAGCACCTGGCAAAAGAACAAGATATCTTATTTATTAGGTTACCACAATTACACATCACTGCTATACAGTTTACACAAAACATTCCAAGATTATATGCCACAAATATCTTGAAATATGTATGCATAACATCTAAAAAGCCTTCATTCAACAGAATGAGGAAATTACTTTATATTTCAGCCATTTCCCTCAGTTTTCCAAGTATTGCTTTATACTTGAATCATCTATGGCTGCATATTTTACATCATTTGTAAACTTTCAGAGACCTACTATTATGGGATGTACCGGTAAGCATAATCTAATCTGGAAAGTATACCAATCATGTATTGGCCTCCCGGATCTCTAATGATTCTATTCACAATACTGCCATAACACCAATCTGACTTTAACAATATTTATGTTGATGGTGAACATCTAAAAAATCATACTAATGTGGCAAATGCTTTCAAATCATTTTTTTTGTGAACATAGGCCCAAATCTTGCCCGAAACATTCCTGAATCCAATTTACAATTCCATTCTTTTCCCAGAGGCAACATTTTAATTTATCCCTTGGAAATTCCTCAGGATGCATTTTGTTGTTGTATACTAATGTCTCTTCAAAAACCTCAAATCATCAACACATTCTTGAATCTATGGGATGAATAAAAGTAGAATTGAGTTTTATACTTACGGCCATCCATTCCTCTTTCTGCTCATCAGTGTTAGTTTCAAACTCCAGAGACTTGGGAGATCTCTCCAATCTAAACCTTGTTGTACATGTATTACCATCAAGAAGCTGCACAGTCAAAATAAAGAACAGAGAACACCTGCTTTAGCAATCATCTGCATAGAAAGACTTCCTGTCTATAAATAAAGCATTAATTCTGTTTCCTTTATTAAAGCAATGTTCTCATTCGATCATGCACTATTAAACAAATAACCTGTACATATAAACACCACCGCATATAAAGACTCCTTTTCTTGTGCCCTTATGCATTCTATGTACGGGATTCACTATACTTACAGGGACTTGGTTCGTTTAGTTCCAATTTGATGTTCAATAAGGTGATTTGATCATATATCAATTATGAATACCTCATTACCATTTTACTAGTGATTTATGAAGGCTGATGCATATTTCCCTTCTTAATGGTATTGTGTATATTACATTCAAGAGACTGATTAATGAGTGGAATGAAATTTTTTGGCAAACTCTACTAGGTCATTGCCAATTTAACATTTAAAGGCAAAAACTTGTAACTGTTTAATCTTTAACTTGTGATTCTTGAAAGTTTGATGAAGAAGTGAAATGATACTCACTCTTCTGCAGTCTAATTGAACTCAAATTACAAAATCATATTTCTATATAGTTCATTTAATATCAAGAAACCACTAATGAAAACATGTACCGTATACACAAACAAGTGGCTGCATGAGTACACCATACAGGGAAATATATGGGGAGTCTTTACAATATGATTACATTACCTTATCTCCTTTCTTACACCTCAAACTTCTTTTTCACTTAAAGTCCAATGCAATTGAATATCCAAGCTATCTTTTACTTCCCCTTGCGAATGCAAATAAAAGTGCAACAGAATGTCAAATGTGGCAAGCATTTCCTGCTATTGATACAATCCTGTTTGCCAACTGACAATTACTACATACCAGACAACTGACTGCCTGAGTGATCGATTATGCTTTCAAAAACAAGAAGGACATTTCTTTGAAGTTGATGTACAGAGATATGGTGGTCATATGACTTACTTTGACTCCATCGATGTCGATCTTGTCTTTGACTTTGTAGCTGACGGACCCAGTGATTTGACGCTTCTGAGTGCAGCACAGCAGGATGTCATTAAACTATAGGAATCAACCAGAAGAAATTAAGATTTAACAAATAATGACATGATAAAACACGTTAATAGAACAATAAAATCAGAGATAGAAACTTGAATTCAGTTAATATAACACTGTAACATTAGCAATACATCTATAAACACAAAAAACCCATAAAATTCAGCAATAAAACCATATGAGGCGGTGTCACACAGAAAAATCCCTTAAAAAATCTCTTGAATAATCCTTTGAAGGGAGAATTTTCTTGCTTCGTTAGAGGATTTTTAATGGGATAATTGATGACAGACAGCAATTAAGATAACTAAAATCCGGAATTTTGGCCTCTGTGTGACACCGCCTAAGTATTAGCATATATTGTATAGCTACAATTTTACATACAATGTCTGTATTATTAAAAGATCATTACTTCACTTTTAAAGTTACATCATATGTGGGTTTACCCCTGAAATCCAGGGCAGTCATTAAGGGGTTGATATTTCCTTATCTTGCCGGAAAAGAATGCATGAAGAAATAAGAACAGGGAAATATTATAAACAAGGAAATAAAAGAGAGAAAGCAATGTTTATGCTAAGAATACTGCTTATAGATTGTGTGTATTAACATTGCAGGAAGAGGGATGTTTTTAAGTGATCGCACTCTGTATAAATCCATGTTCATCCATTTATCTGCGAAAGTTCACAGTAAAGCAAATCTTAGTTACATGTATTTGCTATCGCTTAAATAATAAAGAAAGGTGGAAAAGAAATCATAAAATAAATAAGTATTAGAAGTAAAAAATTTACCACTGAAAGCATCACATTAAATAACGTTTTTTTGTAAACTTGGTGGAAAATAATGGTTAAAAGAAGCTAGATCGAGAGAGAGAAGGGTTGGGAGGAATTGACATTATGCTCCACCAACAAAAATTATCTATCTTGTAAAAAATATAGGGTTGATGTTAAGTTTCATATTAATTTTTAGGTTGGGTTTACAGTTAGTAGTACAGTTACAATTATGGTATCGTGCTTGATCAAGGATTGATGTTAGGAATCCAGTTAGTGTAGGAAATGATAATCAAAGCAGGAGCATGTGTCTTAAATAGAAAGAGGTTAGAAGGAAGGTGAAATAGAGCTAGAAGAAGGGTCTTACCAAGAAGAGATATCTGTCTAATAAGTCTCCGCTCCTAGCCGCTACTCTCGTGATCTTGCCTTCCTTGAGCAACCTCCTACTAGGATCTATGATGGTCTCTCCATTGAAATCTATCTTCTCGTTCAGCTTCACCAGCTTAGCAAAGTGATCCTGCATGTCCAGAAAACAGTGAATATTAATAACAATGATAATTATTGATTACTGCAAACATTAGAAAAATATAGAAGACATTGTGAGAGTGGTACGAAGGATAATAGAAAACACAAAATAATATGGATGCTTGTCATGACCAGTATGTATATCATTAGTGACAGTGTAACAGAAGTATACTATACTAAATTATACACTCTTGTTCAGCTTTACTAGCTAAATCAAAGTGATCCTGTAAAGGGAAAGTGAATTGAAAACTTAGAATTCTGGATAATGTTGGATGATCTTCCTAAGTTCAATTCTTAATGGGGGGGGGGGGGGAACCTTGATCATTTGATTTCTGTGGATTCAGCACCTTTAAATTCAAATCACATATATTATTATTAATGAATATCTAATATGTAACCATTATGGAAATTACACATGATACATTTCAATAAGCACTGTACATAATCAAATTTGTCAAAAAATTGAAACACATGTTTACAAGATTAATTAATTATAATGGAAAGAGAAGAAGAAAAGGTTAACAAAAATCTTCAAATGAATTTACAAAAGAATGGTATGGTTCTTAATTGTATGGACTTCCCTTGGAGCCAAGGAAAATATTTATCTCATCTAACTTAATTAAACTGTTTTAAATTTGAAAAAAATTGTACAAAATTACCCATGCCCATGCACCTGAGCCCCCCCCCTCCCTCCAATAGTTGCTCCTCTTCTGGTGTTGAATATAACATACAGTATCTGTATATACGTACACCTTCCTAAACTCATCTGCCCTACATAGCTGAGATTCTCTGAAAAAATGAAGTCATTAGTCATGTCCGCTTTAAGCCCCCCTCCAGGTCCTCTTTTACACTCTAAATTTAGCTAGCCAAGCAAGAAACGTTAATATTCTTACTCTTCTTTTTCACTCCAACAAAAAAGATTTTAAAATAAGGATGAAGCAAAAAAGACAATGAAAGGAAGAAGTAGTTATCCAATTACCTACATGTCAACTCTGTTTTATCAACCACAGAATTCCTTCTATCTCCCCTTAAAAATAACGAGACAAAAAAATCGAGACAAAAAAAAATGTTCTCAAAGGTCTCAATTTTCCAACATTCAAAGTAATGCCACTAATCCTATCACTGACATTTAAATCTTTTCTGATATATAGCTGTTCTAATTTATTTGCTTCCATTAAAAAAAATGTTCACACAATCAACATTCAAAATCATTACCCAGCCACATCTTCATATGGTATTAGTATTTTATAACTGATGCAGATTTTGGAGTACAATATCAGTTATGTAGAGAAATCTGCTTAATTTTCTGCTTAATTTTCAGTTGTGAATGTGTCTATTCTACTTGTGAGTCAAGACAGGGTGTCAGGCAGTTGAAAGATGAATTAGATTAGCCTTACTAGCTATGCACAGCAAAACCTATAGAGGATCGTTGTAAAATATCCATGCAAATATTTCACACCATTCTTCCACTAATTAAAGCATATTGATTTGATTTAAATTGAATTGTGTCAACATTTTGTTTCAATTTATATTATTTCAGAGCTCTATGCTACTAGTATGTCATTGTTTCTGAACTCATCGACTGGGCTCTCCCTCTCTTACTCTCTCAGTCTCTCTCGCCTATTCAAGCCACTCAATTATAAAAAAGTAAACAAGATAATATCTATAACTTATGTTCTTTTATACAAACAGAGCTATTTATGGATTTGTCAATGTGTAGGTGAGATTTGATGGTAACAATTTGAATTTTAAGTAAATTTCATCAGAAGTATTTTTTTTTTATAGTTTTCCACAGCTTAATCACTGATTGCTTCACTATTTTACTGCCCTCAAACTGAGTTAATATCTGCCCAGTTCTCACTTGAGTTATCACAATGATTACTTTATCACTGGGGATGACTATTTTGACATCATCCATCAGTCAATCATTCAATCCAACAAATGTTTGTAACATTACGCCACATTCCAACAAGCAATGCCACAAATTAATTGCTGATGTTCCCCGGTAAATCCATCCATGAGCACCTCTCTCCCTCTCTCTGGCTCTCTATCTCCCCAACTTTTTCATCTCTTTCTACGGTCCCTCGTCAAACCCCCCAGGCTCCCCCGGCATTTCCTTTGAAGGGGGAAACTCCCTATTTCCTCTGCCTTGAACAAGAAAGAGAGGACAGAGCAAGTAGGGTTCTCCGGACGCCAATTTCAGTAGACGTTAACATTAATGCTTTCCTCCTCCCTGTTCCATATGGCTAGATCAATCCTTGTCTTTACCTTCCCTCAAATGACAAGATAATTTATAGTTTTAACGCATTTTTGGGGGTTGAAAAGTAGCCTTATTCATTTAAATACATGAATAGTGTCTGAGGTAAGTTTAATTGGATGACTAAACAAAAAATGAAAAAAGTATGAGTCATCCGTTTGGAGCCAGAAGGACATTAACCTATGTGTAAAAGCATATGAGTTAAATACTCTTGCAGCTACACACAGACATTTTACTCACATGTGTACTAAAAGATAATGGGAATTTTGAAATGAGCGTGCATGTGTAATAAAAATATAAAAGAAGAAGAAAAAACAGAGTCTGGAATCATTTTCCACTTGTCATTAGACCATGTTTTTGTGTCTTGCTCACTTCCTTATAATGTGGTCACACAATGGCTTGTAATAAGAAACCGAGACATGTTTGATTACCAGTAGTAACCGAGTTAGAGCGTATTGAGAGAGACAATTTTCTGCATTACTGAATATTTCTTGCCATCTCCCCTCATCTGTAATGATAAGGTACCCTTTGTCTGTCTCTTCCTCTCTTCAACTCTTTCTCTCTCTCCCTCTCTCTTTCCGTCTCTCTCTTTCATCCCCCTTCTCTTTCTTTCTTTCTCTCTTTCTCTCCTTCTCTTTCTTTCTTTCTCTCTTTCTCTCCTTCTCTTTCTTTATCATCACTCCAACTCTCCCTCTCCTACACCTCTCCCTATCTCTTTCTTTTTTTAACAACAATTTAAAGTTGATCAATGAATTTTTATGAAATGTCTATATGTTTGATTATTGATTTATGTCATATTTTGTGTTATTTCAATTTGAATTGCAATTGTATTGTATATAACCTTGTGAAATGGATCGCAATTCAGCCATTGGTTGCGATGATCTTTTTAATAAAAAACATTTCTATCTATCTACATGCATCTAAACGTATGTGAGATAGGTCATAGCTTAAATCATGTTGCTCCAAATAGTTCCCTAGCTCCCACATACGATCTCTATGAAGGGAACTATTTTGGAGCTCCATGAAATGCCTGACCAATCAGAAGCATCTTCCTGTAACGTAACTATGTCTCTCAAGTAGCTATGAACCGAGTCAATTAACTCACCATTGTCTGCATCATATCATTGGAATGGTGCGCTGCTTTGGAAATCAGACCGAGAGCCCCTGAAAAAGAAGCGGGAAATAAACAAAACTATAAGAAGATATGCCAATACAAACTATTCCAAGGCATTAAGCATAGAAAATCGGAGAATACACAGGTATTATGAGACACTTTTCATGATGATGATAAAAAAGTGAAATTCATATACAGTTGTATCATGAAATGTAATTGAGAAATGAGAAATCAATGAACTGCGATTTGTGTTTCCTATTACTTGAGATAAAGATGTCTGATAAAAATGTATTTCCTCATTATAATCAATTACCTAACATTTAAAATTGCTCTTCTTTTTTTCTTCATTTCATTGTTTTTCTTCAGCATATTACAATTCAGATTATTACTTTGACATTCCCAAAGTCAACAAAACCAAAATATATTTGAAATACTTAAATGTTTGTTATCAAATAGTTGTGGAAAAACAAAAAATAAGTAGACATGGCTTATAATTATGTCAACTAATTCACTACCATCTTGAAATGAGCTGGAAGGAATGAGACCCTTCATATATCTTTGGACCCTTTAATACTCATATAAAAACATCCCTGTTCATCTTCACAAAAATTGACTTAGGGTTCCTGACCAGCAATATAGTCATAATTAATCACTCAGCAAATATTCTATAATTTTTTGTCTCACTAGGTTCCCACAATAATTACTTCTTTTTAAATATTTATTATTTTGTTTCACTCTCAGTTTCCTACAGTTGGTGTTCAGCTTGAGCTGAGCCAAGTCATTGTATTACTAAGCAAAAAAGCACTAGAAATTCATGATCACAAGCTGATAGCTACAATGTGTACATGTGTTCAGTTCCTCAACAATATATCACAGGATTTATGAGACTCTCAAGCAGGTTAACAACGGATATATAGTAAATTCTATTGAAGTCCCCATGGTACACAGCTCTAAGAATAGCATTGATTTATGTTAGATATTCCAAAAATATGATTTTATTGTCCCCTTTAGACCATTGTGACTTTATCAGATAGATTTTTCCAGATTGTGATTATTTCTGGCATCAAATGATGATTTGTATTTTTGGGCCAATGCAGAACACAACACGTAGTGGAAAATGACTGCCAAAAACCCACTCCAAAGTTTTAAAAATAGTACTCCATTGAGAGAAGCAGCATGTCCGGTATTTTTTTACACATAGCAGCTAGGTCACAACCTCTATGGCAACAACGGAGGTAATGAGTTACGCAACATTCAAGGAACTGTCCTCGATGATTTAAAGATGGGTATTAATTATTTAAGCTATGAGATGACCGGCTGGTCCAAGCTTACCCATTCTTAATCCCTGGGCTTCCTTTTGCACTTTTCATAAGGAATACATGAACACATATCTTTTTAAAAAGCAAATATCTAGCAAGATTTCACTTTAATAGTAACAAAAGAAATAACTTACTCTCTGCATCTGTTCTATCCACAGATTCCGCTGGTAGCTTCTTGAGGTATTCTGAAGAAAAAAAATAGATGTTTTATTTTTAAAATTACTTGGTCACATTTTCTTTCTTAAAGTGAAGGTTGCCCTATAACTTTTTTTTTAAAACTTCATAGAATTTAACAAATGTATGAATTCCATGTAGCCATCTAATTTACTAGCAGTAATGATAAGAAATTTCCAAGATAAACCTTATCACTGAAATATAAATATCATCAGCTTTTCAGGTAGGCATACAAATTGAACCAAATTATATGCCATTGATTAAAAGCTCTAGTGGTTGGGATATGTGTATTTGCACTGTACATTGTTTGATGAAATTGGTTTTATCATTTTTACAATGTTACTTTCCAAGAATGGGCATATTGCATGATAGGTAATTTTTTTTACTTACCTTACATCCAGTTATTATTTAGGAACCTATAAGACAGGAATCTTTAGTATAATCTACTGAGTGTATACAATATTCTTACTTACGGTATTAAAACTAACCCTGGGGGTACATGCATAAACATCATAAATTGAATGTTATATACAACTCAAAGTTTACTTGCATTCCTACCTTTGAGTAAGAGTTCATATCTGGGTATTCTCTGTACAGGTTCCAGCATGTGATGCTGAAGAGTGAGAAACATGCAAATAGGCTTTTTCTGAAAAGAAAAAAAACAAAAAATTTAATAATTACATCTTATTGATAAGATATTAAAGCAACGGGGAAAGGCCATTCAAATTAATCAAAGGCTTAATATAGTGAGGCAACATGTGTTCATTCTGTTTATGTATTCAATTCAATCACTTATAGTCTCATTGATAAATGTAAAGCTGCAATATAAGGTCCGAATAGAGGCATGAAAATCAATCCAAATCTTATTAAAAATCATTTCTATTCAAGATATTTTGACAAGGAGGTGGCATTTGCACAAGGAAAGTGGTATGCCAGTATTTAAATCTAAACAGGAAATTATTTCTGTTCATCATACCAACACATTTTTTTCTTCTTTAAAAAAATATAATTATTGTAAATGCATCGTTACTTCATGTCAAACAAAAAGCCATAGACATATCATGATATCATTTAGATTCTACTGTAGCTGAAGCATGGCTTACACGAATCTTCATCGAGACTCTCCATTAAGACAGGGATAGTCAGAAGATGGGCCAGAATCTTGACCACACAACATATATTACATGTTTTAAATCAGGTACCTGAATTTCTTGTAGTAATGATGCAAAGCTTGGTATCTTGACCATCCACGTGTTGAGGCATTTGACAGCTTTGTCAAAGTTCCCTACGTAGTCTGTGTAGAGCTTGAGGAAAGGTGATAGTCTGACCAGGATGTCTCCGAGACAGGGATTCTTCTCCCTGGAATTTAAAAAAAAATGGGAGATGATGACTTTGAACTCATTGCCCATCATTGTCAATCTTCTGTAGGAAATTAGGGGTAGTCAACAGATTTCCCTGAATTTCTTAATTTCAGGCAAGACTTCCCTGATTTCTTCACAAGACAGAAATTACTGAATGGTGGACTGTATCTGAATATATTATGCCAGAGGGACAGGTACAAAATAATTCTGGTTTCTACACAATTTAATTCAATTTTCCTTGATGAAATGAAAATTGAATACCGGTATGTAAACATCTTCTGACAGATGAATGTAGTAAGTTGAATTCAACTCTTCTTAATACTTTAATATCTTGCAAATATTAACCCTAGTGATTGAAAAGCAAGCTAAAAGAAGTTGAGTATAATTTTTCCCTGAGTACACACGAGTTTGACCTAGTGATATAAACAGGTCAGTCCATTGGATATTTTACTGTTTTCCTATCTGATATTATCATCCCAACAAACAACCAGACTTGTGAAAAATAGGAATCCCAGGATAGATTTCCAAGTATTGGAATACAGAAATAACACCGGCATCTTGACGCCCTGTCCCCTGTTAGGTACATGTGTCATCGCTCTATGGCTGTTGCGGTTTCTTTTCAGCCCTGGATACTGCTAGATAAGGTTAAATTGTTCTTCCTTCTTCTCTCCTTAATATAAATCTTGGAGGGAATCCATCAATCATATGCATTTCCCATCATTCCACTACTGGCTTTGGTGTGACTTGTGTGCCTCTAATGCCCACTTCAGACTACCAAAATTATTGTATGGCTCTACAAAAATTGTATACATATAAAATAAGTATTTTTTTTTCTATTCTGTATATTGTATGATCGTTCGTATGTGTCTCCTTAGATCAAGATAGTTATGTAAAGTTCATTATTTAAATTAAAATTATATTATGGTCTTCCATTAACAAGGGCCAGGTCTTCATCTGTGCAACCCGTTCAGCCACAGGTCATTGTATAATGACATGTTGTATAGCAAGATATTTGTAATTGTTTTGTAATAAGTTTGAATATACATATATGTCTTTTTTGTTTTGTTTGTTATAGTATGTTTCTTTATATTTATATTTAATTATATGTTAATGGGCCCCATTTACAAGCTTTGCTTCTCTGGGGTCCATAGCCTGTTACCATGTTATAATTGTACCAGTACCAATGTGATTGTAAATTGTTTTTAATGATTGGCTGAATAAATTGAATTGAATTGAATTGTATAACAAAACATTGTACAGCGAAACATTTTGAATGAAAACTGGATAATGAATCAGGGTCCGGTGATTGTCTGAATGATGTATCACATGAAATCTGTATGACTGGGCATTGATGAATGGCCATGTCAACTAACCTCTTCAAATCTATATTGTTTATATGATCTTGCTATCTAGTGTGTATGCCCCTTTCACTGTGCGAAGATTCTTTGTATGACTTTTGCATAAATTCATTCTAATCTGATCGGGTCATAAGTATCCCTTCTGATTACAATCGTTCACAAGCTTGGCTGTACCTTGATTGGGGTAAATTGCAGAGGCTCAGGCTAATTAAGGGTCCAACATTACAGTCACAAATAGGCCTATTCTTAAAGTCAGTGCTATTCTTCAAGTAAAAGTGATTATGAGGCAGCCACTATTATGGTTAATGAGTTAATTTGCATCAGCTCACCATTCATCATTGTGATTGATGGAAATAATACAAATTAAACCCTAACATTTTAGATAACATAAACATATCTAATGGGGAAGTAACATTTACATGGAGACAGTTGTTATGGCGGTTTCAGTAGCGCATCTAAGAAGTCATTAGGAACATAAAAGGTGAACATTAATAATAAAAAAACTGTCATTTTCACCTTAAAAAATGAAGCATACAAAAAGAGTGAGTGGACATCAGAATGAATACAAAAATATTGAATATGTTCCCTTAGTGTTTATGAAATTTTTGAAAGTTATAATCAATTCCCTATGTTATTTATAATGCTAGCTGTGATTCATTGCACAGCTTGTTTGACTAAAAAGAGTCGGAGTTTGGCTCCAAAGAGATTAATTGATAAAATGGGGTGGAAATACGATTCATTTTAAACTCCCTCCTCTAATTAAGCCCATATTAGACTCCTAATTTATCAAATCTCATTTCCTGTTTCCACATCAAAACACCTAACGCAATTATTTAATAAAGGTATTGCATAAATCTATGTGTGACATGCATGACTTAAGTGAATATTTCAGTGACAACAGAATTAGAGAAAAAATGGACTTTGTACCAGACATATTGAAGAAGACACACTATGAATTATCATGTAGAGCTGTTGCATATAGTGGCATGTATGGGAATGTAAATATCTTCAGTTTAGTTTGTATAAAACCAAAGCTGAGGAAAATAGAGACTGAAGTTGCTTCCTGGTTCATTGTTTCAAAATTAGATCATTAAAGATCATAATTCAAGAGATGTATGTTTATAAGCCACTTTTGACTAGACTGATTGGCAATAATTTTTGTGTTCAAATATTTGCACAGTATGTGATACTTTTATAATATCATGACCTTTTATATTTGCACATATCTAATGAGATATTTGGACAGACGGCTGTAAAACTCATATACATATCATATACATTCTCATATAAAAGCCACATGAGAGAACATGTTCCCACTATTAAAAATTATAATTCTTTTAATGCATGACATAGTTCCTTGATGGGTTGAAATGTCATGAGATACCATCTGTTTTTTATGGCATGTTCTGAAAGCAGAATTGTTGAAATTCATGCACATGATTTCTTTTCCTATAAGGGGGGGGGGGGGCTAGGTGGTAGACAGCTATGCTCAAATAAATAGCACAACATTTTTTAATCTTGGAGGAGGTGATATCATATATGAAAGGCTCATATTGATAACATTTTATGTGCACCATAGAGAGAAAAACATGTTGTTTTAAAGTTGAAAATAAAAAAAGTTGGGTTCGGGGAAAAAAATCAGGATGTCTAGCTACTGGAACAGGAAGTCCAACAACTGTCACGCAGGGCCCAATTCAGGTACCAAACACCAGTCTTAAAGGGACAAATTATGTTGAGGGAACTAATTTACTCTTTGTGATGAGAATGAAATAGGTAAAAACTATACTGGGAAATAATGTCAGGTAATTGTTTAAAAGATCTACAAATCATAAAGAATCCATCATAAAAACGAATAATTACAATTTTAAAGTTCCTATATTTCAACAATCTCATATTTAAGAATTCATAACAAAAGGAAACAGAAACGAATAAAAGAAGTAAACATGAAGCTTAGATTGTATTCCTTTCCGCAATATAGGATTCCCAAAACACAACACAATTTACTTTCAGAATTCACCTCATCTAAATGCTAAACTTTCATCTCTGAAAAAATGATATGTTTTCCATAAAGTTTAAAATGAACTTCTTGTATGTCAAAAAACTTTGATATACAACCCAAAACTGTGCACTAATTAATATAATATTTGACCTGCAGTTTCCTCATAAAGCACATTTTAATTCACCTCTGGAAAAAATAAGTAAACTGAAGTATCCATCACTATTGTTACAACAAGTTCTTTACAATACCCTTTTGAACCCATGTCTCCTAATATTCTTGTTTTCTCAAACGCTGTACACAATTCCCCTTGATCAGATATAGATTCAGACACAGACAAAATCATTTGCATTCATGCTGTTCAATCATCGAAACCTCATGTCGTTATCATATTAATCTATGCACAACACCTTAGCAATTCATACTGTGCAGTATGATACTTCCAAAACAAAACAATTACTGGCTTACATTAATCTAACAGTAAGGGTGAGTTGTAATTAGTTTTATAATGAATCCTGGCAGAGATATACATGTTTATAAAGGAAGTTTTCAATAATCTAAGTTAATCAGGTAAGTTATTCATGAAATAAGGGGAACATAGGGAACATGGAAAAAGGTATTGTACGGCTATCGCGAAGTACTGCAAAAAGAATACCTCATCCTTGACATACATAAGAAATTCTTTTTACTTCAAATTTTGCAAATTTGAGACTGCTATTTTAATATTTCTTAGTTAAGGATGTCTAAGAATCTATTGTGAAAGATTTTATTTTTAGCTGAAGATAAGTGTGAGGACCAATTGTACACAGTATAATATGCCTGATGTAATTTCTGTTTCTGTTTAATGTCCCTAAACAGGTTTATATGAAATACAAATGAAGAGAAAAAATAGAGCATGCTGATCTTTATGACACAAACAAGTAATTTATTAATACTTTGTGGCAGATCTAGTATCTGACTAATATACATGTAATCACCCAGTTGGCTTGTGATAGAGCTTCATTGTTTCTTTTTTCTGTCTTTATAATTATATCGATCACCCCTTAACTTTGAAACACTTGAACAAATTTCCTAACAAAGAATTATCATCAGGAAGGGGTTGTGTGTATGAAACCGTTCACATCAATTGAAAGAGTGAAGTAGATTTAATTTGTACAATATAATAGAAAAACACAAAGAGAGAATAATACTTCAGCTATTAGATGGGACATTATGAAAATCACTTGACTGAAAGCATTAAACATTTTGTCATGTTTCCAAAGATGACAATACATCATAAAATGGGATATCATTTTTGTGAAGAATAAAACATTCCTTACTGACACATTTGACATTGTCTTCTCTTAAAAGTGTGAGCCTTAAAAAAATGTACTAATTTCTTGCTGAATTAAAAGTGACCCAATACATGCGCACATTACTAGACAACTAGCCTGATATTTAAAAAAAATTGTTCTTCTTTATTGGACAGCCTGCCAAATATTTGAACTTTCCATTGTGAGTCAGCCATTTTGTAGGTCATGTGAAAAATCCGTCTGGAAATGCCCTAGCTTTGAATGAACCAGGAAAAGTAGAATAATAGAAGATTCACCACTGCCATAATAGTTAGGTAACTTTGCTTGACAAACAATGCATCAAATTTCTTTTTTAATTAGTGATGAGGTTCATCAACTTTCATATGGGGCAGTATGGCTGATACACATTGCACAGCCTCAGAAATTCTATTTTGAAGTGCTCTACTCTGTCATGTTTCATTTGTGTTGTTACTTAGCAACTTTTCTTCATTCTTGAAGTTCAAAATAAGAACCTCCAAATAATTTATGAATCTTTCCTGTTGCCTTGAAAATGGTTTATGGTAGAAGTAAACTGTGGATGATGATCACAAAGAATTAAGTATTTCCTCTGTTGAGTTTTTATAATCCAAGATTTACCGAATAAAGTTCACATCTTTGGTAAAGAGTCTTCAAGCAGACAAGCACAAAGTTGCAGCACACATAGTTATTCTCTTCCCTTGCTCATTCTTAACCCTCAGGAAATTACCATTTTTGTAGACATTATCCAGACAATGCTTAATACATCATAAACATTAAAAACAATGGATTGAAGACATTGATTAGGTCTCACCATTCTTTCATCCTATCTTCAAGCTGTGTGAGTAAGAACATTTTGTGGAACTCATAGATGGTACTGAGGTTGGAGAAGATGATGTTGATGACATCGTTGGGGAACCATTTGTGTTTGCTGTTTCCAGCCCTTATCTTCTGTTCAAACACCTATATGAAAGAAAGAAATATACAAATTGTTTATCATGATGATTCCTTGAAGAAAAAAAATGTTCATGGACAATTTCTCTATCAGGTCTCAAACAGAAGATTTTCATGAGTATATTTGTTTTGCCATGTCCCAAACAGGCAGCTCTATATATAGGGTTGTTCTTCAGCATGTTCATGCATACATTTGGTCATGTGATAAATACATTTTAATATCCCCAGTAACAGTACCATGCATCTGCAGCAAAACTGATACAGTAATGTGGCTCTCGCAACAATTTGTCCTTGTTAGAAATTTAACCTTCAAAACATAATGAAGAATCTTTTATATCATATCCTGAAAATGGAATCACTATAGTGCAGTAAAACCAACTGATAAGTTCATTAAACTAAAATGTACATTACGTGTTTAAAAAGTTTTCTCATCTAATAATATTTTTATAAACCTCCATCAGCTGTCCTCCCGCCCCCTTCTCTCTCTCTCCCTCTCTTCTATTCTCTTCGTTTTTAAATCCAAATCAATAAGAGTTTTTTTTATTATTCAGAAAGAGAGAGCTAAATAAATTAACCAACATCTTTTGGTTATAATGAGCCACAGGCTCTCATTAATGACTGACAAATGTAATCCAACACCACACATGATGAAAACATGTTTACTGCAATGTGGCCAATGTTCTGAAACAGAGACACCTTTCAGCATGGATTACCGGTAGAGAAGATAATGTTGAGCTGATTACAAAACCCTGTGGCAATAATTCTAACCACTTGGTTATCGTCCCTACCCACTGTCACAGCTCTCTCTCTCTTCAAGTTCAGAATTATACGATATATTCCCATGATAGTGCTTATTTGGGGGTTTCTGACGTAGTTTCTGTCATTGACCAGATGTTAACCTCACAGAAAGAGATGAGGGCAATGCAGACACTACCACAAAGTTCTTGAGTAACCCTTTGATAATTAGACATGCTCTATTACCACTAACCCATACCATGAGGGGAATATGAGCGGGAGTTATATACAGCTACTAGCAATAGATCAACTTTAACAAGGTTTGCTTCTGATTGTGATCTATTCCAGGTATTCCCATCATACAATTTACTTTCCACATTAACCTAAAGAAATTTCCCTTTTTTTGCTTTCTGCAGCAAATACGCAATTTTTTTCCTTTCGTCATCGTATTTTGCAGTTTTGCTTACGCATTTCTGGTTGTAGCATTCAGTGGCCTAAAAATCCACACCAGAATATTGGATTCAGTTACTGAATTAAAGCATGTCCTGTACGTACTTAGTTGGTGACATGCTAAATTGTCTGATACATTTTGTCAGGAAATACTGGATATCGGACTAAGCATCTTGCTAGAAGGAGAGAAAGCCGGAGAGGTTGTGGTTTCAGTGTCTGTCAGGAACCTCTCACTTTTTTGGTTTTTACGGTTGGTTTGGAAACGTGATTGAACGAGTCTGATTCTAGAAGACAAAGAATTTCTCAATACAAAAAGGGACTACAGTTCTAGGAATGTTGAATACAAAATAAAATCATTACTTAACAAGCTTTCAAATTTCATTATGATATATAACAAAGATGAGTGGAGAGAATATTGACATTTCAGACCAAGTGATGGGGGTGGAGGAGATGCTAGGTAGTTCAGCCAGGTCACTCCATTCAGGCAGGGGTAGTGAATATTGAGCTGAAGGGTTGGAAGTTTAGTTTGCAGACACAAAGTCTTGTCAGTCTTACATGGAACAGAAGGTCTGAACTTCAAGAATATGTAGCCTGCACTCCATTGACCCTGCACTGTAGCTCCCATAGACAAACCATTTAGGCTAGGGCTCGGCTCAAGTCTTTAAGGGATTTGTTTAGGTGCAAGATAGAATATGTGCGTGCAGACTACTAACTGTTTTGCAATCGACAAAGAGCATAATCTTAACTCTGACGTAAAACTGCATCAAGGAATAAAGACAAGGAGACCTGAATGCTGATTGTAACATAGTTTTAAAGATGACACCATTGCTATTTTTAGCATCATGCCTGAGGAGTCTATGGGTAATTAGGAGGGGCAAAGGCTTGGCACACACAATGTGCGGAAAACTTAGAATGCATCTTATTACCTTCACCACGACCCCTAATTTACTGGCACAGGCACGGAAAGACGTATGCTTGGTTTCAAAACGTCACAACTTTTCCTATTGAATTGAAACCATTTCCCCTGACTTAAACCACTTTAAATATCATGGTCATAGTTCTAAATTTTGCCAATCTACGCAATAATGAGAATATTCTTTTGTCAAATAGTATTATTCACTCATTTTCATTGTGTTTCTTATCAACCATATCTGGAAGTTTGCTGATTTTGTTAATTACATGTATATAACTAAAAAAGGGCAAAACCTCTGAATTTTGTCATTTTAAGAATAAGCTACTTAATGCACACATGAAATTGTTGTGAAGAGTTATTATAACGAATTGGATTTTTATTTGAATATGAAGATGTTATTATTCATCTGTGAGGTTGTTTGATAAAAAACAAAACTTTTAACTTCCTCTTTTGCTGTTCTCTGACACAGATGGTTGATTTGCTATTGGAGCTTTGTTTATTCTACCAGTAAATCATGACTACAAATGTTGCACAATGAAGACAAATATTACAAGAAGGTTTTCATTTTCACTTCTGTAAATCAACCATTACTATCATAAGATATCACTCATTGTGGATATTTATTATGACCCAATGATTTATGTTTAATAATCTAAGAACAATTGAAATTATTTTAAAAATGCTTCTCTGTTCAATGTCTACACTGGTAAAAAGGCCAATTAGTGATGTCCAAGTGATACATTCCTATTTATCAAGATCACAACAAATTATTACAACTCTGTCCTGTATACATAAGAATCATTAATGAAAACAAATAAACAAATGAATATTAAAAAAAAGTAAATGAATATGTCAAAAAATCAATAAAAATGAATGAACAAATATATATATGAATATAGAATAAAATCAATCAATAGACAGGTCTGTATATCAATTACAACAGACTTATCCTAAATTGGCAACAGAAGTTGAGATTTTGTTCTTACCTTGTGCAATAAATGCAACCTGTCCACATACTGTCTCTCTGACGTCAGCACTTCATAGGCCACTTTGTGACTCTGATTGATAAAGGTGATGGTTTCCGCTGGTCTTTCCGCTGGTCTTTCCTGCAATGGGAAGTCAAGAATCATTATCTCATCTTGCGTGCCTCATATTCATCCAGCCAAGGAGCACTATATTTACAGTGAAAATCTTCTCTTTCCTATCCTACACTTTCTTAAAAATCATTAGCAACTGTAACCAGGTGATACCATTTTACAGTTCACTGTCATATCTTTTTCATGATATTACCTTAGCAATCATAATCATTTAGTGGAAATAAGGTGAAGGTATTCTGAAGCAGAAGGTAGTAATAAAATGCATTACCATGTATTTCTTGATCATGAATTAAACCTGCAATGTTTTTTTTTTAATTTCATCAGTACGTGGTATTCCTATATCATTCCAAAAAAAAAAATTATAATCCTTATCTACCCTCACTGTTCACCTTCTATGATTTATTTATATTCTTATATATCACCATTGCCATGACATTTATAGGCTTGGGTGATATATCTAGTTCTCCCCATAGCAACAGGTCCTCAACAGCAACAGGTCAATATAATACCTTTAAATGTTATTGAGTCTACAGGAAATACCCCTGTTTTCAGTGACCTTACAAAAATTGAGATCATATCATATCTCTAACTTTTACTTAATGGCATACAATCACATATCATTATAATTGAAAAATGTCTTGTCTATTTTTCTTACACTTTACCAGGTCTCCTATGAATGCTCCTAAATTAATTACTTCACCATCTATTACAACCATTACAAACTTATTCAGGATGTATGATCAAAATCTTTCATGGATTTCTCAGAACTCTTCTCCTTGAAGATTTCATTCTCACATTAAAAAATAATATATAAAAAACAGACTTCATAATATAAAGGAAGAAGGGTCGTAGTCGAGTGGTTTGAGCAATTGACTTGACACTAATGTCCTTTGGCAAGGCATTAATCTTCATTTGCCACACTCAACCCAGGTGAGGTAAAAGGGTACCTGGCAGGAATTAATTCCTTGAAATGCTGGAGCGCTGTAATGGCAGCTAGGCTAAGGCCTGGGTAATAGAATTTCTAGATAGAAGGTGCTATAGAAATGCCTATTATTATTATTATTAAGTCATATTTGAAAGGATGTTTCCTCTAACATAGATACTCCAAACTTTAAAGACAGAAAATATATTTTATTCGGGGGAGGATAATTAGGTTATCATTCTTGTTAAATGTTTACAGACAATGAGAAATGCAACATCATGGACCTTATACTGCCTAACCTATTTTTGTATGTATTTTTCTTTTCTTACCATAGAGCATGTAGATAAAGTCATGTGATAATGTTAAATAAATGAAAGCAATTGACAAAACATTAAAATACACCATGCATAAGGAAATGTCTGGCTTTACATGCCAAATTCCATGAACCGTATGTCCCACTTCAAACTATAATCCATTGTTATTTCTAAAACCTTCACACAGAACTGAAACCAGTAAGTAACTGATCAAGCTATGCTAGTTTTCCTTTGTATATGGACTAGTGCACTGTATGAGTATATTGTCTTCATGTAAAATAAGTAATACATTTTGACATATTATAGACATGTAAAATTTACTACATGTACAAGACTTAATGAAAAAAACAATAATAAAAAAAGATGAAATAAAATGAAATAAATAATTGTATGTTATTTACATATTAACTTGTATTACTGTACCAGCATTCCTTAATTTCTTATATTTTTACTACAAAGATTTACTGTATGAACCTTGGGCACTCTGATACAGACTCCATTATTGCAATGACGACCTTCGTCATTGCCTTGTTTTCGTTCACATTCTTCTTATTAATATTCTTACTTCTTCTTCCTCTTCTTCCTCTTCTTCTTCTTGTCGTCCGGAATCCCATTCGTTTTGCACATAGTGCTTGTTATTCCTAGTTAGGTACTTTCCTCAAGTCATTTTCCTTTCAAATTTCGTAGGCATCATCTCTAGTATCTCATCAAGGTCACCCATTTTTTCGATTTTCGAAATCACTCATGCATAACCGTCCAGGCGCCATTTTGTCCGTTTCTGGTCCATTTTAAGGCCTTTCTATCTTCCTTCCTATCTCCACTATCCTAGATCCTACAAACTTCTAACAAATTCCTCTAGATAGTCCAAGAGATGTTCTTTCATCTGCGACGTATAACCTGCCATCAAAATGCCATCTTCGTACTCAAAATTCAAATCTGAAACCGACTCCGTCAAAAATCTCTCAAATTCTTGAACATTTGACCCCTAAATAATCTAAAACTGCCATAACTTTCTCATGTAAATTCCGTTTCGTATTTAAATCTCACAGTATCTTTATCTTATAATTGCACATAGGCATGCAAAATCTCACGCTCCAATGGCTTTGCAAAACATAAATAGCGCCCTCTAAAGTTCTGGGAATTGGCTTTCTTTCTGTGGCCTTATCTCCATTATGGCTTTGCAGACCCGTACCCTTTTTTGGATTTAGATACTTGAGGATATGCCCTTTCCAGCCATATACAAAATTATATACCCTATCACTGACCATCTTTGAGAAAATTGCCCTCCAAATTCGCCATTTTCAAGAAAATTTGGAATAACTTCAACTTGCTCTAAAATGGCGATCGTTAAACATATATCAATGAAACTTGGCACAAATATGTATCCATATACGTGACAACTGTCTGCCAAGTTTAGTAAATTCTAATGCCCTCGTCGCAAAGTTATCGTCAAAAATGATGAATTTACTATGCATTATGTAATAGCGCGTTTGATGCGTGCAGTACGTTGCGCGCAAATGACAATGGTGTCAAACTGACCGCAATGAAGTGCCCTTTTGAATGATACCAAGTATGGTATATGTTCACACAGAAAATTGTGAGTAAATCACATTTGAACAAGGGTCACTATACGAATTTCGCCGAGTTTCCGCCCTATTATAACACGTTTCGGGTATGACGTCATTTTTAAAGTATGGGCGGCCGTTCGTGCCAAAGCACGCGTCGCAACATGTTCATCATGCACCAAATCCTATTAGTTTTGCACGCAGTGCTTGCGAGCCCTTTCTAGATCTCTTCCTCTACTCCAATTCCCTTCAAAATTCGTAGGCGTAGTCTCTAGCATTCCTTCAAGGTCGCTGAATTCTTCGTTCTCCGGAAACCCTCATGCGTGACCGTCCAGGCACCATTTTTCCCGTTTCGGGCCGTTTTGGTGACCTTTCTTTCGCCCTAGCTATCTCCACTATCACAGAAGCTACAGAATTCTTACATATTGCTCTGGATAGTCCGAGAGTAGCTCCTTCGTTTGACACGTAGAAACATGGCGTCATTGCACGCACATCGTTGTGACACGATTGCATTTCTAGTTCAATCATACTCTTCTTAAAGTATTCAGGAAGAGTGTTTGGAAAAGCTTTGATCACCTAAGCTGTAAGTCCACAGTGAACTTATTTATACAGAGCTGTGCTTCCAAAGGTGCAGTCCTCCTGTCAACAGAATTACCATTCCAGATCAAACACTTAAAGAGAGGTGGTGATACATGTATATTCCATTACTTTCACTTACAACATCCTTATTACACAATGGTTACCTTGACATTTTGCCCGAAGGAAAGACTTTTTGCTATTTTTCAATCACATTATCATTATACTATTTGCTAAAAAGAAAAAATTATTGCAAGGAATGATTACATTTTTAATTTAGTATCTTCTCTACAAAACTGGAATTTTAAAAGTCTATTTCTCAGTTTTCATGAAAATAGAGAAAGAAGTCAACATTGTCTTAAATAATTTACAAATTATTGTAAAGTAAATCTAGACAGCTTACATTTTGTCTGCTAAGCGCCAGAATAGTATTAAACCCATATCATTTTGCATTGAGTTGATGCTCCTCTAGCTCTCGGCAAATTGTGTTATAATCTACCAAAGTAATGAAAAAAGCTGAAGATTTGACTTACCTTCGACTCAAACTCTTCTTCACTAGGATCAGAATCTGTATAGTCCTCACTATATGTACTACCATCCTCAACATAGTCCGAGTCTATTGACCCTGTCTTGTCCAATGGGTCCTTGAATCCACTGGGTATTGAGGCCCCTCTAGAGCTTCTCCTGTGTTCAATCGTGACAGAAATCCCTGAATCGGAACTTAATTTTGATGAGTCTTGCCCTGAAGAGTTTCTTTGGATATCCAGTTTGTTGGGCGAGAGACTCGATGCAGAGTTCTTCCCACCCCTTCTATCCTTTTGCCCTTTACCCGTTACTGTAGTCCTGTCTGATTCATGAAGGTCCACAACAGCATAATGTTTGTCACCGTTGTTCATGTTCTCATTCGATTCAGACCTTCTCCTTGAGAACAGATTGCTGAACCCTTTGGCTCCTCCACTGCTGCTCAAACTACCAGAGGTAGGACTGAGAGGATCAATGGACTTCATACCACTGATCGGCTTCGCCATTTCTGGTTTCATACCAAAGAACCGCTCAAGGTTTTTGCTCTTTGGCTGTGGCGTAAAAGTTGCAGGATCCTCAAAGCACACTTGGTCGTACGTCCTTTGGTCTTGAGAAAGATTGTTGACTCTCCTTGTTGCATCAAAGGAAGCACCTATGCTCCTTGCCCCTGTCAGTGGCAGCTTGCTTTGTACCTTTGGGCCAGTTGTGGTTGTGGTAGTGGTGGTGGTGTTGGTGGAGGCTTTACTTGATGAAGAAATGCCCTGTTTATTGTTATTTAACTTGTGAGCCAGATGCGTAGGTTTCCTAGGAACTGGCGGTTTGTTTCTTCTGGAATCTGAACAAAATAATAAAACAAATTTAATGCAGAAGATATTGGAATAAAATTGAACCAAATTGAATCAGAACAATGAGGTGCACTTCCAGTTGGCATGCTGTAATCAGGGGTTAGTATCTATGGATGTCATCCAAATTCATTTGGGAATTTTTTTTCTTGAGGACCTCTTTAACATTCTGGACATTTTAGGAAGAAATACTTTATGCAGTTAACATGGCCCCCTGGAATGACAGCCTTGGTCTTACAGAAGATATAGCACATGCCCATATATGCCACATATATGTATCTACAAATAGATGTCAAGGAAACATAACATATATACTGTACTTTTAGACTTACACTCATGATGTAATTGACCCAATAAAAGATGATTCTTTAAGTTTTACAAATACACAAACATGAAAACAATAAAGATAGTTTTACTTGAATACATCAAACCTGTAATGAATACAAGTCACATTTTTCACTGCAAACATAAATGTGTATAATGTTGTGACTGAACCATGTATCCTTGATTTTATTTAATCAGGGCATCACGATCAGAGCTACCCTCGTAGCTCATTAACCTCTTGATGATTAATCTTCAGAATACCATATCTTACAAAACTGAAGCGGTCTTCAGCAGGTTACTAGGCCATATACTGTACTTCATTCACACACTAGCTTTATAAGCACTTCCAGATAGAATGCACGTACACTCCACACCAACAACCAAGAGTTCTCTAGCTTGAGTTTCCTCAAGCTGCCATCAATTAAAAAATACACTTACCAATATTATTTTCCTACACAAAGGCACACATTACAGCACATATCCTCTGTGACTGATTCTGCATAGTACATCTTAACAAAAGACACATGACAGCTTTCCTGCTTAAAAGGCCATAGGATATGGTCCCTAAAGCAGACTTGCAAATCAGAAACCAATGGAGTGCCACGCAAAATAACTTTTCAATTCTGCTATGAGAGAAAGGTCAGGCACACTACACACCGAGGAAAGTCAAGGCGGCAGTGGAAAATATATCAGATTGGAGAGCATCCGTCTCAAACCTTTTTACCACATGTCGTGTGCACTTGGCCGTATTAAAGGAAGAGAGCAGTACAGCTAAGAAAAATACAAATGACTAGGCATGAACCTAGTTAATATATGTAGGTGTTAGCCAATGATTTTAGACACTTCCTGAATTTGAATAACAAATCAGAGGTATTTGTGTCTACCTTATAATAATGTAATGACACCCACACAAATGAAGCAGACTGTACAAAAAATCTCTGTACTTTGCTTGAATTTCATCCCTTTCATCAACTCCTTTTATCAAAATAATGTTTGAAAAATATATAAGCTCAACAGACCTCCTATCACCTTCAAAATATATGAGGCTTCAACAATCTAAACATATTTTGCAGTAAAGTCATATCACGTGCATTTATAGCTGAAATCATCAAGATGTTGCAGATGCAAGGTTGCAGCTTTAAAGCTCAATTGCTTCTTTAAACATATATTATTAGCTTCTAGTGAAGTCTAGTTAGGATAGACTTCAACTGATATCAGGTAAATCTGTTTGCCAGGTTCAAGTTATCACAGGAAAGTGGTGACATGGTGAATAGCTTGTCAGCTCCAATGAATTACCCCAAAAAATGTCTGTCATCCTCTTTTCTGGATATTAGAAGGGTATTAAAAACTGACAGATAGACAGAAGATAAATAAGACATAGAAAGAGAGAGAAAGAGATATAGAAAAAGAAACAGAGGTAAGAGTAAGAGGTACAGACAGAGAAAGAAGAGAAATAAAGAGATTGGGACAGAGAAAGGAAAGAAATAAAAACAGATAGAAATAGATAGGGAGTTAGGAGATCAGATATAGTGACAAAAGAGAGGGAATCAACACAGATAAAATGACAGAGATAGAAAAAGAAAGAGATATAGAGACCGACATACAGACAAAAAAAAGATAAACAGAGATTATGACAGAGGAAGATAATGGAAGGAACATTGAGAAAGAGAAAGACTGATAGAATAAAATGGGAAAGAAAGAGAGAAAGATAGAAACATAGCTAGGAGAAAGAATGACAAACAGAAAGACAGACAGACAGCCAGACAGAAAGAGACAAAACAGAGCGACAGGGACAGAGACAGAATACCTGCTGGTGGTATACTCTGTCATTTCCCTGAAAGGAAATATGTCAAATCACTCCATGTACTCCTCCTGTTTATACTATGTCTAATTTCATCAAGGAACTTGGAAATGCAATGTAGTGAATCATCATTAAATTTGCTGATCTATGAAAACAATGAGAATCCAATACTCCAGGCACCAATGATTTTGAATTTAGAAAATAATCTTACTTCAACATAAGACTTGAAGAAACATTTTACTGAAAAAATGTCATTACTCAAAAGTGTGTTAATTTGTTTCATTGCATTGCCTACAAAAATAAAAATATTGATTTTATATTACCTCGGTTAATGAATGGTCATTCTTGCATATTTCAATGGACATGGAACTTTGTAACTCTATTTTACAAATGCCTATGATCTGGAAAGGTTGACAACCTTGTTCATTACAAAGCAATATATTTGCAGGCAAGAATGAAATTTATGAAAGAAAACTGGGCATCCTCAACGATGTATACTGTAAGAAAAAAAAGAGTCAATTTCTGAAAGGGCACTGAGAGAGAGAGAGAGAGAGAGAGAGAGAGAATGAAGTGTATCTGTAGGCCTGGGTATTGACTTGTTTACTTGGCTTAAAAACTTAAGAGTCTATAAAAATTGAATTACCCATGGCGTTAATAAAATTGACACCTCTTCCTGAATAAAAGTCTTTATCTTTACATTAAGTCCTTAACTGTCCATCTCATCCTGAGCCTACTTGAGTATGACACTGACACATGTATCACTTCCTCTGTGTCATTACATTACTTTCTTGCCTAGGAAAGCAAATGAAAAACGTTCAACAAGGCTAAATGCTCTTTTTTGTTGACCCCTCATTCAACATAAATTTGCTTTCTGAACTTATTTCCTTGTTAATTTTATTGGATTCTTATTATCTATTTCAATTTTGTGAATATATTGTATATTGTATATTTTTTTAAATGAAGAATGAAATAAATACCATACCACCAAAACAGAATGAGTTTACTGACATGTAGTACATGTATAATATATTTGGTCAAGTCCGAGGCTGTTTATCTCATATACTATGACTACACCAACAGTGTTAGTATTCCATGGTTGTATTATATTTGACAGCCAGCTATCCTGCTTAAACCAGAGGAGATATCAAGGATATTGATAATTTCAATGGTAAGTATATTTAGTATGCCATATGTTACTTGTCAACATATGAGAGACCTAAAGATCAAATACCTTGGACTCACCCGTTTTCAGTATTACACATTATGTTACAATTTTCCCTCAATAATATTTTAAGCCGATCTTTACATCAGATGACAAACTTAAAAATTGGGAAGGATATTTAAACAGGCTTCAAGGCTATTCACTGAATTTCCGAAATATTAAGGTGTTCATGGAGAAGTTTGTATTCAAACATCACTTTTGATCCATGATGTGTCACCTAGCATTATAGAATGCAGGATACTCAAAATTCAGATCATACCATGACGTATGTCACATTTTTTCTCTAAATGCATGATCCCTAGTTGGGATTTTTTGACTTTATATCGCATTAGTTCCTATGACAACAAATGGTTAATATCTACGAGGCTGATTTGAATATAAGATGAATTACCCGAGTACTGCAGGTGTCATGCATCAATGTACCGATGACATCATATTACTTCAACGGTTCAACCAACAAGTATACAACCAACAGATGTGACTTTTCCATTTCCGAATCAACGACAGTGAGCTATTAACACACAGCTCCCCCTTACTGAGGCTAAATTTCTCTGTTTCTATGCCTCTAAGAAATGTGCAAGGGCATTGTACAACATAAAGTTCTTCTCAATTTAGACCCGCTGAGCATCAATTTGGGTTATATACATGCATTTTAAAATGAAATTGCCTTACAGGTGAGTGAAATCATTAATTTACTTGTGGGTGACAAGTGGTTGCAGTAGTTTTGCTGTTAGAGTTTGCTTGAAGTAAATGAACGTAAGGAGAATATCATTTCTGCTGATCATAATAAGTACTGGTATAACCCCATAAAGATTACAAACACAGAGAAGGAAATTGAGAGAATATCGATATGAGCCCCTCAAATTGAAATCATGAAAAAGTTAGAAAATGCTCTCTAAAAATAAATATACTGCAAACAACATTTGAAAAATAACATAGAAGTATACTGTACATTCTAGAAAACAAAATCCATTGATAACTGAAGACTTTTTACACAGCACATCTGTCTAATCATAAACTAATTAGAACATGCAAGCTCTGCAAAGGTCATGTCAATTATCGATCATGAGGAACTGCCCGTTTAATACAAATTTAATAATAAACATACAATGGTCTAGACAGTGTTCTGACTCCAGTATCAATCATTCATTTTTTTAAGCGGACAATGTTCAGCAATTAATTCATCAATGTCAAACTGTAGTCATACCGTACTTAATAAGTTGATAGACACAGAGTGTCTTCAAGACATCACAAAATCTAAACCAAGGAAGTTTTCTTAAAAACAGGAAGGAAAAGATCCATGTTGCTTTGAGGACATACCCATCGCTTCAGGACAGAATATTTTGGTCACGCAAAAGATAGGTGAATTAGAAGAAGAAAAATTCTGTGGGCAGACAGAGGGAAAGAAACAGGATGTTAGTCAGCTTTCCATCATAATTTCTGAGATTTTTCTAGAGGAAATCCGGAAAATATGTTATTTTCCAGATTATTCAATGATTCCTTTGGAATTACGACTAATGAAGAACTTATCTCACGGAGTAATAAAAAATGTGTATATCTCTTTATATCATATGTAATACATTAGTAATAAAGTATCTATTGGATTAAATCAAATCATTAACTACACTTTTAAGAAATTCTTTGCTCTAGGGGACTTACTTCCATGGGTGAGTAATACCACAAACTTTGTACTCAAAGTATATAGGCCCTTACACAACTTCACCTCATCAAAAGACAAGCAGTATACATGCCATCTAAATGAATGAATGTTGTGACAATACATAACTGGGAATTCATGGCAAATGAACTTATCACATGACTTAGGAAATCCTCTTTGATACAGGTGACTTTGATATCCCACCATAATGGGCCAGATAACATAGTGTGTCGAAAGTCATGACATACAATGCCATGCATACAGTACCACTGATGGCCGGATGCACATTCAAACCCATTGACAACGGGTCCATCCCACATAAAGCTTTTTTTCAGATACGTAGCAGTATAAACCACAATGTTGTTTTTTATGAAGACGTGACGTGTAATTCGCTTCATATCTTATAACATAGAGCTCAGTAAATACACACAGGACCTTTGGTGCGTGCACTTGCCATTCATTTTTTTAAATAAATAGAACTGGGGGGTGTTTCACAAAGATCCTAAGTAGAACTTAACACTAAGTTGGACTTAAAAATTATGGACAGCCATTTGAGCCTTAAAATGAAATATATTCAAAAGCAGAAATTCAAGTATTTTATACTTTTTATAAATTCCACATCAAGAACATGAAATCTCCTTGATGAAAGAAAATATGAATGATTTGAATCAACATTTTATGCCTTTCAAAATAACTTTTACAAAATATTTTCAAAGATGCTAACAGCTTTTCATAATTGTTAAGTCCAACTTAGAGTTAAGTTTGACTTAGAATCTTTGTAAAACACCCCTTGGGTGTTTTTTTTGTTGGTGCCAGTTTGTCACGTAATACCTCAACAAGCATACATCCTAGGGGAATGAGAGAATCCAGTAGTCAGCAGGTTACTTGGCCCATAAAACTTAATGATCTAATCCAAGAAGAAGGAAATCATAGATTCTTGAAGAATAACTGAAATGCCCCACAGGATTTTTTAAAAGCTCATGCCGACAAGAAATACCCCCTTCCCGATCCTGTCATCCGTGTGCCAGATTGAAAATTAGCAATTAAGATAATGCAACAGGCTTTTATTAGAGACAAATGAATCATCTATGTACACTGTCAATCTTCGTTGATATCAACCCAAAATTTTCTAATAGGATTGAAAACTGGAAAATCTCTTTTGACAGCGTCAAAAGCATTGTTTTTTAAATACATAATGTCAGTTTAAAAAACTGAAGTTTTATTTTATGAACACTATTAAAAGCTGAATGAGTGCTTTCAACTTATCATATAATCGTTAAGAAATATTTTGACAATAACTGTGAAATCTTTATGTTTTATGTCTGATCACAGTCTTCTGTGATATTCTAATTGAAAACAAACAAATATGGTGTAAACTAAAAATTGGCATACCTTACTTCACGATGTTCTTGTACATTAATATGATATAAAAACATGAGAAATAATACTACATCATGATCTGTATATGCTTACAGACGGTATAGTAAATTTCAAAACAAAAATACATGTACCACACAAAGAAAAGTAGGAATATTTCAAATGATTATCAGGAAATTCACACACAGCCTGCAGTATTTCAAAAGACCAAAGCATCGATTGATGATTAAGACATCTTCCAAGTTGAGAATCTGTTTATAGAACAATCGTCACATATCTTCTTTCCATCTCCACATCTGCAGTCAGTAGTTGATGATGATTAGTGCTGAGACACACTTAAGAATGTAAACAGATATCTTCAGTTAGTCCAATTTACAGTGTGATTCCTACTATCCTCTGTCTGTAATTTGATTACACACAAATTAGATTGATGAACAATTCAAGCTGTACACAAAACAAATTTCAATAATTGGTTTATGCATGCAGAGAGCAGGAACTTACAGTTAGCCGCTACTGATGAAGGCACAGATCTGCTGTATGGGCCACGCATACCAACTGGCCTGGGCGGCGGCGGGAAATTGGGAACACTGGGAACACCCCTTCCTGAAGACATGATGGCAACCAAAATCACCTAAATCTAGAGAGATTTACACCACACCTGATCCCAAATATAATGGACATTGAGTCCTGATCCTGACTGACAGTGGAGGTGCCACACCAAACACGAGTTGATGGTCATACAGACCCCACATCACGAAATACAAAACATCCTGGATGTAGAGATATAACAACCTTTCAGCACCCCGGACTAACATCCATGCATGAAAAACACTTGTTGACGTTCATCTCATATACTCGAGCAATTAGCACATCCAGAACAGCAGCTCCATGCGGACTCCCCAAATGTAGGCTGTTTGGGGGAGACAGAAAGTGACACAAGAATTGTGCGGGCCGATACACAGAGATCGAAACGTTGCGTGATTCACATGCGCAGCATCTCTTACTCATGCGCTTGTCTTTAATGAGTGAGGGGCCAAGTCGTTGTTGTGACTATAGGCCTGTTCACAGATGTTCTGGATGAGCCTGTAGCGCTCGTGGGACTTCCTCCATTCATACTATGGCGGCACCAAACCATCACAAAAGTCAACTCCTCATTTGTCTTCACTGCTTCCTACTCCTTACTATACCGGCCCCCCTTCCCCGTCTTGGCAAACCAATTGCTGTCAGCATCCTGAAACAACCTCAACTGCTATACTGACAATAACTTAATAGCCAGGGAAGGAAATAGGTTTTGCCTTTTCAGGAAGACACTAACTACCCCCCAATCTCTAGGTACCAACATCTAATTACTCCCTTACATTTTCTTAACAGTTTTCCAGACAAAATGAAAATGTGCTACAGTTACAGTCCTTCCTTTTACACCTTTCCTCCAATTCCTTTCAAAACTGATATTAATTAAATTACAGCAACATTTTCCTCACTGTAAATAATTTAGTTTTCTTTTTTTGTTTGATTATTAAATGTACAAAAGCATAACTAATCGGAAAATAAAAGGCAACTATTTCTAGTATTATCAACGATATGCATAGTTCATAGTTTTTAAGCACACGTCTGTGGTTTATAGAAATATCTGGGGTTTTAAGGCTCTTCAATCTCAAGTCTCATGGCACGGAAACATTGCTGACAATAAATAAAATACATTACCACACCATAGCTTTAAGTACTTTATCAAGAGGGGTGGGAATCAATGGGTTAAAATATTTAGCATCCTTGTCCCAGAGAACTACACCATTGGGAACAAAGTACTACTTTAACAACTTCCTTTCTTTTCAGAAAATCAAACTTATTCAATAGGACTCAATAATCCGAGGACTGAACTTAATTACGCAAGGATGACTTGGACATGCACTGCCCACAAGATTAAGGAAAGGCAGACCTAGCTTACTCATACATCAGAGCAGGTAATTGGACCCTAGAGTAAGTGTCACCATTGTGACAGGGATTCTAATGATGTCACTTCTGGATAGTTGTATAATCACCATGACATAGTCAACATATTTCCTGGGACATGGTATTTTCTATCAAGAGGAAGCTGTATGGGGGACACTACATTTAGTTTTGTGCCACTTGTTTCAGCAACAATTGGTCAAATGTGATTTTCTACATTAAGCTAATTCCGAACTTCAGCCCTGGACCCAACACTATATCTAAACCTGACCTAAAACCCAATTGCAACCCTAACCCTATATAACCCTATACTTTTGATGAAATAAACCCGGAGCAACTGTCCCCTGAGGAAACCTTGCATCGATCACCTCTACATTCATAAACAAGCAATTTGAATTCATAAGATATATTTCCACAAGGTTTAGTTTCATCAATTTTTGGGGAATGTGGTTGGGAGCTCTAAAAGATTAGAATTCATTTTTTTAAACACCAAGTATACCGATTGGTATTTTTTTCTCCCTCATGTAATAATCTGGCTTTGCACAATGTAAGAGCTCTCAGTATTGCTAAAGAATCTTAAGCATGTATTCCACAATCATCTTCTAATAGAAGCACTTTCATGGAACTAAATTATAACTTACTTAATTTTGCAAACATAGTTTTACTCTCAGGTGATTTAAGCCAAAACCATTCTAAAAGCTCAAAGGTTTTTAATGGTTAGAACCTGAAACCAAGTGTCTTTAATGTTACTGTTTATTTGCTATGTGTCACAGTGTATAAAATTGATGACACTTCTATATACTGATCAGTTCCAAAATAGGCTTTGTATCAATGCTCTGAATACTAGCTGTCTAATATATGAACAATACCATTTGAAGTCATTAGTAAATATAATCACGAACTAACCACAAATCAATCATACACACCTCTTATGGACTACAGTAACAGGAACTTGTTCTTTTAATAAAGCTATATACCTCATAATATCATATGCTCACTGAGTTGGAGTTCTTTACAAATGCTGTTGGTTGATCTGTTAACATACTCTTAGGTTAGCTAGGGTTCTCTTTATTTTTCATTTTTGGTACACTTTAGTGTATTCATTAACAACAGCGAGTGTAAAACCTAATCTTGAATAAACAGGGAACTGCATGTAGTGATATGGTCTTGTGATAGTGTGTTCATTGGCCCATTGAAAAAGAAACCATAGATAGAATGGGAATAAGCCTATTGAAAAATCACTTACAGGTTAATAAAGGAATGTTTTCACACAATGACATTAAAGCAGTCCCTGGGAAGAAATAAAATCTACATAAAGAAACTTTATCCGATCCACTTATGAGTCTTGATATCTGACAAAGTCTCCTATGTTTTAAGAAAAACTCAGTATCCTTCAAATACAAAGAGTGCTGTTATGTATTCTGTAGAGTGATGCGTACAATCCCCAGTCGGAATCTGGCCATGTAGACAGGTCAATGACTGGTCAAAGACTGTTGAGGGTTCTTGAGGCCTGCCGGGGGCTTATGACACTCACTAGTGATGATGAACATGATACACATTCATATATGCACAAACCAACAGAATATATGTACTTTTAATTCTGATTTGCAAAAAAAAATCTATCCAAAGAAAATTTGTAAATTTTATTGAATGCAAAAAAACTCATCCAATTGCTAATTGGGAGGCAAAACTGAACTGATTAGTTATGAGGCAATGGTAGAGTAACAAATGCTTCTTTAAATGCCCCCAATTTATGTAAGGCCAATTGATGAGCATAAGGAACCAATATTGCAGTTTTGCCAATAAAGGTGAAAAAGGTGATGAGGAACATGAATACCACATGAATGATGGAATAAATGTTCCCAATAATTGCTAACATGGTATTAAACTTGATTCATGAAAATCTAGGGAAGATAAGTGGTGAATTTGAAAAAGTATGAGAAAGGGAAAAGGATATAAAGTAGCTATAGTGGAGGAATCATACTACCGGTATATATAAAGGAGCTATGAGGACATGACAAGACAAGACAGAAAAGTTAGAATATTGGACATAAGTGATAACAGAAGGGAAACAGGACATACAGTACGTGATCTGTACAAGATATAAGGAGGAAAGGTTAGGTAAGGTTGTAAGGATAAGTGAAAGCATCAACAAGTGAAAAATGAAGGAACAACCATAAAGGAGGAACATAGAGTGAAGCTGAAAATAATAACATGAACTCTACTGTGAGCCAGAAGGCCATTAACTCGAAGAAAGATGAGATTCAAAGAAGGATGGTAATGTCTTACGCCTGTATCTGCGACTGCTTATTCTGCTTATTCTGCGGCCACCACGCACTTTCTGCTGCGCCTTCTGGAAAAGCCCCTGAGCATTGCTGATTGAAAGCACCAACTGCCCGTCGTCAGCTAGATTGGGCATGGACCGTGAAAGGCGGTACTCCTTGTAACATTTACCCTGCAGGAGCTTGTTCTGACGGAGCGGTATAACGGAGGGTGAGGTGGGGCGTCGCTGGCTGTGATGGTTGTGATCTGTTTGGGTGGTATGTAAGTGGTGGTGGTGGTTGTGGTGGTGGTGATTGTCGTGGTGGTGCGGGTGGAGATGGTGACCGTTCTTGTTGTAGCTGGTCTCATGAATCAAATTGCTTTCCGAGTGGTACTCTGTGTAGAGATGGACATTATATGGAGTCGATAGGAGTCGATTGGAAGAGAGTGAGTGGGGATTGAGAGGCTTAATGTAAGATGCAATGCAAGAGCAAAGAGCAAGATTTGACTTTCAAATGCAGGCAAGCAGATGCTTTTGTGAAATGCAATGTGAAATGCAAAGTATAATAGAAAAGAAGGAGCTCATGCAGACAGGATGCTTGATTTATTTTGATTTTTTTAATACAGACGTGCACAGAGATTGCATCGAAACTGAATGAACTTACCAACAGCATATTGTATTCCCTTTTTTTAATGTTCACAAGAACTTCAATGACTATTATTCATACACGGAATACAAATACAAAAAGAACTTAAGTACCGGTATCATATATAGCATAATGTTCACATCATTTTCAAAGATTTCAGCAATGCAACAATAACTTTCTTTCTACATACCTACAGCCTACTTAAAACTAGTCTAGATGTACACAACACTTCATGAAGACTACATGGTTGCAGCCTTTTTGTACACTAATGCACAGTATACACATTAAACAGTATTCCCCTCATGAGGAGGGCTTAATAAGTTTCTATATCTTCTTCTTTTGTACATATTAATGAAACACAAGTGGAATTTACGATATCAATTTCACATAGCAACATTCATATTTACAGAGGACTCACCTTATTCTTATGACATTCAAAACACAAGATGACACAACAACAAAAATTTGATAAGAATTCAACATTCCAGACAAGTCACAGAGACTGCCCTAGCTTATATATAGACCCTTCAACTACATGTACCCTCTAAACCCGGACATCAAACAGAGTTAGATCAATACCAAAAAACTAAAGCAACTATATAAACATAGACCTGGCATGTTACCTAATCACAGTAAACACTACAAGATTACATGTCCCTTTTAAGACGTACAATCATTGCAAAACAAAATTAATTCCCCTATTATCATCTTTAAACTTTCCTATCATTTACTATTCAAAAAAGATTCCATTATCAAATGACAGGTTGATCTTGAAGGTGCTTTTGCTGAGCAGGATGTGAATTGTTTTTTTAATGTTTTGATTATTAAAGACTATCAACAATGATAAGGAGAGGACTTTGCACCTCACCTGTGAAGAACTACATAATAAGAGGTAATATTTGCTGATCAACATATATAATCGTCTGCTCAGGGCCCAAAGGGCAGTAATTCATATCATTTGAAACAAGTTTAGCTCTCAAGAGACAATGTCTTTCAATCCTTTTGGTTTCAAAATGTATTGACAAACACACTGAACTATGTAACAATCAAACAAACAAACAGACAATTAACAACACCAAGAACAAAATAATAATAGAAGAATGACATTATAAAAATCATGTGGGGGGGGGGGGGTAAAGAAAATAAAGACTAATGCATTATCTGTTTGGAGCAAGAATGGTATTAACTCACTCATTTCAGACATAGATACATCCCTTCTAGCTCTAAACAAAATATATATTGTATGTAAAGTGAAAGAGGAAGTTAGATCCAAAGTAAAGTCAGTGGAGTATATATATATATATATATATAGCGAAACTATAGACAAATACAAATTATAATACATATAACCCATTAGTATCGAATGGTATGTTAATATGCATTTGGTTAATATTAATAGCTGTACAGGAGTTACAAAACTTGAAACTAGATTAGCAAAGATAAATGGCTTACTCTCTGTCCTCTGTTGTTAAAATGAGCTAGATATGAATAAATCATTTGACACATGATAGTGAAGTGAATTAAATCTAGCATTTTGATAAGTGGATTCAATATCGTAAATATTGTAATAGTAAATTGTCATTTTGTTCTTTGCTACTAATTTAATGTCAAAATCAGTACAAGAAACAAGTATTTTTTTGTTTATGTTGCTCAGAGCATTTTACAACCCTTACATTTGTTATTGAACACATTATCTAAAATGAAATCAAAGTCTGTACATGGATAGCTGCACCGAGTAGGGCACTTAAAAGGTATGTTCTCTTGACCAAATGCAAAGTAAAGATCATAATATAATGATTCAATTTAAGATGATTAACCATACTGCCTCCTCAAACCAGGTGTTTTCCGTTTTAGCTAGGTCTATGGGGGTAGTCGAAAGATTAATATGAAGCTCCACTGACATACCATAGCAGAAATGGATTTCACAAAATATGACAAGGAGAACTTTAGGGAGAAATAGAACTTTGCAGAGAAAGCATTCCGATCTTCAACATACCTATTGTACCATGAGATTCAGTGGTTGGGTGAAGACCCAAGTCCAATCCAGGCAAAAACATTGTGAGTGCCCCTTTCTGACCGCCAAGAACTACAAATTCTTTCTAAAGATTGTGCAATTTTTATCCAGAAACTTGCTTTTGAGGAGCTCAAAATGTTGTTGAAGTTCTGACTGTAACACGTCACTCTAGCCTCCACTTTCAAACATTCATGATGGATGCATCACCAACAGCAGAGAAACTCAATGTTCAGCACCAACCACTGGAGTAACCACAATTGTTCTGTCTATTTCATTTTCAACAAGTAGCAAGGGGGTGAATATATGAAATTCCTTTGTTGGTCTTTGTACTATTGACTTTACTCATAACTTGATCAAATACATGTAACCCTAAGAGTAGGCCTACATTGTTTGCAAAGTTATCAATCAATTTCAAAACGTCTATTTATTCTTACCTCAGACAGAAACAGGGAATGTCCCTATCCTATATCATCCTGAGGGTGATAAAATTATTCCTATGTGGTAATGTTTGCACCCATACCTCATCAGTAATTAAGGTAGGGGAACAATTTTGTCAGAAAACACTTTGTATCAGGGTATTTTTTCACATTAAAAATCCAATGATATAAAATCAAACCAAAGTGGGAGAGCCAGAAGGATAATTTAAAAAGTATACACATTGACTATTTCCCCCCAGAGCTATTTTTCTTAATAATTACAATACAATTGAATTATTACTGGTTGTGTCTTACAAGTGATTTTTGCCAATAAACAAATGTACAACAAAGAGAAGGCGCTATATTCACGTTTTATGCAGTTTTATATATTTGGTTTTAAACTTTCCCAAAAAGTTGTCTTAACATATAATTTTATAACATATAATATGCACAATCCACTATTCACTTTCTTTGCAGTTTTATCATTTGGTTTTAAACTTTCCCAAAATACTTGAGACGGGATGCAACAGTAAAGAGGGACAAATAAGCTAAGCTTCCAGTCTCTACACCCAAGTATACCCAAGTAAGTATTAAAACAGATAAGCACAATCCAACCAGACACAAAGACATTAGAGATGATAAAAATTACCATTAAAGGTGTATCACGACTCCATGCTTTCTTTATCTTTATGTGATTCGATATGCTGTATATGCCAATGCGTATATAAAATGATCCTATGTATTGATGTTCAATGTATACAGTGCAGCAACATCATATGGCTTTACCTATATATATCATAAACAAAAATAGTGGCCAAAATATTGTAAGCTTACCTCTATTCTAGCTGATATACTTCCACATAATGATTCATCAACAGAGAAATAAATGCATGCACCACCTCAATATACATGAGACTTCTGGCTTGTATGTTATATTCCCATAATTAGAAACCACTGCACTGCGAGCACACCAGGTATTGCACAATGAAGTTCCTCTTGAACAACTGTCTGGTACTACATGTACATACAAAAGGGAAATCCCACGATTTTGGGTTCTATTGATCGAGAGATAGAATGAAGCCTTGATCTCCATTCAACTCTGGCCTCTCCGTTTACGCAAACAACCAAAAGATTCCTTTGATGTTCACAATGTATGCCATAATGGCAGAGGGAGAGCAATCATTGCATGCAGAATCGTAGAAGGGAATTCCCCTAGAAGAGGCCGGGTAAGAAAAGGAGTCAAGGTTACCTTTAAATCAACTCTTGTCTTGATTTTATTCCACTTATTCATCTCTATCATTGCAATTCCGTCATTACTTATGCTGTCCTCCCAATGACTCTGTAGGAAACGGAATTGACGGCATTGACCAAGATAGTGCTGCTAGAGTGATTATCTGCTTCATGCTGAGAAAGGTCCATTTCCCTTTTCACAGAATACGGAATTTCCTGTAACCATGCAGTGACTGTGGACTACAAGCAGGCAGGTCTGGGTTTGTATACAGATAGATATCATCATGAATATATATTTGTATTCTACTTAAAGTTTTAATGACAGTGTTCTTATTCAACTTATCATAAAAATATCATAATCTACGTTGTTAAATTCTTTTACAAGTTAATAGATTATGATTCAAAAGTGAAACTAGGATTATATTGTCTCGGTAAATGACCATTAAAAAAAACTTCAATTAACCCTTTTGTAATCACAACTTCAAAACACTTTAACTAGACACATGGTTCTACTGTATTGAAAATATTAAACCTGCTAAAAAAAAAGTGTGCCAGTGTTTTCTCATGATTTATTAGCCTTACACTGTATTCATAAGAACCAAAATACATCTACCTACTCCTTTTTATTTCTAATTAACAAATCTCACATAACAAATGATGGTCCATTAAAAATCACAGAAAGAAGATTTATGGGCAAGTCACTTTCTGTCCGCCTTTTCTGAGTGTATGAATCTCTAATATTCCACAGAAGTTTTAATCACTGATACATCTTGATAAATGTTGTACATTATGAGCCTTCTAGGAGTGCTAAAGGGGGGGGGGGTGGTTCACACTTCACATTTTCCTTCAAGTTCTCATTTTCTAGAAACAATAAGGGGCTTGTTTTTGAAATCCTAGCATAGTCATGTGTTACAAACATTGTAAGTACAGTGTAACTTTTCAGAATGAACATCTGGAGTTGTTGAAAATTTAGTCTAAATAAACTGTAGTCAGTTGGTGATATTAAATAGAATTAGAATAAAACAGAGAATCTGCATATTGAATTAAACTCTAGTTAAAATCTAATACAATTTAATGGTCACTTACAAAAGTTTTAAATAATCTAAATCATTATCATAAACTTGGCTCATGGTTTTACAACCAACCAAAAGCTAAAATACTGTTATGGTTTTTTAAATGGATCAATTGGTAATGTTTGCATAGTAGAGATGAGATGTAGCTATCTTCAGGGGGATAACAAAAAAGTTGTCTTGAATTTTGGTTTACGGTTAGGCCCACCTTACTATCTTGACATTTTACTTTTTACTCACGCTTTTCCAATCATGAGAATCAAAAACCTTTTTTAATGTGACAACTTCAGGTCTAGACAAGCACGGCTCCTTATCGTTTTGCAGATTGATGAGGTGTAATATGCATTTACTCTTATGTTTCATTGGGACCATTTTTAGTTTATTAGAGCCTATAATTAGGAGCAGGGAGAGAGGAAAAACGTCAATGTGGCAGAATATAGATCTAACATGTGATTGGCCTTTTCTCAGTGGCGAGGTACAGGGAAGGAAAAACTATAGATCCATGAGTGAGATACAAACTCCTTTTAAAGGGATGAATCAATTTTTTTTCTTTATATACACAGAGATTAGTTGGATTGATACCGTCTGAACACAGTTGTGACGATGAAGCATGAAACACAAATTTTATTTTAATTTTCATCAAATAAACTTGAAAATGGTAAATATACAGACACGACATGGTCAAATTTCAATTTGAAAGAAGGAAGTAATGAAGACATATGTAATCATTTGTTTGTATTATAATAGAAAGGACTTAATTCATGCCTAAATTTGATGATACATTGTAGGTCAAAGTATTTATCTCTATATGGTAACAAAGGCCTTAATTTAATTGTAACAAAGAACTACGGTAATTGCCTTTTGAAATGAAGGCAATATTACTAAAATAAAAATCACACAGTGCCACATGTAGAACTGGTGAGCACTACAAAAAACATTGATTTCCCATATGTTAAAATTTGATATTAATTTTGAAAAACACAAATAGCATACACCATAACAAATATATAACTAAAGTTAATGAACACACTGGTTACTATACATAAACATTTGGATTAAATTCCACAAACAAACGTTCACACATAGTACAAAAAACGAATATCAATAATCATTGTTAGGCTAAATATAAAAATGACATTCAAAGTAAACCGCAAGTTTAGTGAGAGAAAAAGGCATACATACACAAATCTGATAAATTAAATGGATGAATCTTCTACTGCAGTATTCTACATGAATGTATGTATCCCACAAACCCACATAACAATCAAACTTACCACGGAGACCTAAACCTTGAAATTCCCCATCTTCTTCATCTCGATATTCCTCCTCCTCCTTCTCACCATCTAGAAACCCAAACTCACTCTTTTCATCCCAGAAAACATCATCCTGCAGATCTCCACTGTGTATGCTTAAGGTGTCTTTAAAGATGCATGCATGATATTTAGGAGGAAAAAATAGAAAGACAGGCTACATGCAAAAGCCATGCAAAACATAACAAAAATAATAAAAGCAAGCTTTTTTTAAAGATGAATTTTGAAAGAAAATAATATGAAAGCAAATCAAAGGAAAGGATAATTCAATAAAATGGTTTCCCTGCCATGTCCCTTAACTATTTTGCAAGCTTTTTTTTTATTTGCAGCTCGTATATCCACGGACCATGATATATTTGAGATCATTTTGTGTTTCCTTGCATTGCTTTGCTGATATATACACACCCTTCCACCGTAATGAAATTTGTTCAATACAAAGAAAACTGCAGAGATAGCTTTTTTAATCATAAGAACTAAAATAAAGGCAAAATCACTTCCTCAACAAAATCTCACTACTTTACTAACTGAAGTGAACTGTTCTAAAGTTTCTCCAGAATTTGTCATTCATGAGCATTACAAAAACCAAAAACATTAAACTGTTCTTTTCCTCTACAATTATACAAACTTACTAAACTTACCAAACTTACTATACTTTTTATCAACAAAAAATAGTAAAACTCACTGTAGATACGATTTCCATGGCATGGACACAAAACTACAATCTTGATTGAATAACTCGTCTAACGAGCTACTAACTTCTGCAGGTGACTACATATTTTAATTATATCTGTGTTTTAATTATATCAACAACATGGAGAGCTGCAAAATAACTTACTTTTCCTCAATGTCAACACATTCAATCCTCTTATGCACAGACCAACAAGAACACTGTATAGACTAATGCCTATGTACTTGTGCTGAAGAGGGATATGAATGGATACTTACTGTCATCAAGGACTATGATTCCTGACCATTAAAAATGATGGATTAATGAGTAACAATAATGAGATGAGATTATGGTTTCACTTGTGGTTTCAGTCATGGTCTAGCTAGCCAGGGGTGAGCAGGGGAAGCTAGCTGCAAGTCCCCCTGCATTATATTGGTCTGACATATTAAATATGATTTGGTAGGAATTTTGACAAGTTTATATTCTTGATTTAACAGTTTTAGAACAATGTTCTGATTATTTTCCTCCCCCTTTCTCCCCATCCCTTCTCCCTCCCCTTCTCTCTCTCTCCCTCTCTCCCTCTCTCTCTCCGTGTCTCTCTCTCTCTGTCTCTCTCTGTCTCTCTCTCCCTATCTCTCTCTCTCTCTCTTTTGCTTCCTGACTTCCTGCTTCTTATAATATAATTATTATCATATGCCCGTTGAGGAAAAAAACACCTTTCCAAGAAATTACACACAATAACATTATTCATAGATGGCAAATGTGCCATACTATTCATGTCATGAGAATGAGGAAATGTACCACGATATTTTCATCTTTTGGATATAATTTTGTTCTTCAAAATGATATTTTATTATGCTTTCATGCTTTAAAAAAAAAGATTATTAAACCATTATCTGTGGGGAGTAGACAATTAGGCATACATGTATAACATCATATTTTTTCTCTCCGGAAGTACTGCCCCTCCTCTATCTTTATATTACAAGCACCACTATGCCAATGGTTTTGATGTATATAGGATTTAGGGCCTTTATGCAGGAAAGTTAAAAAACCATGCACTCATCAATTTTGCAGCCTTTAGAAGGCTGTACATGATTTAGCAAATAAAACTAGCATTTGATCAACCCTACAAAGACAATATTTTAGTTTAATTTAATGTTCTAAAACTTGAGTTACTAATTACTTTTTGTTGTGTCTCATTTTTCCCATTGCTTTCTATGAATACTAACCCCCTGAATTAAAGACAATTTGATTTTGATATAATATGATTTTCAATATGCTCTAGTCCAAGTAATCCCAAGCTTAGCATTCACAGGATTAATAAAGCTTGTTTTAAGTTATGTAATTTGAGGGCAGGTCCCAGTTGCCTGATGACAATAACTATTACTGTAAATGTTCCCTGATTTTTTTGTAAATAAAGTTTACATGGAAAGAGTAGTTGATATGTTACTGAGATTTAAGGGGGGGGCTTTATGCTCATTAGTATAAATTAAGAGATGGAATCATTTGCATAACCTATTCCACATACCAGGAAACTTCAGGACTTGATTTGAAATTGATTTAAATAGTAATATTTATTGTAAGCCCTTTATGTACGACTACCATACATAGAAGGCTACTATATGTGCACAGTTGAGTATGTATCATCAATGTAGTTATCAGCATGATCATAACTGCTATCAATCATTATATTCCACAAATGTTCCACACAAGTTGTTTACTAGATAGAATAAACTTTTCCCAGGTTACTATTAGTGGCTCATACCCCCCCCCCCTGGTTATAATTAAATGCAATCTCCCTATTAAATGTTTTGATTGCCAGATTCAGTAAACTTCACATCATATATAGGCCTATATAATGCAAGGTATCCTGACATTCTACAATTCTAATACAATGATAATGTGCAGGTCTACTCTGCTTTTTGCAGGAAAAATATCATGATGCCTCATGACATTCGTCTGTATTAAGCAAACATTGTGTGATATTGCATACATGGGGAACTGGTATACAAGAAAAGCAGCTTTAGAATCATAACCTATTGTTTAAAATCTCTCCTCTGCCCTCTTGCTGGCCGAGACCATAAATCATGAATGAATTTCAAATCCTATGAAATAGTTTGAGAGGAGTCTGTGACACCTGCCCCTTCTCTTAATCACACACCATTAATCATTTCCTGAAACCTGATAGGGGGTGAAGAATTGTACCTCTTGAGCCAGACATGTACCTCTCGAGCCAGACATGCATGGAAGCCCCAACCAATGTAGGGATACGTTAATAAATTGCTTCATATTCATACAATAATTTTGTTTGTTTACTTGACACTAACACCTTCAAGGTGTGAAAGTGACAATGCTAATAGATTTTTATCTTCAAAGAAAGAATTGATTCAATAACTATGAGGTAGCATTTCAAAATTTGATGAAATGAATTTTTTTTAGAGAAATATTGCCTTCAGTCTTGTCTTTTTCAACTTTGGAAATAGCATTAGCTTCTTGGTAGAAAATGAGAATATCCTAACAATATTCAAAATAAGAATTTGATCATTTCAATTCAGCCTCTTTCCTCTTGTCTCACCTTAGTTAATAAAATAAAGTTTAAAATTTATCATCACAATTTGGAGCTCTTGATTGTTACAATATGTGACTCATTTTGTCTGTGAAGTTCTTGTGCTGTCAATAAACAGAACCCACAGAGGGAGCTCTTCAACTTTACCAAAACACCATGTTAAATCTGCTTTAATAGTTGGCTAGACTACTCACAATGTATCTACTGTACATTCTCTCACCCCACCCCACCTCTCTCCCCCCCCCCCCACCCCCCTCTCTCTCTCTCTCTCTCTCTCTCTCTCTCTCTCTCTCTCTCTCTCTCCCTCTTTCTCTAATCTTCTTTCTCTTTCTCCTTTCATCCATTTCTGCATGTGTTCTGCTAAGAAAGATCTCTAAATTCAATGGTTTCCTGCAAAAGCATCCTTTTCGAAAGGGGTAAAATCTCTTACAGAAAATGGGACAAAAGCAATTCTTAAAATGAAAACAAAACAGCACGGTTCTCATTCTTCAAATGCACATGCAAAACCATGGCAAAACTACAAGTCGCAAGCAATACAAAATTTATCATTAATTTTATTCAATTGTAATGAGCAATCAACTTGAACATTCCAGATGACTGTAATATGGTTGTCCTCTGACCTTCACGAACCCCTTGATTTTAAACTCTTGATTCTGGCAAAAACATATGAAGCTATTTATATTGGTCGTTTTATTTAGTCAATTTTTACTATCCTAATTTTGTTGTTGCAGTGTGTGGAAGTGTAAAATCTCAAAGGGCAATTTCGATCTAATTTCTACCATACCCCACCACCAGCATATTATAATTCATTTCATTAAAGCAACAGTATATTATTTTTATAGAGTGCAGCTCTAATTGCTTGAAATAGAATAATGATGCTTTGCTAAGTTAATGGATCAAAGCATAATTGGGGAACCAAATACAGATTTTAATCAACCCCTTTGATAATTTCATTATCTCACAATGTGTGGTCCATCAATTTGAATTGAATTATATAAGAGGCTACTGCATTGCTTGTATATTCATAGGAAATGCACTTGCATATTTTCCCCGACCGTTGCAAGTTTCAAACTCTTGGCACCTGTTTTCCAACTTCAACTATAGAGATAGAACATTATTCATCTCTCATCATTGGAAAAAGGGCTAAAACTTTGGGTGAATGATCATCTTGAAAATATTGTGCAGTATAGTGCTACAGTGGGGTTAAATTCTTTCTGGTTGGTTACAATATGCAAAAGTAATTGGTGAAGTCTCCTAAAAAGGAGACAGACTGTTAATGAATTTTGATGATGAAGTTCTAGCCAGGGGTGCCCCCCCCAAAAAAAAAAAAAGTGCCCCATAGGTGCAACCCCCTGTTTCTACTAATTATGTAACGTCTATTGCTTGTGACACTGTTTGCATTAGAATGCTGAGAGCATAATTCCCACCTGACAATAATTCTTACCTTCACTACTATCTCCATCTTCGTCATCATCGTCAACGTACTCATCATCCTCCTCATCATCACCCTCATCCATCTCCTCTGCGCTGTTCCCGTTACTCTCCCCTCCTTCTCTTAGATCCTTGATACTGTTTGTTAGAGGGGCCCCGGATTCCTTGCGTGCCCGGGCCACGATGCCCTTCCCCTCAGAGAGCTTTCGCCATTTCTCCATGGCGGGGGCTTTGTGTGGGGACTTGGTTGGGCCATCGTCGATGAGGTTGCACCGGGAGTCATCCCCACTATCCTTGCTGATAGCTGCATCGCAAAGAGAGAGAGAGAGAGAGAGGGAGAGAACAAAAACAATTGTTGAACAAAAGATAATGTAAAATGTTAGTAGGTCTACAGATAATTCATTGCTATTTTGTAAAAGTTACATTTTCTTTACAAAGACCACAAGCTTGTTAATTTATTTTCAATCAAGTGTATTAATCAGTTGACTAATGAATTCTCTAATTTCCATAAATTTCCTCCAAGAAAAAATGGCTCCTGTAAACATTGAGATAATGTCAGCCTTAAAAAAGAAGAATAGTTTTAAGTTGCTTGATAAATACTCCCCTCTACTAATCATGATACAACAAAGAACCTCCTATCATTCACTCACACATTTCCATTTCATACTTCACGAGTTATTTGAAATTTAATTTCATACACACTTTAAAAACAATAACAGGAGCACTAATGTTCTTGATCTCATTGAAATAAAGAGTTATCCTTCTCTTTCTGTATTTTCTTTCCATGACTACATCATAGATCACCACTTATGACAAAGATATTTTTTCCTTCTAATAACTGCTGTAAATTTGTCACAGAGCAAGCTCTGTAGATTAAGGGACTATTTCTGATAAAGTAAACAGTGCCCTCATAGGCAGTATTGTGTCAGCTGAACAAGGAAATGTTTTGATTTGACAGAGACGTACTTCAAAGTGTCATGTTGATGTTTGGGTCTCTCATGTGTAATTTCCTTACTGGTGATTGTGTATGTTAGATTTTAACCCAATCTAACATTGAACATTCTCTTGCTGTATACTCATCACAGCTTCTATCTTTCTTTCTTTTGATTAATAGAGGGTATAGCTATTTCTAAAGATCAATCTAGCTACAAACACATTTTTACCTTCTTGTCAATATTAATTAACGTTTAAAATGAAAACAATGAATCATGTATCTATCAATAAGAATAAGTACTACAAAAGTTCTGCAACCAAAACATTTCTAAGAGTTATCCCTCTTTGAAAAATTGAAATCCAATTATGTCAAAGAGATATGTATCTGCTATTGTAGCATGTCATAATGAGAGATAAACATAACTATATACCTCTTACAATCATATCTAACAATTACATAGCTTAGGATTTATATGTGGTCACTGTTGACACTATTTAATACTCATGATTATGTCCTCACTTTGTCAACACCAAAGTCTGCTACTTCCACTGCTTATTTGGTAACATGCAACATCTACAGAAAACCAGTGGTATACTCTATGCATGCATGAATTGAAAGGCAATTCATACAAACTGCATTTGTGAAACACTACACTTCCACAACAAAAGCGACATAATCATGCAAGTACTGACTCTCTTTCTCCATACAAATCAAGACAATGAACAACATATCATATCTGACACCACATATCCAGGAGTTTTCTCAAGTGCAGTGAAACTAAGAACATACAGCATTTTAAGTGGCAATAAGCTTCTGATCTCATTGCTGCTATTTTGATTTATACTATAACAGTAAGCAAGAATTAAAAGTTAAGAATTATGCAATAAAGAACAAAATAGTTCATTATAAATATGAATTACTAGTACCAGTAAACTAACGTGGCCATTGATGCTACATGTATATCATTTCCTTATTAAAAACAAGAAATTACACTTTAGTGATCAGAATTCTAAACATAAATACATGACCGTAATATTACAGTTACTAAGCTTTTATATACAGCAAAAATCAGTAAAGTTATAAAGGTAGCATTAAGGCATCATATATGGTAGAAACAAAGAACATTCCTGGTAGGCCTATAAGACTTTATTTATGAATATGTAAAGTTCTCTTGCATAATTCCTCACTATTTGTTCCATCCCGCATGACAGATCTAAATGTAGCACTTGACATCTGACAAAATGTTTTCTGTACAAGACTCAATTTCTTCCAATTTTCGCAACAACAACAAAATAAAGATATATCTCCAGTCAAAAGTTCATAGTGAGTTTATCAGGAAATGAAAAGATTGCAGTTACCAATGAACTCTGTAATGATGGAGCAAACATCCATGAAAAAGTTCAGTCAAAACATTTCAATCAACATTGCAATTAAAAACAACCCCTTGACATGAAATGGCAGTCAAATAACAGTTAATAACATCTCTCTTGGTGATGGTATTACAATATATACTTGACATCTACAATACAGAGTGCAGAATCAAATAGATGGTAGTAGGCATCAACCATCTACTTCTACTGAAACATTTCCTGTCATCTATAGGTCAATGTACATGTATTTGCATCTTTTAATTTTACATTAATTAAGATGTTTATTCTAATAACAATCTCTCATACAAAATTGTATCCCCCTCTTTCTCTCTCTTTTTTTACTTTATTCTGTAATGATATATTTTGTATATATTTTATTTTCATCTCTTGTTTCTCACTCGTTAACTTATTTTCTATTTTGTATTTTCTGTCTGCCTGCATGTCCTCTTCTCTTTCCCTTTTTCCTTCTCTTATCCCACTGTTTGTCACACCCCCAACTTTCTATATCTCATATCTTTTCCTTTGGTTGCTTATTCTATTATCCATATCTTCCTCTTGATGTCTCACCACATTTAGATTCAGGCTCTTTCTCTCTATCCCTCTCTCTCTCTCTCTCTCTCTCTCTCTCTCTATTTGTCTGTCTCTCTCTCTCTGTGTCTGTCTTTCTCTGCCTGTCTGTCTGTCTGTCTCTGTCTGTCTCTTTCTCTGTCTCTCTCTCTCTTGCCGTGTCTGCCTCTATCCCCCCTCTCTCTCTCTCTCCCTCTGTCTCTCTCACTACCAGCCTATCTATTTTTCTAGCCATCACAGAATCATTTTTAGATTTCCTGCTTTGCTTATTAGCCGTCTGCTGACAACCGAAATAACCGCAAGGTAGACTATTCCTACATTTCCAATCCCACCAGCATGTCTCCGATGTAGGACATGATCACTAATTGAGTCGTTTATATTCACTTGATGACAGCCTGCAGAGAATGCCTGCTCACAGAATTCAACATTAATGTTAATAAGAGGTTGCCCGCCACACCCCCATCCCAGAGGCAGCCGCCAATATTCGACTAGAAGCGATGAACGTTTAATGCGCTTCATGTGCAAGCGTACATAATTCTGTAATTAAAGAGTTCCTCTTTATATCTTTGGGATTGAATTACAAGCTCTGTTTCTTCATCCAGCATCATCATTCATCACCATCACGGCAGTTAACAACTACTTTCAGACTTCATGTTAAAATATATTTGATAGCATTATTTAAGAAGGAAAGAGATGCTTGTATTCACTATTTTTGTGATGTAGAAGGGGATGGACCCTGTCTGCCATGGAAAAAGAAAGAAACAGAGGGGGGGTTATATCTATAGAAAAGGAGAAGGAAAATTAATTTTAAATGATAGGGCAGCTTCCATACCACGTAAAGACCAATTGTTACAATTGTTTAAACAAAATAAAAAGATGACAAAAGCTGTATTAGACTCAAGAATATAAAAACACAGACAGAAAGGGGTATCTCTACAAATGTAGAGGCATGCAGATTTAACCCCCACCCCCCCCCCCCTCATGTCCTTTAAAGAATGAGACATAGTTTTCACTAGGCAAGTAGTTACACTATCCAGAACATAGTGACTACACGCTACAGATCCCAGCCCTACAGGTTTTAAAAAGAAACTAAAGGGTGGGAGGCCCTAATGGCTAATTCAATCACAATAACAATCATCACACTCTCCAGTGGCAAATCCAAGGAGACAAAATGACTACATTTACCCACTTTTAAACTCTATCTAGCATATATCTTTACTTTTAGTAAATACACCAAAAAAATATTCACCCCTAAAGACACCTGAAAATGTTAATACCTATTTCTTATTTTATTTTTTTGCCTGTTAAAAACTTTTTTTGGAATTGACTCCCCCCCCCCCCCTCCCTCCCTATACAGAATCTTCACCCCTTCATTCTTGGTGACCCAAACATGCTCTATGGCTTACCACTAGGGACCATGATGATCATGAGTAGTACACATGACATTATTAAATCCCACTTCTCTTGGAAGAAGGGAAGTGAAGAGGGGTATGAAGGGTACCATTTTGGTTAGAGGTGACCTTCCGTGCAACCTTCCGGGCAGTTTCGTCTCACGCATGCAACCCAGAAGTGACACGGAAGCTTTGTTGTGAATCACAAACAAATCAAAGACAGCCCTCTTTACAGATACAAGTGACTATCAGTCACCATGACGATGCCGCAAACAATCAAGCAAGCCATTGATGTATGGTGATTAACAGAAGTTCCTCTTACAGCGAAAATCATGAGCCGAAGCTTTGAGAAGTGAATCACAAAAAAAAGAATATTTGTTTTCAGAGGGAAGACTGTAATTTGTCATGTAAATTTGATTAAGCTGTCATATTTTCCAGATTTTTTTTTTCTCAGCGGCTTTCAGAGTGCCAATATCTGAAACCTTTGTCATCTGAAATGCAGCAAGATTAAGTAATATCATATTTACAGCTTGGGCAGTCTTATTACAATACACTATGAAAAACAAACCAATCATTTTATATTTGTATCACAAAACTATTTCTCATCAATGTTTTTTAATTTGTTAGAAATGCAAGGTTTAAAACACTTAAGATGGAATATTTGTAATGTATACAGCTTGCATGGATTATGGCAACCCTTCAAATTTAACAAATAGAGTCCCAAATACTACAGTCATGCTTACAAAAATGTTAAACAAAAATTTACCTTCATCTGCCATGAGTATCAATCAGCAAAAACAATAGGCATTAATCATCATTGGGTTTGTACTGTGTATACAAAATTCCTTGCATATTAATTACCCGTTTTCCAGTCTTAATAGGCTAAAAGACAACCCATTTAACACGTGTATGTAATAGTTTTACACTTGATATTTTAAAATAAACTAAAACCCTGAGGAGGAACTATAATCTTCAGAAATACAGTATGGCATAGGGTTATTATTTGAGGGGAAAACAAAAGGCTAAACAAAGAAAAATGTTGCATGGAACAAAAAATGCATTCAATAAAGCAGAAGTTGACAAAGAGCCACAGTAAAGAAGGAAGTACGAGTAGGCATACTAATTTACTAATTTTAGTTTCACTGAGGTTTATAAAACGTCTACAGTTTCCTTTTAAACTAATATCTATTAAATGAATTACCCCCTTATGCTGTCAGAGAGCCAAGATCAATTGCTTTTACTATTGTAATATCTCTATACTTATAGTCTGGCACAACGTGTGATCACATAAAAACTGAAAGTAGGATACTTAGCTTCCTTTGAAAATAAAATTATATCAGTTGAATAGATACAAATGGTAATACTCCATGTCTGTAATGGGTTTGTTCTCATGACAGTGAATTTGTGACTATTATGCACTGTCTGTGTTTTAAAGGTAACATCCCTGTATTCCCATTGCACATAGATTGAGAAAAAAAATGATTACATAACTTTACGAAAAAGAAACATTGTTAGGTGTCATGATTTTGTAATGATCACACCATCCATATCAGTTTAATAAAAACATTATTTTCTAACATCAAGAAAATGAGGTAAATGAGAAGGAAGAGATGGGGGGCTGTGTGACACCAGTTGATTCTTTATTTCAGTGGTGTGGCATGGGTCGACCCTCTGAAGGGCACGAGGGGGGGGGGGGGTGGTATATCAGAAATAGAAGGTGGATGAAATGGCAAAGGTAAAGGGGTAGGTATGGGTTGGTATAGTATCATAATTTCTTTCTCTCTATTCGATCCTCTCTCTTTTCTTGTTCATCTCTTTCATTTTTTAAGGGGGGGGGAGATATCCTCACCTACATCCATTATCTATAGCACTGTCTGTATTATGCCCATTTTGCCAAATTACTCATAGACTAAAAGTAGGAAAAAGACAATTTCATTTGGTTGACATCATATTACATATTGACAATAGCACACTTCCTTGCAATTTTACAATAAAATTTTGGCTAAAAATAAATTATTCTGATTGGTGCTGGCTGCAGCATGGGCCCAAATATAGATATCATCTGTTGAATCCCATCTCAATTACTGATAGATTATTTAGTCAATGTCTCTAGATTGATTTGGACTGGAAAAACTCTGGCAAGGATCCATAAATCGAAATCAGAAGCATTTCATGCAGCTATTGCCTTTACAAGAGCAATTAAGCCTGAAGTTCATATGGCAAAGTTAAACCATAAAGTATTGATGTGATCGGGTTGGCACTGCATGGCCTTGGGTACAAGTCCCCCCAGTAAACCCTATCTAACATACGTTAAGGACACATGAAATACAGAAAATGTGCCCCTAATACCTTTGTTACTTTTCCCCCTCTTTTTTGCAGCAAAAATGACCTATGAAGGTACCTGAACATGACCATTTTTTCCTCCATTTAAAAAGAAGGGGTGTTTCAAAGTTTTGCTTTTCTTGTACCCCCTTCCCCCACAAAGAAAACTAGGATCTACCAAAAGTTGACTTCATGCTCCATTGCTCAATGAAGGTAGTATCATAAACACTCTTATTTAGTGGCCCAACAACTGATTAAAATAAATTATAGCATCTGTCCATCAACAAGGAGGGTGCCATGACACCTTGTCAATCAGTTTCCATGGAAACCTGATGAGATAATCTGTAAGCTCTGGGTGTGGCATGCCGATTAAAGGTGTTGGCATTCAATCCTAAACTATTCCAGGGGGTTCCCTAACTCAGCATTCCAGTGTGCTTAATGGCAAAAGAAGTGAAAAGTATGTCCTTTCTTGATGAACGTTTGCTTGGGAGTCTAAACTCCATCACACTTACTGTAACACAAATATTCAAGAGTTATGAAAGTAGTTTGCCTCTAGAGAGATGAGTGTGTCCATTTTGGATGAACTTTCGTAGAGGAGTCAAAAGTCTAACGCACCTTCCATGACACAATTATTCAAGGGAGTGCTATCTGTACTATCTCTAAAATACAACAACAAAAGGACAGTCTAGAGTTATGAAATATGAGAGGGTAATCATGAGGGTAGTTTAGAGAGTAACATTGACATGATTGATGGTTACATTTCTTTTCTTGTTCTAATATTTCAGTCTGGATGATGGATGGCTGAGGGCAGAGGAGAAATAATTGTGAAAGACATAAGGTCAGTCGCTATTAACATTACTTGAGAAAGAGTCAAGTTATGATTTCAGATAATATTGATAAAATACCCAAATGTCTCTGTGGTTTAAAATTGATATTAAGTGGGATGTTGTGGTTCAGGATTTTTTTCTTTTATTGGTAAAGTTACTGGTGCTTTGAGACTGAAACTTGTTGGAAGGTGTTGATTTCAAAATAGGAGAGTTTAACACCGTTTTCATATTCACTGCCGAAAAGCAAATTCATTCTGGATTATTTAAGTCCAGACCAATAGATCCACACCCCAAATCCTGCTAGAGTTCATACTCACAGCTATGCCCATTCGTTTCCATGGTTTCTGCGGCTTTCTTTCCTCCCTTAGTTAACATGGCGATCAAGGCGCGCCAAATAAGACCTTCGACGCAAAGCATTTAGTCAAACGTTTTGAAATATATTTTAATGAACTAACTCATTTCATATCTGTGTTCTGAATCAAGAGATAATAACGAGCTTTCAAAAACAGGACGGTAGGCAAAGAGTATGATAAGATAGAAAGGGAAATTAATGATATAAAGTAAAACAACATAAGAAAATATTTAAAAGAAATCAAAAAAGGATAGAAACAAAAAATAACATTAGTTAATATAGAAAGTGAAGTTATTGAGCAAATAATTACCATTGGTGAAAGGGATGGGACAAACTATCACTTCCGATGCGATCTGGATGTCGTATACATTCAGATCGATATTGAAAGTTTGCCATCGCCTGAAACCAAAAGGTGATTATTTGCTTTATATTCCACTTCAGAAACATTTCACTTCTTTTATCATTTTAATGTGAACACTTGTTCTTACTATCTAATCTGATCAATGTTGCAGCTGTTCTTCCACTATTCACAATAATGGAGGCCTGTGGTACCCTACTCCTCAAATTATTGACCCAGAAAATACAGAAATAATTATTTTTTTGAATATTCTTTTTGAGTGAACACTCCATTATCTGCATTTATGCAAGCTTGTCCAATGTGCAATCTTGCAGGATGATCTTCCATTTTTGTCACTCTGTAAATTTACTCACAACATCATTCATGGGAATCAGGTGTCAAATCTTTTCTCAGAAAACATATTTAGACATTTTTTTTAAATATCACATTCATAAATTAAGATCAAATTCAAATAGTGACTAAACAATAAATTACTCTCCGACAAAATAAACTTTACGATGTACAAAGAAATCAGAATTAGATGTGGAACTAGTCTTTTGCTCAAAGCTTTATAAACTAAGGTCTTAATTCTAGTACAATCATTAGATGAGTTACACATTAATTTTTCTTCAAACATCACCATACCATACAGCAATAACAATTTAAAAACTAGAAATGCAATCGTGTCACAACGATGTGCGTGCAATGACGCCATGTTTCTACGTGTCAAACGAAAGAGCTTCTCTCGGACTATCCAGAACAATTCGTACGAAGTCTGTAGCTTCTTTGATATTGGAGATAGGTAAGGCGAAAGAAAGGCCTCAACAGTGACCTTGATTGGATGGTAGTGACTATGCCTACGAAGTTTGAAAGAAATTGGGATAGGGAAAGAACCTAGAAAGAGCTCGCAAGCACTGCGTGCAAAAACTAGCGGGATTTGGTGCATGTTCGTCGTTGCAATAAAGATCGTTCTGGGAGCCAAAAGCGTGAACCCGATATGTCCCATAGACAATGCGTGTAATGCATGGGCGGAAATCTACAGGATCTGTACTATGACCGGGGTTAAATTGTTTTTTCTCTCTCTCTTGATGTCTCTTTATGGGCCGTATTTGGTATCATTAGAAAGAAAATTACATGGTTGTTATTGTAAACCATTTTTTTTTTCTATGATAATCCTATCGAAACATGTGATGTAAAATATATTTATAGTACAAAATGGCGTTTTTAATGGCCCCCTTGACCAATTAAAAAAATTCGGCCACGAGGTGCCCTGGGTACTGCAACTCGAAATGTCACTGCAAAATTTCAAGGAAAAAAAAGGATGTTTAGGGGGCGAAAGAAAGTCTGAGAAATGACGTCATAGCCGATACGTGTTATAATATTGGGCGGAAACTCGGCGGAAATCGTATAGTGACCCTTATTCAAATGTGATTTACTGAAAATTTTCTGTGTGAAGATATACCATACTTGGTATCATTTGAAAGGGCACTTCATTGCAATCAGTTTAACACCATTGTCATCTGCGCGCAATGTACTGCACGCATTATAGGCGCTATTACGTAATGCATAGCAAATTCATCATTTCTGGCGATAACTTTGCGCTGACATATTCGAATTTTACCAAACTTGGCAAACAGTTGTCACGTATATGGATACATATGTCTGCCAAGTTTCATTGATATAGGTATAAAGATCGCGATTTTAGAGCAAGTTGAAGTTATTTTGGAATTTTCTCGAAAATGGCGAATTTGGAGGGCATTTTTCTCAAATTTGGTCAGTGTTAGGGTATATAATTTTGTATATGGCTGGAAAGGGCATATCTTCAAGTATCTAAATCCAAAAAAGGGTACGGGTTTCCAAAGCCATTATGGAGATACGGCCACAGAAAGAAAGCCAATTCCCAGAACTTTAGAGGGCGCTATTTATGTTTTGCATAGCCATTGGAGCATAAAATTTGGCATGGCTATGTGCAATTATGAGATAAGGATAATGTGAGATTTAAACACAAAACGGAATTTATATGAGAAAGTTATGGCAGTTTTAGATTTTTAGGGGTTCTTTTTTCAAGAATTTGAGAGATTTTTGACGGAGTCAGTTTCAGATTTAAATTTTGAGTACGAAGATGGCATTTTTAAGGTCAAGTCATCTGTCGCAGATGAAAGAACATCTCTTTGATTTTCTAGAGGAATTTGTTAGAATTTTGTAGGATCTAGGATAGTGGAGATAGGAAGGAAGAAAGAAAGGCCTTAAAATGGACCAGAAACGGACAAAATGGCGCCTGGACGGTCATGCATGAGTGATTTCGAAAATCGAAAAAGTAGGTGACCTTGATGAGATGCTAGAGATGATGCCTACGAAATTTGAAAGGAAATGGATATGATGAAGGCACCTAACTAGGAATAACAAGCACCATGTGCAAAACGAATGTGATTTCCGGACGATAAGGAAAACAAGGAGGAGAATATTAATGGGGCAGAATGTGAACGAAAACAAGGCAATGACGAAGGTCGTCATTGCAATTACCACATGTTTATACGTACACAATGGACAAATTTCTCAGAACAGAGACATTTTGGCATTTAGCCCATTACTGACACAGCTATTGTGCAACTCCAATAAAGTAAATTTTGAATTCATGAGTTTGAATAGAAATTTATAATAATATGGTCTTGCAGTGAGGGCATTGATGACATAACAGCACTTTGTAATTGAACTACGAGTGATTCCTGTCCACCAACATTTCCTGTTACGATGGCATAATTGCACATAAAAACACTGTACGTCATCTACCTTCCACTTTTAATGCATAGCACGTATAATCCTGAAGTGGGATATATAGATAAAGTTTATCTCCAAAAGGAAGATCAACAATCCATTTTTTTGCAGAAATCACTAAATAGAGCTCGTTTCTGAAAGTTCAGCGAGGACTCATAGGAACATGCAGTCTGTTGAAAGCCAAAAAGGGCATTGACTCATACCAAATGTCTGCTGCACATCGACATAATTAGAATTTAACAAAAACTTCTCTCATTTCTTTATTTTTCCACTGAAAGGAAAAAATGGATCACAATGTTTCCTATAGTCTAGCTATTTATGAACTGAAATATGATAAAAGATTTTGGGGCTCACAGAAACCTGGGAAATGTAGAATTCCCTGCTGAAACTACATGTATGTCATATGTGCTTGAAATGAACTCATCTCCAAAGGGTTAATACCATTAGCTACAAGCCTGGATATAATTGACACCCCAGAACAATCTGATTATGAAGTGGAAGGGTGTTCTCTAATTTGGGAAGGAGTAGAGTAGAGACAGGTGGTTTCTAAACATTCACCAGGATATACCTCATAAAGAAGTGCCAGCCCATGCCTACTATAGCTGAGGACCACAGTCATATCTGTACTGTTTTCATAATCACTGCCAAATAGGGTCGATCAAGTCCAGACTAAATTAGCCCACAGCAATATAGCTACTAACAATGGCAACATAACGTGATAAGCAATATACATGAATGTCATATCACTATCTTTGAATTGCACCTAAGATTATGCTACCTCTCAAACTATATACCTTGTTATGTAAATTAGTTTTCATGCTTGCACACAAGGTATTCCCTAACCCGCCCTTGCTTTAGGGTTTTTATGCTGTCATAACATATACAGCGCATCCACTTTCATGAATGGCGGTATCGTTGTTATTACAGAAACAATCCATATTATGTTATACCGTACTTGGGATATTTTACATATTAGGGAGCAGACATCAATAAATTGAGCAAAAATTATACCCAAAGTTGAGCTTATAAATACTAACCTTACAAATTGATTGGACACATGTACACCCTTATGTTGAGCAATTATTTGGCCAACATTTTTTTAGTGTATAATATTACTTTATAATCTAAAGGATAATGGTAATTAAGTGGGTTACAAGCTTGCGTGCCTTGAATTTAACTTCAGATTTTCAGTCCCTTCACAGCTAGGTAGGAAATATATAGGCCTAAATGTGGAAGAGCCTTAAGGGACATACCAAGACTAGAACCACAAGATACTGGGAAACCGTTACCCAGCCCACAGACTCGCACTTATCTCTTTTCCTTTCAGAATTAAAAAGATTGCAAGTGTGAAGGGCCTCGGGCAGTTATTATTCCTAATTAAATTTCCTGTAAAGGCCAGTTATACATTTGTAGGCTCGCACAGGTAATGTAGAAATATGTCAACACGTGGAGTAGCGTTCCAAAGACGGGAAAGACGACTATCTTGATTGCAGGAATCGTTTTTATTGCAACAAACCGTGCAATGACCAACTTTTTTGTCTATAATGCTTGATATTTCAATTCAATTCTACAGTATCATCATTAAATAAAAATTGCTCTAGGATCCCTGGGGGAGTGTGGGTGATTTTTTTTCTTGTATTCTGAGATCTATGCGGCCAAGAACTAAAACAAAATGCATTTTCTCGATTAAATAAAGCATTACCTTCAAAGGAAGTCAATAGAAACTCATAATCTTCCATTCAGATAATTATGGATGTAAACCTAGATTTATATCAATTTTTGTTTTAATCACATTTTTATTTAAAAATTATTTTACATCACTTATAATTTACACTCTGAACATACTAACATCTGTTTTATATTAATGTGAGTACATGACATGAAATCAAGTATTCCCAAATTTGATGAAATAATGTCCATACAAAATTGTGACCTTAAGTTGCATCTGAATTCAACTAAATTTACTACATGTTTACTTTCAAAAGTTAAAATATTGTACCTACATTAACCTGTAAAAAATTTGCTTGAAAAAGAGATTTCCTTAAAGAAAAGTATATTTTTATAACATTACAATTTACATCATCATTGACTTCTTTGGATCCTAGAATTAATTATGCTACATCTATATACAGTTAACAACTAAATCATTCATACCCCTAGTAAATTTAATGTTTTTTTCTTTTCGTAACTCAAGAATGAAAGAATGAAAGGTGGACTAGTTGAATATGTTTACATGTAAGCTTTTATATGTTACATTCTTAAGAAATGTAAGTCAGAACAAATCAATTTTTCACAAAATTGAATAATAACAACACTTGGTTATAGGTATGAATAATTTAGTTGTTAACTGTACATTCGTATGCATCAATCATCCTAAGCCAAGTGGTGACTGTCTACTCACCCCGCCCCCCGCCCCCTCCCACCCTCCTTTGCTTTTCCTGTTATCATTACTGACGAATCCTAAAAATGCATGCAATTCTAGTGCAGGGAAATCATGTACCGAGCATAGCCTTGAGTCATCCATTAAAAACCGCCAAAATGGGTCACATCAAAGCTACATTGACTGCCTCCGGAACCTTCTTATCATCAAACCTACTGTTACAAAACAACAAAATGTTATTTTCAACAGTGACCTACATTTATGTATTGCGTATATGTGTGCTCGACAACTGTTCATTATCTTCAGTCCCATCCTGATGACAAGAGAAAGGATTTTCCCCCATTTTTCTGTTCATTTAAAAAAGTGGCTACAGCAATTTCCCCTCCGACTAATCCCCCTCTTACGCACTAAGAGCCAGAGTTTGACTCTGTGCCAATGTTACCTAGAATGTGATCAGACCACTGAGGATGTGTTTGGCACGTTAACAGGACCGCAGACAGAGGATGCAGGTAGAAACCAGTGATGAGCATATCCCGTTTCAAACTTTCCATGAAATCATAAACAGGTATATCTATAAATTGCCCCACTACAGAACCATCTACTGCAATTTAATTAAAATAAAATGCATGAACACTGTTTCAATTTCTGCCGATTTCTTTTCTTTTCTTTGTTCAATTTTGTTATGCAAAACCAATAAATCTATCATTAACCCATTCAACAAAATAAATAAAGAAACAGCTGTGTGGTTTGTGTACTGCATACTGACTCTTTGTAAATATGCACACATGTACTAATATCCAACTAATTACATGTGTACGATACTCTTCAAGAAGACTTTGGCTCATATTTTATGGCAATTTTTTCCACTAAATCAATATATTTCCTGGTATTCAAACACGCTTTGGGTGCTCTTTGAAGTTTCTATTTGCATATTGTACTTTATCGGTTTTCATGCTCCAGATACTGCATAGAAATGTTCTCACAGTATCTGCTCGATATATTCGCTTTTAATCATGTCCATTCTCTAATGGGGAAATATTGTCTCTTTGGGGCAAGAAGGGCATTAACTCATATACTTCTAATACAGATTTAACACCTTTCTGGCTCTGAACAGACTACATGTATAATTATAATGCCTGGATTTAGTAAAGTAATGTCACTCTCAAAGGTAATGTTCCATGGTACCATATCATGCCACCCCCTACATATGTTAATGATGACTATATGTTCTACTTCCATCAAAAATTGAACTTCTGAAAAGGAAATTATTGAAAAAAATAATAGAGTGAAGAACAAAAACATTCAACTGCTACTCTTTCTGAATAGTGATCCATTTCCAGAGTTAATTGGGGATGACAAATCAATGATCTGTTTCAAGAAATGACAGGAAAAAGGGGGAGGGGGCCACTTACGGAAATTAGGATCAGGAAATTCACTCGTTAGATGACATAAATTGAAAGGTATTACTAATGGTTTAATGAAGGAAATCTTGCTAATATTGCCCTCTCATTTAAATCTATGTAAAGAATTTGGTGTACAGGCATCCACAATCTCCTCCTCTCCCCCTCCTCATTGTATATGTATCATATCAGCTACTGCCTCTCATCATCCTCATCTTTATCATCTCAATACCCCCCCCCCCCCAAAAAAAAAAAAAAAAAAAAAAAAAAAAACCTGGCCCCTCTCTCTCTCTCACACACACACACACACACACACACACACAAACACACATACTTAAATTCTTTATTTACATCTCATTTCCTCTCTACCTTTCAGTTTGGTTTTGTTTTAATTCTTTTCTCCCTCTCTGATTTAAAAGGGCCTGTGTAGAGTCCAAACTTGTTCTTCTGCAGCACTATATTTACATTTTAAAATGAATATTATAGGACTGTACATATTCAATGTATCAAAATTATCTCACAAATAACATCATGATCAATGTCTTTCTGAAATTACAGAACTCAACATTACAAAGGAAGTTGACATGAAGCTACTGATAATCATCTAAACTACCTTCAGTTTATTTAAACAGTAGAGGAAATGGGGAAATGGCAATGTTTTTAACAAATTAAATACTTCATGGCTACAGCAAAGATAATAAGGAAATCCAAAGCAATTCTTTTTTAATTTTTGGAAAAGACAAATTCCCTGTAACCATTAATTTCCTTTACATCCTTTGATTATATTGATAGGCAATAAAAATGAAAAGGAAAACCACAAATGATCATAGAACACGAAAAGAGAAAGGAAATGTTTTCATCTCCCAAGGCTTAATACTCTACAGTACTTTCATATTTAAAAAAACTACAACCATTTAGAGGTGTCTGTACATGTCTGATGCAAATGAATACGTTCATTACTTTAGGGCTTATCGAAACTCCACATGCTATGTCTTAATCAATGTATATCTGAGTACTGGAAACTTTCTCAAACATGGATAAAACTTTGTCTCATTTATATATTAGGGTAGCAAAAGGCATCACTCAAAACACTAGCAAAAACAGATAATAGCCAAGTATGTTATCAATTACTTAAGAAATATGCACTCTCCGGTTTCAATGTCCTCGCTTTGTCTTCACTGGATCTTGGAATATGTGAACATGCATATTATGTTCAGAACTGTTTGTACCTGTCTTATTTTATGTATCCTGGCTTCTGAACTGCTTAACAACAACATTATATGCATAACAACGACTGGTTCCTTAACCCTCACCTGTTATCACTCCCGACTTGAAGCTCATAATCCTCAAATTTCCTTCCATCCTCCAGCTTGTGGCACACTAGACATCATCCATATTGCACTCCAGAACATTCTCACTACTTATAATGCAAGTTACTAGTTCCATTCAGTTTAACACATAGTCCCACATATAAGTTCTCAACGAGGGCTTTGTATCCATCCTATGACTCTGCAACTTAAAGGTAATGAGTAATTACGCCTTGGCCTATATATTGCTGGAAACACATGTCGTACCAATGGGGAAAAGGTACAGCCTACTACTTCCACTTAAATTATTTAAATGTGCTCCATGTATGCACAGCATAGGCTCTGAAATTGAACTATTACCAGAAATGGTAAGCTTGAATTCATGGCTGAATGCTATTTTCAGATGATTTTAATTAGAGTATTATTGGCAAACACGTGCATGGATAAATGAAGGGAGCCGGTAGAGGTACCTTTTGCTTTTACAGGTAATTAATATTTACCTGTTTGTCAATCATAATACGCCTGTATTCATGTCAAAAATACTGGTTTTAATAAATTAATAAAATAAAAACTCAATTGAAATTAAGTGCCCCGTCAATATACTATACTAATCAGAGGAATATCCTTCCTATTCTTACTGGTATTTATAACTCCAGTAGATGTAGGCCTATATGATTTGTTAATGTTCTGGTTTCTCATTTTAGCTCAATACTACTTATTTATATAATAATGATATTCACGAGCTGTAATTGTCTCACCTCCCCCCCCCCCCCCCATTGCATTCCTAATTGATACAGATTCTCAGATGCCATAGACACCACTGCTTTTGACCCCAGCAATGTAATACCCATTTTATACAATAATGCAATATCAACACATTGCCTACAGAATTTTCTCAAGCAATGGGTTAAAAAATAAACCAAGTACGACAAGTACAACAAAACATCAACTTGAGATATCAAATTACAAATCTTGACACTGGGGATAAAAAAAAAGTTTTTAGCTTTGATATCTTTTCCCACAAAACAACAATCTTCATAATGAAAACATATAAGAATGACGTCATGAACAGAAATAAACTGTGCATGGTAGGTCAAAGTGGGGGGAAACCCCTTTCCTTCTTCAATGAAAACAACAAAGCTGGAGGAAGCAATGGTTGAATAATCACCACATCTTCTGCTCCTGAGTGCTCCTCATTACCCTCGTAAATCATTTTAGGGTTATGATAACAAGAATAAAAGCTAAGCGGAACATGATCATTGGAAAAATAAGATGTGAGAATACATGCTTGCATTGGTTCATTAGGCAGCTTTACACTAACGCTCCAGGACCTGGGGATAGAATTACTTGAAAGTAGTATCCATTGACAGTATCATGGAGACGTCTGCACATTAAAACTCTTGCAATATTATAATAAATATTTTGTGTGTAATTGGGGGGGGGGGGGATTTTTCTGTAATATTATGAATTCACTGTAACATTACAAGATGAATAATGTACAACAAGCATATATTTGCTATATATACATGTATGACAAGATTCATTGATGTACTATTTCATGACATCATCAGTACCATATACCATCAAAATGCCACAAAGCTCCAAAGGCTCATAATCTTAATGGTAGTCTCACATTACATATATAGTTCCTATTTCCAATGAATGTTTATCTCTGAATTACTGATCTGTATGCAAGATAGCAAAGCTGCAGATTTAAGAAATACAGAGAATAACAGGAGGAAAATGCACGATGTTGAAAAAAGTTGACAGGCAAGTATTTCTTAGTACACTGGGGTATGGTAAGTACAACAATGTCTATTTAGAGCCAGAAGGGCATTAGCTCTGTGTTGAATTAAATGAGTTAACATCGCTCTGGGTCCAAACAGACCATACAACTGTATGTGTAAGTTTAAAGTAAAGGTGTTTGGTCAAAGTTGTTAAGTCATAAAACTGCATGGGGGTTATCATTGCTAAACATCTTTTCCATGTAAAGCCACAATTTTCATTACTGCCTGTTATAAAATCACCAGAGACTTTAAAAAGCTCTATAATGAAAAGAAGGGGCTGATAAAATGCAAGGTCATAAAAAAAATTCTCCATAAAAACTATGACTTACTCCATGGCAATCCCATAAAACTTTATAGAAGCCTTTATGGAGTTGAAATAAGATTTCATGGAATTTCAAAGATGTATTGTGATAGATTGAAAGTACTTAATCTGTTTTACTTATAAAAGCTAGAAAAATTATAGTATAAACAAAGCTTTTCATAAAATACCCAACAAGATTTACAGATCCAAAAATGATCAAAATTACAAAATTTAACAAGAGCAGTTCACAAATTGATATTTTAAGTGCACATGATTCTATCTAATTCAACATACGAGTCATTTTTTTATATACTTATCGATTTTGAACAAGAATGTAATTTAACTCTCATGCTCATACAAAGACATGAACCATAGAGTAATAAATCACTATTTGATTTGTAATACACATTTATGCCACTACACTATTGCACAATATATTTCAGCTACACATTAAGTAGCAATGCCCTCAATGTTCTTTTTATTCCCTTAAATTGCAGAGACTGCAATGGGGGCCCCATTAGGCACAGCCTTCCCACTTTTCACTAAGGTCAGATTCTAGCACTGTGCCCTAATTGGCAGAGTTAACATGCACCCTACTTGTACACAGATTGTGGTGATCAGTACACCCCAAATCTACTTAAGATGTGAACTTTGACCTTTCAGAATACTTTATAACATATATTGTAAATACAGATCTATTAGGAAGCCATGGTTCTCTGTGATTATCTGACAGTTGGGGGAAAGGAGGGGGGGGGGGGGAGGAGGGGAGGGAAGGGGGCACATGTCTTGAAAATTGCTGACAAACAGAAAATGGGAGGTTCATATACCTAAACAAAACTGTTGAAAAGCAATTCATATGGGAGGGGGCAGGCTATAGTACATATCAAGAGGGAGGGTGCACAAGTCGAACTGAATTCTTTTTCGCTTGTTAGATAATAATATTTGCTCGCGTGCGTGAGGCAATCAAGGACCTATCTTGTGTACGTGATCACACATCAACCAAACTAAATAGGACAAACCACTAACGCAAACTAATTTACATAAGACGGAAGTTGATGACTTAATTCTTTCTTTGGGAGAGCTTAGATGGTCTCAAATGGCCAAAATTATCTTTCTACACAATCTCGACCCATAATTGGCTTCTTGGCACAGGGGCTATCCAGAGCACTTACACACTTACAAAAGAACAACCATGGATCGGGATGAAGGGAGTTTACCATAAAGAAAAAATAAATGAAATGAAATGACAAAACATTTTTGAAAGCCTTAAAATAGATACCCTAGAGACATGTTTATAGAACCAGGCTCCTCCCTATTTAAACAAGTAATCATGATTAAAAGTTCATTTGCAATTTGGTTTCATATCCTCTATCATGCAGTTTTGCCTACATGTACAATAAATTTTCGAGGACGTCGATCAATTACATATACATGTATGTGCCCCCCCCCCCCCCCAAACATCAAACTCTGGCTATGGGGCCCTGCTGATACCAACTGTATCTTGGGTTGAATAGCAGAGTTGGTCAGCTGTAAATGTTTCAAGATCAATCATGTGAGAAGTACTAGGACAGACACACTCCATTCAGATCCCAAATGAATGTCAACTCTGTAGATACACAAAGGATTAATGGCGTTTTGGCGTGCATGGTTACATCACAATCAAAAACTGCTTCACAAAGAAGGGGTAATTTAACAGTATTAAAGGTAGAGATGGAGTTGTTCCTGGTTGGCTCCTTTCAAATTTGTATTTTTCCCATTTCATGTAAAGTACTTTCTATCAAAACTTTACAATCACACAATGAAACTGAAGTAAAGTACTTTTCATTGATATCATTTAGAACAAGCAATTACCCTAACCATGAACTTTCTGTACAGGCACGGATAAGGAAATGTATCTAGCATTGCACAGGAAAGATGCTTGACTGATAGTTGTAATTATCAATGTTTCATCTGTAATACATACAGTATATCTACTGCTGATTTTAATCAAGATCTTATTGGTCCTCAAATGTAAACATACATACAAATGGATTTTGTTACAAAGTGTCAGCAACAATTCTTTCACATTCATTCTTTCACATTCATTCTTTCACATATAGATCAAAAGTACACATGTAATTGAAAGTTCTTTCAAGTACTTCAGTTTGAAAGTACAGTCCAGGGTTATGGAAATACTGCATTACACTGAGCGTTAAAAGTAAAAAATTACAATACATGCATGGTGATAAAAAACGCAAAATTAACTAATGCTGAAGAAACATGCCCCCAAATCGTATAGATAACAAGAACACAATTTTGGAAAATACTTATCACCCTATGCAATACAGTCTCTTTCAAAATACACTCTATCACCTCAATTAAAACCTCTTTCATAAAACATATTTCTATTCTATTCAGTTGTGTTTAAACAATATATTTGAGAAGACCACTCTCTTATTCCTATATCAACTCATCATTTACAATTCATTTACTCTATTCAATCCCAACCAAATTTCTCTCACCTTGTCTATAAATCCTCTCTTTTCCCCACCTCTCCAACTATATATATACTTTTCCTTTTTCTTCCCCTTCCCTGCTACAGCGTTTCTCTCTCACTTTTTCTCTCTCTCTCTCTCTCTCTCTCTCTCTCTCTCACACTCTCTCGCTCTCTTACGAAAACAAAAAAATATAACATCACAACAAATCCCATAATTCACTTCAAAAATTAGAAATATGCTTCAAAATCAACCTGTCCTAAACACTCAAACATGATTACCTGAACGACGACTTTGAGAAATGAAGTTGATTGTAATTTATATACCCTATTGCATATCCCATAAAAGGTGATATACACGAGACTTAATGACATTGCTTCAGGTTGCCTTAGCAACCATGTTCATGATGATACATGCCATGCCGTGAGTATATTTCACAGATTTTTAGAGATGAAAATAGATCACTAATCCTGTCCTCCATATCTAATCCTCCTGTACCTTTTTCTAATTATCACACCCAATAATCCCAACCTCCTCTCCAGTGTGTGCAAGCAATGCGATGATTTGTCATCGTGGGATAAATATTTGGTTGCTTAGTTCCACCGAAAGGTTTAGACATGGGCAATAGATAAGTTTGAAAGCTCTAATCCATGTCTGACACTATTCGTTTTGGGTCTAAACACAAGACTCCATTTGACTTAGGACTTCTCTGGAGCAGCTTCAGACACCTGACGATATTTAGAAGATGGGAAGTTTCACTTATAAAACGTCATCAAAGATTTTTTATTTAAGCATCAGGAAAACTCTGCTAGTATAAGAGTAATTATGAAAATTATCAGCATTAATTTGAAATTTTATAAAAATGATAATCACCTGGTATCTAACAAGTCCGATCTTTTCTATGTTCTTATTTTCTCAACAACGAACAACTTTGTCGCCAAATACTTATCCATTTTGGAAGATGTCCTTTCTACATTTTTGCAATATTATCCTCTTAAATTATTTTGGGAAATTCAATGATAAAACTTGCAAATCATCAGATATTCAAATAAATTATACATTCCAGACCAATTAGGACTAAGACAAGTATGTACTACATACCCCTAAAATTAGTACAGCCTCTTTTTCTAAAGGGCGTGAAACTATGAATACAAGTTTGGAAACAACATAAAAGCATTTTTATTCAGGTCATTATAAGGTCACATAGACCAAAGAGAGGTGACTTTGGCAGTTTTGTCATTAACAATAGGACTGGGAGGATTTAATAGATGAGTTCTAAAATAAAAGAGAATGAAGTCAGTGTCCAGTGACCAAAAAGCGGGCTAACTACGTACTGCTTCAACAATTCTGATGTGAATACTCAAAATAGCATGACATGGCCATTGTAACTTCATTCAGTTGATAAACTGTATCACACCTATATGTTCCATTCTACACAGTGGTATAGGTGAGGAATGGAACAGCAACATACTATGTGAACCAAAGGCTGCCATTCAAGCAAATTTTTAGGCATAAAATAGTAATCATAATTTTTCCTAAGAGAAATTAAACTACATAAGAAATTTTCTCAAGAAAAAATTAAACTAAATTCATGTAGCAGTCAAAAATATTGAGTGATGACTTTTATATAAGCTGATGAAAGCAAAAACAAGTCTGTTATGAACTGTCAATCTAGTGGAGGAATACACATAACTTTGTATCAAAACTAAATATTTCACATTCCTAACAAATGAAATAAATATAAAAACTACACTTTCTGTTTGTAATATGAGATTTGATTGACAGGTTGAATGTTTAGTAACAATTGCATGGAAAAGTCATATTTATTTACTAAATATTGCAGCATATACATGTACTAATATTTTGTAATATACTGGATATAAAATTAACATTCCTGTGATTTTCTGAATACATATTCCAACTGCAATTTGGTGAAACATACCCAACATGCCATTTTTTTTCTTCAAATAAAATTACATCCTGGGGTGTTTGATCTTATTGGGTATTTAATATCTTGATACGATGAGCATCCAAAGTTTTTGATGATTCATTTAACACCTAAAATATTGAAAAGTACTATTTATTTTTTTTCCTTTTTAGAGAAACTGAATGCTGTAATGTGCTAAAAAATGAAGGAATTATTTGTTGCTACTGAAACAGATCTATACTTCATAAAGTTATACACATGGAAGATATTCCATGCCTAATTCAAGAAAGGAACTAAGAATTTCAATTTATATATGATAACATTTGTTTTTTATAATATTGTTACAAACTTGTCACAAATGTTTCTGTATAGTTCCTATAGTTTAAAAAAGTAAAAAACATGAGTTCAGAACTTTGAAATAACAGATTTTCCAACCCTGACCAAAACAGTACATAATAATAATAATAATAATACATAACATTTATTAGGCGCTTAATACTGATGTTTCTGAGCGCACAGTGTTCTGATTAAGAGAAGACTATAACCCGTAGAATTAAATTAGAAGAAAAAGCAAAAATACAAAAGTAACATAGATAAGGTAAGAAAAACAGTGGCAATCAACTAAATAAAGACAAATATGGTGCGCACCTCCATTGACCGACGCACAACTGCAATTTACAATTTGAAAAGATAGGTTTTGAGTAGAGATTTGAATTGAGATACAGAGGGGGCGCAGTGAATAAAGGCGGGCAGTTTGTTCCAGAGAGCGGGGGCAATAACTGAAAAGGCGCGGTCACCATACCGGGTGTTAGTGCGGGGTCCAGGTGTTAACAGTAATGTGGAAGATGAACGAAGTGTTCGTGACGACGTACGGGAACGTAAGGATATGAGATCGGAAAGGTAAGAGGGGGCTAAGCCAATGATAGCTTTGTAGCACAGGAGAAGAATTTTGAAGGATATGCGGTGGTGAATTTTAAGCCAATGTAGTGAGTTCAACATAGATGGCTATGTTCTCAATTGTACAAAAAGTAGAAAAGGATAAGTTCATAACTTCAAAATACTGATTTTCGGACCCTGACTAAAACAAATTAAAACAGTATATAGATCGATGGCTATGTTCTCAATTTATAAAAAAGTAAATCAGGATAAGTTCAGAACTTCAAAATAACTGATTTTCCGACCCTGGCCAAAACAAATAAAAACAGTATATAGATGACTAATATGCACTTAAATAGTGTTTAACCTTTCCATCTGAAAGGATGAGCAAATAAAAATAAAATGAATAACTGTCCTTGGCAAACTGATTTTTCAACTACAGCCAAATGGCCATTAAGGTTTGAATAACATACAAGCCGCTGGTTCCAATTCAGTAATATTAAGTCATGGTATAATAACTTTAATAATTTGTCTTTAGGGTCATGGCATAAATGCTTTTATGTGGGTATAGTGGGATGATTGTCGACTGACGTCAAGATCATAAATAAATCTGATGACTGAGAAACAACTGTCTATGGCAGATGGCCTTGACAGTCATCAGTCAGCTTTAGCTGCGACTTCCTATTTTTTCCACAATTGTTGATGACTTGATATTATTACAAATGAATTCAGATGACCTAAATATTTGTGTGTTTGTTTTTGATAATGATGCCTCTCCGTCTGCATTTGAGCTAGTTAATTTATTCCCATCTGTAAAATAAATTAATCATAGTGCATTGCAATCAGGATAACCCATAAACCAATGTTTATAAGAGTTTCACTTTCATCTATAAACAAGGACAAGAAAAGTAAAGTACTACACCTATCTGAGAATGTTCTTCTCTTAAACAATTAGTAAGCACCAATACTTTTCCTTGATGACCCATTTAGAGTGTATGTTGAAGTACAGATACCCATTTCAGAGGACTTTACAAGAAGTGATGATATCACCAACTGAGAGCTATAATTAAGAGAGGGCCAATATAACTTGTATCATTTCACAGAGAATTGATACCTTTAAAGGTAGTGTATCCCTTTTGCAGCCAACATCAAGTTCTGTAGAACTTTGCAGGAATTATGAATATGTCACATTTGTCCTATCTGTGAAATTTAAACGTTAGCAGTGCCCTATATCATTCAAATTATGTCTACCTGTCTACTTTCTAGACTTCACCATCAAACACTATTGAGTGACTGACTGACTTCTATTAACATACATAACATGAGCTGTAAAGGGTACATGAGTATTTGTCTACATCAATAACCCACTTCTTGTAATGGCCAAAATTAAAGTGATTGAATCTTTGCGCAGCACAAAACGTACGACCATTCGGTACAAGGGTCTGAAAATCAGACTATCTAATAAAAAGACTGCAATCCCTAAATTCCATATGGCAACTACATGTAATATTTTCAAGCCATTTCGTTTTGAGGGAAGTTCTATTAAAGTAGATGTTATGTTAGACCCCTGTTACACATACGTCTGAAAGTGGACTGAGGCCGGCCCCGGAGTCGGCTCGACGTATGTGTCACACCAAGTTTTTTCGAAAAGCCGGACTGAGGCCAGGTGGACTCAGTCCACCTCTGGATGTGGTTTGAGGCCGGCCTCAGTCCCGCAATCGGTATGTGTAACACCAAAGTGGACTCGGGCCGGCTTATAAGCGGAAGTGACGTAACCTGTATTCTTTGTTTTTATCATTCTATCACTCTCTCTTTCTGTCTTTCCTTATGTTATTCTTTGTTTCTTCCTTCTTTCATCTTCTCTTATGTTATTCTTTGTTTTTATCATTCTATTACTCTCTTTTTCTGTCTTTCCTTATGTTATTCTTTGTTTTTATCATTCTATCACTTTCTCTTTCTGTCTTTCCTTATGTTATTCTTTGTTTCTTCCTTCTTTCATCTTCTCTTATGTTATTCTTTGTTTTTATCATTCTATCACTCTCTTTTTCTGTCTTTCCTTATCTTATTCTTTGTTTTTATCATTCTATCACTTTCTCTTTCTGTCTTTCCTTATGTTATTCTTTGTTTCTCCCTTCTATTACCTTCTCTTATGTTATTCTTTGTTTTTATCATTCTATCACTTTCTCTTTCTGTCTTTCTGGAGTCCGCCCCAACATCAGCTCGTGAAAAGGCGACGTGAGGCCGGCCTATGTGTAGACGCAAAATTGCGGGCCCGAGATCATGTGTAACAGGGGTTTGATGATCTCGAGGCGGCTTCAAATTGCCGGTGTGAGGCCGCCTCCGGGGCCCGCTTTAAAAGCCGACGCATGTGTAACAGGGGTCCAAGACTAGCTCAGTGAAAGTCTTCAAGACATATCTATAATTAACAAGCCACATGTGCTTAATCTATCAATCTTGACCTCAAACCCCTGATTGGCTTTACCTACATGTAAATGGAACAATAGGCCTGTCTTCATCAGCTTGAGTTTACCAAATAACCCCCTATTTTCAGACTCGGGATATTATCTTGAAGCTCAAAATTGCATCTTCACCAGACCGATCATTGCCAACTAGCTTGGACGGGGGCAAATTACCCCGCTATTTCCTAAATAGCAGGATATTTGGGAAACAAGACCAAGCTTTCTCTGGATATTTTCTCGACCCAATATCCCACTATTTGTAACTGTGGGCTGATGAAAATTAAATTGCTAATTTGCGATAGGGATTGTTAAAATAGCGGGTTATTTAGCAAACTCGAGCTGATGAATACAGTCCTTATCCTGATGTTTAGGGTCAACTGGACTTATGAGGAGAATTTAACAAGGCTCATTAACTTTGATGGTTCCAGTCTATTCTTCATGTGTGGGTAAGATAACTTGATTCCTGGAAAGGACTGGACAGGAATGAATGACTAAAACAGCTAGACTAAGATTTAACATGTTTCCTTTAATTCATCAAGCTAATATATCACGTACAGCATGCCCTGGATGTAGTGAATAATGGTTGGTAGAAGTATGAAAAGATTCCTTGAAAGGCTGGACAGACACAAAGGACTAAACTCAGATAAACTATTAATTGTATAAGACTTGATATGTTTCTTGCAATGTACATATGTACATGTACATGAACTCAAACATCAAATACAGCACACTCTGGATAAGATAAATGTTGGTTAATAGCCGTTCAAAAGTACTTCAGCATATTACAATTAACCGATTCATTAAAAGCAATGGACATGAATAAAGAAAGGAAAAAGAACAGAAAAACCAGGACTTCGATCCTACATGCTTCAAGGTTATTCATCAAGTACAGCATGCTCTGGATATAAGGCAAAGACAATTAGTCTCATCAACCCTGGATAAGGTCAATAACAGTTGCTAGCAGTATACATGGACAGAAAACGAAGGACTAAGAACTGCAAAACTAAGTTGTTTCCTATTATCATACAATGCATAAAGATCATACATCATGCTCGGGATAAGGTCAGTAACTGTTGTTAGCAGTATGAAAAACACTTCATCACACTCATGACAAAACAGCAGTCATTAATTTGCTTAATTTATAGGAAAGGAGCTGCATGATTCAGCACAATTAACACTTTGAAGCCACATTGGTGATCCAACCACTGGGAATAACATCCTCCTACATGGATGCCATAAAGTTTAAACTCTGACCAAATATATATATATCCACAGTTTCTAGGTCCAATCACTACGCAATTGAAAATTCAAAATTAATTCTTCTTCTTCTTCTCCTCCTTCTCCTTCTCCTTCTTCTCCTTCTCCTTCTCCTTCTTCATTGCTAATAGACATGGCTAATTATATCATAATCTGCTTCAGAATATATAACCTGCTTCAGAATACCAGGATTACTTTTATTCTTTTCATCATGCTAGGGATTTTTTTTTTTTTTTAATCATTCAATAAGTTTCAAATCCCCTTTAACTTTGCGGCATGAGTTGAGAAAACATAACAGCAATAACACATTTTGGCTTTTGATCAAAACATTAAAGGGTGGACTCAACCCGCCCCTGGATCTCTTTGATTTGCTCTTCATTTTCCATGCTTCATTGCATGTATTGAACAAGAATCATAGCAAGGACAACTTCCACACAATGACAATGGTATATTCTTTTGCATTACAAAATAGATCAAGGCTAATGTGAATTACATGTATTAGTTACCCACTTATAGAATATCACACTTTTAAATTCAAGCATATCCAATTATGTGATATAATACCTTATAAACCCTATCTCTTGGTTCAGTGACTCAACTTTTGAATGAAATGCTTTCATATTAACTTTCAAAGAAACTAAAAGTAACATTACAACCTCTTCAAGTGCACTGTACTTGAAACAGACTTTTGAACAAATAAAGCTCTTCAACAATAATTTATTTTGTGGCAAAAAGGGCAACAATGGAATCCTTTCTGTCTCAAAAGGCACTTCAAAAGGTCAATAAGACCAGGAAATCTCAGGTCTTAGAAAATGAGGTGCCCATCGGCAAAACCATATGTCCAACAATCGGAGGCTTACATCAATCACGGCACATGCAAGAACCGAACAGGGAAGTCAAATAGAACACAGAGGGTGCAAGGTAATCATGGGGAAAGAAAACGACTCTATTGTCATCAAACAAAGTTTTCTGTTTATTTCCGTGATGATGATTTGTTGGATCACTTCATGTAGTGCTTTCCTTGTTTTTTGTTATTATACATACATGCAAACAATAAGACTCTATAGTTGCAAATAAAGATTATTCAATAGAATTGAATTACCAATCATTTCATTGACAATCTATTTAGCAAAAAAAAATGCCTTTACAAATTAAGACCTATACATATACTTCTGATTGACTGATCAATTGCTGTGAATTGCATACGTTGCAAAAACATGAAATTAAAGCATATACTGTAGTAGTACAGTGGTGTAAAATCTTGCTTTTAATACCATCTGAGAAAGCTTTTATATGTTGTATGTATCATGGTCAAATTCAAAATTCAATTAAACAACAATTCAATGTCAGCTAAATAGTTTTCTTATTTAAGGTTATGCCTATTCTGATGCCAGATTTTTCATCTGTTACTTCCAAACTATAAAAAATATACTGGAAAAAAATAACATGGCATCTTGTGAACTGAACATGTGAGAAAAAACTATCAATTCTTATCAATCATAATTATGTGAGAAGTTAGTACCGTAATTACAAATTTCCCTTACTATACAATGTACATTTTCTGTACATTCGTATCAGGTCAATTTCCACCTGTTTTCTACTAACTGCTATTTTAAAGATAAAGAAAGAAACGTTGTGGAATCGATCAGAAAAGGTTGATCATCTAGCATATTGTATTGGTGTGTACTGCAAGGTTCTGGAATCATCAAAATGATAAGAAATTTGGCCCAGTCTTCGTGAAGTTACAAGCTCTGTACACAGAAAGATGTATATGGGACTACGCACACGTGCGCGACACGTGCGTTTATCTCTCACACACCAATAGATAAACTAATTTACCAAATATATCAATTAGTAGGCGGTTTCCCGGCAAAATTTCTATCATCGTGTATTAGTTAAAACATATTCTTTCACATGATTGGTAATAAGAGCTTCCATTTCATTTTTTGAAATTGGGGCGTTTCCAAGCTGGAGGTTTTGATTGGATATCTCCATCTTCTAGCAAACTTGTAACAAATTAGCCTGCATTGTAGGAGGGAGTGGAATATTGGTCCTAAACTTCTACAGTACTTTTCCTTCCAAACTAAACATTTTGAAGACGAATACAAAGACGATAGCTTACAGATCAAATAATCTGTTTGGAAGCAGAAGGGTGTTTATATTTGAACACAAATGTATGTCAGTTAACGTCCTTTTGACTCTGAACAGATGACACACAAGGCCTAGACACTGGCTGTTGAAGGGTGAACTCCCTGTTTAATACTTTCCCCCACCCCTTCCTCCTCTCCCCCCCCCCCCCACCCAATGCTTGCTGGGTGTGTCTGCTAACAGATCCCATCATCTTCCAAATTAGGGCTGCCGCTGGAAGCTAGGCCCCACCAACCACTGCCTGCTAAACCATGAAGCCATGGAAAACGGAATTCAGGTGAACTGTCCGATGACAGACAGCTGAATCAAGACCTACAGAATTCTTTTGCGGGTGCAACAGCTGACAAAAATAGATTCTTTCTGAAAACATAGACAAACATCACATTGCTCAGACTTTTGAAAGAACATGGCTGTCAGATATTCCCTTATTACTGTAATCCATTCTATCAAAGACCTTGCATTTAAATGTTATTACTTCCTCTTTGAGGTATACATGATTACACTGTACGTGTGAATGTATGGGTAATGACATGACAGAGTTGAGTAACTACATCGGCTTCACTAAAAGCAATGACACAAATGATAGCCTCTTCATACAATAGAAAATGAATGTGAACTTTGTATGAAGAATTATTCTATAGTGAAAGGGGCATACAGAATATTACAGACTGTACAAAAACATCATATAAAGAAACATCGCATGATGAAGCTTTAATTGTTTTAAACATGTCAGTTGAAATGACAGTTAGCCAATTGTCATTATCAGTACACGATTTTACAACTTTCGTATGATACAACATTAAGGCTAGAGCGAGATAATGATTCTTTATTGGGTTTTTGTTGAAAGGGATGCTCAAACAGGAGTTTCGCTCTACATTGTTTCATTGATATATATGTTTATACAACTTCAGGCTAGGGAAATTTAATTACCTATCAATGTACCGTAGTACTACATGTATATGATGAATTTGTGTAGATTGAACGTGGCATAAAACAGTGTATTGTTAAGAGTCTACATTTTTCCTCTTCTTCATATAACATAAGAAGAAATTGGATTGTGACTGACAGGATAGTGATTTACAGCAAGTGCTGATATCTTCCAATGAAACATATGAATGCCAAATCTACAAAACTTATTTAAATACTAAGAAACAATAACTTATAAATAATGTTGCAAGCTAAATGTGCAGTAAATACACATGTACATTCTAATCAATGTATCCTAAGTTGGTGTAGTTTAACTAATCATATCTTTGCTTATATAACACAGCCTTACCCTAAAACAAAATAATAAAATAAAATGAATGAAGATATGTTTAAAAATGGAGTGACATAACTGAAGTAAATTGGAACAAACTCACCAAAACGGAGACACAGAAGACTTTCAAGATTCATTGAATGAGCACAATGTCATGTATTAAACCTTATATATCTCTAAAGTCACCTTCCAGTATAGAATATGAAGGATCATATGGGGAAATATTTCATAGGCACCACACATACCATTTAACAAATTGGATAACTGTCATATGACCAGAAATACCACCCACATCAAATCCACATTTTATGATATTGGTGAAATTGGTCCTCAGGAGATATTTAATTTAAGGAAATGATTCATGACTTGTAGGAGGATCTCCGATTCTCTGATAAACATTGGTGTATGGATGTGATGTGTAGAATAAACAATGACATTTCGAAGGAAACCACATTTTACCATATATGGGAAGACTGGATACGCTGTGAATTGTTATGGAGGTTTTCTGATATTGTCTATTGCATTACAAAACTACTTGATCATTTCATATGCAAACAGTAAAAAGCTTTATAACCTCTATCCGACCCCCAACAAAAAATGATTGAATACATAAATAAAATATGAATAAATAAATAAGATAAAATACATATATAAATAATATACAAACAAACAAACAAATAACATGAAATGTTTCAGAAAATGTATAGAGAAAGAGGAATAATTTCAAATGAAAGTTTGTCAACATGTAAAATAAGAGAAATGTCAGCTTTACTGCGAAAGAGAGTAAATAATCAAGAAAAACTTAAATGCTGGTCTGACAAGAAATATCAAAGGTAGGTCTATAAATACATCACTTATGTAACTTCAAATTGTGAAGAATAGATGATATATAATTCTAGCATGTCACTTCCTGATGACTCTGAGGTACCACTACTTTCTCTTCTCAGTCTGTCTCAGAAAGAAGGATTTCCTGAAGTTTGAAGAGATGTGGCATCCCATATCTTCCTCCCCAGGTATTCCCCATTTGATATTCTGTTTTCTTTTACTGCATAGGTCACTAATCACTTTCAATTGGCCAATTACTTCTTTAATTGGCAAAGTGATTAATTCTTCCTTACTCAGCTCAGTATTTCAATACCTCAAGTTCCTTTCAACCTTGACAAAGGAGCTTCTCATATTATCTTGGCCCCATGTTAAGAGAACTTTATTTTAGTAAACTTTGCTTAAAGGTACCACTTAAGCCTGCATGCATATTCATATGTAGGGTTATTCCATTCAAGCAAAGAAAAGTCTCGCTTTCAATGGAAGCAAATACATTTCTGTATTTTTTTTGGCTAAAAATAGAGAATAGAAAAATTATTCCCATATCATCATGAGCATGAACCTTTCACAACTGACTGAATATATTTAAAAGTAAATGAAGTCTTTTGTAATCTGAAAATTAATTACAAGGTGACGACTTAAAAGTGAATAGCCAAATGTAAATAAAGGCAGGTTTTTATGACAAACTCTCTCTCTCTCTCTCTCTCTCTTTATCTCTCTCTCTCTTTCTTTATCTCTCTCTCTCTCTAATACAGACTTTGACAAATATTTACAAAAGGGGAATATAATAATATATACATGTACTCATGGTTTAATTGATGACAAATAATAATATATATGTGTAAGGTGCAAAATCCACATTACATCAAGTGCTCAGAGGCTCATTCATTTGCACATGGCAGTGTTAATTTGTAAAGATAATATTTTGACCATCCTCAATGAACACAACTGAGAAAACAAAATAATGACATGTCAATTTTGATTACTTTCAGGATGGTATTTTGGATTTCATCACTTTTATATTCAGGTCAATAATTTGTATAAACATTCTAGAGCAAGGTTTTTCACTTTTATGGCAATTTTGATTTATTGATTGTGATTTTCTTTATAAATAAGCAAGGTTGTGATCACTTTTATGTGTTTACTAACTATCTGTTTATACTATTAAAAACCATTAATTTGACCAATTGCAGTTTTTTTACACACACATTACCATTGAGTAACTTTATTGTTGTCAATTATGTTTGATGTATTTTCCTTTGGTCTAAATAGCAATGTTCATAAAAATGAAATAAAAAACTCTTTCTTTCTTACTTTTTTGTCTTGATAACTTGAGAATAGAAGTCATGAATGTAAAAGAAAATTGTTGTTGGCAACTAATAACAATAGCCTTAATTAAAGATGTGTTATATCTTTCAGCTTCAGCTCCACAAGCATGCAAAGATTATATGAGCGAAATTCAATAGCATACATGTACTGTAGGCTAATCTTATCGTTAAACTATAGTTTTAATCATAATTATGAAAAAAATATACAAAAGTGACTTTATTGGGACATTCTAAATCACAATTCTGTCAACTCAAGATGCATGCTTAACAAACATGGCACCATACCAAACAGTTTCCGTGTCACGAAGAGAATGTGATGACTAACCGTTTGGCTTTGGCACTGGTCAGCCCCTCTGAATGAATAACAGAATTAAGTCCCCTTCTAAAATCAAAGCATCTGCTTGGCAACCCCCAGATAGAGGGAACTGAATAATTGATCCCCTGTTATCTCATCTGCTATGGGGGTATTTAAATTTATTTTGTCCGGTTTACTAAACTAATAAGCAAGTGGCCCGAATTTTAAAATGAGGATTCCATTACTGATTGATGCCTATCCTAAATCCAAGTTGAATTGTTTTGACTGAAGAATACATCACAGGACCTTTTCATGGACTAAATAGACTCATAAAACTTGAAGATTTAATTGTAAACAAAATTACTTCTGCTCAGTCAAGAGTAACATACATCTTATATGAGCTTTTGGTATGTTACATTTAGAATCATTTTGGTTCAACAGATCATGTATACAGTGTATCTGGTTTAATATTTGCAATCTCAGTCAATGTCTTGGGCCCCTTTATCCTTACAAGTCCTCTGCACTTTCTTGAGAGAAACTACAAAACTTGAAAATTTGCAGTGGTCCCGTGTTCGAAAATCAATTCCCTCAGAGAGGAATTAAAGGCGTCTGTCCCCTGGTTGCATACTGATGCTTTTTTCAGCAGCCAGGAAAACACATAAACCAACCAACCAATCTAATAAGGGAAATCTGTTCAGCTATATTCTAGTAACATTGTTGGTAAATAGATTGAAAGCATTATGTAACAACATTCTGAATGAGGACTACACACTAACCATTACTAATCAAGGTTCTAAATGAATGAGGTACTTTCCAGGGTCTGCGAAATCAGGGGCATAGGGAGTTACAGACCCCCCCCCCCCCCCCCCTCCCCTCAACACACACACACACACACACACTTTTCAAAAGTAGAACTTAATCAATGTGCTAACTGCTATGTCTGTAACTCTGGTTGGCCACAATTCATCGAATCCTGAAGCTCTTTTGATGAATTGCATCTTCAGCTGTATTTCTAGTGCATTAGGTTACATCACTATTATCATGAAGTGGATTACTTAACAATGAAAGTCTTATAAATAATAACATTAACAAATAATGTATTAATTTCTCCTGCAAGTATGATATTAATCTTTAATTCTGTATCTGTAACCTATTCAAACAAAAGTAAATCACCATGAAGAACAAAGGGTATTTCAAGTAAATATTTATTGAGGTAATTAAACTCAGATGTATCATTGGCAGCTTTAGGTTTCTATTCTTTCTTTTGAATTGATCACTGCTCTTACTTCAGACATATCATTTTAAACACAGATTATTCTTAGTCAATCAATCTATATTTGAGCATGGTGCACCTCCACTAGCTTTCTTAGAGTTTTCCCATCCCTCCTCCTTTCCAAACTTTTTCTCTTCCCCCTCTCTCTCTCCAAATCAAGTTACAATAATCAAATCAGTATTTTCATTGTCTTATTTAAGCAAGTTGGTGATTTTGGTACTGCTAATATTCTTAGAAATACCTGACTGTATGTTAAACCATTAAAGCAACTGCATATATCCCTGATTATGAAAATCATCGAGGCTAATAATGGAAATTACACAAGAACCAATCAAATAGTATTCAGAAATACAACTAAAGTAGATAGGTAAATGAAATGACACTACATCACAACTTATCTGCAAATATTTTTAATTTCTCAAACCTGACAAATAATTGAGGACTATAATTAAATGCTTACCAATTTTGTTATCAGACTCCAAGGGAATTGGTTTGATTGGCTGAATCTTCCCATGGGAATGAATGTTGTCGGCATTTCGATCAAGTTTGATTTTTGCACTTCTCTTGGAGGGGGGCAAAATTGCTTTCTTGCTTGACTTGCTTTGTGTGTTATTATTCGTCAGTATATCCTGATATGTTTCTTGTTTGACTGATGTTGTTACTACTGCTGTAGTATTCGACCTCCTAACGGGGTTTGCAGGTTTATTTATTCCCTTAACCGGCTCGTCATCTGATGAAAGCTTTCTCCTTTCTCCTTTTGTGGGGAGGGAAGCTTTAGTGGGAGGTTTCAAAGCAGCCTTTTTAGCCAGGAATCCTTCGTCATTGGGGTTATTTCCATGATATCCAGGTTTGTTTGCTACGGGCGTAGGTTTTAGACCGGCACGCCAGCCAGAGGGCACGGAATTGCTCCCGCCGGGCTTGCTGTTACCCACCCGATCGTTCACTGACCGACGGACACTGCTGGAGTCCATTGGTCGAAAACTACTTGGTAAGGTCCCATTAGTTCCGATTGATACTTTTTCTGCCTTGGATCCATTCCTTGAATACGAACCAGCTCCCGGATCCTCATCTGTCTCAAATTTCTTCTTCAATAAATCGATTCGCGACATTTTGCTACCATTCCAATCAATTAATACGCACACCATTCAAGCCATAACACCAGTTGGGCGGTGTTGAACGCAACCAGGAAGTCAAATATACAACAACAAAAATCGCAGCAGACGTTTTTGTCCGAGGCTAAGAACTCAGTAATTAGGTAATCAGTGAAAATGCAAACACAGAAATTGACGATATACAAGTAAACAAGACTCTTTCACTAAAGCCGAAACTTTGTTGTAAAAAGACAATCATTTACACCGATTTGTAAAATTGTAGACACAAATTTTAGCTGAGCACCACAAACAGTCGTCTGCTTGTGTATACATGCGGTGATCGTGTGCTGTGCATGTGCGCCGATTTCAGTATAGCGTCGTCAACTATGTCCAGTCATGGTTCGGTGAATTACAATAGGCTCTCTGTTCTCCGTTCTTCGGGGACACGATCTTGATCTTGCGGTAGTTTTCGTCATCTCCCGACTCGTTTGGGGTTTCGTCGAGTTGTCAAGGGTAATAAGTCAAGGGTAATATGTCAGGGATCACAGACGCTGTTGTAGATTCGACAACGAACAATATATCAACATATTTTGGGGGTGAATCTTTTGGCGTCGGTTAATTAATATGGAGGTGTTTCCATTATTTTCCACCTATCCATCAATCATACTAGGGATGAACTTATATACAATATGATTTTTCTTACAGAATCAGCGCTCGATAAGTAACGATATACATTATCAACCATAAGTATGATAATCCATATTTGAATATAGAGCTACTTTGCATGACGTATCAAAATACAAGCTTTTATATTATCAAGACGAAAGTATCCATTTTCATTTCTCTTTATCTTTTCTACTCTAATATTGATCTTTTCTGTCTTCTTTATCTTCTTATCCTTCTTTAATTGTCTTTCTTTTCCAGTTAATTCAGTCTCTATCTTCCTTGTCTTTCCCTTCCGCGATAACCTCAAGTTGTATTTTCTCTATTCCATCCCGTATAATCGAAAGACACGTAGGATTCAAAATATTAGGGCCTATCTCAAAATCTTTGATAATAATTATTACGTGCTAAGACGTAACTCAAGACGGAAATTGTGAGTGTGTCCTACGACAGACTCGGGAGGATGTAGGTAGTCAACATTATGGGCGAACTTCTTGACGACAGAGAATGAGAGGAAGAGGGAGAGAGGGGAGGGAGGGAAAGAGGGATGGAAGTGAGAGAGAGAGAGAGAGAGAGAGAGAGAGAGAGAGAGAGAGAGGGGGAGAGAGAGAGAGAGAGAGAGAAAGAGAGATGGGTATATAGGGAGCGTGATCAAGGCCCCGCTGTGGTAAGCTAAACGTCACCTCCTCCACTTCCTACTCTTCGTTTTCCTCTTCCGTTATACTGCAGTCTCCCCTTCTTCTATCTATCCTTTTACTTATGTTCTTTTCAACTTCTTCATCTTATTCAAATTATACCTCTTAATGATTTATGAACTCAACTATAAGCACCACAACACGGTACTCCACAAAATGCACTCCGCTATCTTTAATGTAAAGTAGTATTGCAGAATACTTTTACCCAAAAATGAAGTATTGGAGATTTTGTCAGACAGGCAATTTAATAAATTGATTCTAAGTGTACGAATCTCTGTGAATCTTTTTACATTGAGTCTCGCAGTGGATGTTTTCAGTGTGAAAGATGACTTCATTATCCAGAGGCCAACTGGATTTGCAAATCCAGTCCACACTGCATGAATGGATGCGATAAAATCAAGCGCTTGCAGAGTGGATAATCGATGGCCGAGATTATCAATGTTTCCTGATCAATATGTCAACAGAAGTGAACTGAAACCAGATGTAAACAATGAAAGACAATTATTAGGCATTATTGTAAAGCGCTGATAGGTGGGTCGATACGCCCATAATAAATTGTCTATCCATGCATGGCATGGACATATCTATCTCTCTGTCCAAGCGAGTCCGTTTGCTCGTTTCGCCCCCCCCCCCTCTCTCTCTCTCTCTCTCTCTCTCTCCCTCTCCCCCTCTCTCTCTCTCTCTCTCTCTCATCTATATTACGTATCTCTCTGTGTCTGTCTCTCAATCTATTTATATCTCTCGCCCCCGTTAGAAAAGTATCAGAGTTCCTTTACAACATTTCATATAATAGTCATGTATACATCATACTTGATGTACAGAATAAAGTGGAAATTAGGAATACAAAATGTTATCAAATCAGTTCATAAAACCCACAGTGTCTTCACCAAACAGGTAGGAATGAAGTGTTGGGGGATCAGAGTACATCTTGCACCTTATCCGCTCTGGTTCAACACCCTCAAATATAAAAGATGACACATCGAGGCTAACCCTCCTTTTCCCCATGAGCAACTTGGAGACAGAGCTGCTATTATTATGTTTCGCAAAATTAGACAAACACAGTCATTTAGCTTGTTTAGTGATAGCTATATCGTAAACACCAAGATGTCATTATTTTCGTCAATAAGTTAAACCTCCTTTTATAAACCAGCTTAAAAGCTGATTTAATTAAGGATGACTCACATCAAACATATTCGACAAGTTATTAGCCTCAAAGGCATGATAATTTGAGTTCTACTTGTTAATTCAAGGCTCTCATCACGCTCCATTCATCGTTTTTAACATATGTGTATGCTATGAAGCAGAAAAGTATTTTATAACAATTGAAAATGAAGAAAAAAAGTCAGAAAGTAAACAAAACAACCCATCCAAACAAATACTCATTTGTCAATGGAAAAGAGGAATTATTACGCTATATACATAAACATCGAATAGCACAAATTCACATTTGTGTAAACTATCGATGCCATAAAGGGTACTATTGATATAACGGGATTCATAATTATGGATACAAGTCATGGATAGCAGCAGCTGCAGCAAGAAAAGGCATAGACAATACATAGCAGTAAAGCCTGAGAAAAGTGGCCAAGAATAAAACCTCGACTTAGCTAAACGGAGTAGGAAGATGAGGGGAAAAGAACAACGAATTCAACAAAGTATTATTGTTACACGTGGTTTATTAATAAATTTTAAAATATTTGTTATACTAGTTGTGATTATTGCATATTGTTTAAATGGAAACAGAGATCGACAAAATACACAGATAATAGTAAATATAAACGAATACAATAACGACAAATAGTCAAGATAACTTTGAAAAGTAATTTTATCGGCATGCAATTATAAGAGTCCTTGGTTGAATATTAAAAGCTATACACGGGTATTCCTGTCAATTTTTCACACAGACTTTGCCTAAAAATAAGACTCATTAATCAAAGCTATATATACAAATTAGTCTGTATTATGATAATCATTATCATAGATCATCTTTATTACTATTCATTCTTATTTCTGTTATTATTTCAATGAAGTGAGTATAATCAGATAACATGCTCTAGTACATGGAACTTGGTCCCCAACATGCGTCGACAAGCTTTAGAAACATACCATGCCAACAAATTCTCTAAAATTTTAAAATAACATATCTCCCAAACTAGCAAAACCAAAAACGGTTTAGTTTTAAATTGAAATATGCGACATTTCTATATATAACACCGAATTACGTGTTTTAACTATTTAGAGTTCCAGATCTTTTCAGTTCCCTATATTTTCTGTCTAGCCATAATTGCGTTGAAGTTTGAAGAAGCATAGAGGCTCTATCGCTATGCCAGTATGTAGAGAGATAATACAACGCTAATAATAATAGATCTCTCTGCCAATGCGAAAGTGCGCCATCTTTTGATCGCACTTCCGAAATTTGTATTATCAAAGTCATGCTACTGATGGGAGAGGGAGATATACGGAGAGATCGAGGGGGGGGGGGGGGGTGGGGTGATAGTTATTGCATACATTTTCTACATGTGCCTTGGGCTTCGATCGATCGAGAGAGAGAGAGAGAGAGAGAGAGAGAGAGAGAGAGGACATGGCGCATTGTAAATGTTCACTATTATTATTATTATTATTATTATTATTATTTAAAAACTGTGAAGATGTTTATTTTATGCCATAAAACAGCAGCCCCGCCCCCCCCCAAAAAAAAGGTGCTTCCCGTGATAGTGGAGAAAAGGAGGAGAGAGCAGAAGACAAATCATTATACTAATGTTCAATTATGAAAGACATCATGTTCTAAAACTAATATAAGTACGCCTTGATCGTAGATCTACTAACAATCATTGGTCACATGATCAAAATGTTGTCTTTGTATATGTCACGTGACACGGATCCGACTGTTGCACTTCACTCTCACCGAGTCTCGTTACTTGCCCAAAGATTCCTGAAAATGTCTGCCTTTAGATGTCCCCCAGAAGTGGCTTTACGTTCAGCAATAAGGTGAGAATATCTATTCTTTAAAGAAGCTCATTCTCACGATAATTAAGACGATTTCTGATGATGATGAATGATTGAATACGCGCTGCGAAAAGATCCGGTTTAGCCGGTGAGTTGATCGAGGACGTTGTGTACGGGGGAACCCTCGGTGTGATCAGGTAGAGATTACCTGGCCCGCGCCGCTGCCCTGGGACTCTCAGCTCTGCATGCTGCAATGCACTGCTTGGTGCAGGGTGCATGTGTGTCGTCGCAGTAGTTACTAATTTAGTGTACGGACCTTTGACAGTCATAAGATCTACTTATCTGTTGTAATAATAATGGTTAGATATGGCCAAATTGTAATAACTAATAAGTGTGTCTAAATTGGGGCTAGTAATACTTCGTACCGCCACTTGGTGTGCTTCATTCCGTCACATTGACTCTGGCATAGTCAAACTGTAAGACCATGTCCATGAATCATGGCATGATTGTATTTGTGTACTCTACACATAAACCTGCGTGTGACAGAATGAAGCTGGTGCAAAAGTACATTAGCGCTGCTAAATCAAAAAGTGTGGATGTGGTGGAAAGCAGTGATAAAAAGTGACAACAGTCTCGGGTATAACTAGGGGACCAGGGTCTAGGCAATGAATAAATGTAATATTACATTATACACTTTCTCACAGGTTTCACTGCAAACCGCTGGACGAATACAAATGCATACTGCGTTTACACTTTACAGTGACTTTAACGACCGGTATGCACTTGTATTGTGCAGCAGTTTGCAGTGAAACCTGTGATATTGTAATGTCTTTGTTTTTTTAATAAAAAAGAAAGGGAAATTGACATGAAACAGATAAGAAAGATTATGACTTTGAAATCATGACCAATATTTGAACAGTTGTTGAAGATTTAGTTGATTTTCGTTATGTTATAGTAGGGTACACTCCATGCACTCCATGCACGAGTCACAGGTCCAAAGTATGGGCACACTTGTGAACTAGCGCCAAATAAATGGGGTCAAAATGACGTTGAAAGATATACTATTAGAGACCTAGATCTATTTCAGATAATCATGTTCTTAGATAATGTCACATTGTCTTCTTTGCTGTCTGTTGCCCATTCATTTGATTGGAATTATGTAAATATTTGCCAAAAATATAGTCAGATACAGATCTTTTGCCACCCGTCTCCTTTGCTACTCTATCCTGCATACCATCAATACAAGACTACTGCGTATGCACATGATGCAGTGGCCAAGTCTCGTATTTGCAGTATGCATGACATCAAGAGGAAAATCCCATAGTGATCAGCAGCTAGATTGATCACATTAAGTAGGAAATATGACCATATATCACCTGTTCTTCGCTCACTTTATTGGCTACCGGTCCATTCTCGCATTACTTTCAAAATCCTACTTCTTTCGTACAAAATAACACATAACCTTGCCCCTAAATATCTACTTGACCTAGTCTCCCTTCGATCCTCCTCTTCTGCCAGATTCCTCCGTTCATCTTCCTCCATGCAATTAATTCACGGCCCACCAACAAAAACCTGTTATGGTGACCATGCCTTTTCATCGATTGCCCCCGCCCTCTGGAACAAACTCCCATCCATTGAATCATTCAAAACCCTTCTCAAAACCCACCTTTTTAATCAGTTATAGTTTACTGGAGGCGCACACAAGTAGTTAATTTCATTCAAGTCAATTGTATTGTTTTGCATTGTATTAGTAATATTTCATTTTATTTTGTTGCTTTTAAGGTATTGAACATGTTGAATAATTATAAGTTAGACAGTACCACCTGTGCGCTTAGAAACGTCTGTATAAAGCGCCCTATAAATGTAATTATTATTATTAGTATTATTATCTTCTAAAAATGATCTGAAATGCTAAATTATGCCTCAGAAAGTGTGGAATCTGAACCATTTTTGCATTTCACTGAATTTTTTAATCTTGTACATGTAAGATTGATGTAGTGTTTGTAATTCGATTGTTCAAGAAACGTGTAATTTAACAATCACATCCGATCATTGCGTCCAAGAATAACCTAAAATTTCACCATATTAAAGAACCCCTTTCAATTCAACTTTTGACTTTAATTCAGTCTTCTCTCTATTCCTGTCATTTAAACAAGGTTTGATTCACATTTGTGTTTGTCTAATGAGAGAAAAAAATAATATTCCAAAGCTTTTGGAGTAGTATCACTAAAATTGTAACAAGAGTAACTTCTGATTCTCAGGCAATATTAGAAGCAGCTTGTCTTGCAACTTTCATAGATTGAGAGAATGTGGATGCTAAATATTATTATGAGTAACAATATTTCTTGTTTCTAAGCTTGTAACCCAAATTAAATTCTATATCATATTTCGTCATTCATTTATTGCTGAAGCTATGGGTGAAGGGAATACATATTATATACGTGGAATGTTATGAAACCCTGTATTAACTATTATCTTATATATACTTTCACGCTCACTTATCCATTATCTAAATATATTCATCAATTTCTTGTTTTCTCTTTATGTCTTTCAGGTTAGCATCCTCATTCCATCCTCGGCCTGCATTTAACAGGTACATTACTCTGCATAACCATTCAAACTCTAGCTAACATTCACTGTACTTCCCTAAAACTGTATTGCCTTGTCTTTTGATGGTGTATAATCTGGTATATTTAGTTGACATAGAAACATCAAAACATTTATTCACTCATGGTATCCACATAGAGCAATACAGACATATATGATTTTTTTATGAGGCTATTGAACGAAATGTCTTATTCTTTGGTACAATGTCTTTCTGCTCCATATATTGCTGTAATATTGCTGTAATATTGCTCCCCCCCCCCCTCTCTCTCTCTCTATCTGTATTATTATTTTCCCTTCACATATATACATCATTGAAATTGTGCTTAATTTGTGTATACTGAAAGACTCATGTTGCTGCCCTCTGTCAGAAAGTATAAAATGTTTATATCATTTTCATGAGTGAACTGCTTGCAATTCCCTAGACTTCAGCACTGTACTGAAATATCCTCTAGATGGCAGTATACCACTGTGAAAGTGCCCAGTATTTATTTCTCTACTTCAATATGTTTTTGTTTTTGTTTTGTTTTTGTTCTCTGAATGATTAGAGTAACGATTTTTCACATTGATGTAAAGGAAAGATATTGAGCCAAGAATAATATAAGTGATCAATTATTGCTGACCTGTAGGAGAAAGAAATCATAGATACTGGACCATACTTCAAAAAGTTATTTAAAGAAAAATGTTTCCATTCCTCAAAGTTATGTCTTACATACATGTACTCGATATCAATATAATGATTAACAACCGAGAAGATACATTTTAGTCATATAATACTGATGTTTCAGAAGCGTTACTTTATGAGGCACTTTTCGTAAACCACTTTGATTTTGACACAGTTTCTGTTAAAAAGAAAGTTTACCTGCCCCCCCCCCCTCAGCTACATGCATACACACAAGAGAAAATACATAGCTATGATGAAGTTGTCTTCTTCCTCTGCAAGTATAATGTAAATAGATCCCTACATCAATGGTATTTACCAGGGTATGTCCATGTATACTGTGCCTAGGTTTGTTTGCTGTATATAGGTCTCTATTTGACCTTTGGTCAGATTTAATCATTGATTGCTACAGTTTGGAACCAAAAATTGTGGTTTAGCAGATAGTGTAACCATGAAAGGCAAATTTAGCCAGCTTAAGAGAACCCTCTATCTGTAGTCATGAAGTCTTGGTCAACAGAGTTGCAATGATATTTACTGAGCAATTTTGTAACGTATTTTGGTGCAGAAACCTCATGTAGGGAAATAGAGATATGATGGTCCAATTAAGACATTGAAATACAATGGATCTCATATGTGTATTAAACTTGTACAGGTAGAAATTATGGTTAACTTGAGCATAAACATGACAAATCTTTTGATTTAAATAATAATGGTAATTGCTCCTCGTCAGTTACCAGATTATAATAGAAAAGCAGTTTACAAATCATTTAGCGTAGTACCATAAACTTTACAATATCTATTTACATCAATAAATCAACGTATCTACCTATTCTACTTTGCTATTGTTGCACCTCAACATTGCATAACCGAAACTTAAAACACATCGCCAAATTGCTCATACCCCCCCGACCAATGGCGCCCTCCGTGACCCTTGCGTCCGAGCGCCGCCAACGTAACCTCTTCCTCTTATCTCTTCGCATCCGAACGGATAAGTTACACTAAAAATCGCTCCCAAAAGTTGAAGAGTTTTTCCTCTTTAGTCACTTTTTGGTTCGCATTTTCGCCTTTTATAATATTCTCTACGATTTCCTGTTCGTTAGAGAGTAGTTTCACTCCGTGAATTTATTTATTTATCAGTATTCTAGAACGTTTTCTTGCCGACTACTGTTACGTTTCCGCTTTCGCGTTTGCCTGTCCTCACTCCTCCGAGGCCTCGGGTGCGTGCGGGGGTAGTCGGTGGGGTGTTTTAGTCACTGGTAGTTTATTTAATTCTTTAGTTCTTGTTGATAATTGCTCGTACCCTTTGTTTAATTTTCTTTCCCGCAGGTTATAATATGTCTCGCAGTTCTTATTTTCTCTTAGCAGGTTTCACGAAGAAGAAATCAAGTTCTGTCGCGAGAAAGAAGACGAAGGATTCTAGTAATACGTCTTCGTTAGTTACGCCCCTCGGGAGCGGTGGTGACACCGCAAATCCCAAGGATGCGAACGTCAGTGGACGTTTATGCGGGCAAGGGAAGCCCAGGAGAATGGTTGAGAAGGCGATATTATCTCCCCTCAATACGGTTCCCGGAAACCCAGAGGTTCTTACCCTGGGTGGAACGGGCCTTAGTTCTGCACCGCCAACAATTGTTCCGTCGGTTCTTTTGTTTGGTCGGTGCACAAATCCATTGACGGATACGAAGACGAAGGATTCTAGTAATAAGTCTTCGTTAGTTACGCCCCTCGGGAGCGGTGGTGACACCGCAAATCCCAAGGATGCGAACGTCAGTGGACGTTTATGCGGGCAAGGGAAGCCCAGGAGAATGGTTGAGAAGGCTATATTATCTCCCCTCAATACGGTTCCCAGAAACCCAGAGGTTCTTACCCTGGTTGGAACGGGCCTTAGTTCTGCACCGCCAACAATTGTTCCGTCGGTTCTTTTGTTTGGTCGGTGCACAAATCCATCGACGGATATTCGGGTTGCTTCCGTGGATCCGGACTTGAACCGGTCACCGTTCGGTTCTTCTGTCCCTTTGTCGGATTTGCCGGTTCCGGATTTCGGTCCGGATACCCGTGCATCCGAGTCGGATCCTGGGGCTTCAACTAACCGCGCCTCTCCGTCGGTGCGTGTTCCGTTTTCCCGATTCGGTTTGCGGGGAGCTCCTACCGTCGGGCTTTTATCGGATAACCGTCCCGTTTCTTCGGCCTTTTCCGTTACCGCTACGTCTCGTAAGAGGCGGGGTTCCCGGGACGCTGTGGCCGGTTCTTCCTCGGATTTTGTTTATCCTTCGAAGAATCCGCGCTCTGATTTTATGGCACCGTTTGCGGCTCCTCGGGGTCCGCCTTTGGTGGCTACTCTCCCTCCGTCGGTGCCTCCACCCCCGCCGGAATTTTCGGATTGGATGCGGGCTTTTGCTGACGCTTTTCGATCTTGGGTGCCCGAGTCGGCTCCTCCGGTTCGTCCTACTTCACTTTCGGATCCGATCGGGGTTGATTTATTTTCGGAGTTTTCCGAAGATGCATCGATCTCGCCTGAGCAGTCGCCGGTGCGGGTTTCGAGTTGTCGTATTCAGCCGGGGTCCTCTCTTTTTTGCTTCTCCGCCTCACGCTTCGTTGGGCGCTCCGAGAGGCGGGGATCGTCCCTGTTTATCTGGTCAAGATAGGGGGGGCTCGGTTGATCGTTGGGACACTGGTTCCATCGCTCAGTCGTCTGGTTTAGTTGCGGGGGATGATGCGTCTACTTCCGTTTGTGTCTCTGGCGGCGGATTCGTTAGCCTTGTTTCACAAATATGTGCCCGATTCGTGTGTCGTCCCGGAGTTATCGGCGGGGCTTCCTGTCTTCTAAATCGGACTCTTCAGCGTTTCAGGGACTGTTTCTTCCTGATCTACACAAAGAAGAATTTGTGAATGCCGCAGAAGACTTGTCGTCATCGACGGGATTTCTTAAGCGGCAGGTGGACAAGTACGCTTTCGTTCCTCAGGATGCGGATTTGTATTTGTGTCCTAAACGGGTTTCTCCCAAACTTGTGGCGGTGGCCAGTCGTTTGGGGAAGAAGTTTGGGACTCGTGGTCCTTTTGATAAAAGTGACAATTTGTTGTTTGATCTTTTCTCACGGCTTGCGGTGACTTCGCATTCCATCGGGAAGTATCGTCGGGAGGCTGTGCTCACTTATTTGGGCATTCGACCGCATCAAATTCCAGGACTGCTTCCGCAGATTCCAGTGGCCAGCCCCCACCTTTGTGGAGATAGTTTCACTACTCTACTGCAAGCCGAGATTGATGGTGAGAAGCAGGCTCGAGACCTGTCCGTTGCTTTTCGTGATGTCCAAGAACCGGTTCCTTCCTCCAGACCTCGTAAGAAAAGTTTGAAGATTTTGGGTTCTTTTCGTAAGAACGTCGGCCAGTCTAAGGGCCGCCCTCAGGACTGGTACCCGGCCGAGGAGGAATACCAGGATCGTGGTCGTCCTTCGTCTCGAGGTTCTTCTTACCGTGATTCTTCTATCTTCCCGGACTCCCTTTCGTGGTGGTGGGAAGTCATTCTCTAGATGATGGCTTCCCCCGAGTGCTTGGGTCTTAGGTCGGCGGGCGGCTCCGGAGATTTCTCCCGGCGTGGGAGAAGATCACCAGCGACGCATTTGTTCTGTCGGTGGTACGAGAAGGGTTCTTCATAGATTTTGTGGAACCTCTTCCGAATGGCGTCCTCCGGAGCCGCTCTCCGATCATGTCCCCTCTTTTTCAGAGTCACATTTCCTCCGAATTCGTGTCTCTGTTAGAGAAGGGGGCAATAGAGGAAGTAGACGATCACCCGTGTCTTTGTTTGTCGCCGGTGTTCGTAATTCCCAAGTGCTCGGGTTCTTTAAGAATGATTCTCAACATGAAGCGGTTTAACCTTCTTTTGGGAAAGGTTCATTTCCGAATGGATCATCTGGCAACCATCCTTTCTTCATTGAATCCTGCAGACGTCGCGGTTTCTTTGGATCTTCGCGACGCTTATTTTCATGTGCCGATACATCCGCGGTCGCGGGATCTTGTGGGGTTTTGCTTTTCTGGGCAAATTCTACCGTTACAGAGCGCTCCTGTTCGGTTTGCGCCCTGCTCCTCGGATTTTCACGAGAGTCGTGGCGTCAGTCATGCTGTTGGATCATATGCAGATTCTGATCAGCACGACTCAAGATCTCGGATTTCTCATAATTTGGGAGAAATCAGAATTCGTTCCGACTCGCACGCCATCTTACCTAGGTGCTCAGCTGGACATTCGTCATCAGCTGGCTCGTCCCAGGCTCGACAGGGTCGAGACGATTGTCAGGACTGCTCGGTCTCTGAGATGTGCACGTCGGGTGAAAGCCGAGTGTTGGCTTCAGTGGCTAGGGTTTCTCTCCAGTCTAGTCGACATGCTTCCAGATTGTCGACTATTTGATGAGTCCCTTCCAACTCTTTCTGTTGGAGTTTTATCAGCCGAGCGTGAGTTCTCTTTTGTCGTGGATCCCCCTGTTGTCCAGAGTCAAGGGTCTTCTAGGTCCTTGGCTTCGTCGTTCCTTCTTCCTTCAGGGCAAACGCTTCCGAGTTCCTCTCCCTTCTGTGACCGTCACCAGGGACGCGTCGCTGTTGGTTTGGGGGAGGTCTTTGCCAGGGGTCAATGATTTCAGGAGACTGGAGTCATCTGGACTTTCTGCCCCACATCAATGTGTTGGAACTCATGGGAGTGTTTGCTTCGCTTCGTCACTTCCGTGCTCGTCTGGTGGGTCGTTCGGTTCTGTTTCTTACGGACAACGTATCGGTGATGGCGTACATCAACAGACAGGGAGGCACTCATTCTGTGGCTCTGAACGAGTTGGCCTCTCAACTCTGGGCGTGGTGCAAGGGGGCGAGGGTGTTCCCGATTGCATCACATATCCCGGGCGAAGAGAATATCTTAGCGGACTTTCTCTCCAGAGACAAGTGCCTTCCCTCAGAGTGGACTCTGCCTTCGACTGTCTTCAGGCAACTGGGGAGAGTGTTCGGTGTTCTCGACATCGATCTCTTCGCAACTTCGCTCAACCATCGTTTTCCTCGATGTTCTCGAGAGTCCGGGAACCAGGAGCTTTTGCTCTGGACGCTTTTGCGATCCCGTGGAGGGATGGAGGGCTTACGCCTTTCCCCCGTTCGCGTTGTTTTCCCATGTGCTCTGGAAGATCGGGGAAGATCAAGCGGTGATGATTCTCATAGCTCCTTGGTGGCCGGCGAGGTCGTGGTTTCAGGACCTCCTGACCCTCCTGGTGGGGGCTCCGTGGTCGTTGCCGTGTCATCCGGATCTGGTGTCGCAACCTCTGTCTGGTATTCTACACCAGCGGCCGGAAATCCTCCGTCTGACCGCTTGGCGGTTATCGGGAAGAGGGCTCGTTCGTCAGGTTTCTCCGAACGTGCTGCACAATTTCTAGTCCAGAGTAGACGAGAGTCGGCCAGGACGGTTTACAACTCCTGGTTGGATGCTTTTCACACTTGGTGTGAGGAGGTGGGCGTCGCCCCTAGAGAGGCGTCTTTGCCTTCTATTGCTGACTTTCTGATCTCTTTGTATGACAAGGGGAGGGCTCTGTCAACGATTTGTGGCTATCGGTCTGCTATCTTCCGTTTCTTCTGCTCCTCGGCTAGCGGCTCTTTTGAAGTCTTTCTTCCTTAAGAGACCCTTCTTCAGACCTCTGACGCCAGTGTGGAGTTTACCCAAGGTTTTGGCACTCCCTTCGAACCGCTGTGTTCTGCGACGCTTCTGCTTACTACGGTCAAGACGGTTTTTCTCATGGTGATCACTTCTGGTCAGCGTAGGAGCTCACTTCATACCCTTTCAGCTGCCCCTGGGCATATCCGCTGGGAAGGACGTGGGGTTCGTTTGATTCCCAAGGCTTCTTTTATTGCTTAGAATCAGTCTGACACGTCGGGTTCAGTGGAAGTGGTGCTTCATCCCTTGTCGGATTTTTCTTCGGTCTTCGGGGACGGACTGTGGTGTCCCGTTCGCGCCCTCAAATGGTATCTTTACAAGACGAAGCCTTTTCGCAAGTCGGATCAGCTCTTTCTGGTTCCTCGAGAGCCACTTTCGGCGGCATCTCGGGATACGATCTCCAGGTGGTTAGTCTTGGCTATCAAGGCTGCGGGCCCTGAGGCCTTGACGCCTGGCAGGACTCCTCGTGCCCATGATACTCACAGTGTCAGTACGTCTTGGGCTCTTTTCATCGGAGTTTCAGTTCAAGATATCTGTAAAGCAGCTTTTTGGAAGTCTCCAAGTTCTTTTACTGCTTTTTACCTCAAAGATGTGCCCGCGGGCGAACGAGCCTTTGTGGTCGCTTCTCTGAAGGCGGCTTCGTCGTCTATTTCTCATTAACTTGATGAGTTTGCTTGGTTTTTACCACCCGGCATTAATCTGTGCTGGTCTTTAGCAAAGTAGAATAGGTAGATACGTTGATTTATTGATGTAAATCATGAAAATCAGTATTGATTTTATTATTTACGATATAAATCTACGTATCTACCTATTTTCCCTCCCTCCATCCCCAGCGCCTTTACCAAGGTGTGTCCTAGGGAACTCGTGATAAGAGGAAGAGGTTACGTTGGCGGCGCTCGGACGCAAGGGTCACGGAGGGCGCCATTGGTCGGGGGGGTATGAGCAATTTGGCGATGTGTTTTAAGTTTCGGTTATGCAATGTTGAGGTGCAACAATAGCAAAGTAGAATAGGTAGATACGTAGATTTATATCGTAAATAATAAAATCAATACTGATTTTCATGATTCATGTAAATCATTGAGAAACAGGAAAAGTCATAATGATTGCTGGAAAATGACCAGTTTTAGTTGTTGCATCTGGGTACAGATCTTAACTAGGGTATTTGACTGTACTGCATGTACAAAGCAATGATTTCCATTTTTTCCTTGTAGATCTATCAACCATTTTATACATAGTTATGCAGTTTTAAAGTGTGGAAGGATTCTCCATTAATCCACTTCCTTTTTTGAGATGTTCATCAGAAATGCTAGTAATCATCATTTTTATTGTTAGTGGAAATGACGATTGGATTGGAAGGACTCCCTCCTTTGATTTCCTTCCTCTACTTAGTCACCAATCAGCATTTTTCTATGTGTCGTTGGAAGGGCTCATGGCTTATTGACTGTGATGGAATATTTATGTCATAGAGGGCGCTAGAATAAATATAGATTTATTACAAATGATGTTCGAGGAGGAAACCCAAGAGGGTGATTAATGAAATTATGCAATCTAACCTTTTTGATACCGGTACTTCAATGAAATACCCATGATGCATAATTATTGCTGATTATTAAAGCATTTAATCATAGAATATGTCCATTCCTTTCACAGAAATTGTCTTTATCTTTAATTTGATGATGTAGATTCTACCCCCTTTCTATCAAAATGGTATTGATGTCAAAAGTCTTCATATGCCAGACTCTGACAATTTAATCTTCCTGAAGAAGTGAGCAAAACATCTTAAAGATTACAAACCAAGCTACATCTTTACAACTTCTGATCTTTGAAAATTAATAATAAAATCATATCAGTGAATGATACTAGTGTATTACCCTGTACAGTACCTGTTGATTTGAGAAGAGCATGTATCATAACATTCAGTAAGTTGTTAGTTCAATTACACTTCATGGAAATGGCATCCATCATTGCACATGCTCTTTCAACATCACATGTTATACAACTAATTACTGCTCATCCCTTGTTTTAATTGATTAACCGTGCAGTCTAGTGTAAGCTAACAGGAAAGAGTGACACACAAGCGTTACAGTGACACAGGTACTTACAATTATACATTGATGTATATTGTAGGTGATGGTAGAGTTTGTTGGCCCGTGTGCTCATTTAGGCTCTTGGATAATGATGTATAAAAGCATCTGATAAGATATCCAAAATAATACAATAAATTGAAAATTGATCTTAATAATAAATGTGGATATACCTGTAGGTATTTGTTTAGAAACTGGTACTATGTTTTAAAAATATACTGCATGTAGATGTGTAGGCATATCATGTATTTATTGCAAATGTATCGTGAGAAACATGGATAAATATTCTATTTATAAAATAGAATTCATATGTTGTTTACATAATTGTAACTTCACATGTACCTTGATGAGAAATGCAGATATAAGTCATTAATATTATTTGGAAAGTAGAAGTATCTTGTAAAATTATACTATCTATTACAAATATATCTTGATGGCAGTTGTTGAAATTAATACTTCATTTAGGAAGTGGAAATGTGTTTTTAAATGATGCAACATGTATTGCAAATTCATCTTCATAATAACGATAGATGTATTAGTAAAATTGGGAATTGGTGTAAAAAATAATAGTACAGTATTTATTGCAAATTTATCTTCACAAGAAATATGAATATATATATTCTGTTTAGAACCTGGAAATATGTTCTAAAATCGCACTGTTGCCATTTATTGCAAGTAGATCTTAATAAGAAATTAGGATTTAAATATTCTATTTAGAAAGAAGAAGTACGTTTTGAGTGGACATATTTAGAGTTCCTGACATACATAAATCAAAGCTAGCAAACTTTATTGGTTGTAGATAATGACATCATTCAAAACAGCTACAGATTCAAATGCATAGATTTCCATTTCAATTCAAGTGACTCGTCATCAATCGAAAATGAAAGACATGTATCCATTGCCCCCCTTAGATGCCCATTAGTCCACTTAGATTTGCATCAGTTCAATACCAAATTTCAAGAATTTTCTACACTGTAGTTACACGCTATGCATGCATGTGTTAACACTTTATCGACATTGCACTTCTTGCCAAATTATGCCTTATCTTTGTGCAATCAAATGAGTTGTGAGGATGCTGTAAATTTGTTCAAGATAGCGTGATTTCAACTTCTTACGTAGCTACCTTGCTATCAGCATCTGCCTGCCAGTCTCCTCAATTGGACATCAAATTGCGTGACATCATCTTGATATGATAGTGATGTGTTCAATTACAGTGGTCATTTGTAATTTCCTTTATACTTATAGCAGTAGGATAGAATTATGATTGCATTCATGCATTGGAATTCTTATTTGAAATTGGGAATATTGTACAACAATTTGACAGTTTTGTGGACATGTTAGAGTAATTTAGAAATTACATTCTGATTCAAACTTGCACACACTTTCTTGTGTATGTTATTTCAATAAATTGAGTTCATGAATGTGGACAGCCTACATTCTATGCTTTCATTGGCATATCTTGTCATTTATTATCATATACAGCTGGAAGTAATTGACATCTTAATTCACCATTTAAACAGTCTTGTGTGGAAGAGAAGTTTCATGATCAAAGCAATTATTAAAAAAGGCTGGAATTATAAAAAGAGAAATGACATGAACTATCCACCCCAAAGATGTTGGTTATTGCATTTTCTCAAATTTTCAGCTCTGAGATGATGCGAAGGCTGTTTTCATTTCAAAGTCAATTTCATTTTGCCATAGGTCATTAGTAAATTGAGTCATACTACTCATAGATACACAGAAATGAAAACAAATTCACAAAGGAAAGACATTTCGCTCAAGTTATCTGATTGTTATTTGTAAATGCACTGTCAAACACATTTTGGATTTTATTGTCGCATTTGCTTTAGACTGGTATTTGCACTTCCTCAATCATATGTTCTGAGTGAAGCCAAGTACAGATAAGATGTGTAGATCAAATCAATAAATGAATTAATGAATAAATGAATAAGTTCAACAATCAATAGATAGATTGATGTAGATAGATAAATAAATGAATAATTAAATTGACAAATTAATCAATGATCAGAAAAGTAAATGAATAAATAAAATAAATAGATAAGTTAATAGATAATAATACATAAATTAATTAATTAATAAATAGTAAATAAATTAATGAATTAATAAACACATGAATAGATAAGTAAGTAAAAATAAATATCTGCCCTGCAGCATATTTTGTGTGTAAATGATTGAGTAGAGGGACTAGATATAGAAATGTGAAGCAACAAATCTAATGTATTATTGCTGCAATGATTTCTTTCCAAAGTGGCCAGAGCATCGTATCAAGTCAGACATTTTGAAATAGGACTTGCCCTACACACCTTCATCGTACTGAACTCTTTGAGTGTGATTCATACAGAGTCACTAAAAATGAATGGATTGAAAGTGGGAGAGGAAAGGATGGAAATAAACATGGAAATATAGAGTAAGAACTCCCAAAAGATTGCACACCTTCTGGAGGGGCTCTAAATTTAGATTATTTCATTCCTGTTCTTCTATATTTACATAAAATGCGCTGCATGCATGTATACACATTGTACAGCAGCTTTTAATCTATGGAAGTATTCGGTCACAGTTGTGCTTTTATCACATAAAAGTAAAGTTTCCTGACAGGTTTTTAGCTCAGGAAACTACAAGGGAAGTACATCAGATCAGATTGTTAATCAACTTTTGAACATACATGTGTCCATGTATGTGTGTGTGAGCATGTAGATTTGAGAGGCATACCGTAGTCATAAAATTATTCTTTAACAACAATTCAAATTAGATAGTGTATAATGTTTACTGAGAGGCATAAAGATGCTGGCCCAAATCACTTCTCACAGAATCAAACGAAACTTACACTGAACTCAACAGATATTGAAGTATATAATTTTAAAAAGGTAACATTCCTCCAAATTGTCTAATGCTTTGGTGATGTACATAGTGTAATACTATTTTACAGCAAGCTTAATATAGGCAGGCTACAACCTTGGTATTTTTTCTCCAAATAATCTTTTATTTTGTTCACTATTGATAATGAAAGGTTGAAGTATAATATAACATGTCAAATTATTCTATAGTGATATCCTTCATATTAAAATCTATGATGTATTTCATTTGTAGTGTAAAAAAGTTCAGCATTGTTACCATATTGTGATGTTGAATGGCATGCTAATACAACCCTGTCCAAAATATTAAAAAACTCATTACGTTGTCATAGGTGCTTTATATAGACATAAGTGCGTTGTATATCATGTCAAGGTTATAAACGCTTCTCATGCCAAAATATGAAAACTTAATTCTGCAAGTTTAAGCCATCTGGCTCAAGCAAACTATTTGACACAATGTTGCATACCTGATTGATTTATGGACATTTTAAAACAATGGGTAAATTGTGAAATGAATAGAAATGAGGAAATGAGTAACTAGACACAAGTGTGCAAATTGAACATGTAGGGGTCGTTGTGAACGTCAGCTAAGCAAATTTCCAAGGTCTATTTATTGTCCATATTCCTTTTCCAAAAATGTAGATACTTTGATTATAACACTCATTGTTAATTAATTATACATTTGAAGTAAAACAAAAAAATAATTCCAAAGAGTGTGGCACTCTCAGTTGGATTTTTGTTATCAAACAATTATTGAAGATCAAACTTTGAAGAAGACATAGAGAAAATAATGGAATAATTGGATGTCATTAATCTAAATGAGATCTTAGGACATTATGGGTGCTATAAACAATATAATGTATCTACAAAATCAACAACACCGGGTAAATCAGTGTTGTATGAATGACTCATTGAACCCCAAAGTTGAGAAGTAGAATATATTAAGAAACAGTGTTTATGAGATCAAAGATGTTTCTATATTTAGTTACATGAGCTTGTCTTCTGATTCGGTTCCCCTTGGATAGACGAGTTCCAAGGAAATTGCGTTACTTCTCCAAATTTGTCTGCAGGTTAGAATTAGGCACCGTACATCCTTTATCAAATTTACTTATCAAGTCTGATGCAAATGTGGCAATGTTTGCTACAAACCAGATTGATATCAAGCTTACATATTTTCTTAATTAAAACAAACGGTTCTTAAACCGTTTCCTTTGGGAACTGGATTATTTTCATTGTTAAGCCTGCAGAAATGAGAGAATTAATGTGCCGACAGGTTAAAAATTGTCTTAACATTTAGTTTAAAGAACTGAGAGAAAAAATTGAAAGACAAGTCATGAGAATGTCAGATTTATTTACAAAGAGAGCTTTTGGGAATAAACATTTTTCACACTTTTTATCATGAAAATGCTTTGTATGAACATTGTTGTGTGCCGTGATAACACAGGGCTCAACACCACGAGACACCCAAGAGTCAGACACATGGACCTCTGATTTCTAACTCAGGACACCTATGATTTAATAGTTGTCCTAAATAGAAGGATCATTTGTACAGATCCTATGAATACACATTTTGATCCATACTCCAATAAGAAATGCTTATGTGAAGTGGAAAACTGGATGGTACTGTAAAATTTAGAACCTTTTGCAAATTATTTAGGACAATAATTCTGCAGCAAGAAACTTAAATTGCAAATTGCAAAAAAAAAAATCAGTATTGTCAAAATTGTGATTCAATTATATTGTGGCATGAAACTTATGTGGTGAAATACACAAATATTTTATCCACACAAAAGTTTTGGTTTACCCCATACAAAAAGAAGACTACCATAATAGATTGATTATCTTATACCGGAGAGCTAGCACTCTCTTGCTATACCTGTAAAAGCAAGGATGTAGGTTCTGCCATTTAACCTTTTACCCACGAAGGATATTGTTTGGGATGTGTCTAGAAGGACAGACGTGTCTTTCCTGGTTTTTCCTGATTTTTGTTTGACCTGGCGTAACCTGGATACTCGTGCTTCTAAGACACTTGTTGGGATAAAAATCCCCAGGTACACCACAAGTACAGTTGAGGAAACCTTTTCTAGACACATGGCAGCATGCATTCACCACCGTAGCTAATGATGTACTGACTTAGAAGTTTGTTTGTTGTTTGTTAAACTTGACTGCTAAGAAAGCATGTGTATGCCTGTAAGTAAGCAACCAGAGGACTGATGGCTTTAAGTCCTGTCTGAGGGACTTGGTAATGAGGATTAATGTCTTATCAAAGGGCACTAGTGCATCGCCTTGGTTTCGAACCCGGGACCTCCTGGATACGAGACCACTGCTCTACCACTGAGCCACCGCGTCTCCTCTAAGTCTTTGTGAATATTCTACTGGTGTTAGATATACATGTAGTTATGCACTTAAGCTAAGATGTGCTGTTCAGATGCATCACTCTCATCACTCTCATCACTCTCACCATCCTATTAATCGCTACTAATATCATTATTGTCCTTCTCCTCATCAACCCTGTTGTATAAAAAACTGAAAACTTAATGCAAACTGTTTTCTGATCTTCATTTATGTCCAGAGTTCTTTGGATCCTACAAGACATTTCCCACCTACTCTTGATCATGAGTGTAATTTAATACCATGTACATGCATAAATGTGCATTAAATCTTCTTATCTATGTAAGATGTTGAAAAAGCTTTCACACATGTTATAAAAAAATCCATTACATGCATTTAACTAGATATGTATTTTAGTCTACATCTGGAAGATGCAGATGCAGAATAAAGATTGCAAGCAGTAATATATCTGTCATGGATTAAACTGTATGTAACTTGTACAAACCTTCAACCGATCTGTGTAAGATGAATATGTGCATTGGATAGCTATATTTAATCCCTTTCACATTAGCTTCTGAGTATTTCAGCTGTGTAAGCTATAAAGATATATATTTTACAAATACTTCTGTAGCGTATTAAACATGTACATAGCAATTGTTCATCTTTATAAGATGTTAAATGGTTGGTAATGGATATGTATAAATATTTCCATTATAAGTATAAATCATAAGTGGGTAAAGTTGCTCATTGTGTTGTCATGCATATGGTCTGAGTGGGTAGACCAATTTTTTTCAAAGACATTTTGTTTCAGACGATTATTCAGTAATCATCAATTGCACAGTTCATTAACTATAACAAAAAAGTTCACAGCAGATTGTAATTGCATTTTCAAGCTGCAGTGTGTGTCATACTTTATGGAGAAAGTTGAATACCACTCTGCCACACCTGCATGCTTATATAAAAACAAGTTAGACAGAATTTCCTGTTACTGGTGTGATACGTCAATGCAGGAAAACTTGAATTATAGAAGAAATGGAGGCATGCAAGAAAAGGATGCATGATAAGGTTAAAAAGCTACTACTCAGGTGACCCTAAATTCCTGAAAAGGTTCCACAGCTGTGAAAAAGGTAGAGTCTACAGGAGCCAACTTGCATCACATCACAGTGAGTTTGCAAAACACAGGCTGATAAAGGTGCAGTTTGGTATACATCAACTAATAATTGCTTGGATAAATCACTTAGATGCAGCTAGCTAGGAAAGATCATATAATGACATGCATCAATACTGTATAGATCTGCTTATTTTTAAATATTAATGCAGTGATAACTGTTTGAAAGAATCTTGACTATGTGTAGAATGAAACACCATGTTTTTATTTTATTTTTTTGATAAAAGATGGAAGTGAAATTGATTAAATTTTGCGTGCAGCTCAAGAGAAAAGGTTTGATATGGCATCAAACTTAATTGACAACAATGCCATATTGTAAAATCTCTTTGACTTAATTGAATAGTTCTATAACATTGTAATTGCTCTGTAATTCAGTTGCATGCAGACAGCTGTAGCATCATAAGGACAACAATATGATGACGTTGATAACAAAAGGTCATGTGAAGTTGTTGATGATCCTAAAGCAATCCAGGCAGCGGCATTGTCTATAATTACCCATTCCCTTCTGCACTATACCTCAACAGTCGTATATTACCCTGTCTAGTATAGTCGTATCAATTAATGTTGACCAGATGATATATATATAACCTACATGAACATGTATATCCAGCTGTTAACATAGTTCAAAGGAGCTATAGTAAGTCTGGAAATATCTATTGAAAAATCAGCACAATTGCCATATGAAGGAAGATTACATGGGTGGCATAATGATATACTTTAAATAATTGTCCTCGACTCATTGTGATATCCATAAATGTATAATTATCGATACCATAGTACAAATAGGATTGTTATTATTAGAGAAATCTGAAATTGACCATGTAGATATATACTTTTCGTACTAAAGAATTATGATTTTTTTGGAAATTTGAAGGGATGATTATTCCTACATTTAAATAAAGTTAAAAAACTATGTGCATTTGAAAAATAGTTATGTATTTTATCTCCCAATATATATATATATATATCCCTTTAGGAATTGAGAAATGAAATTTGTGTGTGAACTTCTAAATTATGACTTGGTCAATATTACAGCATTCAAAAGGACAGGCAATAAAACGGTACAGCAGAGGTTGAAGTTTAGTTTGGTCCGCAAATACAGCCCAAGATAAAATAGTCATCAACATTGTAATATAACAACCATTTGCTAGATACAATCACCTTTTGATTCAAATTCTAGAATAATTTCTGTAGGCAATACAGTACACTGTACATGTAGTTTGCTGTATCAGAAAATAGTTTTGAAAAGTTTCCGGATGAAATTCATAATAACTCATACTAGACTTGTATCGGTATTGGAGAACATCTACCGGTAATACTATAGGAAGTGAGCAATAGATGTTGAAGCCATCAATATACAGTTCCTGAAACACAAATAGAGGATTAGGAGGGGTTAGTTCTGTTTTCTAGTCCCACATATATATATTTCTTGAGGTGAACTATCATCAGTTCTGCAACTTTCTTAGCAGGTGGCAATCCTAGCTTCTGATTATTTGATCCGTCTGGCACGAATACTTATTAAACTCTCGCCAAGTAGACAACACCCTTCTAGGAAACCAAGTCCTACGATAGCAGTGAGGTTTGAATGATTATTTCCTGTGATGTTTTGTACAACCAGGCAAAAGGGGATTCTGAATGATCACTGCACTTGTTGTAGATGATTCTAGATAATCTAACATGAATGATAATATTCTTTTCCTTCATTATTAACATGTAATTTCATTTTTATTAACTTTCAGACAAAGAAGTATGTTGCTACAAAATGCAAGTTCCTTTTAATATAATACTGGAGATACTACATCACTCTAAAGATTCATGATATGGTTAGTAAGTGTATAAAATACTTAAACAATTTTGGGGGCTACTTTTCAAGCTTGCTCGCATGAAAATGACACTCTTTATTTTGTTTTACATTGAACTCTATGCAATTTTTGGGAGCTCTTTTAGAATTTCGGGGGCTCTTTTGGGCATTTCGGGGGCTAATTCGCCCCGAGCCCCCGTGTATTTTTTCCCTGTGACAGGTTAGTGGGTAATGATCGGGCATATTGTCTTGAATGATGGGTGTCTAGCACAAGCTAATCTCATCACCTTTGATATACAAGAACAAATCTTGAGGATGTGAAGCTCAGGTTTGGTGTTATTAGTCAACAGGATGCTTGTCAGATTCTACACGGCTTCCACCTGTACTTGATCACTTTCTCATCAGAGCAGCCCGGACCAAAATATCAAGAATGGGTTGTTCAACCTGTCCTTTGTAGACAGGTGAGGAGGGTCAGCAAGCGTTGGTCACTCTACAGTCATCAGATCGCTTTTAGATTCTTACAAAAAGGCTGTCCTTAAAAGTTTATAAAAAGTTGACGGTGCAACATTTGCGGCTTTATGGTAGGTCAGTTTGCAGGTTTACAGGTTTGCAGGGTTACAATATGTAGATCAAAGTTATTTGATCTGAGGAGGAATAAGCTTCAGCGAATCATTATGTTGTGAGTGAGCATTCTTCTTGCTCTCAGCAGAAATAAAATAAATAAAATCAGAATAAAAGCAGAAATATACCCCCGGTAAGCAGAAATAAAATCGCCATGAAAGGCATATATCCATACACCTTCATTACCGGTAAAAAGTGATACTTTTTGTGTTTTACTTCTTACTTTTTTAACAGTGCATAGAAGACTCTTGCTTCAACCTTTCTTAAGTAATGGTTGTGAACTTGTGACCTATATTGAGATGCACTGTGCAAGTTCCCACTTTGGCCATCTATGTGACCTAAAAACTGGTTTTTAACACAAATTATCCATGAAGTATCTCTCCGCATATATAGGAAAGAAAAAGAAAATTGAGTTATCTAATTATGATTCAAGTCTTTCTTGGACTTAATCCAAACCCCATCGTTTATCTAGTCTTTATTTTGGAAAGGATTGGCTCTACTTGGCATAGATGTAAAACCGATGTTACTTTGATATATTGAATCTGACATTGGCTTCTTGCTTGTTATGGGTGAATCTACAATTCTACATGTCAAAGGGAAATGGATCTAACTGAGATCTTTGCAATGATTTTCTTTGATATGATTTGATTGATTGAGAGCACTGCAAAGGTCAAGAAAATTTTGATCTGATTTTATGTACTTTGCTTCCCACGAATACAATGTTTACAACACAATTCAAAGTATACTGAGATGTGTCATGTAGGAGCCTAGGAGGGAGGGGGTTGGCGATACTTTTAGATTCTGATTTGGAGGGAAAACTTCTGCAGACAAAAAAACATGACAACATATACATGAAAAGGTGGCATTTATCTTTTTCGTGAATAGATGCACCAGCATAGAGATGCTTAGTTTATAAAAGCTTTATGTGTTACCTACTTTCTTACAAATGACGTAGGAGTGCATCATGTAGTTTTGGCAGATTTTTGAATATGTTACATTTCACTGTGATCAGCATTTTTGCCTGCTACACACCCATCATATTTGAACTACCATTTCATTTGTATTTGGGTGTAAATAAAATAAGTAAATAAATGAATTGGAATAGGAACATTACAAGAGGTACATGTATGCTTTATATGCCTACTTGTATTCTTAATTCTTCAGCTTAGGATGTTCTTTACAGAAGTATAAGCTAAAAGACGTGAGCTATGGATTCACCATCTTGAGTGAAAGGTAACTTTTGAAGTGGCGTTATATTCCGGACAAATACTGTGTTTTGCTCTTGTTAGCAGGCTACTTTTAGATATCTTCGTAGATTTACAAGGATTAGATCTAAAGATGAATAAGGAAGCACCAAAATACAAAAGTGATATTTTACAAGTGTCAAACACTTGACAGTGCAAGTAAGGTTGCCTCTTAAACTACTGCAGAAGTATCCCGTAGTATTAAACGCATGTACGATAGTACCTCAGATGTTATACACTGCACGTCCCACTAATTATGGTAGCCCATTGTAAGCCAAGTCATTGAAAACTTTCACTATCACTTTCATTATCACTTTTTAAAAGTTATTTTGTATTCAATCTGACCAATTACTTTGATAATTGAAATTGGTCTCTATAGACCTATTCAAAAAGGTTTTTCTTTGTACAGTATACACAGACATTAATGTTAGTACACTTTAGAAAAGAGTATTTAACCCTTTATAAGATTACAAATTGAAACACAGTTTTCTTGAAGTCTAGATATTGTTTTCTAGTTTAAGCAGTATCCATAGATGTATACCCTATTTAGGTCAACAGATATATTTTTGCAGAAAACAGATCAGTTTTATCAGTCATCAATCAACCCAGCCACAGGAAGTATTCTTGACATGACACAGGAAGGAATCCATGCCTACAGACATGAACAACCATAATAGTGACATGATACTAAATACAACTGTTTCAAATTTTTCAACAGCAAATAGTCATTTAACATGATACGTAACAGATTTAGCCTACGAGATTTAAAGTAAACATGCAGTTCTTGTAAAAGTAGTAATAATGCTAAAAAAACTCCGGAGGTTCAGCACATATTTTGTCACAGCTACTTGGGTGCTCCAATTTTTCTTTCATAGGAATGATTATAAAGAATATATTCTAATCTAAGAAGAGCCCCATATGTAATATGACCCCCAAAAAGGGTTGATAATACCATTTAAAAACGTTTAGATTAACAATAGATTGGTATATGGATCAACTGATTTGCAGTCATACATTTTAGATAGTTATTGGGAGTAAAAGGGGCAAAAGGGGAATAGTTTTTTCCATATTAGTTTCTTGCAAAAGTAATAGAGGATATATTGTGTGACAAATGTGTACCTCTTGTGCAATTGATGAAGGGATCATTGTATCTATATTTAGAGATAATGCTCTCTCTCTCCCCCTCTGAATAACCTGACACAGATTGGTCTTCTTGTCCCTAGCAAACCAGTCCATGATCTTTCCTCAGGAACAGCAAATTTGTTCTTAATTAGAAGCACTTCCATGCGTTGTACAGTTGGGTATAGATGAAAAGTGTCCTTTAGCCTGAGGATTGCTTCCTATATTTAGTAACGTGGGGTTGTCAATATGTCGCCATAAAGCAAGCAAAATTAATGAGCCAAGTTTATAGTTTGTATTTCATTTCCTTTGGATGTGTCTCTATATGAGTGAACTGGAAGCCAATGCTCTTACCCTTTCAAAAGAATTTAGAAACTTTCAATAGTTCTGAATGGTTCTATATATGTAATTTCTGTTGAATGATATGGAGATACCTTTAAAGAGAAGGTTGAGTTCTGGGAAGAGGTGAAAAATAATTTGTGAACTTTATCATTCTTATTATGCAAGTGTGGAAGAACATCAGATAAGACATGTTCCCTGAAAAGCATGGCTCTTCAAATGCCTTCATATTCTGAATATGTCATGTAACATCGTAAAACTCGGGGGGGGGGGGGGGGGGGGTAGGTTTTTTATGCCACGTGTTCGTGTAGTCCCATATACATCTTTCTGTGTACAGTGTTTGTAACTTTACCAAGACTTGGCCAAATTTCTTATCATTTTGATGATTCCAGAACCTTGCAATACACACAAATTCTTGCATGCTAGATGATCAACCTTTTCTGGTCGATTCCACACCGTTTCTTTCACAATGCAATCGCATGACCAGAACTCAACTTCACCTTTAATATGTGTTTGTACAGTACACTATTCATATACATGAGGAATCTAATGGCAGCCAGGGCATTTTCTGATACAAAGCATTCCACACAAAAATTATTAATGCCTTTCTGGCTCCCAGCAGACACTTTTAAGTTATTAAGTCCAATGCTTCCTGCTCTTTCATATATATTCTAGAAATTAACAGACATAAAGAAATCATGAGAATTTTTTTCAATGAACTAAGATGGCGTCAAATACGTGAGGTATCTCATATTGTACAATTGATTTGGGCTGTTTCAAACTTGATGAAGAAATCATCAAGATAGACTGTTAACCTGTAGATGAATCCTCTCTTTAAGAGAAAAAAGGGGGGCTTTACCTTTTGAAACCACTCGCTTCAGCATGCGTTTGAAAGTCAGTATCCGCTTCATCGTGCCAATCAGTCTCTAGATCTTGATATTGAGTATTCCTCAGTAAATATCACATTAGAGATCAAAGACTAACTGTCAAGGTCAGTTTTGCCCAGGGATCCAGGTAACATGTTCCTTTGAGATCATCAAGGCAGTGCCAATCAGGACATTGCATTCTTTGATGTAACTAGATAGTGCTATTGGATGCAGGTGATAATAATTGTCCAGTGCACCCAAGAGTTCAAGCACGTAATCCTTCGCATCATCTGGGCAATACAAATTGAGGCATCGTAATATGTATCAACACTTGGTTGGCGATGACGATAATGGAACTTTTTACCAAAGGTTTCAAATTTAATGATCTTTCCAGATCATCAGTGCGCTTCATGTCACCTAAAAGTTGCTACTCCTCTAGATCTCAATTGGTTTTAGCCCTTGATATAGAGCTTACTTGAACCCAGGCATTTAAGAACACAGTTCTCAAATCTTCAATTCAGCTCCATGCAGTCAGGACATAGTGTTCTTTGAAGACATCATTCCTCTAGAGTTCTGTAGGTTATAGATGATGCTTAGAGCTCATTTGATCCAAGGTTACATGTACATAATTCCTTAAAATCGCCAATACACTTCCAGTCAGGATATTTTACTCTTTACAGAGTCCTATTGGTTGAAGGTGATGATAAGACTTTATACACAGGATTCCCAAAGCAGAATCTGTCAAGATTACTGTGTTCTCGAGAGATGCTTTTAGAGTTTCATTGGTTATAACTGGCCTCACTTACATCTCATTCAAACCCTGCAGTATTTCAAGTCAGGACATTCCATTCTTTAAAGACATTTTTCCTGTAGAGCTCTCGTGGTTATAGGTCATTTTAAGAGACAAAAAAAAATGAATGTGGTGTGTTCATGAAGCCATATACAAAATATATGATCAAGGTATGCTATCTTGAGGTGATGACCAGTTTGGTGGACAAACCATGTTCGCACAGGAAGGATTGGGGTAAAGGTGTATATTAACACTCTGTAACATCTTTTACATTGACTACAGAATGATAATTAAATAGGAAGTTTAAATCCTCTTTTCAGAGTACTGTCTGGCACAGTTGTTCACTTCTAAATGAAATTATCATGAATTAGATGAATGTTAAATGGGTGTTTATATCCATCTTTTCCTTATTATTTTTTCAATACTGAAGGAACATTTTGTGGATATAAACCATTACGTTTTTTTTGTGTGTGTGCACTTTTTGAAATTAATATATCTGAAAGACACAAAAATTGGATTAATTAGATTAGATTAATGTTTAATTTTCAAACCTGTAACAATCAAAATTCTAACCTGTACAATAAAACTTCAAATTTGTAGATGTTGCATGTTTATACTTTTTGTGAACCACCCTGTACTCCAAACAAAAGCACAGCTGTGAGCGCACTAACAGAAAGGAATTGTGACATGGAGGGTTATATCGAACTGCTAATGTGGAAGAACATAATAAAAGAAATAGGAAAAGGTATATTAAGTCGAATTTCCTATCACACTTCCTGGACTACTTACAGCGAGGAACCCTTTTATACCACCCATGAGAAAACAGAGCTTACCATACCACACAGAAATGACTTTGCTTACATTGTCTGAATATCATAACAGATAAAAGATGTTTTGCAACTCATGGAAATGTGCAATTTCCAGATAACTGCTCTAATTCATCTACACAATTGATAAAATGGAGAATTTTCACATTGCATGTTTCTCCCCAACGTGCAACATATTCCTTGCTTTTGGAAGAAATTAGGGTTCTCTGTTAAAGAAGCGTTTAACTGCCCGTAAAATTCAGTGCAGAATTTGAAAGTCAAATACTGGTACATTATCAAAGACGATTTAATTCAGCTTTAGCTGTCCTTACATTATTTGCTTTTGTTTTCAATTATTCAGTAATCATATTTATGTGATAATATATATACTTTTGCATATCATCCTATACACATTTGACAAAGGAATGATATCAGATGACGACAATTACCTTAGTTACTAGAAGAATATTTACGCTTAACTTTTTTTAACCCAAGGAATCCTTAGCCTACAATACTCAAACTTTCCAGTCTGTACATAATAAGAATATGTTATCTGCCGAGAGCCAGAGGGATTTAATCTTATAAACTGTCAAACAGAGGTAACGCCTTTCTTGTTCTCAGCAATCGATACAGTGAAGGAAAGCGAAACAATCTTCGGGTCTCTACTACTGTATCAAATTTTGTGTGCATCCAGCCAGGTTAAAGTTTGAAAAGTGATATTTTGATTTGAAAATCAACAGAACCCCATGCAGGAAAGAGCTTGAAAGTCTTTTATGGGCTACTTCCTGATAAAAACGTGCTAAAAGAAAGTGCCTTGCCGTTCCCTGATCGTGATACGCTTTGTTATCTCTAACAATTCATGCCGTAGGGGATTTCAATTCTCAGTGTGGTTCGCAGAATACTCCAATTACAAAATTCTACAAAATGAATATGATGTCGATGACTTTCAAAAACAGGCAGTCTCAATTAAGGCTCCAACTCATCTTTTATTTCGCAATAGCAACTGCAAAAATGAGAAAGGAGGTATAATTTTTGCTAACTGAGTTTAATAGGATGAAGATTTATGTAGAAAGAAAAAAAAAAGATTGCTGTACACAGGGGTCTAGGTTGTTATGTTCAGAGTCAAATAGAAAGTGATATCCCTGAAAGGGAGTGTCCCCTATTGTGCCATTCAATTCTCAAAAAATGAAGATTAATCTGCCTGATTAGATGATTGATTAAAATTTGCATTTTGGCAGTTTACATTGTTCGCAACTGTCCGGTGATTGAAGCCACAAATGAATTGTTTGGATCCTAAAAAATTATAAAATTCTATTCTAGATTATTCAAACTTTTTTAAGTTCATTTGAGTGATAATTGTAGTTGTTAAAGTATTATTAGATTTGTCCTTTTTAACAACACATTAGATGTATCTTATATTCTAACATATTATATTATAAATGTATCTTATATTCTAACGTATTGTATTCTAAATGTATCTTGTATTGTAACATATACAACTTTCTATTGACTAGTTATAGCTATGTTTTCCTCATGAAACTTGAAATATGTTCTATCCAATATATGATGTCTTGTCTTTAGAATGAAACAAGGATTGATTTGACCTTTAATGATGATTTTGTTGTTGTATAGTTTTGGCACATGCATTAAGCCAGAAATATTTTCTGTTAATCCCAAAGTTTAATAATACATTTTATATGTCCTTGATGTTCGAAATATATTAGCACACCCCCATTGTATTGAAAAATGATAACTTCAGATTTTTGGTTTTAAGGTGGTCTGCATATTATGTTAAATTTTTAAGCAAACTTGCAAATCCATAACAATCTTTAAATTCAAATGAAGTCAAGGTTGAATTTGTAGGTTATATTTCATGACCTGACACTTTCTCTAGCAACATGTGCTTAAGTTTAGGTTTGTAGTTGGGTTTAAGACCATGATAGGGTTGGGGGTACTTAGGTATAATAATGTTTTATCCAGGATTTGGCTCATGTTGGAAGTGCGCAAAACCTAAATCCTCTAGGAACGCCCATTAGCATTAACTTGAGGAGCTAAATTGCCAGATTCTTATTTTAAAGATACATTCAGCATTTTACTTTGTTTGTGGAAAAGTGGAGACCTCAGAGCTAGAACTTGTAGGAACTCACCTGCTCTTGTCCACATCCGAATCAGGTGGTAGACCGAGGCCCAGCACACCGCCATTATTCCACTTTAATTTTCCAACCAGGTGTGAGGTTGCCTGTTGTCGGCACATGACCAGGCTCTTCGTACCTGAGGCTGTAGGAATGTTCACTTTGTGAAATCCACTTGTACAACTTCACACAAGGTATTGTATTTCACCCATCTGATGATTGCTTTGTTGCAACAACCGATTTGAAGATTTTGAAGGAACAAAATAAGCTACATCACTTGTCATCCAGGATTATGTTTATGATGTCATCCTTAGTCAACCAAAAATATAAAGTGATCTTCCTTTTGTGTCTTGTAATTTCACCAAAAGAAGCCTGGCAGAAGTATGAATACTGTAGCAAAAGGAAAGCCAGGATAGTAGAGATTGTCCAGTGTTTTGTTGTAGAGAGCACAGCTGAGCAGAGAATGAGTTATGGTGAAAACCCACTTGGTGATTCACTCCCTCGCTGAAGTTTACCTCAGCCTGAGAATATCGTGTCCCCTAGTTCACATGTCTGTGTACACACAGGGGCAGGGAGATTGGTTCCTCAGTGCCAGCCACTCTCTGCGTCGTTCTTCGAAGGACAGCTTTTCATTGTCACGTTGCTCGTGAGATGATGTAATGACCATACCTTCCCTTCCCCAACGTCGTCGAATGATTGCGGTGTCGCTGTGAAGTGCAGGGGAAGTCCACCATTTAGATTCCTGGCAAGTGGCTAAGAGATCAGCATGTTAGGGTTAGACTCTTGTGGGGTGCTCCCTGGACACACCCCCTCCCTTACTTTTCTTGTTGCCGTGGCGATGCTATGACATGGAAGGATTACAGAGCGAGTTTCTGGTGGGATATTAATTTGTCGCTTCATATTTATCACCTGTGTACTAAGCGAATGATGGATGAAACAGTTGCCAGACCTTTTTTGGGGTCTTGACTTCTAGAGTGAAAGGCGAGTCCATATGTTTAGGTGAACAACTTCCCTGCCATGATGCAAGAATGACATTAAGAACCCAGCTAAGCACATGGAAAGAATGTCGTCTAGCTACAGAGCAATGCCAAGTTGTTATGTAGATACAATTATTATGTCAAAATTATCATTATATATTATACATTTTTTTAAAGGCCATCTCTCTACTCTCAATCCTTCTATCCCCTTTCTTTTCTCTCTTTCCCTCTCTTTCCAAACCCTCTCTCTTTTTTCCCCTCTCCCTCTTTAGCACCATTTGGAATGATATGTATCTCGCTATTTATCTATTGATCTCTGTCTATAAATGAAAGTAGAATTTAGTTAAAATCCCCTGATTGGCAATGTGGTATGCACATTTTCAAAATTCCTATATTTTGTTGTGGACATCCACTATAGAATCTGAACAGCAAAGAGTTCTAAACTATATTAGTGAGATAACAAGTCAGAGGTAAATTAATATTGAACAACACATTGATACATTCACTTTCTTTCACTCGTTTTTGTAATTTCAATCAATATATGAATCCAAAGTGTATGGCCTATTGGCTTTATGTTCAATACATATAAGTTCTTGTTAGTAAAAACACAAAAAAAAACTTTAAAAAAATCAAAAAATAAACAGATGAACAGGAATTTATTTAGTTCATTTGTAATTTGAATGTCATCACTGAATGTTTTCAGCTTTGTTAAGTGAATATTTTTGAAATCTCCTTTTATTGATTTGTTATCGCGCTAATAAAGTCCAAAAGAAGACTTGGTGTGAACAGTTGTGAAGAGAAAAAAATAAATCCAATTGAAATTACTTTTCTTGGGCTTTTATCCTCAAAAGAGGATTACGTGTTCAATTATTTTGTACTGAGTAAAATATAAATAACTTCTACTTTTCAAACAGATCATGACTGATTATCCCAAATACCTTCAGTTGAAAGGTAATAGTTTTTGGAATGAATATTAGGGGCCATATGAGAGATGATGACAGCTATAGATGGATGGGAATGCATTGTTTTGATAGCGGGATTTATAAACAATATTCTTCATACCAAAGTGCTATGTCACATCATTTGATTACAAAATAGGGACATGTGTTTCCATTTTGTTGAACTTTAAATTTTGAGATCTAATTACAGGGTTTTTAATTTAACAGCCTGAAGTTTGACAAAAATAAACTTCTTAAGTGAAAATCGGTTGCCAGTTCAAAACATAGATCACATTGTAGTTATCCAACGATCATCAGAAATGTATTTGAGTGGCAGGAATGTGTACAGTACTCAATACAGGAAAAATGACAAAGTTTGGTGGATTTGTATCCAGACTGATATTACCCCTAAAAACAATAAGGAAATGATTTGGATTGTAATTCATGACAAAGATCAACATTGTTTTGCTTTGATAATAGTAAATATCATCTTAAGGTAATGATACAGTGGTTTATTGCTTGTTATGAAAATAAGGAAGAGTGACATGTCATTTGGTATGGACTCAAATTTCAGTCCAGTATTACAGTACAGTGGTTTGTAAGAACTATAAAGCATGTATAAAGATTTTGTAAGGTAGTGTTTGCAGCATATATATATAAATGAATAACCAATAGCCAAGACAGAGACAGAGACAGAGACAGAGACAGAGAGAGAAAGGGGGGGGGGGGGGGTAGATAGGGAGAAAACTTGATAGAATAGAAAATAGTTTCAGAAGTGATGAGATATCCAGATATATGCAAACATTTAGATAAAATGTCATAAATCTCCACATTTTCAATAAATGCTTGGCATTGAATAAATCTACAAAGTCTTGGACTTTTTTATGTATCATTCTTTAGGATAATTATTCCTTAACACTTGCCTATGAACCAGGTGATATCAGTATTACTCCTATGTGAAAGGTAGATTTGAGAAGTCAAAGGGTTAAGAGAGAGTAAAATCATTAGTGACGTAGCAAACAGCTTGGCAGCATGCCACTCTACAAACTTGAATATTACTCCACCCATGTTATGGGGAGTAAACCTTGCCTCCGGCCTGCTAACTTCCTGTGTCCAGTTGGTCAAGCCCCTTTTCCAAACAGCTGATCGATAAAAGTCACAAGAGTTTCGTCTAAACTTGAAATATGGATTGACCGTATGGTGAACACCTTCAAGTATTTATTTATTAAATGTAATTACATGTATTACACACTACGTCTTTATGTCTTTACGTCCTTATGAGCATACAAACATGATTTATGAGGAATCATCATAACACTGTGCTATTGATTACTTTGCTCTCATTATTCAGGTAACTTATCCTTTAATAACAGAAACACATTTACCCCCTCCTGGGTGGAGAGTAGCAAATGAAAAAATGTTGTATTGCCAAAGTACATTCACATTGAAGGGGGCTTGAACCCATGGCCTTCGCAAGTTCAACTAAGTGTTTTAAGCATTCAATAATGGCTCTTCTGTAGTTCAGAGAATACATTTTTATACCCTATACCTCTGTGGGGTTTTTCGGGGGGGGGGGGGGGCGGATATGTATATGTTTTTTTAATTTTCTCTAAAATACTTTAAAAAAAAAAGTTAATTAGCATAAATATAAATACTTTCATAATGATAAAGCAACAAACCCCAGAACATCAGTAGAACATTAGGTAAGTGAAAGCAACTAAAAACATTTGCATATCAGGAAATGTACCGGAGGCTGTTTTTCTTGAGTAGCAATTTACTTTCACATTTACTCATCAATAATTAAAAAAAATGTATGTGGAAACAACATATCAGCTAACATTTGTCTGTATTTAAGCACTTCAAAGGATTTTAATGATGTCCAGCAACTAAAAAATATGGCATCCTGTAGCCTTTCAAAAGTGCTATTGCCCAGTTATCTATCAACCCAAATGAATGACTTATATGCCTCATCAACTATACTTGAATGTAGTATTAAGATTAATTGGAACATTAATTAGGCTAACAGATAAATTTAGCAGATATGGATACCCAAATATTTTGGGTAATAATGTATCTATGAATCTGCTACTCTCTGTTTTAGAGGAATCAGTAACTTGTGCACATTGATGGCAACACTGAACAGTGTTGGAAAACAAAGAAATAAAAAGAAATACATACAGTAAGCCAGTAAGTCGGTCAGACATTAGAACAGAAACATGGGGCGGGGGAATAAAGGTAGAGATAAAACTTGATACTAAAGTAGTATATTCTATCAAGAACTTTTGTTCATGTTTAATTTCTGATTAAATCTCAACAATCCCATATTTTTGTGCACCATATTGTTGTCGATCATGCAAGTAAAACAGCATTTAAAATTCTTACCACATGATTCCTCAAACTGGGCCCTCATAGCAGCAGCAGTCCCTGCACGCGGAAACGTTGCAGATTTTCTCCCCCGTTCTATATTTTTTTCCTTGAAGGCTTCCATGTTTTCTGGTAGCTACCGAGATCCAAATTCCAAACAATCCAGGTGAAACTATTCCAAGCACTTCTTTAAAAAAGTGTATAGGAATGTTTGCCTACCGGTAGTTAAGAAGTAGTATATGATTGGTGAGAAAATTGCAGGATTAGTCCACTATATGATTCCAGTACAGTATTCCTAGCTTGGGAGAAAGGGTGATGTCCTCAGGCGCACCTGCACCAAGCCTTCCTGACTGCCTCACCGTCTCTAGACACCCAGCAATTCCAGACAGAATCATCAAAATACAGAGGAAGATGACTTGGCAATGTTTACCGACAAAGTGCCAGAAATATGGGCTTAATTCATGTCATAATAGCCGGTTGTAAGTCGATGATAACTGCAGAGGAAGCAGACCCTGTGCGTAAAATACAAACAGTGTTGAAAGAAAGTGACACTGTGTGTATTATCCTGCCTCTTTTTTTTCAGTCGAGAATCACAGAGATGTATCAATACTGCACAGGATTTGCCTCTCTATCTCTTGTTTTTGTTTTCCTGGCTGACATTTAAGCAAGCTAGGGTTTTAATACCTAACTTGTGGAGCGTTGTTAGAGATACTAGCTGCATTCACATGGCCTGGTATCGATGGGAGTCAGGAAACAACTTCTGTCTTGTTTACCTCTGATATGGTAATGAGCCGTTTAGTATCAACGCTGCCACCCAAGTGCTAAAACCAAGGTTTTTTTCCAGACACTGGTTAAATGAGTAATAAAAAGTCATAAAAGGGTCACGTGGCTCATTGAGATGATCTTCTTCTGGTTCAGTCTGCCTCCTTCACAGTTGAAGATTCTTGCAGACTGATCATGCAGTATGTTGTGGTTTTTCCTAATCAAAACCAAATGTTATTGCCTTTGTGTTGTATTATCTTTTGTGGATATAATTTATTCTTTAGGTGTTGACTTACCAATATCACAAGTAATATAATTGATATCATTACTCATATGAGTTATTCTCCAAAATTCCTCATTCTGCATATTCATGTCTTTTACAAAGGCACTTGTAGCACACACAAAAGTGTCTATGGCATCAAAATCAGCAATATATCCCATAGGCCGGTAGCACCTGTGATTTATCCAGAAAACACTATTTGCATATTGTCAAAAGAATATTCCTGTGTTTCACATAGTTTAGCCACTGTGATCAGTTGTGATACTAAGAAGTACATTTGGTATGGAAACACTGTTAAAAAAGCACAAGTTACATGTTGTCACACCAATTCAGTTTCAGCAATTGGCAATCATTAAATCGACAAGAATAATTATTCTTTGGATTGAGACAAGATTGAAAGAAACGATAGCAAAAGTAGATTAAATCAGCAAATATAGAACCCAGAATGTACTGAAGCTTTGTTAACCTCCAGATAGTATTAATCTGTCCATGAGCATACATGCATGTCACAAAAACAATCAACCTTTACCACAAAGCAGATGGCAACGGAAATGTGATTGTTATTTTACTACTCAAGGTTGAGTACCGTACTATTTTAATTTCTTTACTGAAGCTTTTTTAAGGGTAATTTGTGTAGCTAATAAATCTTCATAATTGACAGATTATGGCACATTTTCATAAATTGATTGCTCTGTTTGTACATTGTATACTTAAACGTAGTGATAAGTATCTGTGGAAGTAAAAAAATAAGTGCATTGAATGAACTTATTCCACACCTCAGCTAATAAATATGCCAATGGGCAACTAAGCAATGTACATATTGCTTTTTTTATCTATTCCAATAAACAAAATCATGTCTGTATGTAAACGAAAAGTATAGTTGTAAGTATTTCAATTATTTATCAATTTTGAGCAAGTTGTTTTGGCTTGTACTATAATCACATACAACAAGGATCAATATTGATATGTGCCTGATATACAAATTCAAATTCAAATTCAAGTTTATTGATACAAATCCACAAGGTCAGATTATCATCATGGGATCTGAACTTCTAACTTTGTACCCCCCCCCCCCCCCCAAAAAAAAAAAGAAGCAACAACAACAAATAAACATGGGCTTCATGTGTGCAAACCTTAGAAATATAAAATAGGACTTTTTGCAAAAAAGTAAGCATTGAGCTCTGCTTTAAGTCTGAATCAGGAGAGTAAATCAACTGTTGAAATATTCTCTGCACTGTTTTGTCTCAAACACAAGATTAAAATACAGAATATGAACAGAGCCTTACAGTGAGCTTTGTATTCAGGAAATAGGAAGTGCAGGATTGGAGTGCTTTGTTTAGTTTCTGGCCTCTTGTCTACCACCCGCCTAACAAACTATCTCTTTTTCTCTTTCCTCTCTGTAAAACAAATCTCTTTTTATGTCACGCAGGGTTTATGCCTGATTGTGTGAGCGCATACACATTATAATCTCTCTCTCTCTCTCTCTCTCTCTCTCTCCCTCTCTCTCTTCCTCCTCCCCTCTCTCTCTCTTTACTATCTCTCACTTTCTCTATCTCTCACTATCTCTATTCTCTCTCTCTATCTCTCGCTCTCTCTATTCTTTCCCTTACACTTCCCTTCTCTGTCTCTCTATGAATGTGATATACATGTGCTTGTAGTTATTGCAATTTATGATATTCAGATAACTAAAGTACTTTCACCTGTTAGGGTGGTTAGAATTTAGCTCAAAGTTGAAACTATCCTCACTTTTTTATTTTTTATATTTTGTGTAAATTGTTACCTGATGTCGAATGCATATACCACAAAAAAACAATGTGGAAAGCAGTCGATGAAAATCCATCTATTATTCTTATTTTAGTATTTGGCATTGTATTGTACTGGGTAGAAACATTATAAATGAAATCTAAGGGTATCCAACATTTTAATTGTGTATTAGGAATTGTCCACTTTATGATAACATTTTCTTGTTAGACCCATTGAACTTGATTTGAATTTGTTATTATACATGCATTTTTTCTATGGATCCCGCTGCCCAAGCAGCAAGATAAATGTACCTAAGGAACCCTTTTCAAGGGGTTAATTAAGTTAAATTTGATTGGTAGGAGACTAGTCTTAGCATCCCTCAAAGTGGATAATTTTCTTTTTATTTGTACATATATTTTACAATTTTGACTGTTTAATTTTATTCGAGACTCCCACCCTCCCTCTCATATCATATATTCTTTCTCTGTCTTTCTCGTAATCGCAGGGGTCAAGCCTTACTGAGCAGGCAGACACCAGCCGTGGGCCAGCTGCAGATGAAAGATGCCAGTGGGGCTAGTAGCCAAGGTAGGCGATGGTACAGGGCCGCACTATGCACGGAACTGGGCAAGCCACTCACCGTAGGAACACTACCCTCTGTTGAGAAAGTCGGCCCTGGAAAGGTGATATTTGTTCAAGTGTCTTTGTAGTCCTAGTATTTGATTACTAGCATTGATTGTAAGATGGGGGATTATGCCCCAAACGCCCCTTCCATATCTGTCTTTATAAAGTTTTCCTCTAAAACTATGAGACATTCAAATGTTGAACAGTTAAAGAACATAAATGGGAAAAGATGATTTGTAACATTAAATTACATTCCATGTGCACCAAATTTGATGTGATCAATTTGTTGAATATACTCACAAGTCATTTGAAAATAAAGAGTACAATCCTGAAATTTTAACTGGCAATACGTCTTTACAGTAAGTAATACCAAGAGCTTGCATATTCCAAATATAGGGTGCTAGTATGATTCCCTAAACATTTAAATAATAATAATAATAATAATAGTACATTTATAAAGCGCAGAAACTATCCAACATTAGGTATATATTCTACTGCGCTACAAGAGCTCCTGATATGCTTAGATTTACGGTACAGTTAATTAAAAAGAAGTGTTTTCAGTTTTGACTTAAAGACGTTTACATATGGTGATTTCCTGACTTCAAATGTGGTAAAGTGGTACCCTTTGAATAAATTACCACAATCTGCTCAAAAATAATCAATATTGTTGGCAGATATATTACTCTTTCACTATATGTGACCCGGCACCACAAAACCAACAAAAAGTCGCAACCATTCTTTTCTGTACCTAGTATCAAAATTTGGAAGTCTAAAACATAGTAGAAGATGTGTTTTAAACGGTTTTTCTAGACCAGTTTTTTTCGCACAGTCTTCGGTCTCTTCCAAAATTTGATCACTTTTCCCGAGCGAAATTATCGTAGTCCGGAAATGGTCGGTCGTTGCTAACGGGTCGTGCTACGCGGGCTGTGATTGGTCCGTTATAGCAATCAGTGCGGCGCGCCATTTTGTTTGTATCCGCTTTCACATCCGAGTTCCAGATTTGCGTTCGTCTTATATTCTCCGTTAACGACTTCGAGTAGCTTGATTGTACATCACATATCCAGAATGTGTTGATCAAGAGTAAGAACATTATTATATTTTATACATTTGAGAGTGACAAGTTGCGAAAAAGTCTACAACGTCGTTACAATGCCAGGTTTTGTACGTGAGCAGAGCCGTGGGATGGTACCGGGGTGCACCAATGCAGATGCCCGGGTAGCTCGGGCGGTCAACGAAGCGATGATGCGGGGGCTAGCTGCGGGGGATCAGGCCAACCTTACAGCTTTGCTTACTGAACACTTCGGGCAAGACAGCGACGAGAGAATTCCTGATAATGTGGTTACAAATAATTGCCCAGATGTATACAAAACAAGATAGGTGACAAGCAGTGTTATGTAAGGGGGAACAAAAAGACTCCGGGTCCACCATGAATAGGCATTGTCTAGTGCAGGTGTTTCGGCACTATGTTGCAGTTCACTTAATCTGTCCAATTACAACTCTATACATTTACAACATAATAACTTTTGAAAGACTTAAGTCCACACATTGAAACCTCAGAAACATAATGAACAGACTATGTTTGACCATCAGGCCAAATTTCAGCCTAATCTGAAAATCTCTTCATAGTGGTTGCTATGGCCTTTTGATTCACCCTTCTATTGATTTCCCTTTGGTTTGCTTGCTCCGCAGGCTTGAATAGCCCCAAACTTTAAAGCTCTCTTTCTCACAATTTAATACCAGTAACCTCCCTCACCAGCTCTTTTCATTCACTAAATTGAAAGGGTTAGGAAGCTTCAATTTGGACAAGTAATATACCATTTTAATGAGGAGAACTTCTTCTTTCATAATCAGATGAAATCAGGAAAATAATTTTTTGCGACTTTTTGGTGGTTTTGTGGTGCCGGGTCACATATGAAACATTTTACCTTCAGATCCTAAGCGGTTCTTTTAGTAAAACTATGGGAATGAGAGAATTCAACATGTTAACTTTCATCATGCTATTTATTAGTTTTCACCTAAACTTTAAGACTTTTATTCCTGTATAGGTCAAAATAGCGATCCATAGTGTGGGGATCAACTTTGGTGACCTGCTGATGCTGGTAGGTCAGTACCAGGAGAAGCCGCCCCTTCCATTCTCACCCGGGTCAGAGGGCGCTGGTGTCGTCATGGAAGTTGGAGAAGGTGTGAAATCAGTGAAAAAGGTGCGTTTACATTTTGAAACATGTCTTGTTTTCCTATACTACCTAGGGATGCCAGATTTCGGGCTCTGTCTCCACCCCATTTCAGGCTTTATTTCAGGCTTCATATTGTACATGTTAATTGAGACTCAAACATGTCAAAGTATCTTTTCAGGCTCATTGAGTAAAACAAAAATGGTATCCCTGACGACTGTAAATCCAGGAACTTGTGTATTTGTGCCTGAAACTTTTGCAAATTTTGCAGATAGTCCACATTCGTGAAATTGTATTTATTCTGCAAAACTAATGAATTGCAATTTTTATATTCAACAGGTCACAATAATTTATCGCCACAAAAATGGCAATGAAAGCAATATATGACAGTACAAGTTGCGATATGTTTGTGGTTCTCGTTTTATGAGAACAAAGTAATTTATTAATATATAATGTATCTGTACAACAACTCTAGTAGGGATAAGATTTTACCCCCTTTATCTTGCAAACTTATGATTTTGGCAACCACCCTGATGTATTTTGTCTTCAGTGAATTATTTCTATGAGTGTGATTAATGATTAGCAAGATAATAGAAGTTGCCCAAAGAGTTTTTCTCTTTAAATTACAGTAAATTGGTGTAAAAAGCAAGTCATTAATGAAAAGTAGTTTAAATCACTGGTCATGCTCTCAACTTCTTTAATTGTTTTCACTTTCTTGTGTATTTCAAGGAAGGATATCAAGGAAATGGCTTTATATGGAGTTTCTCAGTTTCTAAAAGAGGAATACTATATTTCCTTATAACGTCTGTACTGTACTCTCTATCTCTCTTTCTATTGATTAGAGGTGCCTTGTGTCTTGTCACAATTCTCTTCTTCTTTACCCTTGATAATCTATTCTACTTTCGGTCTTTTACATCTCTTTCTGATTAAATGATACGTGCATGCTACAACAACAGCTCTGTAGTCAATATTCTCACTAAACAAATTCTGAACTTCCATCCTGGGCCAAATGTCCTATCTACATGTATCTCAAACCTCAATCTAACCTAGCTTCAACCCAGTTGCAACCCCAACCTTATAACCCTAAACCTATATCCTTTAAAGATATAACCAGGAGCAGTTTCCAGAGCATTTGTTGGGTCATCTTCCATTCTCCTCCCGTTTCCTTGACAATGGCTTTTACAATGTTCTTGAATAGTATACCATCAGCTTAGGGTATATACCAGGGCCCCGTCTTATAAAGAGTTGATATTAATCGCAACTTGTTTGTAATTGATATCGATTGCAACTATGTACATAAGAGATAGGAGACTGCAAACTTTTGATTGATTTGGATCAATCGTTACTCTTTATAAGACGGGGCCCCGCTTATTCCCTGCTGGTTCCCTCACCTACCTATCAACATGAATGCATGAATACTAAGTGACTTACCTATACAGGAGAGCAGGGTATTCACCATGGTCTTCACAACACCGCTATCAAACACATAGAACAATGCTCCATGATCCATCTTGGTCAATATCTCCGGGATGGGCTAGGAGCCGACATGTGCCGTGACTCATGTGGGTCGGAACAATAGATCCTCTGGCAATTGGTATCATTTCAATCCCATGTTGAGTACAGATATCTTGTGCTGTTGTATTGAGTGTTACCCAAACTAATGAAAGCTTAATTGAATAGGATATAGATATGAAACGTAAAATATCTTAAATTAAATCCTCTTGCGGTGCCTATCATTTGACTTCCAAGACATAGACAGGCCTCAAGGATGCAGTTTACTGAATTTTAAAACTGGCTACATTTATCCATTATGTTCTGCATTTATACTGGAATCCTCAACAATATGGCTTAGAAGCGAGTTGCTCTTTTCCATTATCATGTCAGATGTATCATTTTATCATTAGTGTATATTGCTCCAGTTCCTTGTCAAATATGATCTCTAGAGGTGAAGCTTGCTCCATGAAAACTTGATGTTGGTAAATACAGAGTGGCTCAGATCAGTGGAGTCCTGAAGTCCTGAGTCCTTGAAGCAATGTGTCATTTCCAACTCTCACATCAGTTATTGTAATCTACCCTGTTAAACATAGAGAGTAGCTGCTGTGTTATAGAAAACTTCCAAATAAAAGTTGCAAAAGTTGGAAAGGGATCAAGTGCTCCCAGATGTCCAAAAACTTTTTCAGGAACAGTTATATGCAATCCTTCAAAAATTAATGAGTAACCTTCAAGAGCAATGCAATTAGTTTACAACGAAAACATTGATCACATATTTAAATGATGTAATAGTAAAACCAGGTTTAAAGTTCAATGGTAGTCCTGTGCCTCCCATGCTCCTGGTTTTGAGAACTGACATTCAAAATAAAATGCTACCGAAATAACATCTGCAGAATGATATTGAAATTGTGAATTCGTTTGATAAGAGGCCCAGAAGGAATGAACCGATCAAAGCTTGATGTATATTTCACCAGCGAATTGCAAATTTGGGGTGCCAACGGCTCAAGAGATCAAACATGGGTGTCACACTTTTTGCTCCTAGGGGAGGATTATGCAACTAAGCTCGGTTGGATTTTTGGCGTAGGAGGTTCAACACAGTCATCAAATCTGGGCAAAATTTCAATATTCCACAGTATGTGTGCCTGAATGAATCGACTGGTATTTTTCTGTGTAATCCAATGCCTGGGATCTGTAGAGATTGGATAATCTAGAGATAAATGGAAATATAACTCTTATCTTGGCCTGGATAAGGGTTTTCCCTTTTTCAAGGGGGCTCATGTTGAATTCTCGCAACACTTTGCACATCTTGGGTAATCTCTGCCTCAGCCTCAAGAAAGTTGTCTCATAGCAGCTTTGGGTGGTCGTTAGTACACCGAGTTCATAAGGTTCACACTGAGCTTTCCCATTAGAATATCAAATATCATTTTAGTAATTGTGATGTTTATACTTCTAATGTAAGAAATGTTTGTAATTAGGTAAATCTTACCTACAAAACTGAAAGTTGGTTTGATGTGAAAGGGAAGGAAATTGATATGATCAAGTATAAAGTTAGTTTTGATCTATGAACAAAACATTGTCTAAGATGTGAATGGTAAGGCACAGTATTACTAATGGTTGAAGGGTTCAAAATTTCTTAATTTCTTAGTTTTTTAATTTACTAATTTTAGATACAAATAAGGGTAAAATATACCTGCAGAATTTTACATTTACTCTGGAAAGCCTGCATTATTTAGACATTTCATAAAAACTAATTTCTTGTTCCTCATTTTGTCAATTTTTGAAGTTGAAATATTCTTTTCTCAAGAAAAGAAAGAAAAGATTCTTCCCATCAAATTCACTCTTTAGATGAATTGTTTTTCATGGAATAACTAGTTTCATAAATGGTAATAGACCTTTTTTTGTTGAATTAATAATGATAGATTTCAAATCAATGACACTTTCTTAAAATGTCTTTCACTTCAGATTTGTTTCCCCCCAAAAAAAATTGTATTAAAAATTATAGTGAGTTTAGTGTTAGAAATGCGTTAGTCAGATTGCAGCCTTGGGTCACTGTTAATATACTGACCATGAATCAAACTTTGATAACTGCTCGTGTCAGCTAGACTGAGAATATGGGACTGGAACATCTTGCATTGCAGGTTGCCACTGGCTTCAATCAGAGTAAGGATTAGAATGACAAAATATATCATCAAGGGTTGGGTGAATTACTGTCAAATTGATTACATCACTTTCATTGAAAGACAGAAAATCTTAACGGGCAGAAATCAATAAAACCTATCCCCCACTTATTGAGACAATACACGGTATCTTTTTAAATTTTGAGACACTGAGGTCTAAAAATTAATTCCTTAAAAACAAAATATTTGATAAAATATCAATGCTTCAAAAATCTTAGTTTCAAGACATTTTGTTATTTTTCGTCAGATAATGTTCTTGGTTTTGGAGATACTGAAGTCCAAGAATGAATTTTTTTAAATAAACAAATTAATTATTAAAATCGCAATTACATCAATGATATTTGATTGAGGCATTTTAACATCTGTCCTTGCATAGTTTGCTGTCTGTTAAGATACTCAAGTATATTAAGAAAATTAACAGAAACTCAAGGACTCATTGTGAGAGATAGTGCTCTAGAGAGGTCTATTGGCTTTGAGATTCAGAAATCAAAGAACTAAGTCATTTAAGAATTTACCATTGCCAAGACATTATTTGATTTATAGCAGGGGCAAGGATGTATAGAAATTATACTAGCTACATTTTTTCGTCCACTCTAGGACCCTTTCACTTTTATAACCAGATCAGGCCTCTATATCATGAAGTAAGAAATGACCTATGGTTACATTTTGCACCATTGTATCTAAATCTACTGGTAGAACAATAAAGGCTTGCCTAGTATGTTCAATGTTGGAAATATGAATCATGAAGATGAACAAATGCAATATTTTGAGACAGTCATCCGATGTTTGTTCTGAGCTCAAAGACGTATAGAAAAGGCTTGGGTAGCCCCTGGGTTCTATAGTGGGGTCAATGGAGGTTGTGAGGACCTGGCTAGGTATGATGTTGGGTCCAGGACTGAAGTTAGGAATTTGACTGGTGTTAATTTACCATGGTGCAATTGTCACATGAGCATGGGTGGTACAATCGTTGGGACAATATTCTGCAAAAACTATAGTCGTGGGCCATTTTTACTTGCCATGTATGTTGTGGGAGTTTTTCAGGCACAGGCATTTCATTGTGTTTATTTTTAGTTGCAGTGACCTTAATATGAGATTGATATTAATTTCCACTCGGTACAGAAGAGACCAGAATTTGCAGTTGATTAGAGGACTTGTGATAGATTCAAATCAATTTCAACTCTGTATAAGACAGGCCCCTGGTATGCAGAATGCTTCAAATTAACAACAAGCATGTTTCACAGATGATTACTTTCCTGTTGATTCTCCTGACATTCATTTAGTCCATGTGTCCTTGTTGTCTTGTTTGATTATTCAAAACAAGTTCATCTCTGTAATAACCATGATGAATAGTCACTCCTGTTCATGTTGACACGTTATTCTATTTATGGAACCCCTCTTGGACACTGCTCTGTGTGAGGGCATTGGGTTGCTTGGCTGTGCATGCCCCTGCTAGGTCAGTGATGTGGGTGCAAGGTATCAAGGGCTCAAAGATGATGTCATCAACTTAATCCCCTTTAATCTGAGCAAGGACAAGGGCCAGAGATCTTTATTTCAACCTCGTGGCTGATTCGAGGCTTCCTTGCTGCTTTTGTAGCTGGGTTGAAACTTATAGTAGAAACCCATGTGTGTGTTCTGTATGGGCACATGTCTGCTGAGAGCCAGAAGGGCATTAAACTCTATGTACTAGTGTACTATGTACATGAAAGAATACATAAGCTAACATCCTTCTGGTTCTCACCAAGCAGTATAGAGTTTAATCCTTTCTTTATAATTAGCCCAAAATAAATGAATCATTTTTTTATTTATAGAATTCGTCAAAAATGTATATATCAGGGAGAAAGATGTGTCATATGGTGTTATATTCAAGTTGCATTGATGTTGTTTCTTCATAGGAAGTTTATGTAAACTGTTGTTTCATGCATACAAAAGTCCTGGTTTTACAGTCTTGTTGTTGCTCTTCAAGTAATGTAAACACTCTTGTTTCTTTATTTTGTTTTTCTGTTGCTGTTTTAGGGTGATCGTGTGGTAGCCTTGTCATCAAGAGCTGGAGCAATGGCTGAAGAGCTTATCACAAATGAAGGAGTAAGTATGATGGATTTGCAACTAAAGAAATAATTAAAATAGTATTTGAAGAAAATACAACAACAACAGCAAACTAAAGCAAAGAAAAATCATATTGTTGTAATACTCAAATTTTTCTTTAGGAATACTTTCTGCAAAATAAGAAAATAAGAAGAGAAATCACTGAGCAAAAATTTAGAATTCAGTTTTTAATTGTTTAATTTTTGTTCTTATGACTTCTGGGCTCTGTATTACAAAGAGTTGATATCAATTGCAACTTATTTGCAATTGATATCAATCACAAATATGTACATAAGAGATAGGAGATTGCAAACTTGCAATTTATAAGAGGACTTGTGATTGATTTGAATCAATCGCAACTCTTTGTAAGACGGGGACCAGGATGTGTAGGTGTGCTATGATACCATGATTTCTGATATCCCTATTATTCTTATTAATGGATGATAGTAACAACTTCTTATAATCACAAATTTGAAGATAATATGGAAATCTCCATATAGAATGATGGAATTATTGGCTTGAAGACAAGTACAGAATGTTACAAAGCATTGGATGATGGTGGACATGTAAAGCATACACCAAAAATAGCTTACCTTCATTTCTCTGCAAAGTTATACAGAATCTAACACAGCAAACAGCTGGGAATTGTAAACTATGGGTGATAAATATGTTTGCATTAATATCTTCTTTACATGTGAAAGCCCATCTCCAACATTGTGATAACAGTCTTCCTAAAAAAAATAAAAAAAGTATTATGCCATGTGTTTATTTCTATTGACAATTACCTTATGCAATGTATGATACGGCACCAGCATAAACATATTTTTATTAATATAAATGACCTTTAGTTTTTTTAATGTTTTTTCCTTTAACTTTTCTCCCGACATTAAATTATATTCTAATGTACATCCCTTAGACTTCCAAAACTCCAATTAATACTCCATGTAATTCACTTCTTTATTCATTCATTTATTTTGTGCTTCGTACTACCCAATGATATACAGTGAAGTCACATCTTTGTTACTCTTGCTATGTCCCTCAAACAGATATTGTTTATCTCTGTCACTGTTACCTGCTTAATCATCCCACCAAGGTCAACATTCTTTTCTTCATGAGAACATTAATGTCAAACGTTGGCATGGTTCCCTGCACTGATAAACAACCATATTGTTCAATACAATTGTCCTGCCAAGATGATGAACAGGTTTCTTTGTTTTCATGACACGATGATGAAAGTAGTCATATGGGCCTTGTCTTTCTGCTGTCTTCAGATCTGGCTAGCTGTCAAGTTTAATCTGTATTTGTGTATATCCTTCAATTTTCATGTTGTAAACAAGTAAATTTTGGATTTGATGGTTACCAGGTATGTGTGTAATAAGCTCAGCTAGTCTAGTTGTGTTAAAACTTTTGTCCACATTAGATTAGCTTTAAAGATGTTAGTTATGAAATACCAGCTAGAATATTCATCAAATTTTTCAGATTAACTGAAATTAGATATGTTTTTAACCTGTATCAAGAGGATTTTACTTTGTATTGATGGGGATATATAACAGAATGTGAAAGAGCCTGTATAGTGAAAGTTACGTGTTTAAGGTCAAAGCATAGATCCATTTCAATGATGATCCGAACTGATTCTCAAGTTTCAATCACATCTGTTCATCTCATTTTTAATCCCTTACTCATGCTGTAATACAAAAATCATTGAACCATGATCCAATTCCTGCCTCTCTTTTCTTCTACACTCTCTCTCTCTCTCTATCTTTCTACCTCTCTCTCTCTACCTCTATCCATTTCTCTCTCCCTATCTTTTTCTCTCTCCATCTCTCTCTCTTGTTTCTTCTCTATCCCTCTCTTCCTCTCTCTGTCTTCTCATTCCCTTTCTTTTGGTCTCTCCCTCTCTCTCTCTCTCCCCCACTCTCTCCATCTCTCTCCCTCTCTCTATCCACATTTCTCACTTGCAGGAAGTATGGCCCATACCCAACAGCCTAAGTTTCAACGATGCGGCGGCAATCCCATGCAGCTTCGGAACAGCTTGGCTGGCTCTCACCCGGAAAGTCAATCTTCAGCCGGGGTGAGTGAGAGCAGTTTCTATATTTGTCACCCAAAAAATTGCATCATTTCCGCAATCCCCTCTAATTAATGTTCATCTGCCTGCCAACTCAATCAATTTTCTGCTCTTGGACCATGAGTGTTGTGGTTCGGAATGAGCTAGGTGATCCATTGTCCTGGAGGGCTATCGCATGGATGCCTGCACCACCCCTCTAAACATGTCATTTAATCAACACTATTCTTGGTTGTATGTTTAATTGTATGGAATGCCTGTTGGGTCAAGGTTGATACGTATAAACAGTTTTCAATGTCAGGGGCATAGAAAGATATCAGCTTAATCATGAACATGGTTTAGATTAATGTCTAATGTTGTTGTTGTTCAGGAGATGATGATCAATTTGGCAGTGACGGGTAGGATCACATGTTACATGCCAAGCAGTTACTTGTTGTTGCTCGGAGACTCAAGTAATATCAGTAGTTTCACTTGTACATGGGAAAAGGTGGTAATAAAAATGTGTTCAATAATCGAGAGAGATATAACTGTCCGAAAAATTTGGCTAATCTGAAGATCAACACCTCAATTGGCCATAATCATTAATCTTTCCACCATAATCACCTAAATAGCCAGAGGAAATAGAAAGGCCCCCCTCATGGCGTGAGAATTCACCTGGCACCAGGACCTTTTGGTTTGTTTGTTTGATTGTCCAGCACCTTGTGATATCAACAGTTGCATTATTGAAACTGTAGATGATAGATGATTTGTTTGTAGATGATATAGGGGCACTTGGAAAATGGTTGTTTTGCAAGTTGGGGGACTCAGTGATAGATATTTAGTAAGCTTTCGAGTCATTTCACAGATAGTGTATTGAAATCAGATGACTTTATTTGTACCTTAAATACACCACGAACCTGACTCCAAACCGACTCCAGACTGACTGATTTGTGGCCATTTGAGATCATTTAATGTTATTGTGTCATTGGTGTGACTGCATGGGTATTAGTGTATTAGGTTTACTTTTGTGAGAGTAAGGAAAAAATGAAAGCCTCAAATGTTATTGGGTAAGAGAAAGAGGGGGACATAACCAGGAGAGGAGAGTGTAATTAGGAGGAGGTAGCAGCAGAGAGAAAGAGACCCAATATGGAAGGAACCTAAAGAGACCTTGAGAAAGAGTGAGATGTGAAGAGAGAGACAGGAGAGAATGGAAGAAATAGGGGGATATATTGGAAACAAAATGAATATAATGGAAGGCATATGGAAAGAATCCTAGAAAAAAGGGAAAAGAGAGGGGTAGAAAAAGAGGTGATCCAGGAAATGAGATAGGGAGAGAGAGGGATTGCATGTTTATAAGATAGGGGGTTTGAGAGAGAAAGTAAAAAGAAAGGAGGAAAATGAAAGCTTAAACATAAAGGGGCAAGAGAGAGAGGGGGAAGAAAAGAGCCACTAGAGAGTAGATGGGAGAGAAAGATAAAGAGATGTGGATTACTGTCTGTGGGCAGTACTTGATCAGAGGGGAAGTCATTCATTAGTTGCACTCTGATATATGGTGACAGTGTGATTTAAGAATCTGTCTGTCTGTTTTCAACTACACACGCAAACTCGGCACAACTGTTGCCAAAAAAGAGTCCCCCCTCCTTGTTTGCTTTCAAAAATAATTAGTCACCTTCTCTGTCCTAGAGGGGAAGAATCTGTGTTGTAGCATCCACCTCCTTTTCCCCCTAAATTCATTCCACTTACCTTGTAATTATTAGATGAAATCATTTTAGTAGTTAATTTATTCAGTGTCACTGCTCGATTCATTTAGGTTAAATACTGTGCACTCAGTATAACCTTGTGTGAAAATATCTATTTTTTGCCTCTAAATCTCTCCTGCCTTGATCTTTGAAATAGAGACATATTAGCTGATTGGTAGGGGAAGGGTCTATCAGGGTAAATTAATATTCAAATTGATTATGCAAGTATTTAATCCAAGGCAATCCAACCTTTGTAATAAGTTGATTTGTATGAAAGCAGAAAAATAACAGAAACAGACTGGCAGAAGTTTGAAATGAATCGGGCGAATTGTAAGGAAGTTATGAATGTTTGAATATGAGATCACTAAGTTTATGCGAATCTCAAATTGGTAGTTTGGTAAGTGGATTGTGGACGTGGATAACTCTCCCATTTGCAGTGTACAAAAATAGAATTAATTTCTGTTTTTCTTGTAAGTTCCTTCTCCCTTGGTGCACTACTCAAAATATATTATAGATAGCATATTATTATATTTTTGAAAATTTAAATTTTAGTCATTTTGTTTGTGGGAATAGATGGGAAAGTAGTCCGGCCTTACATTTTGATGTAACTCTATAGACTATATATGACTGGCATTCATGTATAAGCTTTTTATAATTTCTTCTGTTGTTTCAGAGAAACTCTTTTAGTAACAGCTGCTGCAGGAGGTGTTGGTCTAGCTGCTGTGGAGTTGGCCACCAATGCTCTTGGTGCTAAGGTAAGGCTTGAACAAATATAATAAAAATCCCTATAATTGACACAATGAATATTAAAGAAAAAATGCTATCACATATTTACCCATTTAATAGATGTAGAGATATTAGATGATCTCTTAATGACAACAACACCTCTTACTCATTGTCTTCCCTCCCCTCAAAGGTTATAGGAGCAGCAGGTGGTCCTGAAAAGTGCGACCTAGTGCGATCCAAGGGAGCCGTAGAATGCATCGACTACACGACAGAGAACATTAGGGATAGGACCAAGGAGTTGACTGATGGGGGTGGGGTTAATGTAGCACTGGACGCAGTTGGAGGTGATGTCTGGAAACAGTGCTTGAAAAGGTGAGAAAGTATTTTTCAGAGGAAGGCAATGAGTGATTTCAGATTTCATTCTCTCGTGATGTTCAATCTGGATTGTTTTGAGGGAATAAAACGCATCATTTGTCACAATTTGAGAAAATGGAAATCACAAAAATTTTCTCTTAGCTTTACTCAAACCCTTTCTTTAGATACCAAAATTGCAAAGTCTTGTGTATGGGTTTATAAGAAAGTATGCACTTTTTTGTCTCGTTTAACTTTCAATTCATGAATTCAGTCTTTATATAATGTATCCACAGCCAGATGAGGAGAGATAGAGACCATGTTTGCATTCCCAAAGTAGCCCAAATAGTTCCCTCCTTCTTACAATCCCTATGAAAAGGAAGCTCCATAGATTTGACCTGTGAATGTGCATGCATGTTCATGTCACAACTATCTCTCTTTACTAGCTTTGAATATATCCCACCGCTGCCACCAATTTAAGAAGTACAGTTTTTTTGTATTGTATTGGTTTATTGAGATAAAAATCATCGGGACATGCAGCTAAAAGCTGAAATTGTTCAATTTACAAAGTACATGGCATAACATTGCATTGATAACACATTAAAATATATAGAACACTTAACAAATATTGTGTATATTTAAATACGATTTACAGTTTCATTGATGATATCAAATTGTAATTCGTTTTACATGAAATAGAAATTTGATAATTAACAATTTACAGGTTTATTGCAACAGTGATACTTAGGTGGGATAACATTTAGATGTTTGTACAGATAAAATACGATAAAAGATAAGATATTAAGGCTAAGTTTCAATATTGGTTAAACAAGGTGATGTTCCTGAACTCAGCGAAATTGGCAAATTAATCTTACATCAGAAAGTATAAAGTGAAGAAACCTTGAATGCATTAAGTATAGTGATGATAAAGATGTAATGTTGACATCGACAAAGATAAATATTAACAAGTAAATAGGCTATTTCACTAGATTGAAAAATAATTCTCAGGTTCTGTTATTAATTAATATTGCACATAGAAGAAGAGATACGAAAGTAGCAATCAGTAGATGAAAATGCATGTGGGAATATAAACAAATACATTGTTTTGTTGACTCGATCTTTGTTAGTTTTAGTTCAAAGATTCCCTGAGTTATCAAAAACAAAATGGAGTCTTAGATGAAATATGTCTGACCATCATAGACAGTAGTAGCATAAAAATATCTAGCTCTGGTAGCAAGAAGTAAATTAGAATGAAAGATATTGAATATATCCTCATATTGTCCCACTTGTGTCAAAAGATGGATTAACCAAGTTAGTGAATATTTTGCTGATTTTGTTTTCTAGCTTGGCATGGGAGGGTCGAGCTGTCGTGATTGGATTTGCCAGCGGAGAGATTCCCAAGATCCCTGCCAACCATCTTCTGCTGAAGAGTCTAACCACCACTGGTTTGTACTGGGGTCGCTATGGTCTCGTAAACCATCCTGTCTTCAAGAAGTCCGTCACTGATTGCTTTGACCTCTACACCCAGGGGAAGATCAAGCCCCATGTCTGTCAAACATTCCCTCTAGAAAAGGTGAGTTGAGTGAACTAAAATGTTCAGGGATTCTGTTTATATGTGATATCAAGGAAATCTGGTAAATCAGTTACTTTTTTTTTCTCCACCTGGGGAAAGTTAGAAATTTGAGGAAAATTTAACTAAAATCAGGGGAAAATTGGGGAAGTTCACTGGCCCCCAAAGCTAGTAGTCAGTTTCTTATAGCTGACTTGTTAATGAACCCAGTTCCAAGAAATCTAGTTTCACTTATTTTTTACAGAATAAGGCAAAGTCATGCATGCTTAGTTTTGTTTTCGGTGGTGCCTCATAATCACAGATGGCAGTATTCATAATTATCTCCAGAACTGATATAAATTTCAGAGGAGTCTGATTGAAAATATTATATATTTGTATGATAATGGTAATCATATTTTAAAATCTATTTTTTCTCATTTCTTTAAATTCCTTTCAGATGATTACTTACAACTTTTCCCTATGACACTTTGGTCATCTTAATGATTGAACTTTGGTTGTGCTTGTCATTCATGTGTATTTCTCTGTTGCCTCATGTCTGTTTTTTCTCTCTTCGTCTTTCTCGTTCTCTCACTCTCTATCTCTCACTCTCTCTCTCTCTCTCTCTCTCTCTCTCTCTCTCTCTCTCTCTCTCTATTATCTCTTATCTCCTAACAAGTCACTGTCTTATTTGTGATATTGAGATGAAATCAGATAATTGTTTAATTTTTGTATGTACATAATTTCTTATATTCCTTTTATTTCTCTCTTTACCTCCAGGTCAATGAAGCTTTTATGTACATGAAGAACAGAAAGTCAACCGGCAAGATCATTGTCAATGTACGATAAGAAATCCCCAATGTGGAATCAATGAATAGTACATCTTTCATGAGACTATAACATCTGAGATTCAGAAGGGCGTTAACTCGGTGTTAAAGCATATGAATTGGCACCCTTCTGGCATTCAGTATACAAATTAGTGTGAAATTATGAAGGGAGCAAACATTAAATGAACTCATAGTATTATCAGAGAAAGACATAGCAGTTTGTCATATATAAATCTGATCTGTCTTCTAGAATTTATTAAAGGCAGGGGAGAAGGAAAGTGAAAAATTATTCAAAATATTTTAGCTATTATCAAAAGGTAAAGTGATAGAAAGCATCTCATCAGAAACTGATATGATGTCCTGTTACTGTTAGAATAAAATGTCATACAGAAGTATGTAATTGGAGGAATATTTGAGAAGTTTGTAGTGATAGACAGAAACTGTAATATGTAATTCTGATGAATTTAGCAGACAGATACTATTATATGAATTGTAATGATACATACAATAAATGTATTAAAATATCATGGATATAGTCTTCTCCTCTCGCTGGTAGGCAATCCTATATCCTTCAACTCTTTACTGCCAATGGATGTCATAAAGTTTGTATAAATCATCTCTTAAGAATTTAATAATTTTTCATCTCTGCCAAATGTGTAGATTTGAGAGAAGTTTGATAGAAAAGAGGATGAATTAGTTGACTGAGAAAAAATGCATGTTCGCCAATCGGTCACTTTGGTATGACACCCCTGAATGTTTTCAGTGAGCAACTTAAGCAGGTGAAGAGATAATAGAGGAGCTTTACACAGGGTTATCTTGGTTATTATGAAATGTCATGAGGTGATGATAAATCTTAATGTGCAATGCAAACTCAATATCACAGCAAATTAATATAATTGCATTTTCAATATATACTGAAAATATAATTGATTCATAATTGTTTCATAATTAATGTGGACTGTAAATGTACATCATGCTAATGTCCTTTACTTTGCATTATTTTATAAATATGATTTTGCTCCCATCGAAGTCAGTGAAATATCTACCTCTTACTATTACTTTTACAAGAATATTTCGAATTATGAGACTAAAAGATGCGTGTAATTAGAATCTTGTGGGTTTTATATTTGGGGAGATGTCATCAAGTAAGGGAAAATAATGCATCTTAATAGTGTATCATATTGTACATGATGACTACATACTTTGTGAATTGCCAAATGAGAGTTGATGCATTCCAAAATAGAAGAGAATTACATGTGTTTAATTATTTTGCCACTCATTAAAAGGACATGGGTCATAGGGAGGTATTTTATTTTTATTGGTAATTGTTCCATTTAATCAAAACCTAATGATTTTGATGAGAATTTGTATGTGATGAAATTGATTAAATTATAATAATAATAATAATAAAAATGGTGCTTATAAAGTGCTTACCACTGTAGTCTCCGAGCACTATAACAAACAAAATATATATTACATATTAAAAGAAAAAATACAAATGATAATATATATGAAATATACATCAATGTGAACACAGTAAGTTAATCATCAAAAGCAATTTTAAATAAATGTGTCTTAAGACAAGTTTTGAATATATATATATGCCTGTAAATGTAATATGATTATATCAAAATGATTATTTTCTATTAAATTCTCTTCATAAGAGTGATTTGCTATACCAGATAATTATGTCATTCTTGGAATCAGTCATTACAGTTAAACATACTAGTAGGTGATTAATATATATGATTGAAACAATTTGACAATTAGAAGTGGGGAAGATACAATGAATTATATATCGTGAATTATTAATAAAAACATTTAATGCAAGGTAGGGGGAAGAGGGAGAGAGAGTGGGGTAAGTGGTGTGAGAGAGGGAGAGAAAGAGAGAGAAAGGGAATACTGTATGTGGTGTGAGAGAGGGAGAGAGAGAGGGGGGGGGGGGGGAGAAAGAAAGAGACAAAGAGAGAGGAAGAAGGGAATAGGTTGTGTTCTAACGTTAACGCCGGCGAATTCAATAAGCGAGTTCGTAATTAGGATTTGCGCATGTGCAGATAAAGGTCATTCGTTCCCAAATTGTAAAACCATTGAGACGAATACTCGTATCGTGCTCATGAAAGTTATGTAATTAGTATTCATTTATGTACCGACAGTACATTAATCTGATACACAGGTGGAAGTATTCTTCTCAAGAGGGCAAACAAAAGGTATTCATGAAGCACCTCCATCACTTCGACAGTGATTATTCTAAAATGCACAAGTGGGACGTATCCATAGTGTAAAAGATCTGTGGATATTTGGGGGTCATGCGTTCCGAAGCTATTAACGAACTGGCTTATTTTGAGAGAGGGAGAAAGGAAGGGAATGTGTGAGAGAGAGATCAACATTTTCTGAAAACAAAACATTTTTCAGAATTTTATGTCTTACAAAAGTAAGAAGTATCATTGCAATAGCAGCTGAGGAGGGTTAAGAATGGTAATAAATGATTCGTCTTAAATCATAAAATCTTAATCATCGAGAAATACACGTCCAAAGTTTAAACATTCCAGGAAGAAAAAAATGCGCTTCCCACAAGGAAGGAAGCTATCATTAGATGGCGCTAGAGTACATTCCCAATTAGTGTCCCTTTATATTCCAAATGACGTCAATTGTTTAAGAAAATGCATTCACGGACCCTGAAATTGTAGTAATATTGTCATTTAATTTTTGACAAAATTATCGGTTAATCCAATTTCCCTCTCAGCGGCTCAACAGACTGGTTTACTAACATAATTCAAATTGATGGATGTTTTTTTCATGGGGACATTCGTGACGAGGTATTTCATTAACCTGTTATTAATGAATGAACTACAATACTTGGAATCCAGTCCGCGTACACTACTTGTTGATATGTTGAAAGCCTTGGGCAAACTTTTAGGGTTGTCAAGAAACAACATTCCTGAAACAGTATGCATAACATTTGAATATGTAACCGGTCTACTAGTCTCAGTTTCTGAATTGTTTTTGCGAGTTTAGTTACCTTCAAAAGCGTCGATGGAGACGTACTATATATTCCATAGTTACAATGTCTATGTGTACCAGCTGCCGGGATCAGCTGTCTTTCTTTGTATATTGGACATTCATTTTGTAATCATGAATCATTGGTGGTATGTCGGATATGCCTCGAGAAAATTGCTTATCGAGTTATCGAGCCGTTCACGACGGAAGAATGCATTTTATTCGAGTATAAGGACCAGTATTTTACAATGCAAACCAATCTGTGGAGGTTCTTTTCACTGTTCTCATCGAGCTATGTCATCCACCTGTATACCAGATAATCGAATTTCTCGCTTTTCTTTCTATCGAATGTTTGCAGAGATTGATTATTGCTATGTCAACATTGCCAATCATTAAACGATTGGGGTGCCAAGAGCAAGATTTGAAGAATGGTATGCTACTGTATAGGCATGGACTTATAAACTAAGAAAGTCCATGGTACATAGGCATAAGTAAAAGCACTCTGGTAAAATGTTTAAAAGGGCATCTGTACACGCTGAAAGGGCACACTTTAAAGCACACTGATTATGTCCAATATAATTTAGATTCGATCGTCGTGTTGATCTAAGCCGGTCAACTTCTAGGACTTCTAGCAAGTGGAGATCGTCTTGAGTAAGCTATTACGGAGTTCCTACTGGTTTAGTCGAAAGACATGACTGGTAAGTACAACGGTGGCGCCATGGCATTTACACTTGTTCGCATTTTCCTAAGCATATATGTTACATCTGACACAAATAACATGTATACTTTGCTAAATTATAGTATAACATCATCTGAAATCGAGAAAAGATCGTAATTATACTACTTCCATAGATTTCCAATGTTGTTGTCATGCTGTGTCTGCAATTGTAGTCTGCCAAAGACTCAATGAGAGGATTCCTTAAGAAATGATAACTATAATTATAATTTTGAAATGGTCAAGACGGCAGAAGGGTAAATATGTTCTATCCATGTTGGTCTTTATCGACAAATAACTCATTAATTCAACCATTGATAATAAATTATATCTAAATCAAATTCCTTATTTACGATACAAAAATCAATGATATCTTAATTTCAGCGTACGCAAAGAACCAAATTCTGGTCGTCATCGCCATCGGTCTGCTGACGATGCCGTGGACGCGTGAAGTCTTGGCAGTGTCACACTCCTTGAATGATGCTTCTTTCAGCATCGTTGACCCCGGGCTTTTTCGACCGTCAAGTACGCCTCCCATGTCTCCAGATTTACAGGTATATTTGTATTATGGAATGTTGTAGCTCTTACAAGCTGGAGGCCTATGCGCCAAATTATACTCTCAATGATCACCACAAATCATTGGAATATAAGGCCTACCTTTACGTACTTCTCAAAATGTACTGATGAGTATAAAGACAGTTCAGAAAATTTGATGAAATGAATCATAGAACATCATTATCACGAAATAATTCGTAAGATTTGTTCAATTTTTTCATTTTTCATTTACTCGATCAGTAGCTCATTATCTTGGCCACCAGTATGCCTATGCTGGACCCATATAATTACTAAATGTATAATTCGAATTGATAGACTATACATGATTAGTTGGCTTACATCAGTCATTTTCAATCTATAGAGCTTCTCATATCCCCTGTGCTCCCCTAGGCGTATTTCTAATAGACAACACTGTTTTGAACACATAATAATTATCATTGATTAAATAGGCCAAATGTGAATTTCTGTTCTGTAATTCCAATTAATCATCTATAGAATTTCAACCCCCTCTCTGGGTTCAACCGCCCCTTGTTGCTCGTTGGCAACGATTCGCTCGATACGACCACGGGGATATTCCACGTCGATGACGACGGCGTCTATGTCTTCGTCATCCACCGGCCAGGTGTGGACGTCGACAATCCCGACCTTACGCTGACCTTGATCCCGAGTGCCCATCCGACGACGAACCAGACTCTGATCACCCTAGGCAATACCGGCGTTGGCAACGTCATCACGACCCACGTCGTCGCCGAGTTGCGTCGCGGTGATCGCGTACTCATCGCCAATCCGCGATATGCTGACGTCATTGGAACCGAAGATAATCCATTTATCTATAATGCATTCCTACTTTACCGTAAGTAATGCATCCGGGTAAGAATTAAATTAAAAAGAATACATGGTCCTGTGGCATTTTCGCCACCATGTTTAATCATTATGACAAATCATTTTGTAATAGCAATAAACTCGTGGGAAAAGTAACAGGAACTTACGTGGATCTCTGATTATGACATTAATGACATTGTATAGACCCTATAATTATGTCTATACATGGTTTTAAAGGATGAATTTTTATAGTTGTTGAATAGGATGACACCACATACTGAACTATATCGGAGGGAAATATAAGTATGTGAATGAATACACATAATACATACACATAATACACATTTTTTTGATAATTTCAATACACAGTAACTAAAATTTAATTTGATTAGTAGAAGGCTATTGTAGCTCTATTTTTCGTAAACCCATATATATTATATTGACTAGCAATCCGTAAGATTTCATAGACAGAGGAGGAGAGGGTGGGGGGGGGGGGGGGGTTCAAGGATAGGCGATACTTTTTTGATAATTTCAAATGTACTTATTAGTGGTTCATCTTGTACAAAATAATGTGTGGCTTTAATATTAATAAACTAAATTTCTTGTAACTTGCATTTATCTCAGATACACCAACTTCGTCATCACCCAAAGTTCGTCAGAGCGCGTTCTCAGTCGCCGTCACAGGAAACATAAGCATAAAGGGTGTGGCCTTCAGCGACTACGACCCACCAGCCGTGAACATCAACGACGACTTCAACATCAAGAGAGGCACTTTTCTTATTTCGATAAAGGGGCTGTATATCTTTCATCTATCAGCGACCTTCATGGCGCACAAATCCGGCGGTCAACCAGCGGTTGCAATTAGTGTCAACGAAGTCGAAAGAGCTAGAGTGCAGGCCCATGTCGACATGATGCAACGTATCGAAAACGTCGGTGTTACGATTGCGCTGCCGATGGTTAAAGGCGACATCGTGCAGCTCGTCAATGTCTTCGAAAACCCCAACATTGGCTGTTTCGCCACATTTGCTGGTTACCTGCTCGCTTAGGCTAGGCTTGCACATTGGGTATGGATGACATGCGTCAGGCGAGACGAGTGTCGGTTTCATTTAATGTTATTTGCACATGAGGCGTCATTTATTGACGCATGAGTGCGTCCACGAGCGACTGGCTCAGTTTTTGACGCACCATATGAGAACAATATGGTAAACAAAGTGAATGTAAAATGGACAGTGTCTTGGAACAATGCATTAAATAAATGGGGAATGGTGAAACGACCCCGTTCACACTTGATTTGCGTAGGTTAAAACGCGTTCGAAATGACGCCTCGTGTGCAACGCGCAATATCGTTGGAAATAAGACAGAAAGAAAAACACAGACAGCCTTTGTATGCATCAACTGAAATCAAAGAAATACATCGAATTTTCAAATTGGGGGAGGGTTATCAATAAGCGTCGTAGATACATGCAAGGGTGCCCTCCAAATCGAATAGCGAAATATCGAGATAGAGAGAGAGATAGAGGGGAGGGGGTGCAATGAAGGACAACGTGAAAAAATACACCTATCTACACCCTCTCTTAACTCATTCTGCTAGTTGAAATTTTGAAAAGAGTCACAATTACGATGCTATTATGTTACTGTAGATTGAAAAAGTACACCGCATATCATACTGTTTGTTTGTGATTAAACGCTTTTGTAAAAGGATAATCGACTGTATAGAAGTTTTTTATATTACAGATTCATATATCTCATATCTCATATACTTTACTCAGAGTGATTCCCACTCCCTGCTCAGAGTTTACTCCCTGTTTGTGCGTGCGTGCGTACGTGCGTGTATGTTTGGAGTGAGAGAGAGAGAGAGAGGGGGGAGGAAGAGGGGGGGGGAGGAAGAGGGGGGGGGGGGAGGAAGAGGGGGGGGGGGGAGGAAGAGGGGAGAAGGGGAGAGGGGGAAGGAGTGATTAATAGTTTCTGGGATCGTTTGCACTTGCATTCTTCTAAATTCCAATCCGTGTCTCATTAGCGCAAGATTCCGGAAATTTATGTGGGGGGGGGGGGGGGGGTATAGTACTTTAGGCACCTTGTAAGCTGTAAAACATAAACATTTGTACGGGGCTGCAGTGTATCCCTTTGGCAGCCAACATCACATTTGGTAAAACTTACAGAGGCGGTGGAGCGATTTCCAAAGTGGGGAGGGGGCATCAACAAAAAAGGGCATTTCCTAGAAAATAAGGGCATCTACAAAGAGAAATCTCATAGCGAAAATATACCATTTGGTGTAGACATTGTTATAGCCCCCTACATTGTGATTAAATGATCAGGGATGATTTCAATATGCGTTTCTCTTTATACATCATATAAGGTATTATAAGCTTCATAATTTGCAGTTTGGTGTAATGGTCTGAATATTCATTTGCGAGCGAGGACAAAATTTAATATTTGTGAGGTCGCAGTGCGAAAAATTACTTTTTATAAAGAGGAAAACCCAATCCTGATGGGGTTATAAGCAAATCTCATTAGGGTTCTCACAACGGAAGACTAATCAATGCGCGCAAGCGTAGCGAGCGAGCTTTGGGGGAATTGCTTATAGTCGCTTTAAATATTAGGGGCACGTTTCATGATGAGAGGAAAAGGGAATACATATCGAAAGGGATAAGACACTTATTAGAAAAGAAAAGTAGCACGTGTCAAAGTACAAAGAGTTATTATCAGAGCTTAAAATGTGACACTTCATATACATATCTGAAAACAGGCAGTCACCAGGGATAGGATAGGATGAAAAAAGGCACTTATGAGAATGGAAAATGGGCATTTATCGACGGAAAAGGGGCACCCATCAGATTTTGATAGGGGCATTTATAAGAGGTGAACAGGGGATAGCGCCCTTAGTAGAAAGGAAAAGAGGCATGTATCATTGTTTAAAGGGAAATTATTAGAGGTGAAAAAGAGGCACATATCGCACTTCGCACCTGAAAAGGGGCACTAGATATTAAAAGGGGTACTTCTCAGAATAAAAAAGGGGCACTTATAATAAAGGAAAATGTGCATTTGTTGAAAGAATAGGGGCACCGATCAGAAATGAAAAGCGGTAATGATGAGAAAATGAAAGTGGCTCATAATAATGCCTATTAAATCTTCTTCTTCTTTTTCCTTTTTATATGTTCTTTTTTTCGGGGGGGGGGGGGATTCGCCATGCGTCTAGAAGAGATTCTCCTACTGAGTTGCAGATGCTACAGGGGGCATGTGGGCATGTCTCCCATCGAGAAGTGAAAAAGAAAATAAATAAAGATTTAAAAAACGAGACAAAAAAAGAGAGCAAGAAAGCTGTCCTTTGTGTAGTTCGTGTAATACTTTACTTTGTTTACAAGTTCATCGAAAGCTCATTGTATCGACCAATAAAGAGTAGTAATAAATATGTACTTTGAGCGACATAAAAATGGGTGTAAAACATTCTTTTTTTGTTTAATAAGTTTTTTTTTTAAAGAAGAAAAAATTTGCACTAGCTGGGTATCGAAAAAAAAGACAAACGAGTCTATATCATGGGGTGAAGAACACAATGATAAAAATAACATATGGGGCATAAATAGGGGTAGCTGGGAATCGTACCTAGTTCATTTGCATCAGTGGCGGATTCAGGGCATGAGGAATTGCATTTCATTAAAAAGAATAATGAGATAACAACCAGGGGCGTCGCCAAAGGGGGGGGGGGACCGACCTGTCAGGATATTGTTGGTAAAGTAGCACTGCTGTCAGGAAAAATGAGAAAGGGGGGAGAAGAAAATGAGAAAGAAAGGGAAAGAAAAGAGAAGACAGAAAGAGAAAAAAGAAAAAGAGGAAGGAGATGAAAGAAAGGAAAAGAAAGAAAAGGAAAAAGGAAACAAAAGAAACGGGGGATAAGAGCCTGAACGAAGAGGGGTGGGAGTAAGAGAGAGAGAGGGGGGGGGGGATGTTGGATGGAGTCACCAAATCGAGGGGGCAAGGAAAAAGCGCATAGATCCTTATGTTGGTACTCTTGCTCGACCCTCGTGTGCTACATCAATGCAGAAGTTTGAAGGCGGTGAGATGTATTATGTCGGTCGACTGGCAATTTTTTGCCCCTACGAACTGTGAATAATATTTTAATCGGACAAAGAAACATTTTTGAACATTCAGACAATGATTGACTCCGAGTGAGTCGGTACAACGAATCGTCTTCTTTTTCTAATAATTTAATGAAACGTTAAAGCTTCCGTGCTTTGCGCAGGAGGGGGGGGGGGGGACTGAATTCAGACAAGGATTAAGAGTAAAGAACGGTAAAACGTCGTCTTCTTTCTCTCATAATTTAATGAAACGTGAAAGCTTCCGCGCTTCGCTTCAGACAAGGATTAAGGGTAATAATTTAATGAAACGCCAAAGCTTCCGCGCATTGCGCGCGGGGGGGGGGGGGGGCTGACTGAATTAAGACAAGGAGTAAGAGTCGAAAAAAGTACAACGAATCATCTTCTTTCTCTATAGTCTAATAACTGAATGAAACGTGAAAGCCTTCGCGCTTTGCGTGGGATGGGCGAAAATTAATTCAGACAAGGATTAAGAGTAATAATTAAATAAAACGACAAAGCGCGCGGGGGGGGGGGGGACTGAATCCAGACAAGGACACGATACAACGTCATCGATTCTACGCTTCGCGCGGGAGGGGCGAAACAAGAATTAAGAGTCGGAAAGGGTACAACGAATCGTCTTCTTTCCCTAATAATTTAAGGAAGAGTCAAAGCTTCCCGCGGGAGGGGGAGGGGAGGGGGAGGGGAAGGAACTGAAAATAACTTATTTCTATTCCCGGGTTAATAGGGTTAAATTTGTAGACACTGGGACATTGGCATTAATATATTTGTTGGTAATTAATTGGTGGCTAGCTTTGTCGTAGTACATCAATGGCGCACCAGTAGGCTACGCGCTCCCCCTGATAACCAGGCCCTTATCCACGGTTGAACTTTTTTAGACCCCTCCCCAGGACGTCGATCAATGACATGTATGTGCCCCCCCCCCAAAAAAAAAAAAAAAAAAAATCAAAAAAATCAAAAAAAAATCTAACTCTGGCTACGCCCTGCTGATAACAACACAATTTATACACTCGAGATAATTTTTGCAAGTTCTACCGGTGAGGTATCAGACCACCGTCTTTGTGCATTGTGCAGCAACGAAGCATATACAACGTCTCGCGACGGGACGGATCACTTTTCTCTAACTTCTAACCAATCAGAAGGCCTCGTTTTTTTTCCAGGAAGTACTGGTGGAAATTGCAAAAGATCTCTACTCTTGGACGGGGGGTGGGTTAAAGCAATTTTACATCATATTACTTCAGGAAGTACCTGAAAATGCGCCTAATGTGTTTCTAAAATTGCAAATGCTTCCTACTCTCAGAGGGGGTTCTGACCCCCTCGCAGACCCAACCCCGCTCCATCGTTTTCCATATATTTCACCCCATGCGATTTTGTGCCCCCCTCCCCCCCCCCCCCCGGATCCGCCACTGTGCATTATGAAGCGATCAGTCTTATCCACAAGACCACTTTACCTCACTGCCATTACCTGGTTCGCTTCTGTTTCAGGATTTTGCCCGAAGATGGAAATAAAATTAATGCTCCGTAAACACAACACACGTGGAAATTTATGTATACTGCGCGCGTGCGCAACGCGTTGTCAACAATGTCGGCTTGCCTCGAAAATGCAGACGATTCAACCATCAACGCCAATAAGATGGATTATCTTCAAGCTTTTCAAAGTACCTTGGATCGCATTTGGATCTCGTGTATAGTGTATCCAAACGAGGATGAAGGAGAAGAAATTACTCCAAACAGCAGCTTTTGTAACTTGATGATAGAGGTAAGAACATTTTTCCTTCACTTCAGCTCAGCCCAGCCACAGATTCAGCTAGTAATAGTATGGCATGCGTTGTTTGTGTGCATATGCGGCGATCGTGTTCGCGGGTTCCACGCTAGGCTAAGCAAGCGGTAAGCAAGCTGAGCTGAGATGAGAGTGCTGGGGATTGGAAATGTGTGTTGCATTTGTACGTGTCGGAGCTGGAGGGGGGACGGTCGACGGGAGAAGTGTGGTATAGACTCTAGCGCTATCGCAAAGCAAGCTACTTTAGCTCTATGACTATCTACAGTAGATTATATCTTATTATAAGATTATGTGGGGGGGGGGGGGGGGGGGCTGATACTGTCTAGGCTATAATAGCGGTGTCTGATCGTGCACTCAGTTTTGTGTGCTAAAATTCTTCCCATGATAGAGATTGCACATCCCTATTCAGTCCATGTGCATTGCAAAATTGGTCATTGTTTTTATTACCAAAATGAGATTCAAACCAATAGCATACCTGCCAACCCTCCCGAATAATCCCGAATATCCAGTTTTTCTGGATTTTTAGGACCCCAAAATGCGGGAGATCCCGGATTTTCAAAATTTCGATATACATGTATAATAGATCTATTTGTTTTTGTTGCTTAAGCCAAATTAAGCTCGTTTTATCATATGCCGCGATGTGAGAGTTCATGTATTGTGTGCGTTGAAGGGCTGCATGATTGAGCAGCGAATTTGTATTCGCTTTTTTGCACAGATTTACCGCGTATTGCCAGTTACACTGCCGCTGCATGTGCGAACGCCTGTTAAGGGTACAGATTTCGAAGACGTACTGTGCTAAAAATTCTTAATTCTCATTTTCAAATGTTGGCAGTTATGCAATAGGCCTACAATAGGCCTACTGCTCGTGATCCTGAAGGTGATAGTGATACTCAATACTGTAAGTGAGGTGTCCTATGAAAGAGCAGGTTTTTCGGCGCTTGTTCACTGTTCAGAAACGTATCCAAAATTTGACCCGTAACTCCGGCGTGGAGATACATGTACCCTATTAAAACATACCCAAAATGAAGTAAATATTCATTAAATGTCCAAATAACGATCATGAGTTAACTTAAAAGTTGTTATGTTTATTACCTGTTTTGTGTCAATTTTCTTGTTATTTTTAAAGTATTTTTTGGAAAAACGATGATATTAATATACGCATTTTCTCAGGTTTCGTGGCAAACCGCTGCAGAATACAAGTGCATACCGATGCTGGGTTGCGGGCGGGCGCGCCTGTATGAAGTTATCCGTAATGAGGATCTGAGACATTAGGAATTTAGGAATGTTTTAGTAGGGTATCTCCACGCCGGAGATATGGGTCAAATTTTTGATACGTTTCTGAACAAGCGCCAGTTTTTCTCCATATTCCCCAAAGGGGCTCAACCCCAAAATTCTAAAAACATCTTGATCAAAACAGCGATTTAAACATAATTGTTTCCATGGTAACTCAGGGATTTACCAATTTCACGATGTGAGCCCCCGAGGGATAAGTTGGGCCAGCTGTAATAAGAATATTTCCATGCGCTTATTTTTTCTCTAGTCCCAAGGGATCACAAGCAGTTACAGTTTGAAAAAAACGTTACTCCACGATTTGCATATCGTGCTGTGCAGCTTGTGAGCAAACATTATAACTCAGCATGTACCACTTTTTCGTCCATTCTGACCAAAATGCTATGAGTATTGACTACCGTAGATGGGGGGGGGGGGGGGGGGGGGGCTGTATCTTTTGATAGAACAAATCGGTGAGTCTTGAAAATTTGAAATGTGTAGTTCTGAGGAAATGATTTTTCCAAATATCCAACTATAATTAATGGTGACAAACGATCCAAAAGGGAAAATTGAAAAATCGTCCAGACAGTACTCAGTGTTATTTAGGGTACGCGTATGCATGTTCCCTCCCTTTGAAAACACCCCCCTACCTAAGTCTGGTGTGTAAAGTCAATACGGGCCAGACTTTGTTGCGTGGAAAGTACCCCTTTACCGGACATTTTGGAAACATGAATGCGGTCCCTCCGTTCCCGGAGTGGGGGGGGGGGGGGGGGGGGGAATATGCATGTTGTTTTCTTAGTCAAGACTAACACATTGCTCAGTCTTAGCCTCAAATTTAGTTTCAAGTCTACTGTCTTTAGACAATTTAATTTAATGCAGAAGTAGGGAGGCAAACACCAAAGGGACTTAGTTTGTAACATTGTTCAGATGAGAGATAGTGGTGCTAAGGTAGTGACTTCAATGGTAGATGTACAATTAAAGATAATCTGAAAATTTGAGTGAAAACTGATCATTATTCATGGTACAAATTGGGAAAAACTGATCTGATTGATTCCTTAATTCTCCCAACTATATTATTCTACTTCTATTCTGCTACTTGTCAAAGCCTGTTCAGCATCAAGACAAGGACAATTTAATTACATTTTAGGTGAATGTAAATCATCACAAACCAGGCAAAAAATTAAGTTTTTCATTTCGGGGGCTCCATTTCAAATTTTTGGGAAATTTTCGGGGGCTACTTTTTCTCCTTTCAGGGGCTCTTTTTTCCATTTCGGGGGCTCTCTTTCTGGGGCTACTTTTTCATTAATTCATAAAAGGATAGGTCTACAGTTTGTTAAGATTTGTTTAGTAGACTAAGGTTTCGGGCTTCCTGCTTCATAATTGCCTATTAAAAAAGAAACCCCTTTTTCTAGTTCAATAACTAAGTTTTCATGCATTGATTTGATGCAAGAACTGTAACATAATAGACCCCAGATTGTGATTATTTCTGGCCATGAATTTCGATAATCATTTTTCAAAATAAAATTTTCACAAGAAAATCAGACAGTCGTTTAAAAACGTAGATCTACTAGACATTAGTAATACTTTTACTAATTCTAAGCTCAGGTTTCGTACATCTATTCACGTAACTATATTGATATCGCGGCAATAATGATGCAAACCAACAGATAACAATTCCAAAGTGTCAAATCTTTTCGACTCGAGCTCAGCTAGCGAGCTAACTCAGCTCCGGGAAGCTCCTTGAAACACCGCCGCCGCAGCGGCCGCGCCGGTGTTGGAGCTTCCCGGAGTTACTAGCGAGCTAGCTCAGCTCAGCTCAAATCAACTCACACACAGTCACCGCACAGCGGCAATGCACTGTATTGTATGCGTGTCAGTCACTGTGATTTTGTCTGATTTTCTTTATTTTGAAGAAATGATTATCAAAATTACGAAAACATGGCGAGAATAATCACAAAAAGGATTTAATTTCATACCTCTATTTATGGAAACTTTATAAAATAGCGGCAATCGTGAATTCGTGATGGAAATTGATTGCAGTTTTAGCGATGTTTAGTGGTCTAGGTTCCGCTAATAATATTAATCTACCAAAACAAAATCGACCACCAAAAACTCGACCCCTACGCTCCGTCTCGATCTCTCACAACTGCGAAAATGTACCTGTTTTGGCGTACTTGCGTACGACATGGTAAGCATACATGCCAACCGTTCCGATTTTAACGGAACTGTTCCGTTTTTGAAGTTTTTATAGCCCTAAAAAACGGAACGTTCCGATTTTGGGGAATTTGGCTTTCCATACATAGCATTGATCCGATCGAGTGCTGAACGGATTGCATTGCGCAAGGTGCGTGCAGCGTGCACTGATATGTACGTACAGTGCATCGAAATCCAAGTAAGCGTGTTGCTGCGCGCCACGTGCACTCTGATATGTGTTTCCGTACGTAACATTTCCGTACGTAAATACTTGCGCTGGCAAATCTCGTAAGTATAATTTCTATACGTTTGAATGCGCATATCATTATCAGCATGCATGCATTCGCTATCGCGGCTAGCGCACCGTATATGCATAGGGTCCCCATGCAAAGTACGTGTTTCGAGGTACCGTATACTTAGTGATTTGTGATTTGTCTCGGAAGAAAATCTGTCAAAATGAGCGGAACAGCAGCAAGACGAATTCAGAAGTACAAACAGGAATACAAGGAACGATTTCCCTTTATTAGAGCAAGCACAAAAGGGGAGGAATATGCGTACTGTATTTATTGTCGGCAAGATGTCTTGTTCTGCTGACATTGATTTTGACAACCTCATTTACATGTAGCTCAATGAGTTACAATAATTTTGGATTGTTGACTGTTGTCTGGAAAGTTGAATACCATTATTGCCAGTGTCATTTTATGCATAGATCTATGTCATGTATAATTATTTAAAAAGTAACTAGACTTAAATGCATCACTCTGCATGAGTGGCTAATTAAATCAATGTCTATTATCTGCTCTGCCTCTGCCAAGGATAAATTAAAATGTGGAATTCACTTCAATCACTTTTTTGTTTGGTATGACACAAAAATTACCCATAAACTTGGATTGAATTTTAGGGGAAATGGTCCCTAAAATAGGCTCAGATTGCACCAGAGAGCATCTGGAAACCCAGAGCTTCCAGGGCCCTAAAGCGGGCCCTGGACCCCGGCTAAAAGGACTTCGCGCTTCGCGCTCGTGATGTGCGCTTCACGCACATAGTGTACAGATTTCTGATTTTCAAATATTGGCATGTATGGGTAAGCCAGGTAAGGTATGGAATATGATTCGAGTTTTTTTTACGACCGATTTTTGTGTATACAATTTTACACGGAGATTCAGCGCACACAATGAAGACGAAGCTAGAGGAGAGCGCGCGGCCGCTCGTAATCGTTACGGGGGCGATTTGAGATCATTTCACTTTTTGATGTCGCCCCCGAAATCGGATTTTGAGTCTATTTCGGGGGCTGTTTATGGTGTTTCCAGAGCGAATCCGCCCCCCGTGTATTTTTTTGGCTGTCACAAACAATAAAATGGCTCTACATTCCATTCCAGACAGTTAAAGAGAAGGTTGAGTTCTGGGAAGAGGTGACAAATAATTTGTGAGCGTTATCATTCTTATTATGCAAGTGTGGAAGAACATCAGATAAGAAATTGTCCCTGAAAAGCATGGCTCTTCAAATGCCTTCATATTCTAAATATGTCAGTAACATCGTAAAACTCGGGGGGGGGGGGGGGGGGGTGGGGGTGGGATTTTTACGCCACGTGTTCGTGTAGTCCCATATACATCTTTCTGTGTACAGTGTTTGTAATTTTACCAAGACTTGGCGAAATTTCTTATTATTTTGATGATTTCAGAACCTTGCAATACACACAAATTCTTATATACTAGATGATCAACCTTTTCTGGTCGATTCCACACCGTTTCTTTCACAATGCAATCGCATGACCAGAACTCAACTTCATCTTTAATACTGTTTTCACACTGGCAAAATTTTGCTTAACCCCGTACTATAGGTGGGGTTAAGGGGGGGGGGGGGTCTTAGCCCAAACTATAGTACGGGGTTAAGCCTATTCCACTTTCTGTTCAGACTGGCATTTACCAAAGTAGGCTAAAGTTGGCTAACCCCACCTATAGTACGGGGTTAACTAACCCTGCAAAATAGCAGGGCTAACTCTGCAATTGTGGTACTAACTCCTGCTAACCCCGCAATTGCGGTGCTAAGCAAATGAATGAGAACAGAAACGAAAAATAGTCCTGTACTACGCAATGGAGCGTATCGCAGCTGGCCAGATGCGAAGTATGTCCAATCATAACATTCACGATATCCGGGGTTAACGAATTGCAGTGAGAACAGCGTGAATTTTCTTATTCCGGAATAGGCGCTAGTACGGGACTAAAAACAGCGTGTGTGAAAAGCCAAAAAAATAGTCTGGGGTTAAGGATAGTACGGGGCTAAGCAAAGTACGGGGTTAAGCAAAACCAGTGTGAAAGGAGTATAAGTGTTGACAGATTTTTATGCCTCCGTTACGAAGTAGCCGGAGGCATTATGTTTTCGGGTTGTCCGTCCGTCCGTCCGTCCGTCCGTACGTCCGTCCGTACGTCCCGTTCTCGTGATCTGAAGAACCGATTGATGGATTCCTGCCAAACTTTGGTCATGTATGTATCTGGCAGAGCCAATGAACTGATTAGATTTTGGGGTCACGAGGTCAAAGGTTAAAGGTCACAGGGCTCATTATATATGCAAAAACATCGTGATCGCGTTATCTCAAGAACCGATTGATGGATTCCTGCCAAACTTTGGTCATGTATGTATCTTGCAAAGCAGATGAACTGATTAGATTTTGGGGTCACGAGGTGAAAGGTCAAAGGTCACAGGGCTCATTATGTATGCAAAAACAGCTCGTGATCGCATTATCTCAAGAACCAATTGATGGATTCCTACCAAACTTAGGTCATGTATGTTACTTGCATAGTCGATGAACTGAATAGATTTTGGGGTCATGAGGTCAAGGTCAAAGGTCATGCGGCTCATTATGTATGCAAAAATAGCTTGTGATCGCATTATCATTAGAACAGATTGATGGATTCCTGCCAAACTTAGATCATGTATGTATCTTGCAGAGCCAATGAACTGAGTAGATTTTAGGGTCATGAGGTCAAAGATCAAAGGGTCATTTATGTATATGAGAAATTGCTTGTAATCACGATATTCTGAGAACCTGTTAATGGATTACAATGAAACTTGAATTTGAAAAATTTCTTCTGTTTTGGTTTGTAAACTTGCTCTATGACGGAGGCATCATTTTCGACTGCGCGCAGTCAAAGTTCCATCTAGTAATAGCCTGTTTTATGTATTTTTCTCATGGAAAAATGGTTGGGAAAATTCAAAAATGGTTGGGAGAATTTACTGTTAATCACTGTTAGAGGGTGCCTCACATCAACGCCTTCAAAGAAAACCATAGATATCTTTGTGGTTTGAGAATTTGTTCAGGATCTTTTGCATGTCAGAGGGTTAGTATATATATAAGGAATATAGTACATGTACATGTACATGTACATGTAAGTAACATTTTATACAAAAATTAAGCAATTTTTTTCATCAACCTTCAACAATGTTACCGAGTCACTTTAATTAGATCTAGGCATTTCTGAATGATAAAAGTAGTTCCATTACCGTATTTGCCGGCGATAAGGCCGCACCGCCGCATAGGCCGCACCCCAACTTTGAAATTTCAAAGAGGGAAAAAAAAAAAAAAAAAAAAAGGAAAAAAAAACAAACAGACAAAACAAAATAATCGTAATTTTCTCTTAAAACACTATTTTTTTTTACAAACTGATACCAAATTATCCATATTCTTATAATTTACCGGAAGTTTAGCTAAAAAAGTGATCGCAGGCAGATTTTGTGTCCGATATACCCCTACCACAATGTACGGTGTAATGCGAAATGGCATGAAATGGAAAACAAAATGGTGACTTCTGATGGATGCTTCACGGCAGGTCCGTTAAACGGTCCCTTCCTTTACTTTTGCAATGCATTGGCACAAACTTAGATCAAGATATATATCGGCAAATGTTGTTTTAGGAAGTTATTTTCGTCTTCATGTCAACAATGCAAGATAAAATTGTCGGTAAGATGTTTGAAATGTCCTGTACCAGAGTGGTATAGTTATTTTACCGTTTGTAGTCCCATATGGCCAAATTCGTGCTGGTTTTGACTTCGGTTTTTTAATTTTTTTTTACTCTTTAGTCGTAAAGGCCGCACCCTGACTTTTTGATATTTTCTCTTCCAAAAATACTGCGGCCTTTACGCCGGCAAATAAGGTAAGCCCAATTTTGACAGAAATTCTGTGCGAAATCAGATCAAAGTACAGTCGCTTGTCAGCGACTAGTCTTGAATCGGTCGCACACAGTATTTTTAATTCGTAATTGTGAGACGACTTAGACCGACTGTAAAATGATTTTTCTCTGACTTCAATCTCCATTTCTTTTCAAGATATTCATCTCCATTGACTGCAAAATCATGCTGAATAAACTCAGTGAGACCCCCCCCCCCCCTTCCAGGAAAAATCCTTCCAAAAACTACCTGTCTTGTGACTCGGAGCCTCTTAACCAATTCGTCCTTTTGACCTGCCTATTTAGTACTGCCACCTATTCCATTTTATAGGCTAAGGAATCATCTATTTGAATCCTAGATACCGGTATTACCTTTACCTTCAGAGAAGGTTGAGTTCAGGGAAGAGGTGAAAAATAATTTGTGAGTGTTATCATTGTATAATGCAAGTGTGGAAGAACATCAGATAAAAAATGTTTCCTGAAAAGCATGGCCCTTCAAATGCCATAATATTCTAAATATGGCATGTTACATCATACAAATCAGGATGGATTTTTATGCCACATGTTCGTGTAGTCCCATAAACATCTTTCTGTGTACAGTGCTTGTAAATTTACCAAGACTGGGCCAAATTTCTTATCATTTTGACGATTCCAGAACCTTGCAGTACACACCAATACTTACAAATGTATATGCTAGATGATCAACATTTTCTGATCGATTCCACAACGTTTCTTTTACAATGCAATTGCATGACCAGAACTGGAACAGGCAGAATGTCGTGCGGAGCCTCCCGGGCATTGCTCAGGAGGTGTTGGGTAGGCACCGCCATACCTTTTGATCATCGACCAAACTCTGATCGCGCCCGCCCTTATGTCGAGAGGGCTTCACTCGACTCGCGTTTGTTTACTGACAGGCGCCAGACGATTTCTGATCACTAGTGTTCATAGGCACCTCCTGAGCTCTGCCCAATATGTGACGGTAGATTTTAATTGAAAAATACGCTTGACTCTGTGGCGGGTTTGAAATTCTGTGACTTTCTGACAACCCTCAAATTCGGCAGGAGACTATTGGACATGTGACGCAGGCATAACAAAGATAGTTGTGTCGTTAGCAAATTGAGATATTTTTTTTTTTTAGGTGACAAAGTCAAGGTCAAATGTAATTTAAGGTCTGCAAACTTACTTTTTTTGTGGTATCAACAACAAGATTTTGAATTTTTAGCGTAATTTCAAAAGCGTTTGTTCAAATTCCATGAAACTTGTACACAAGGGTTATCAAATACATACATGTACATCTTAAATCATACAACACAAATTCCAGGTCACAAAGTCCAGGTCATTTTAGGTCAGTAGACTTGAATTATGTTTTTGACAACTTAATATGAGAATTAATAAATCAATTTTTGTTATTTGTTCATATTTCATGAAAGTTATCAATCTTGGTATAAATAATAGTACATAATTCTTCTGATGATTCTTAGTCAATATTCACTTCAAAATGCTGATTATATTCAGAGGATTTTTTGTGTGTGTTTGTGTGGGGGGTGGGGGGGGGGGGGCTGCTAATGGGCCACCCTGCCTTTAAATAATTATGTCCCAACCTCAATTTTTCATCATATCGAATTGCGTAATGCAGGCGAGAGCGTTTCCCTTGTTCCTGATTGAGGTGTCATAAGAAAGGGCAGAAAATGAACTTTCTAGAAATGTGATTTTCTCTTTAAAATTCAGATACCGCCCGCCAAATGACCTTTTGGTTTCCTCTCTTCAAATTGTATAATCAGTCATGCATCATATTAGTTGCATCAAATGAAAGAGGAGGATCTCAGCTTTACAAACATGTGTCATTTCGTTTTTTCTGGGACGCACTGTATAGTTGGGAGATTTCAGGAATCGATTATTAAGTTTTTCTCAATTTTTATCATTACCGTAATAATGGTCTGTTTTCACTCAAATTTTCAGATTATCTTTTAATGTATAACTAGCAATGAAGTCACTACCTTAGCACCATTTTCTCTCATCTGAACAATGTTACCAAGTACCTTTAATATTGATTAAAATCCAAATATAATTTGTGATCTTACCTTGTGTTTTATTACTCACTGGGTAATCAACTGACCTTATTTGACAAACTGCTTAATTTTATTCATTTTTTGTGTATCTTGTTCAAACAGGCAGTAGACAAATTCTACAGTGGTCATGCCCACCACCCTACTAGAGAAGTACTGACTGGTTTACACAATGCTCTGAGGATCATTGCAACATCTTCACACAGCTTTTCCCCATTAGATGAGCATCTTACCAGTGTCTGTATGAAGATATATGAGTAAGTATTGTTGTTACAAAATGTAGAACCAAATTAACTTCATTTGAATGCAGTTTTATCATCAAAGTACGGTAAATGCATATCATAGGCTGATAGTAGTTCTTTGTAAAACATCTATCTTCTCTCTTCACTTATAATCATTCAAGTACTTGGTGACACCACTTGCTGGACTGTGTATTCTACAATGATATGAGAACTTCATCCTTTAAAAAAATATTTAACAGAAATGTGTTTTAAATTTTCCTCATAATGTATTCGTTAAATATCCTGTTGGCTTCCATATTCTTTTATTCCCATGTGCTTTACAAAGAAACCACCCACAGTGAAGAGCTGTCAAAAATTTGATGTATATCACTATTAGTTAAATCTATGAGTTTTTCTTTAGTGTGATAATGTACATGTATATGTGTCGTACCATTCTAAAATGTTTATTTATGATATGTTCTGTGAAATGATTGTTAAACTTAAAGGAATACATTAATAATAATAATAATATTTAGCTTTTATATAGCGCTTATCACATACATGACTGTCCCTAATCTTACTGTGTTCACGCTATGTCTTCCTTTGAATATCTGCAGATACTGTGTGGAGATACTCTTTGACAAAGCCTGGGTGAATGTTGAAGATGAAAGCAGGGCATCAGCAACCAAAGAGTTTTACAACTTCTTCTGCTGCCTTTCCAACTGGTCTCATGATCGGTTCCTGGTCCTGGCCATTCTCAGCCAGAAGCCATGGGGTCATGAGATCATGACTCAAGTGCTTGAAAGAGAGGAAAACACAGACAAGGCAGAAGGTACCTTTCAAAATGTTCAGTCCTGTTTTGCAATCATAACGCTGAAACCTCCCTCCCCCACCCCCCCCCCCCCCCCCCCCCCAAAAAAAAAAAAAAAAAAACAATGATGCAAATACTTTAACCAATATTCGCAGACAGATATATTTACAGGAGCCAGGGACACTGAAAGCTTTGTGAACAGTTGTTTTAATGATAATTGTCATAGGCTACTTGTGTTTCATATTGGCACAGGTATTGCTGGCTCTTGGTCAATTTGCAAACCTACTACAATATGCAACACTTTTTAAAGTAAATCCCTTGAGAAAAAAAGTAATTTTTTGCTGTGACCTGTGATGATCAGGTCATCCTTGTACATTTCTATAATTGTCATATGTAAATGTGAACATACTGCCTTGTGCATGTCTAGGTAGGGCTGCTCTTTTCTATTAGGTTACAAAATTGGCTCTGCTAATGAATTGCAATGACAAAACTTTTATTATTAACTTAATCCATTTGTTCCATAGATGAACCAAGTAATGATGTGCTAATTGGAATTATACTCACTTTCATAATTACATGTACCGTAAATCTCTGTGTATAAGAGGCACCCCTATTTTCAAAGATGCATAGTAGTCAGCTCTCATGGGGAATTCGACACCATTCAGGTGTTAACCCAATAACAGGTTTTGTCAATCACCAGGATTAGCCTTCAGTTTTAATGACCAAAATACCTTGTGTAATGCTTTGTATTTCCTCATCCATTCCTCCACAAGGTAAAGTCATTATCTCACTTCTCCCTCACCCGAAGACTCTCCGATAGAGAAAGGGTATTTCTTGATGGACCCAAGGGTTTGCTGTGTGCAGACGTACACATTAATTGTATTTCCACCAAGTCTGGTGTCAGCGAATTATGGCCTTCTGCACATGGAAACTAACAACCCACTCCCTTTAAGACACGGCTGGGGAAAAAAAAAAGTAAAACTGATTTTAAAAACTTTTTTTTTAAATGTACACAGAGATTTACAGTATGTGCTTCCTCACCCCCCCCCCTCCCATTGAACAAATAAACAAACATTATTTGATATTGTCGGACACCATTAACTGTATTGCATCAAAAGCTAAGGATTTTAATTCAAGAATTTATGATATTTAGTTGACAGGTACCTCACCTTAGAAGGGAAGTACCTTCTTGAACATCGCCTGCTAGTCTTGATCCAGGAAGATCTTCCCCTCCATGCTCTCAACCTGGCCAGAGCCTGCACTGAACACCCTGACCTAGGACAAGAATCCATCTTCCTGGAGACGTTGTACCTGCTCTACTTCAACCTTGGTCTGACATATGACCTTCAAACACAGGTATGGTTCGGGTTGTTGACCAGCAAATGATTTCAAGACCGTCATCAATATTTTAAATTTTGTTATGCACTATAAACTTATCTTCCAAACATCTTCATCACTTAATGTTGATCTTAAGATGGTCTCAGATACATATCTTTATTAGTTCATTATCGAGATTCTCTGATGTTGGCATCTGTTTTTTGTGTTGTCTTTTACAATTTTGGTTTCCACCACTCACCTTACATGTACATGTATGCTTTCTGTACACTGTACACACAGCCTAAGTTGAATGAGATAAAGTGTGAAAAGGATTGACACAATGTTATTTCATTTTTTCAGGTTGAAGATCATCCAACAATACAAGATGTCATGGACGTAGCGAAGAGTATGAGTTCTTACTGTCCAGAGCACGCATCCAACCTACTCAAATCAATCATAGAAAGGCTTTGGTCTGAAAAGCTTAGTAGCAACCTGCTAATCGGAGAGGCTGAAGAATTGTGGATAGATTCAACGTTGAAAGTCTGTTCACCCGACTCAGACAAGTTTGCTGAAGGCTTAGAAGACCTCTCAGCACTAACATATGATCCCCTTTATATGTACAACCTTGCGGATCTAGTATACAAGAAGGTTAGTTGTCGATAGAATTTCAAACCTGATCAGTTTAGAGATGCACTTGTTCATACTTCAATTAAATTGAGGTTGTTATATTTGTTGATTATTTTTTGTTCAAAATTTGTTATATTGTTAAAAGACTTGAAGTATGAGAACTCTTGTCAAATGCATCAAAAGCACTAGTAGTGTAACTAGACAATTATATCCTGTTTTGATAAACTTAAAAATGCATTAAGGTGTGAATTAAGATTTCATGTTATGAATGATTGTTTTGTGTTTGTGGTATTGCATAGTCATCAAATGTTTTTTATGAACCGTGAATAGAGTAAATTCTAGTGCAATATCTCTTTTATCCTTTTTTAGGTTGGTGAAGCTGCTATTGTACCCTTGGTCTCTCTCTGTCTCAAAGCTTTGATGGTGCCAAGTCTTTCTGTTACTGAGGATATCATCCAAGCAGCAAAGATTGATTATGGAAATGCAGCGTTCTGCATGCTGTTGTCTGAGATTCTGAAAAATCATGAGAGAATGCAGCGGCTGTGTCTCCTTGCCGCCTTCTTCATTGCTCCTTCGCTTGACAGCCTGTCTGCTCTAAAGGACAGCTACCAAGACTCAAAGGAGGAGCGATTTCCGAAGCTGACTTCCTATCAACAGCACGATCTGATCAAGTGCATGGAGTTTTTCATACCGGTGTGCGTATCTTTATCTGAGGATTGGACATTGGTTTCGCACATCTTTGAGGGATATTTTCGCAAGAGCAAGGTGATATGCATCCTGTTGAGCATACCATTTGGGGATATGAAGACGCTGAAGTTCTATGATAAGTCTTGGCATCCTGTTCAAGCAGACTTCAAGCCCTCAGGAATGCTTAGAGTGAAGGAGGCATTCTACTCTGCACTAAGACTTCATAAAGGTGTAGTCATGGTGTCCTGCAAGCATGAACGTCAGATTGCGCCGAAAGCGAAGAAGAAACCTCCAGTTGAAAATAGGAATCCCCAGGATTGCCCAGCATCTTCAGAGACTACTGCTGTGGTAGATGATGAAGCACCTTCAGAGACTACTGCTGTGGTAGATGATGAACCATCTTCAGAGACTACCGCAGGCGTAGATGATGAACCATCTGCTGCAGTAGATGATGAAGCATCTGCGGAATGGTTACCATGCATGGTGCTAGATCTTCAGGAAGAGGTTTTAACAGAACAGGAATTCATTGATCATGCTAGTGACACGCCAGTAGAAGACATGCTGGTAGAACCTAGCAGAGAATCCCCTGTCCCACAGAGTCCTCCACCACTGCTGGACATGTCATCAGTATCACTACAGAGTAGAAACTCAGATTCTGCAGATGCTAGTTTGGTAAAAGAAAGAACAGATCTTCAGCAAGAAAAGTCACTAGAAGTGACAGACAATAACGGCATGGTCTGCTCATCAAGAGAGCAACAGACCAAAAGTTTGAATCATGAATCAGCACCGCTAGTGTTTCCTAGTGTCGATGTAAGAGAAAGAAAATTGCCTATCATAACTCAGGTAAAACAACTTGACAAACCGCAAGTGGGAACAAAATATGTGAGATTGTGTATAAACAGAAGTGACCTTGAAAGTGATGGTGTGGTGGTTCCTGAACTGTTTGCCACTGATCCTGAACTTAGTTTAGGTAGCCCCGTATCTGTTGATAGCAGTGACAGCTGTGACAGTAGTGACAGCTGTGACAGCAGTGACACAGAGATGATGAGCTGGACAGATGAACAGGATTGTAGTTCTAACCAATCAGAGGAAGAAGATGTATTGTGCAGTGGTGATGAAGAAGTATGTATGCTGGCTGGGAAAGAGAAAGAATTTCAAATGTTAGAAGTGAACACATGCCAAAGAAACCTTTCAAAAGATGATGAGCTTACCAAACATTCACATGAATTTGAGAACCCAGAGTCGTCAGCATTGAATGTCAGTAATGTGGTTCCATGTTGTACACAAGATGAAGCAATAGACCTTGCAAGAGACATTTCGGCAGATAGAAAATCTGTAGTTCAAAGTGCTTTGACTGATGTAGTTAAGGTGGTTCTTGTGAAAGATAGGCAAGCTGAAGAACTCTTGTTAAGGACACATGATTCACAAGGCTTCATCGAAGAACAACATGATTTTCATTACTCAAGTCCTGTGAAAGAAAGGGTCGAGAACAATGAAGTGGAAACATGTAGTATGTCACCAGCAGAAGGGTTCAACCACCAGCATAGAAATGTGTACTTGAAGACTTCTGTGTGTAGTGTAAAGCTTACATGTTTCATGAAACATAGAGTCAAGAAGCAGAACCTACATAATCTAGAGTTGTGGAGATTCTCGGTTAAAGAGGGAGATAAGGAGAAAGGAGAAGATGCAGAAAGCTTGACAAGTGATGTTGAGTTTGATGTGAAGTCACCAGAAAAAAGCCTGACCCGTTTCCCAGTTGATAAAGTGCATCACGTAGTAAAGTCCACAGCTGAAATCCAGGATAAGCAGAATGGCATTGAGGACATGCAGATTTTTCAGGCAGAAACTTGTAGAGAAACAAAGAGAGACAGACTGGCAAGTGTTTTTAGTGAGAACAGCATTCCTTGGATAGATGGACAGTTAGATCAAGAAGAACAGTCAGAAAATCCAGTTTGGGCTGCGATAACAAGTTTCAATGAAGACAAATGTCTAGAGAATGTTTCCTGTGAAGAAATGACAGAAGAAAGACCCATGCTGGATTATGAGCCTCAAACTTACCCTGTGGATGAGGTTAGAAATTTGGAATTGCCACTTTTGACTCTTGAAACCGAAGTCGATGAAGCAATGTTGCCTACTATCAAGGACTCTTTACAGAGATGTGAGGATTCAGACATTCCTTTGCTTCTTGATTGCTACGAGGAAGAGTCCCATGAAAACTTGACTATTGATAAGTATGTAAACTGTGAGCAAGAAAGGCACGAGGATCTGGTGTACCCTCAAGATATTCATGAGCTGTCCAGGAATGTCTTTGGAGAGACTGTTGATCAGAGAACTGAAGATCACATTGAAAAGTCTTCGGTCCAAGAAAATGAATTTAACAATGAGATAGAACCTTTTGTTTATTTACCAGTTGAACATATCCACTTTCAAGAAGAACAGGTGCATGAGAAGAAATCTGTTTGTGGCATAAATCTTCCATGCGACATAGATAGGATCACTGCCGAAGAGGATCCACATTCTGTAGCAGGAGAGTGGCAATGTACACAGGTGTTAGGAAAAGGAAAGAAAGAGAGTGAAGGTGTTACAGGAAGCACTGCATGTGATATAGCCATTGACCTTGATGCACAGGACAAACCGTTCGATCACCTATCGCTTGACAAAGTCTGTCACAAGGGTATGCTTGAAGTTAACTTGGATAGGCAGAATTACCAAGTAATAGATAGTCTAGGAAACAAGTTAGAAGTTGCTGGCAGTGAGGTTATTAGTGCATCCATAGATTGTCTGGTTGCTTCAGAAGAGCAGCCAGAAGTAAACAGACAGTTCTTGATGACACTAGAAAGTAGAACAATGCCAAATCATGAGACTAAGTTGAGAAATGCAGTGGAGGACTCATCAAATACGAGAGGACATTCAGCTGAAGAGGCCAGCCAGTCACTTCTTGAAATAGAAGTGGTGTCCATCGAGAGCTCAAGCAACAATTTGGAGGATCCTGTTATGGCAGGGATAACAAGTCTTCCCCATTCTAAATCTTTGGAGATCGGTTCCAGTGATGAATTGACAAAATCAACAGAGTACAGGACAGTAGTATTTCCTTCGCAAAAAGCTGAGACACAAACATGTCCTATGGTTGAAGTTAGGGAGGTTGAATCACCCGTGTTGACACAGGAAACAAAAGTCATCAAGGATCCTGTGATGGTAGAGAAAAGGGAAGGAAGTCAGAGCACTTTCAGAAATGTCTGGACACTATTGTCTGGTATACAGGATTCTTCTAAGACAATTGAGAATTCAAACACCATTATGCTCGTGGATAGCAGTGATGAAGAGATACATGATGGTAAGATAGATGAAAGGGCCACAAGATATGAGCATGCTAGGATTGAAGACTTGACATTCATCAAAGACGACCATGAGCTTACAAGGAAAGCCATTAGAGCTGGGATTGAACAGAGAATTATGAGTCACAGGGATGGGTCTTCGGTGCTAGAGAATGAATGTAGCAGAGAAACAGAACATTTGGTTTCCTCCCCAAAGGACGCTATCCCTTGTCAACAAAGACAGACACAACTCAAGAAGTCAATCTGTTGTGTCAAACTCCCATGTAACATGGATAGAAGAAATGCCAAAGATAACCCACTGGTCCAAGCTGAAGAGTGGAGATGCATATCAAAGACTTCAGAAAGCAAAAGAGATTCAAAGAGCTGTACAAGTGAAGTAGAAATTAAGGTGGATCCTTTGGACAAAACTGTTGGTTCCCCATCCCATGAGAAATTCTCAGACACAAGTGCAACTAAAGGTGACAATGATGAGCAGAACAACAGACAGGTGTGCCAAAATGTTCCTGAAGAATTGTTTGGAAATAGGTTACCAGATGGATACCGTGAGTTCAGAATCCCATGGGTAGATGGACAGGTCTATCCTGAAAAGCAGCAAGAATTATATAGACAATACTTGATGCCGTTAGAAAGTAAAACAAAGCCAGCTAACTGTACATCACCAGACATCACAGGAGATCCAGCTACATGTATAAAGGCTATCCAGCCACTTTCGCAAATGCCAGATGTATCCATAGGTTGCCCAAGCACAAAATGTGCAGAGCTAAGCTTGCCCAGTATCCCAAGTCTCCATCCACACCAATCACTGGAGAATGTACCTTGTGAGTACATGACGAAATTAGACAAAGTAACAAAGCACAGTACAGTAGAAAGTCACATACAACAAAATGATGTGCAATCAAACCATGTGGATGAAGTTAGAAAAGTGGCATTACCAGTCTTGACTCAGGAAACAGGAATCAACAAACAGACTGTGACAGCAGAGGAAAGTGATACAACTAGGAGCATGGTGAGGAATGAAGTACCAATGCCTGACTCTTGCAATGAGGACTTGATCTGTTGCAAAGATGATATTGATCATTTGAGGAAAGCCACTGGTGTTGATAAGGAAACTAGATGTTCCAATGAAAATACTTCAGTCCTAGAAAACAAGAGTGGCAATGAGATGAAACCTTTGGTTTCTTCACAGATGGAAGATATAGAAGATACTCTACTTCAACAAAGAAAGATACACTTCAAGCAGTCAGTCTCATGTGACACAATCCCATGTAGAATGGATACAAGGCATGCCAAGGAGAATGCTCCAACTGAAAAGTGGCAATGTGTATCCAGAAATATAGAAAGCAGAGAAGATTCAAATAGATGTACATGTGAAGTAGACATTGAGCTAAGGCCACGGGACAAACCCCAGGATCATCTGTCGCTTGACAGAGCCTCAGACACAGGTACAACTAAAGTGAACATTGATAAGAAGAACAACAGGCAGGATTGCCACAAGTCATGCCCAATTGACCCAGGAGTATCTCCTGGAGATAAGGTAACTAATGCTTGTCATGAATTCAATATCCCATGGATAGATGGACAGGTAGACCTTGAAGAGCAGCCACAAGTAGAACAATACAATATTCCTTTGACAAATGGAGTACAGCCAAATGATGGGACCAGTATGCCATTTTTAGATGATACATGTATGTCATTAGCCAGTGGAGATGCATCTACTCACCTGACCAACCCACTCGATATTGTAGCTCCAGAGTTATCAATTCAACATTCAAACACCAAGACAGATGGTTCTGTGCTAGCAGGAATGTCGTCAATAAAGAAAGATGTACCATTGGAGAATGTATGCAGTGATACAACAAAATTAATGAAGGACTTGGCAGCTGAAACTCAGGAGCAGGAATGTAAGCCTCAAAAACACCTTGATGAAAATAAAGAGTTGAAATTACCAGTTCTTTTCCAGGAAGCAGAAACTAGTCAGGAGCAACAGATAATAGAGAATGGAGATAGATGTGATTATACAAGAAATATCTTACAAGAGGTTGAAAACTCCAGTATTCCCAAGATACCTGATGACAATGGTGCAGTGACACAGGAGATGGCTGTTCAAGGAGATATAATCTCTGAGAAATCGGAGAAGACAGATAAGGAACCAATCGGCAATGTAAGCAATGCAACAAATAGAAGTGTTGATCAGAGAACTGTAGATCATGTTGAAAAGGTTCCAGAGTCTAATAAGAACACCAGCTGTGAACAGGGGCCCCAAGTTTGTCCAGAAGCAGAAGTAACCCACCTTCAACAAGAAATGCCACGTAACATGAATCACGATCTTGTTGTGCAAGATCCACATGCTCTTACCAAACAATGTAGACTCGCAATGGGGAATGTCCTGTTGAATGGGGACTCTGAGAGCTGTGTATGTGATGGAAAAGTTGATAGGCATCTGCAAAAGTGCACAAAGTGTCTTTCCATCAAGAAATACTCAAAAGAACATGCATCTGACAACCAAGGCAAGATTGTTGAGAGAAATAGTGACACAATTGAGAGACTGTGCCAAAGAGAGGAAAGGGAAGCAATGGTTAGTAGTGAACTTGTCATTCCATGTAATGATGGAGATATAATTCGAGAAGTGCACCCAAATGAAGATGGTCAACACTTACTGTTACAGGAAATAAGTCCAAATGATGGGACTGTGCATAACCTGAATACAGAAGCAAAGCAAGTAACAGCAATGGAGACATTTATCAAGCAAGAGTCACTTGACATTGATTCTTGCAAAGGAAACTCAGCAGAAAGCTCTAGGGTGAAGGAACAGAAAGATTTGTTGTTTATGGAGAGCCGAGAAAAAGTGGAAGCTGGTGGAGTCATGGAAACACCAAGTTTTCAGGACTCTTTGTTTCAAGAATCTGTTCATGAAAGTGGAACGGCAGTGAAAAATGAAGGAGCTATGCATAAACCAGCTATACTCAATAGAGTTGCAGACAGCAATGAAGAAAGATGTAACGGAAAGGCAACAGGAGATATCAGCAGACCCTTAAAAACATTTCTCTCAGGAAACTGTAAAAATGAGCCATTGAGCAACTCACCATTGTTTGAGAAGAGAGATGCTTTGTATGGTGTGACTTACGGTAAGACATCACTCAAACAGCCCTCCATGCCAAAGTCATTTAATCAATCGGCATCCGTAACACATTTCATCTCTAAGAAAGCAGGAAAAGAATCTTCACAAAAGATTTGTCCTAAGACTACCAATAAGTTCATCTCAAAGAAGTCTTTGAAAGCATCGCCAAGTAAACAGTCCTGTGACGGAGACCAGATGGTGAACAAACCACTATCCATCAGACGTTTTGCATCAAGGAAATCAGGCACAGATCCTTCACCTCCGAGCGAGTCATCAAGGAAGTGTCCTGTGCGTGCTACCAATAAATTCATCTCAAAGAAATCTTGTGAAGCAACTCCAAAGCAGGTTAAATGTGACAGGGTGACTCGGAAGACAGTTGTTACCTCAAAGACATCAGTACATCGAAGTGCGAAAAAGACAACCTTAGACAACCCATTGGGTTTCAAAGCATGTGCACGCAATGAACTTTCTCACCTACCTCTTCCATTAAAGTCGACAGGGATTAAGAGAAGATCCTCTTCTTTGAGAATGCCAGTGAAGTCTTCCTCCTTTATAACCCAGAAACGTTCATATTCTGAAGCCTCTCCCCCACCAAAGCTCATGAAAATGTCTTCAACCTGTGCTTCTCCAGTACATTCATCCCGAAATCCACAGCATAAACATTCAACCACATCCAGGACATCTGTGAGACAGGAGTCACCGAGATCCTGCATTGCAGTTCATGGAGTGATCACCAGAAAACAGGTCAAAGTGGACAGTCGGAAAAAAGGAAAATGATATTGTGACTACTAAGATAACAGTTCATTCATTGGTAAGAATTATATGGTAATGTTGTTTTTTTTTTTTGGGGGGGGGGGGGCAATATGATCACTTATCTCTAACATGGAATCACAATGCTTTTGAAGATAAAAAGAAGACCATTTTCCTCAGTTATTCATTTTACTATGAATAAAACTTATTGAAAAATCATATGAGAAATGCCACAATTATTTTTTTCCTTTTTTTGTGTTCCTTTTCTGCAAATTTCATAATTGTAGAGAAGGAGCAATTTGAAAAAAAAGAAATAAAGTACCCGGTAACAGTGTAGAAAAAGTTGCCTTGCAATAAAAACTTACTTGAACTTTATTTCTATGATTGTTTTTTAAATTAGGTTAAAATGACAATCATAATTCTTTGACCACATTTGGAAGCACAAGTCAGTTTTGATGTAATGCATTTTTGAAAAGAAAAGGAAAATTTGATTTTTGATTTTTCCTTCAAGCTATGGCAAGCTTTTAATTTTGCCAAATTTGTTTTTTTTTTGGTAATGAGCTGGTGTCAATATACATATACATGTATGTTATAAGTCTTATTTATCTTTTGAGGTGGTGGATCAGTACATTTTTTTCTTGGTCTTATCAACAAGGTGTGTGATTAATATATATATGATGTTACAATGTTAATCTAAGGTTTATTAATCAACCTTAACATATATTTGATTATTCAAATAATATGCATTTTTGTTTCGAATGAGTTCTAATAGCAGGAAGATCTGCTTCAAATATGATGTCTTTTTGATACAATGCACAAAAATTATCTCTGTGTGATATCGGCATTGGCCCTAAAATATGAATTTCCCCTAAAGAAACTTGCAAGGTATTCTCATGGGCAAGATGGGTATTTTTCCCCCAATAGCCACTACACAATGAATGTACACTACACTATTAGGCAGCCTTGTTCAGTATACATCATTGTGATGTTCAGTTAATGTTGTACTTTAATTTCACTTGTTTTCATGGTAAAGGCTATATTATTGCTACCCTTGCCATCCCTCATGAAATTTTGTGTTGAGCCTTTATCTATATCTATCTATCTAAGTAGTTTAAAATTTATTTCTCAGCAAGTATTTATTATTTTTTGGTCATTTTGTTAAAAGTTTCAAATTTATGCTAGTGCTTCTCCATTTTGCATGTCAGTAGATATATTATGTTAGTAGCCCATATGAAATTTTTCCAGCTGAAAAACAACTCAAGGATACAGTGTACATTACATAATTCATTGTAGTCTTGCAGAGAGGTTGAAGTACTAGTAAAACTGAAATGATAATAAAACTACAACCGTGTACTGTAGAAGCTGATATTTTCACAAATGACAGGCGAAGAGACAGTTTTCGTGAGTCAGAATTTTAGGGCACGAGGTATTTACAAACATTCTCATGCAGACTCGTGCACATACATGTATGTACACACACAAGTTTAGGCAGCCCATCGAACCACATACAGCCGAGTAACGTACCGTTGCGTACGAGGATTACGTGCCTGTGTCATGTAATCTGTGCAATATATAGTACGCGCGAGGATATTTTCGAGCTCCGGTATAATGAGGTGCCAATATTTTTGCATGTTGATAAAAATTGCGATACTATGAAATTCTGGAAAATTAAACCCTCGCAAAAAATAACAGCTCATACAGTATTTTTCAACTCATATTGAACTTATAACTCACTTTTTTTAAAGGTTCGAAGTATGTTGGATGTGGAACAGCCTCAAAATAAGTGTGACAAATAATTATTACCTCTGACATGTAGCCAGATTAACCGTTGATCCTCAATGATTTTGATGTTTGCAGGCTTCATATTTTAAAAACCCTTGCTTGCATGAAATTTGATGGAAAATAGAAAGCCATCATCAACAACTCTATGTTTATTTGATTGGGTATTTCATAAATGCTTGTGCATGTTCATCAAATGAAATGAAATGTATGAGGAGAACTAGTACTTGTTTGTTACCAAGAGTGTCATGCACTAGTTACTAATATTTTGTTTGTTGATATATAAAGGTTTACAGTTGTATTGAATTCAGAGCATATTTGTGTTAATATACATGTATAAAGGTTTACAGTTGTATTGAATTCAGAGCATATTACTGTATGTCAAAACCCATCTTTTTCTCAGGACGAATTAGAACATTTGTCTTCACCTGTATTCTGAAGAGATCCTTATTATATTGAGTAAAAACAGAAGTTTCAGATCAAGACAGTCTAATGACAAAAATAAGTATTCAGGGATATTGTGCTCCTGGAATGTCAACCAAATTTCCCAATGTATTGCTACCTTCCCACCAAGTTACTATTGAGTGTACCGTATGTAGATGAATATTAGAGAAACAAATCCATTGAAAATATTTCTTTTATGAGGGTTTGCCTTGACGTGATACTCTAAAGAAAGAGTTGTAAATTTGTATATCTCTTCAGGGAAACAATTCCCTACATCTTTGTTATCCGTATGAAATCACTAAAGGATGTCTTTGTTTTTAGAAAGGCTTATGAAGAGATATTTTCCTATAAAATCATATATCATTTTGTTCAGTTGATTTCTCTGTGACATATCACACATATTGTGTGGCTGAGTTCATGTACTGATGAAAAAAAAAGATTATTGTTTGATAAAAACTTGGATATGTTGTAGTTCCTTGCCAGTACAATCCAGGTTTTCTGATAAGTTGTTGTTGCAATAAATTTTGTAAAAAAAGAATTATGAATGATTCATCTGATTTGTACATGTATACGGTATGTGTAACTGCATTATTAACATGCTCATATATAGAAGACGCCATTTACTGGGACCTTCTAATCTAAAATAGCCAATAGCCAATAACAAGCCGATAACAAATATCAGAGCAGTCATAATGCTCCTACGAGATTTATGGGGTTATTCTGACTGTATACACAGAGCTGCCAACCATTCCGTTTTTCCCGGAATTATTCCGTTTTTTAATCCCGATTACGTTTTTTTTTCACAAAATAGGTTTTTTTTTTTTAATTTAATTTTTTTTTTTTTTTTACATACCGCACGTCAAACAACTGCCCAAATATGTTATTTTGATCACAAATTCAATAGAAAACTAAGGTTGAAACATACTTGAAGAGAAAAGTATTCTCAAAAAGAAGCATTGGAATTGTGTCGCGCGTGATTGTAAGTTTTGTTTTAATGAATTCCTTTTTTTTGCTTAAAATTCCTTTTTTTTGCCATCATGATTCCTTTTTTTGGTCGCACAAGGTTGGCAGCTCTGTATACAATATATTTTTATTTTGTAAAAGTAAATTGGGGCCAAAAATTATCAAAAAGAAGGCAAGAAGCAAATTTGACTTATGAATAAGGCTCATGGTAGCTTTTAGTAGATCAAACGGTCTCTTGGCGGCTGATAGTAGGACCCAATATACTTCATGCTCAAATAATAACTTACTGATTATATTATAAGAAGTTTTCAAAACACTTCTGAAGGTCATTTTTGCGAATACACTAGTCGAAACTCGTCAAACAGAAGTTTGGAGGGTGTAAGCTTTATGATCCATCTTTGAATGTAAAGATTTTTTTTCTCAAAATAATTTGAATCTGAAATATATAATCTGCATGCATTGGAAAGTGATTCAGTACACAAACACTGCTGCACCAGCGATTTCAGAACTGTAAAACTGTAAAATGATACTCAATGATGTCCTTCTGGGTCCAAACAGACAATGTATTTATGATATTAGGCAGCTTACTCCAATTAGATTATACTTACCAAAAAATAGGTTGCACTCCCCTCAGCTTCACAATGTTCAGTGTTGAAAGTGATTAAGAAAAAAAAAAAGCTCAGCAAAGCAAAAAAAAACATGTATGGGCTTTATGCCTCAGTCACACCTTCGCGCATTTGGCTTGCGTATTTATGGCAAGCCGATTTTACATTTATTCCTATTTCTGAATTCAAGAATTCAATTCTCGATATCAAAAAATAGGAATAAATGTTAAAACGGCTAGCCATAAATATGCAAGCCAAATACGCAAAGGTGTGACTGAGGCATAAGAGAAATAATCACTCATTAACAAGCAACTTTGGGACAAATACAAGATTTCTTTATTGACTGTCAAAGACATGATAATATATAATAATGTATAAAAAAACAACCAAGAAGATTGAAGCAAATTTCAAGCATTGACTATCTCAAGTAATTTCAACATTTCTATAACTTACATAGGTTTTACAATATCTTTGTGTGGCTTAAATCCACTATTAACATAACACAATCTATTTGCTTTTCTCACATAGTTCGTGTGTACAATAATACCAGAACCCTTTGCCATTATGGCTTCGGGTCGCAAACATTAAGCACTTCAATCTTTTGTGAAACACATCTACATTTTTGAAATCATAAAAATATTGAGCTGTTTCAGAGTCAAAGGTTATTGTTGGGGTATAACATCAGAACCATAATGATTAAGCTGGGATCTCCAATATGGAAAGAATACCTGAATGCAGTTTAATGTGCTTAATAAGAAATATTGCTGATGATTCGAAATGTCATTACTGGTTCTAAAATGCATACTATCGTTCAACTGAATGGGCATTTATTCACAAATGAGATCCAATGATCACCAAGTATAATGAATATTGTGCAGTATAATTAAAATTGACTATGTTATGATTATACTGATGTGCTGGCTTTGCCCTTGTAACTCTAATGAAGGCTTGATATATATTTATTGAGTACTATTTGGTTTAGAATAACATCTCTTCTGAAACACATCTCAATTATAAACTATCATTTGCAGAGCCTGTATAATTAACAAACTAATTTGAAATTGGTTAATTCCATCCTCTTAAGGATGTTCCTCAGAAATGTTCTTGCCCACCTTAGCTGTGCAGAGCCAGCTGATCATGTATTTACTATGCACAATACCAGGAACTCTACACGTTATGCATGGTGGATACATAACCAAGTGGGCCTGTGCAGCCAATGTGCGCACAAACATGACGGTGGAATGTTCCTCATGAAATGAACAACCACTTCATTACACTTGCAATAATTTTTGTTATAAGAGGGCAGGATTTTATTTTGAGCATTATCAGTGTTCTGCAGTACTGATTATAGAAACATATTTTGACAATAGAAATCATAAATGCAAAGACTGCTTAACAATAGTAGCAAATCAAACCCCAAGATCACTGATAATTAAGATTATCACATCAAGTTTGTTTGCTTGATTAGCACTCAATTCCTCTTTAATTATAAAATCCCTGGACTATTACCAAAAAAAAAGAATATCCGCCAAAATGCTGTGATCACATGTAAAAAACTGGCTAAATCTTGCTTACAAATTGTGTATCTAGGAGATAGAAATCTCTCCATATTGACAGAAAGTTGGAAGATGTCTTCAGAATTGGCCGTTTGGTGGCATACTGGCATTATAAGTTATACATGTAATACCAAAGGTAAATTTTGTTGGCTCAATCAATGCAGTAATTCAAATAAAAAGAAGTTGAATAGATTTTAGTGCATAAAGACATAGAAAAAGAAAATATATGACACTGGCACGTCCAATTATCACAACATTGTAATTCAAAGATGATAGCTATGGTAAACTCTGTAATTTCTGATTAGGAACTTCAGCAGCTATACAACATAACATCAAAGTAATTAATTTGTATTCTAAACTTCAAAATACATGCTGGGTGCAAGTTCTCTCTAACATCAACTTTAAGAAGGAATAACTTGCTTGACTGATAAAAAGATTTTACCCTATAAAGGCTGGGGAGGGGGTAGAATCTACCCTAGCCCCCATATCTTTGATACGTACTACACACAATGCTGAATTGTCAATTAGCGGATATGTGAATAGTTAATTAGTAATCATGCTGTATCAATATGCCAAGTTTAAGAATGGTTCATCATTCTATGGCCAAGATTTCAAGGGGGCACCCCCTCCCTTGGTTGAGAGAGTACCCAAATAACCCAGCAATTTTAGGGTTAATACGGTTCAATTTGAATATGGTTTACTTTACACCTCCCCCTCCCCCCACCTGCTACTCCCAAATCACCATTTTGCATAGAAATCATTGATGTAAACCGACGATGAAGCTGCAGATGCACATTGGCATTTGAATGACGCAGAAAAAGAAAACACAAATTACAGATAAAAGGGTGCAATAAGCAGTCCAACTTTGCCCGACGTATTAAACCAAAATGAAAATTGACCGATTTACTACTTTATGGATTCTTTTTAAACGAACGTTGCTCTAAATGACCTAAAATAAAGCTTGCCATAGGTTTGCCTGATATAGCATAAGAATGAATGCTAGGTGGATTCCCCCATAGAGATGCTACCATACATAGTAGGCGCAATAAATAGCTATCTACTCCCATAATACTGACCACATCTAAGATTTCTGATGACTGTATCATGCTCATAGCCCTACTAAATCTTAAATCAAACAAAACATCACATAAAGTGATATTTTTAGGTAATCTATGTTCACAATTCCATAATACAGTTTAATAATACTTGGTATATATGGGACCTATCTTGAAATTGCCATGTTAATTGTTCTATTGAGCAAGCAACACATACCTGGGAGATTGGATAACTGATGCATCTTACAAATCATTTTATTAATTTGGGTATATGAAATAGGATGTTTATGCCAGTAGTGTACATTTCTAGGGGTAATTTTTAAAGGGCTTTTAGCATCTGAAGCAGTTACAATCACACATAGTTCATTCTCAATACAAACTGGGCACGCGATGATTTTTCTAAATGCCTCCTTGTAGAAAGAGAAAATGTAGCCTTATTTCTTTCTTGTTCCAATTCCAATTATTCAAATACAACTTGCAGCTATACTAGCCTTGACTCTATTTCAATAGCATTCAACATCTAAACTTTTGCTACATTTCTTCAGATTTCAATGTTTTTTCAGTATTTAAAATAATAAATGCTCTTTCACATGGACGATATTCATTCTAAAGCAATATTTCAATTTCAAAATCGTCAGACTCGGACTTGACATCGCCATCTCCAAAGACAGTACTCTGTGATTCAAAGTATGAACCAACATGGTGGCTGACAACAGCTTACCTGACATAGCAACAAATTCAACTGAACAACCACTATTCTTTGAGACTAGGCACACACACACTTACACATGAGGCACATTGACTTTCACATTGTCATCTTAGATGAGAGCTGAGAAAACACTTGAGGCAGGAAAGACATTTAGTGGCCAACAAACAAACGTGGTCAACATACAGCTCATTGGAGCACTTCAACACTGTCTCTTTCATATATACATGTATGACATGAAATTCACTGATATTACTAGCAACTGCTAAAGGTGGGCTGAATCTACAAATGCTCACTTTATGTATTTTTCAATGAGAGTCAAATTCCATTGCAAATATTACAATTACAATTTCATTTACACCCTTTCCAAATTTATACTTTAAAATCAACCATATGTTGAATCCTGTAAATTCAGGTTTACAGGCTATTTGGTTACGAAGACAGAAGTTATAATTTGAGAAAATCTTATTCAAAGCACCAGAATAAGTTTGGAGACTATCTACTGCAAAAAGCTGCCATTTTGTTGTCTTGACATGTTTGGCTGTGTGTTATTCTCTACACTGTATTGTAGAATGAGTTATGGCTACGAAGCAAGAATTGAATTTAAATTGCCCTTCATGTAATATTACCTGAAATTCATTTTTTCCCAATTTATTTATCAGCCGTAAGAACGTTTCCTTCAAGAAATTGCAAGAATACCACATGTAACTCTGGGATGTAAAAGTACATATCAGGCCTGAACACCAGAAATTGGAAATTGAAATTTCAACAACAAAAATCAGGAGAGAGCAGAGAGAAGAAAGAAAGGAAAGAAAAATGAAGAAGCAGAGAGAAATAAACAAAGAGGGAAGGGGTATAAATTAAAATTTACAATCTTTACAATATAATTCATGGAGACAACACAGCTGAAGGGATCAGATATGGCTTGTTTTGTTTTTAAATTACACTATAACCCACATCACACACACTCACAACCACACATAAATTGTATCTCTTGAAGGGATTGAATCTTCCTGTGGGGAGAAGCTAGGCAGGCTGACAAGTCTGATGAGTGCACCTTCTACAGGCAGCTAGCTACAGGTGGTCATCAGTGCTTGAAAATGGTACTCGGCGATCAGGGTCAGTTTTTCCACAAGCGTCCCCCGGTGTCATCTCTAGGATTCCTTGACAAACTTGCACCAACGTCACCTTCAAGTTTAATCATTCTGCTACCAGCCACGAACATATTTCCAAAGTAAAGGGCATATAGTGCTCAGAAGTCTCTAAATGAATTCATTGTCTTTCTATTTCTTACGAGCAGCAGAGGGATCATGCTAGAACAATGCCTATGCTTCCTAGAACATGTTTCTCAGCATCATTGACATGAACGGCAAACTCTCTATGGCACTGGTGCTTGGACAGCTCCACTAAGTAGTCTGTTAAGAATGACTGCAGGGGAAGGAAATCAAGGACAAAATAATACATTACTGGCTTTGAATGGCATCGTATTACAGGCACATCAAATGAGGGCATTCTTTCCACAAGTGTAAAGGCACACACTGATGTGGCGCAGTGTTTCAATTTCATGAAATATGGAAGGTAAGGACTTAATCAATTGAAAAGAAACAGGTATACATGTTTTTAGAAGGGTTGCTCACAAAATGAAGAGTGGAATTGTAGAGTGTAAATTCATAGACTCTGGCTAAGACATCAATATCAACAGTTGTAAGAACTGGATATAAACTGATTTGGGGAGAAATTCCATCACTAAATATTCTATATTCATAATCCATAATCCCAAAGCAGCGAACCATTATTTAATACAAACTATCTATCTTCTGTTACCACCTCCTACTTTGGAGATGCATCAAATCTCAATAATATGAAACTTTTCTCAGTGGTATGGCCAGGGGGTGTTTCACAAAGTCTTTTTTCAATGAAAAATGACAAAAATCAGTGACAAATCTGCTGATAACCAATCAGAAGCAAGGAATTTAGTAGCTTTTAACAAAAACTGTCATTTGTCACTGATAAGTTTTGTGAACCCCCCCCCCCCCCCCACATGTAAAGCTTGCAGACCTTACCTGTAGATCTACTTGATTGAGAGGGTCTTCTAAAGCATCAGGATCATCTTCATCATCTGGGTCATCATCCTCAAAACAATCATAACCTGAACAAACAAAATCATATGGAGTATTTCAGAATATCAGTCTAGAAAGGACAACTACACTAGTGCCTTTGAATAAGAGGCTTCTTACTTATACCTATGACAGATCTGCCACACCTCATGAATTTAACAAAATGATCGTAACCTGAACAAGAAGATGTGAAACATTTTGTTAAATAGCAGTGTATGATCTTAGTCAAGGTCCTGGTCCTATTTTTATCAATACAAATTTCACATTTATAGGTCAAATCTGATCACAGCCATTAAATTCAACAATTTGAGTAGCTTATAACAATTATTGTGACTAGTTTTGATATCAAGTTTTATGAAATTGGGCCCTGGTATCCATAAAGTTCCAACTTTTACCTACAACAGATCTGATAAATGTTTAAAAGTTGAAACAGTTTTGTAATACTTGCTCTGCCACTTGTTATAGAAAGAGACTTCATTACCTAACGATCAAAACAAAATATGTCAGTATGGTATAGACTAAATTTCATGGGATGAAGTCTGAAAACATATTAACCCTTCATAGTTTGAAATTTAAACACGGCACCCAACATAAGCGGACCTGAAAGGTGAAAACTTTCAATCCAGACCCGTTCTAAATGATAGTGTTTAGCTCTGTTTCTTGGGGTATGAAAAAGAAAGAAGATACTTGTAAAGCAAATTCTCTGTATATCTGCGTCAAATCCTGGGCAGATTTTGGCATCCATGGCACCGAGAGGGTTCAATCTAACATACCTGGGTAAGCATCGGTGAAGTCTGTAAGCTGTCCAGCCAGACCATGTTCATTAATCATAACATCATCATCTTCTTCCTCTTCCTCTTCATCTTCCCAACCATCATCCTATTCAAGGAGAAAGAAAATTTAGTGTTTGTTGACAGAATTACAATTCATCTCAACATAATGTTATCTGAATTGGTAGGAAAAGAGATCAGAATTTTGAAGTCCTATACCATCTGAATATAAAGAGAAAGAAGATCTTAGCATCATTTCATAATAATAATAACAATGTTTTATTTATCCAGGGTAGCCACTTCAGTTATGAATGAAACTGCTCTTCCAGCGGGCCCTGCATAACATAATATGTTATTACTACCCTTCTCCAATCTAATATGCTGAGCGCCTAGCTAGAAGGCAGAAGTTCCCATTGTTATAATTCTTTGGTATGACTCGGCCGGGGTTCGAACCCAAGACCTCCAGTTCATGAAGCGGGCGCTCTAACCACTGAGCCACCATGCCCGGTCTAAAATAATATTTGATTTTGGTAAGCACAGAGATCTGGTATTTTTAATTCTTACATAATTTAGAAAACTAATGTGCTTCATAAAATCAGTCTTTCTAATGATATTTATAAAAGTGATAATCATCCCATGACAAGAGAGATATAATCGATCAAAGTTTTTAAAAGGGGTTTATCGTCCCAAGCAGTACAAACAATTTTCTAAAATAAATATGCTGATAACTTACTTCTAGATCCTCTCCTCCAGCTGATGCTTGCCTAGATGTTGTCGTTTCCATGGCGTTAGATAACTCATTGATCAACAGCTTGTAGATTTTGACATGGATAGGTATAGATGTCCACTGCTCAGGCACTATACCAACAAAAAAGAGGAAATTTAATGTAAACAAGGGAAACGCTCTCGGCGGTCTCGCCTGCATAACGCAATTCAATATGATAAACCAGAACGTCAATGACGTAGCGCTCATCCGCATCTTGCAACAACAAATATCGTAAATTTTATGTGGTAAACTTTTGAACTGGTCAAAAAATAAAAATTTGATGCCCTGGAAGGGACATAATTTCATTTCATTTGCATAAAGTACCATAAATAATCAATGGAGCAAAATCTCACAATTCTGTGTAGAAGTTTAGTGTTCCAAATTTAGCTCTACCAGATAAGGCAAACCAAATCAAAATCAGTCAAGAAATGAGGGAAAAGAAGCAATTTTTGTTATTTTTGGAATAAATTTGCATAAATTACCATAATTAATTAATGGAGAACAATTTCAAAATTCTGTGTAGAAGTTGAGTGTACCAAAGTTAGCTCTACGATATAAAGCAAACCAAATCAAAATCGGTCAAGAAATGAAGGAGAAGAAGCCTTTTTTGTGATTTCGAATAAATTTGCATAAATTAGCATAGATAATGAATTTCACGATTCTGTGTAGAAATTTTAAATCCCCCTCCTAGCCCTATCATATGAAATGATCAGAATCAAAATCGGTTGAAAAATAAGGAAGAAGCATTTTGAAAATCTTGATGGTGATGCCACAGCAAAGTCTAAGTTTGTTGACCTTAAATAACCTTTGACCTTAACTTAGTGACCTGAAATTCTACTCACATGATTGGGGAGACTTGATAACCCTATAGTTAAAGTTTCATTGACTAAGAACTTATACTTTCAAAATTATATCAAAAATTCAAAAACTTAATCTTAGGTTAAGTTTTCGATGATGATGCTACAACATAGTCCAAGTCTGTTGACCTGAAATGACCTTTGACCTTAACTTAGTGACCTGAAATTCTACTCACATGATTGGGGAGACTTGATAACCCTATAGTCTAAGTTTCATTGACTAAGAACTTATACTTTCAAAATTATATCAAAAATTCAAAAACTTAACCTTAGGTTAAGTTTTTGATGTTGACGCCGCCGCCGCCGCCGTCAGCAGAAAAGCGGCGCCTACATGTATGTCTCGCTTTTTGCTACGCAGGCGAGACAAAAAACACAAAAACAATTAAAATAATAATTTGATAATAATGTTCAGTTTATATAATACATAACCACTGTTTTTTTAAATTCTCTCCGCACTTAAATAAACTTGGTTTGCCTACACGGTGAGAAATACAGCACTATTGCAGTAAATGAGTCAGTCTTCAGTTTTCTTATCAGAGTATCAGAAGAAGAGATTTGGTCTTTGTAATTGGTAGAGAATTTTACAGGGCGGGTATGGAATTGTTCCAGTACACAAGAAGTTCTGAAATAGTATTTTGACCCCCCAAATATGAAATATACAAATGGACCGAGTGCAAGCAGATCCACAACATTTAGCTCTAGAACTCCAGGGGGAAAAAAATTGTGTGGAGCTCAGGTCATGGAAGAGTTTCTTACTTTGAGCAGCTTTTGACCTGGTCCTGATACCCTCTCCTGGTGTGAAGACTTGATCTCCTCGTACCATGATACCATGAAGTCTCACATCATTGGTGGTGATAGCATGTTCTAACAGCTTCCCTAATGCCATGATGCTGAAAGAAAAGATCAAACATTTCATCAAACTGCTGTCATATGCTGAGAGAAAGTTCTATATCTAACATACTTTTTTGGTTCATTTTGCATATTTCTGAACGTTAAGCACAAACTGCTGTACATGCAGAGGAAAACACAATACTGAAAAGATGATAAATATGCACAGCACACATAGTCAAACAGCTTCAGCAATCATCTGTTCATAAAGACAACCATTTGGTATATCTTGAGTTAGATTCCTCCCTGAAACCTCTATCAAACGGAACTTGACTACTGATCACCAGGGGCCGGTTTCTCAAAACCATCATACATCTAAATTTGTTGACTTCCCATTGAACTGCGTGTTAATTCTAAATATCACGCATTTCAATGGATGTCCATGAAAAAAAGACAGTTTACGAAAGTTTCTGGAAACTGGCCCCTACATAATAAAGACTAATTTTGTAAAGTGGTCACCACAATTAAAAGTTGACAGTATAAACACAATTTCTCATGCTAACACATTGTTCTCACACTTTTGTACTTTTGAATGTATGCTTTGGCACAGCTCACAGGACATGGCGGGTTTACCTGATTTTGCTGTCATAGGCTCCATAGAACATGATCTGCCTAGCCACCCAGTCTGTGAGGACATAATGTAGCGCTGGTTTGCCCGTTGGTCCAGGAACGTTGACTAAGAATTCTAGAACATCGTCAAGCCTTGTGTGCATCAGATGGGCAAAGACCATGATCAGAGACTGATTGTCGTCAAATAAACAAAAAAAGAGAGAGAGAGAAAGAAGAGAGAGAGGAGAGAGAGCGAGAGAGAGAGGGGAGAGAGAGAGAGTGATGGGGAGGGAGGGAAGAAGAGAAAGTCAGAGAAAGAAAATGAAAAGAAAGATAGACAAAGATACAGTGACACACCAAAGAGAAAAATATAAGGTAATGATTATCAAATTGGTAATGTTTTATAGAAAAAAGAATAATAATACACCAACAAATTTACAGGATGTCCAGATTTAAAGCCCGTCTGTACTAGTTTTTCCAGGAGGGTTTAGACAACCCAGCGTGGTCACTGACAGGTGGTTATCTCATCAAATCAGCTCTCAATTAACATAAGAAAAAGAGGATCATGGGGGACCGATGGGCACTGCTTAGGCATTGTTTTCTATATAGAGGGAGCAAGCAGCTACAAGTAGTACAGTGGGGCTGTAATACTGTGTGAAAAAAAAGATTTAACAAATTTATATAAATTACCCCCCCCCCCCCCCCCCCCCATGGCCTAAAAAAAAAAATACCTTAAGGTCTTGGAGAAATAAACCCTGGCTTCAACAGAGCCGATGACCAGGTAAGATACCTGAAAGTTCTTCACCTAGTATTCATCAGTCTTACTAAACACGGCCACATGAAAGAGAGTACACAGCCTCACCTGTGTGACGCTTAATGTCTCTGCAACCTGCATCTTGCTCAGGACAGCTCTCAGAATCAAGTCCTGGTCTTCACCAAGCGTGTTCCCTGCTCTAGATATTAACATGGCTACAAGACGGCCAACGTACGAGGCTGTATACTCCGACGTCTGAGGACTGAGTAACCTAGATATGACCTGGCAGACATAGTAGGTCCCGCTGTTGCCGGGCTCGTCACGCCATGCTTGAACCTGGCCTAGCGACACAGAGATGTAGCCTCGCATACACTCACCACCACTCTGCAAGAAATGTTTTGTTTAAATGACATGGCTACAATCCAACAATCCCTTCCAAGGCTTAAAAGAGGGAGATGGTTGTATTTATTTATTTATTTATTTCTATTCTTTTGTCGGGGTAGCCCATTCACCAATAAGTAGTGGTCTTCCATGATTTTCATTCAATGGAATATAATGTTTTCTATGCTATTATCATCCTTTCCTCCTAACAAGACAACAGGATTTAAGGCGTTGAAATCTATCTTCTGCAGTTTGATATGTGTAGCATTTCATTCATTATTTTTCTTTGCAAAAAAATGAAATTTATTCAGGAAAGAGCTGTGTAGAGTGTTCAAGAACAGTTTAGACCATTTTCTTAAATAAAAATAATGACTGAAGTATTTAAACTATTTAAATTTTGTTACTTTCTTCTACCATGTATAAGTTAAGATAATAGTAAAATAATAGTTTGACATTCATATTCACATTGAATTCACCAACAACAAATGTTCCAATACCTGCATCACAGCACTGTCATCTGCTCTGAGAGTACAGTGGGCTACAGCTGGAAAAGCCTGTTTCATGAGAAGGTCTGACAAAGGAACAGGAGAGCTCCGAATTATTGTACACAAGATGTCAATAGCAGCCTGCAAGCAAAAACAAACACATTCGATCTCAATAAATATATATGACCAAACAGTTTTTTCCAAATCTGATAGTTGTTAGCTAAGTCAAGTGACCTTGATTTAATTTATTGAAAATAAAAAAACCCACAATGTTGATGTTTTTTCATTTTAAATTTCAGTACTTCTATGTCGAAATACCTTGTAGGCTGAATATCCAACATCTTTTCTTCTGACTAACAAATACCCAACATTATTAATTTTTTTACTTGCAAATCTCAAACAGCTTGAAGTAAAATATAAGAATTAAACAAATTATTGCTACAGACTTCCTGCTGTTAACTTAGCAAAACAAGTATCAATAAAAAGAAGATTACTAAATCACAATTGACCCAGAGATTAGTGACCCAATTTCTCAAATTACCATGTTCCATGTAGGAATATGGTTGCATGATACATGCTCCTGCGAAAATTGTTCCGTGGGAATTTCCTACAATAACCAAATTCCCTACTTCAACAGCAGACCAAACCCTAATTCTGACCTAAAACTCAATTGCATTCCGCCCCAACCCTAAACTTTGAATGAAACAAATACGCTATCAAAATCAAGCATGGAAGCTCACCACTGAATTGGGTCATTGCATCCTATACATGTCTTTCACAAAGAAAACTTACCGACTGAATACCCATGGGAACTTTGTCAGAGGCAGCGTTGAAGATACTAAGGAGCGTTGGTATTAAGCGTTCTTGAAGCTGTTGTGAACACGCTGTGTTCCGACACAGCTCTTTGTAGATGTCTTGAACTAAGGATATTAATAAGGGGTCTGAAAGGGAAACACAAGTAGGCATAAATTGAATTAGCAAATAGAGTTTCATTTATGAAAATGAATAAATGAATAAAGCCTCCCTCCCTTACAAAAAACATACTCGCCTTTTCCTCTCGCTTCTTTCTTCCTAGATGGGGGAGAGTGGTATGAATTGAAAGGCAATCAGAAGACTGGTGTGAACCAGCGACACTTGTCTTCATGGGCAATTTTATATCCTACACAAAACTGAAATTGAACATGTCCAACTTGTCTGTTAGGATTTCAGAACTGCCTGTTTGTAATCAGTACTGCTTGTAATGCATGTCCCAAATACTATTCTTTTATAAAAAGTTATTTTTATCTGTACTGTCCTGGAAATTAAGGAGCTACTGACCTTGACTATACTTGAGGAAGACTGCATTTGCCAGAGGAGTGACCCGACTCTCACACTGTGCTGTAAAAGTGTCGTCTATCTACAAAGCAAAATCAACAGTTCAGGGTCAAATTATTTTCAGTAAAGTGCTACCCATTCAAGCACATGATAAATTAGTTTAAAAATCACCAGAAATTCATATATTCTATACAAATGAAAGCATATTTCATGGTTTAATAATTCATCACAGCCCCAATGTTTAGAATGAGACATCCAGAAACCTGTTCTTTGCTCTACAGGTCCCAAAGTATAACACTTAATTGATTGGCTTTAAAAAAAAACCTTTTCCTGTACAAATGCCTCTATGCACTCTACAAGTGCATTGCATTCAATACCCTGGTTTTAGTCCATATCAGCTCACAGAACATTTCACTGAATAAATTCAAGGTAAAGTAAGGTATAAGTAGGCATAAAGATAAGTAATCCGAAAATTCAGTATTTCCAATGTTCGTATAACTTGTGACAATGAACTCCAGAACATAGAAGATTTCTTTCTACCATATGCTAAGTACTTACTGTAAGTACGATGCTAACGGTCTCCAAGACGAGGGAGAGGATGTCTGAGCCGAACTGAGAGCAGGTAGCCAGCTGTACCAGACCCTCCATGATGGGTGTTAAGAATGGAATCAAGATAGAAGTACTGTTAGCTCCCTTGAGGTGCTCACAGAATCCATAGATGGCTCGCACTGCAGATATCCTTACCGAAGGAGGGTGGGGATCGTGGAGACCGGTCACTGTGAATTGTAAGAAACTGAGGGAGGAGAGAAGAGTTTAGAGTTTGCTGTCAGCCTGGACCATTATTTAAATCTAGAAATGCATAGGATATTCCAGGATTTTATTATGATACTTTGAAGATGATGAATGGTTAATTTCATTTATATTTGTTTCTGCTGAAATTGTTCATACTACTCAGATCAGGCAAAGTCGAAAGCTCGTTTAGATCTTCAAGTTTTATTTTATTTTAATAAATAGCAGTCTAGGTGTCCTGCATTGTTTTCTTACTAATTTCACACATACGTTAGAAATAACATACATTTTAACAATAAACTGTCAACCAAATCTTAATATTGTATAGTGTCTTTAAAAATCATACAACAAGGAATACATAATAAACCTAAGGATATCAATGTAGTTTCATCATTCTTTTTCTGATATATTAATTCTTGAGATGCAAACATCCATGACACTATTATCTATTTTTATGATGGATAAAATATTGCTCAGTGGGTTTGTGTGTAGACGCTGCAGAATGTATCAATAGCAAAATTTCAAAATTAAAAACGAGAGAAGAGAAAAAGAATATCACCTTTGAACTAACTCTGGCGTCATAGCTTGTGAATATCTACTTGCCATCCATAATGCTCTGCCTAATAAAAATGGTGATACTGCGGTGCAGAGAGAGAGAGAGAGAATTTCAATGACCACTTAATTACCAATAATTTTGTAAATGAATTTAATGAAAAATAAATAACTTATTTTACATTCAACCTATCATGCAATACCATACCAAGTTTGGAAATGTAATTTCTTTTCATAAAGTGTCAAGATATGAAAAAATCCTGAGATACAATCTCAGCAATAACTTTGAGGAACAAGATTCACAATCATAAATGTTTTCCCTGTTAAACTATCAATATATGGCAACAAAATCTTTGCAAAGTAAACATGAAAGAAATAGTTTCCTAAAGAATTCGTACCAGTTTGCTGAAGATCTTCTAGAACTATTGTTGTGAGGAATCTGGGCAAGTTGAATGTGAGTTTGCCCTTGCCTACTTTGTCTATGATGAGAGACTTGATAGAACCTAACCCTAGTAAACAGGCTTCATGCACCTTCCACCTAGGAAAAAAGAACAGACAAACATTGAAAATTAATTAGATAAGAGTTTAATGGATAACCCCTTGCATGAATGAATTATATTTAAATATAAGGACAAGGTGAATAGAAATCTAACTTTAATATCATCAAGTTATTGAACAAGGCAATCGCTAGATTATGTCTCGCCTACCTGTACCCAAATTACATGAATGTCACCACATCTTTGACACAAGTGTTGTTTCACCGGGTACAATGTCATAAGAGAGTCTTGTAGGTAAAACCTAACCTACAATATTTAACCTAAAGTGATCTGACCCAAGTTTGGTCATGACAGGATGAATGGTTACCAAATTATTTGGATCTCTAAGTCTTGACTCTACCTTGGGTTGGTGAGACAAAACACAATGCAAACTCAGATAACATACATCTGGGATTATTTCCAAAATTAAACGTGACATCAGTATCGTATTATCAAGCAAGACATCACTTTAACACACTCCATTTTCTACACTTTGGGGCTATATTCAATGGTCACAGCAATTCAGAATTGTATAGAATCACATGAGATTAAATGCTCAACCTAGTAACATTGGATTTAATCAACTAGGCGGTAGTAGTATCAGCCTAGACTTTCTGAATCGATAAAAAATTAACTTAGCAGTTTGGGATAAGGAATGCACAACCTATAAACATTTCGGCTCACCAATAATTATGCCCTTGACTCTTTGCTTGCTCAGCCTCTTGTAGATGTCTGTCTAGTGCTGCCATCAAACCATGTGAGGTTTCTTGAGGAAACTCACTACCTAACGACTAAACGATGATACAAAAATAGAAAAAAATGAAATAAGTAGAGTGTGTGGGAATTAACTATTAAACTGATATAACATGATATGAAAAATAAAATACATGAAAATACATCAAACTTCCACACCCAAGGCGAAGTCTCGTAAAGAGTTACAATACATCCAAGCAACTTATATTATTCTTAAATCATAATTGATACCAATTGCGATAGAGCAAATTGTAAATTTGTGATTAATTGGAGTAAAGAATATTTGTAAAATTTATAACAAGAAGCCCCCATTTATGTATTTCTAATCTTTACACAGTGCTAAGAGACAATGATGACTACTATTGCTGAAACATCAAATAACAGAGTTATTTAATGAATGATGTTGGAAAGCATGTTTCATCTTCTAGAAATGATGTACAATGTCACAACTATTGAACATATTATGGAAGATGATTTGAAAACAGAAGAAACTGATCTTCTCTCCACATATTTACAAAACAGCCATTGCCCAATACTCACCAAAAGTAGATCTTGCGCTGAGATCCGTACACTGTACGAAAAAGTATCATCGTCTTCATCTTCAACAAATTGATTAGGATCTGCTGTCCACTGGTAAACCTACACATCATGGGAGAGAAAATAAAATAGAGACAGGATGAATTTGTACTATCAAAAGAAAGGCAAAATTACTAGAAAGTAGATGTGAGAGCTACATACACCTGCATTATAAGAAAACTTTGTTGTGTTATCATAACTAAACGACTGCAAGAAATGGAAATTTAATGAGTAGACTAAATTTGAAGATTATTTCTCAACACATTACTATGCTGAATAGTATAAATGGTTATCATTTGTCTACATACCTCAAGGTTCTTGACAGGTAAATAACTTTTGGATATGGCACAAACCTAATTCACAGTCATCATCTATTTCATTGTATGAAAACTTGGAATTCTGACATCATTACTCAATAGTCTGACCGGTAAGCTTTCCATATGGCTCCAAATATTTGTCAACATACCTGTTCTTCTGTGATCTGCATGTAAAGGACCACATAGTAGAGAAGCTCATCACACAGCTTACGTACAGTCCCTCGGAACTTGGGCGAGTCGATCATGGCAGATACAAAGTCAAATATACTGAATACAAGGTTCTCAAAGCCTAACACTTCACCTGAAAAAGAAAAGAAAATACAATAAAGAAAAATGAATGAATTTTTTTTTTTTTTTTTCTTTTTTTACTTTTCTCCAAGGTGTCACTTAATTACAATTAGCACATTCTTCTTTACCGTAACTAACCTATGAATTAAATTGATTAATTATTTGAATTAATTTCACTTATTTCCTGCAATCAGACATTATTAACAATACATGTAGCTGTGTGAGACTGATTATTAGTAGAAACTGTGTTCAAATGAACATACTTCATCAAACACTTGCAGTTTTATAGAGAAAGATTTAAGAGACAAATCAGTGACCCAAGATTTGCTCATGCAACAATTGCTTCGTGTTTATTTTATGAAAGATGTAGAAAAGTTAGGGTTATGGTTGCAACAGGGTGTAAGGTATAGTTTAGGGTTAGTATTAGGTCCAAGGTTGAAGTTAACAATTTTGTTAGTTTATGAACTGAGAAGAAATTTTTGTCATGTCATAAAACAGACAAATCTTTACCATCTGAATCAACGGGATCATCCGCTTCTTCTGTATCGTTGATGACAGTCCTGACATAGGTGTCAGCGCTATCTGTGAGAGTCTTCCATGTTGCCTGGAGTACAGCTGGCATGGACTTGGCAATCTGACCAGGGAAACACTTCACTATCACCGTCAGAGCCTGATCAGATAGACAAGAGATCAGAAAACCAATTCAGTCACCGTCTATTTCTGCAAATTTTAAACACTTCTTTTTCATGCTTTTGTACTGAATGAATTATGTTCATTTCTAAAAATTTGAAGTCTCTTTTATATACAATCCTTTGTTGTACGATATATCAAATACAATTTTCATTACACATATTGAAAAAAAGTTCTGACAACCAGACGTTTTAGACAATCATGGCACTGCATCTTATTTTTGTGGACAAATAGTATTGATTATGATGAATTGAGTTTCGTACCGATGGGGTGATTTAGTGAAATGTGTCTTGAAAGTTTTTTATTTGTTCATTTAATACAAATTGAGAAATCTCTTGATGATTATTAGTTATTTCTGGTATATTACTACACCTAGCCATTGGTCATACCAAGAACTTGAAGGATAAGAAACTTATAAGAAAAATATTTCATGGAATTAACCCTTGGTATTTAAAACAAAATATAAATAATCAGCTTTGGATATAAATAGAGGTTGTGAAAACAATATTCTATGTCTGTCTGTATCTCCCTCCCCCCTGTGATGTCACTATCATCTCACCTTTATGATTTCTTTCTTGAGACCACTATCTAACACGGTTTCATCAGTCACAGTCAAAGCCTTTACAAACTCCTCCATGAAGCCATTCAAGACTGGATATAACAACTTCTTGGCTGCTCCCTGTCAATGTGAAAGGAAATGCACGCATTGAATCAGCTGAAACAGAAAAGCTAGAGTTTTAAGTAATTATCTATGATTTTAAAGTTGACCACACTTATTATATTCAACAATCACTTACAGCAGTCATGATTCCATTATTTGTGATCTCTGAGAGAGGAATATATACTGAATTCAATCAACTAAGTCATACTTTAGCAAGTGATTATACTACAACTTGTATTATGCAATAATGAAATATATCAACAAATTCTTTAAAATGCTTTAAATATTATTCTATTGTTAATAAATCATGAAAAAGGATTACAAAAAAAACAAACTTAAAGTATCTATTTATGAAAAAGTCCAAAACTTTAAAACTTGTATAAGAAAATTTGTTGAGTCAAATTGTAGAAAAATACAAAATGTATGTAACCCTCAATTCTAATGAATGAAATTTTCCATGGATAAAAAATAAATCCCAATTATTACCAATAATGTAACATTTCAACTACACAGCACTACAGGTTTATCAAAAGATGGGCATGACAATATTTACAATTGATCGCAATATCTTGCCTCCCATCAGGAATTTTCATACATAGCATTCAGATATTGATATTACCTTTGCCATAGAGGCAATGTTGTAGATTAGGGTCGCACAAGTGTTGAAGATCTCCACTGCCCTGGCTCGGGTTCGTATCGTGTATGTGTCGCTCTGAACAAAGATGCGATGCATTTCAGGTAGAATAACAGGCGCTACATGCTCCATCTGGGTGTCTGAAACTTCTCTTGTGAATTCTAGGAACAACAAATAAAATATTGATAAATGCGTGTTACAAATACTTCCTAAAAAGTATTAGAGGATGAAAAATCAGTATTGCTAAACAGGTAGAACAGTATCTACTTGTGATTTTTATTTACAGATGTTTCATTCCACCACCAGTAAGGATCTATTCAATTCAACTTATTATTACATACCTCTAAATTTAGGGCTGGGACTAATACTCGAATATTCAAATAGCTTAACGCCTATCGGTATTTGAATACTGTGAATATATCATTACAAGAACACTCTCTTTAAAGAATATCTACAGCAGCTCGACACCAATAGTCCATAGCTCATGCCCTATAAAAAAGTAAACAAATGAGCTGGATGCCAATGCATACTGAAAAAAAAAAAAAAATTCTATCTGGACCTCCTGTGAAAACAATAGGGTGGAGCATGGGTATACAGTATCATAACAAGGAATGACAATTTACTGGTTAATCGATCTCTGTCTACCCCAACAATTCAATCTGTACTGGTTCTTTATATCTGTTTCCTAGTTTGTAATCATAGCCTTGTTCTATTGTTTTGCGGTTTTATTCAAATTGTTGAAGTAAATTGAACTTGAACTTGAAAACTATTTCTTGGAAGTGACAAGGCATACCTGTAAGAACCCTCATGGCCCCGTGGACTTCATTACTATCTCCCTTTGTGATCATCATCATGAGGAGACCAAAGAGGTCCGGCCAGGCTTCAGGCCAGTCCCAGTGAGCAATGGCTGAGATGGCATAGGCAACGCTGGAACGCACCTTGCTGATGGACTCTCCCAACCCTGCTGGAAGCCGGCTGCGAATATGTGCCTTGGCCTGGACAAGAAAGGAAGTTTGTACTCTGATTTAGAATTATTGGTAAATTGAAAAACCCTACCCTTAAGATAAAATGAGGGAGAATGAGAAGATGAAATAATAGAACGACCCCAAAAAATTTAATAATTGTATCACAATTGCATCAAAATGTATGTATACATATTTAGGGTAACTCCAATCTGAATACAATAAATGTAATGTCTCTTTAACTGTTTTTGGTAGCAAAGGATTGAAAATACAGATGACAATAATTATGATTTTCATTATTCCGATATCGGTGATGATAATGATGGTCATGGTGATGATGGTGATGGTGGTGATGATGATGATAACGATGCTTATGATAATGATGCTAATGATAGTGGTGTGACGAAATAACAATGATGATGATGATGAGAAGGAGAAGGAGGAGGAGACGGAAGAGGAGGAGTATTGATGCTGAATTAAAAAAAATGTGACTCACTGCATCTGTAGCCACTGGTGGTCTAAACTTCTCTGAATGCTGGGACCAGTGAGCCTCAACATACTGCTTCAGGATTAGCGATGACAACTGCATTCAAAAGAAAAAAAATACATCAATTAGAATTACCACCTCAATGAAATACTTCCAAGAGTAGACATAAAGTACTCACATGTACATGTACATGTAGTTGTTTTCCTGCTCTATTTATTGAAATTATTTGGCTTCTTTCCTATTTAATTTTCAATGCAAAGATACATATTTGTTTTCAACAATGTGCTTCTTGCTTCTTTTACATATATTACAATTGTAACTCATAATAATCATGAAGAAATGAGCAAAATTTTGTGAAGGGTTTTATAACATGGTGATGATAAAAAATGCAGATTTTTTTTAAATGCCAAAAAAGGTTTCTAAGGTGGGTTCCTCTATTTTTGTAATAGAAAGTATGAAGGTCATAAAATAAAAATTAATCTAGAACCAACCATTCTAGTCCCTAATTTAGCCATCAACAATACAACATCCTAATATATTTCAAACAGAGTGCTACAAAGCTGTTTAAAATATCAATCTAAGGCTCGTTCTTGTAACATTATACATAAAAATTATACAGGAAAGTTTCCAAAGCAAGACTGAGATAAGAAAATCTCTAATAAAACATTTGCCCTTTAGTTGCTAGAAATATTGCATTTATACATATTTACCTGTCGAATGGCAAGTGCACCATTCTTATCTAGTGTCAGCTCAGCAAGGAATACACCAAATTCTGAAGATGAAGGAAAATAAAAATAAAGTCAAATCAAACAATTTTACACTCAACTAGAAAAGGGAATTTATGGCTTAAGAGAAGTTAAGGTACCAATAACAACCAAACCTCACAGTACAGCTGTGGGTAGCGGCGCAGCAAATATGAATTTCCATGATATAGAGCGCCGTTAGCTCGAAATTGTTGAGTTGCACAAGGTTCTTTTCTTTGATTCATGCATATTCAGCAATTTCAAGTGAACCGCACTCTATATCATGAATATTCATATTTGCTGCGCCGCTACAGCGCATGCCTACTTTCTCTTCGCCATGTTGAATCACCCTTTTTTCCCATCAAAGGCTTCTTCAAATTATAATTTAAAGTGGTTGGAACAATGCCCAGCTCCCAGAGTAGTTGAAAAACATTGAATGTCAAAATTGTAAATACTACTTCTTCACATTTTACTGTTTGAATCGTTTTCCTGGACAACTACGAGTACGAGCTCTAGAGCTCCGACGCCTTCGTCACGTCTGAGCTCCCTGGACTGGAGTTAAGCTAAGTTAAGTGTCGTGTCATCAATGAATTAAGTTAAGGGCCGAAAGGCCTGAGAGAATTCTGGTGATTTTGGTACAATCAATGGTGTTTGCAAATTTTGAGAATCAAAATAGATTGTCTTCGATTTTTTGCCAACAAAGTATTAAGTCAGTTCTCTGACACATTGAGTGAACGAACACAGCACAGCTCAGCACTGGCTGCAGCATGATAATTATAGACACAACTTCCACTAACATTAAACTCAGCTTTTGGGACTACACAATCAAACGAAGAGATTAAGGGCGTTTTATATAAATGATAACCAAGCTTGTCATTGTGAATGTACTAACCTTCAGTTACTTCTAATAGTTTGAGCTGCTCTTCTCCTTGCTGCCTGATCTCTTGTTGAGGTGAAAGGATCGCTGTAAGGCTCTCAATCAAAGCATTTCTGACAGTGTTGCTCGCTTCTGCTTCGCTGACAGCCATGATGATTTTCGTGGGTATACGAAAGTCTTTTTCGTTTCAATCTTTTGCGCGCGGCGCACGTCAATTTGCGCGCGCGATCCACCATGATATCGGGGCTTTGGCTGTGCTGAAATACGAGTACGGCTGACGACGAACTTATATTAAGCCTAGCCAAAATTCAGAAACAAATTATATGTATAAAATCCTACAAAATTTGTGAAGACACGAACCACAGTTTTATCATAACAATAATGATAAATCAGATAAAGGCGTAAATAAAACAACAACAACAACTATAGTAGTAATTTAAAGAAGAAGAAGAAGAAGAAGAAGAAGAAGAAGAAGAAGAAGAAGAAGAAGAAGAAGAAGAAGAAGAAGAAGAAGAAGAAGAAGAAGAAGAAGAAGAAGAAAGAAAGAAGAAGAAGAAGAAGAAGAAGAAGAAGAAGAAGAAGAAGAAAAAGAAGGAGAAGAAAAAAGGATAACAAAGATTGAAAAGGGACAAGAAAAAAAATATTGCGATCGTTGTAAGAACATTTTTTGAATTGGGCCCCTCTTTCAACGGTGGCATTTTTTTGGACTTCTCTGAGGTAATTTTTCTTCTTCGACCATGCGTCACTCAAGTTTCTCTTCATGCTTAGTTATATAACCCCCTCCCCCCCCCCCCCCCCCAAAAAAAAAAAAAAAAAAAAAGAAGATTCTAAATGTGCTTTGATGCTTCGTTTAGTGCAGCCCAAAGTACCAAGTTAAGCAAAAAATACTATATTTAGACGTTTGCTTCGATTTATTTCGATACTCAACATTATGCTAATGGTAGGCCTATACTTCAGTTTCCCATTAAGGGTCATTATTTGCCTATCCTGTAAATTGGTTAACTCTAAAGAGCACTATATAGGTTAGCAGTTTAATGGCCAACAGTGAAGAACATGGAAGGGACAATTTCTCACATTGTGAATGTTCATGGTAGCTTGGGGTCTTAGATTGTGTTCGAAAAATTAGTGTTGTCTATATGAAGTGATCTTAAAATAGGTAAAAACATGGATACGTGATGTTTGGTTGAAAGTAAGGTACCGGTATATATATTTCTATATTATGTACATTTTCATTACAGAGTTGAGAGTGTCATTTCCTTTTCGCTTCGAAAAAAACAAAAAGATGTGTCAGAAGTGGGATTCGAACCCACGCCTCCATACAGAGACCAGAACACCCATAGTAAATCTCTGTTACGAGATAAGGAAATCAACCTTGAGTCTGGCGCCTTAGACCGCTCGGCCATCCTGACAACTCGAACTATCATGGGATTTTATAATATATAAATAAAATGTCTAAGGTAAATAACTTCTCCTCCAGTTAGCTCAAAACATTGTTTTATTTATATAACTTTTTTCATTAATAGATGTTTTAAGGTTTATTTATGCATTAATCCTGCTTCAAAACGTTAAAATATCTGATACTTGATATACAAAATAATTGGAATAGTTCATTCTTTCACCGGGTAGGTACACCTCACTTAGACTACTAAACGTCAGTCAGTCAGTGACTAAACTCAAAGCCGAAGTAGTCTAAACCAATTAAGTTTATATAAATTACATATCAAATTAATTTACAAACAAATAGAAAAGACAAATCTACCAAAGTAAGGTTTTCAACTAATTTGCTTCCCCCTCAATATATAGTGTAACTGGCGAATCGAACGTAAACAGTAAAACTAGTAAAAGTGCACGTGTGAAATCTGAACTGTACCCGTAGTCTATAAAACCAAACGTTAACACAATTTAGTTCGCTTACCAGTTAAGTGTGGGCACAGCATGTTTGCACCACCAAACTCCATCTACAAATTACGGCTTTTTTTCAAAGCCTATGATTTATCACGCATGTGTACGAGTTCGCGAACAGGACCGCTAGCTAAGTTTGACAAATTTGTACATTACAGTGAGTTTGAGACCTTGATTTCGAAGCAAAGTAATGTTATTATTAGATATATTCTTCGTAAATTCGTTTGTAATTTTTCATCAGCAAAAACATGTTTACATGTAGATCTATGTATTTTCTAGAATAAGAAATGAGGTGGAATGGAAATATTATGTGGCCCCATCCGTTGAACATGGTGTCTTCTTCCTACTTGAACTTGGCCTGGGCTAGTGCACACAGTGTCACAGGGTTCCATGACACATGGTCCGCCGACGATTGCTCCGCCGACATTTACTCCGCAAAACGCGACAATTGCTCCGCGACATTTGCTCCGCGACATTTGCTCCGACGTCAAATGCTCCGCCGACAGGTGCTCCGCCGACAGTTGCTCCGCCGACAGTTGCTCCGCCGACAATTGCTCCGCCGACAGATGCTCCGCCGACAATTGCTCCGCCGACAATTGCTCCGCCGACAATTGCTCCGCCGTCAATTGCTCCGCCCGACATTTGCTCCGCCGACATTTGCTCCGCCTGAAGCGACACTTGCTCCGCCGACATTTGCTACGCCGACATTTGCTCCGCCGACAATTGCTCCGCCGACAATTGCTCCGGTGACATTTGCTCCGCCGACAATTGCTCCGACGACATTTGCTCCGCATGAAGCGACACTTGCTCCGGTGACATTTGCTCCGACGACATTTGCTCCGCCCAAACAGTGTCCCATTAAATACAAATGCTACTAGTACTACGACAAATGCTTCGCCGACAATATTTTTTTTTCACGGGTTGTTTTTGTTTCTTTTTTTTCTTCATTTTCTGAATGCATTTCATGAAATTATGTAAATGAAATGAAATGAATGAATGTTGATGATGTGGGAGGAAAAAGCAGTTGCCTAAAAGTCATTTCGAATATAGGGTCTACTGAAATAACTTTCCATCTATCACTGTACGTCCCACTTAATGTACACTAAACACTCATTACATGTCATGGGAAGTTTTTTTATTTTTTAGAGTAGAGCAGCAAGCCACATTCCCCAATACGCGCATACCTCCTAGTTAATTTCAAACAGCTCATCAATATGTAAGACCTGAAATTACCTCAATGAAAGAAGACTAATAACATGAGAGGAAAGAAAAGAGCAAAGAAGACAACCGTTTTTTGCTATTCCCCATAATGTTTGATTTAAAAAACTAAAAAATAAAATTATAGCTCCTTACGCAAGTTCTCCGGCGAAAGATATTACTCCATTAAAATCTGTTTCATGTATTACTCATTAGCTGATCCAAAGCTCAAGGCTCTCTCTCTCTCTCTCTTTCTCTCTCTCCCATGCTCCTCCTTTTCCTGTTTACACCGTTTTCTTGTCTTCTTTGCTCTTTTCTTTCCTCTCATGCTATCAGTCTTCTTTCATTTCCATCACTTCTTCTCTGCTCCCCCTCTCGAGTTCTATTTCTCTCTTGAAATTGAAACGTAAAGTAATACAATCATGTAGTACATTCTTGTTTAGAATAATATTTTCAATAATATCCAGTCCATTTTCTAAAGGTTACTTTCCTTTAGTTAAGTGTATGTAGCTTTAATATATACCGGTATATGTTAGTGTGTAAAACACTCCGTTTCATTCGAGTACTTTGTTTTCACTGAATAATTTAAGGGACTCACGAAGCCACCGGAAGAAGAGCAATTGGCTTATCATGAAGAACTAACACCAAACTGCAACAAAATGATTTGTATAAAATGTGAATAAGCAGAAAGGCTGCCATCTCATTTTCCCGTCTGAATGGGTTCTCTTCCTTACGTATATAAGTGCCCTTATTTTCTAAACTTCCATGATGACCTAGTACATTGTTTAATGCTTTACCTAGTAAGATGCATTGATCGAGGTAATTTCAGGTATTACATATTGATGAGCTACTTGAAATTAACTAGGAGGTATGCGCGTTTGGGAAATGTGGCTTGCTGCTCTACTTTTTTTTTAAAACTTCCCACGACATGTAATGAGTGTTTAGTATACATTATAATGGACGTACAGTGATAGATGGAAAGTTATTTCAGTATATTCGAAATGACTTTTAGGTAACTCCTTTTTCCTCCCACTTCATCAACATTCATTCATTTCATTTCATCTACATTATTTCATGAAATGCATTCAGAAAATGAAGAAAAAAAGAAACGAAAAAAATAGGTGTAAAGAAAATATTGTCGGCGAAGCATTTGTCGTAGTACTAGTAGCATTTGTAGTTTATGGGACACTTTTTGGGCGGAGCAAATGTCGTCGGAGCAAATGTCGGCGGAGCAATTGTCGCTTCAGGCGGAGCAATTGTCGGCGGAGCAATTGTCAGCGGAGCAAATGTCGGTGGAGCAAATGTCGGCGGAGCAAATGTCGGCGGAGCAATTGTCGCTTCAGGCGGAGCAATTGTCGGCGGAGCAATTGTCGGCGGAGCAAATGTCGTCGGAGCAATTGTCGGCGGAGCAAATGTCACCGGAGCAATTGTCGCTTCAGGCGGAGCAATTGTCGGCGGAGCAAATGTCGGCGGAGCAAGTGTCGCTTCAGGCGGAGCAAATGTCGGCGGAGCAAATGTCGGCGGAGCAATTGTCGCGTTTTGTGGAGCAATTGACGGCGGAGCAATTGTCGGCGGAGCAATTGTCGGCGGAGCAATTGTCGGCGGAGCATCTGTCGGCGGAGCAATTGTCGGCGGAGCAACTGTCGGCGGAGCAACTGTCGGCGGAGCAACTGTCGGCGGAGCATTTGACGTCGGAGCAAATGTCGCGGAGCAAATGTCGCGGAGCAATTGTCGCGTTTTGCGGAGTAAATGTCGGCGGAGCAATCGTCGGCGGAGCATGTGTCGGGTTACCGCACACAGACCTGCAGACCTCGGCGCAAGTTCAGAAAACTTCGTCCCGTAACTCCGACGTGCGCTACTAAAACATAGGTCTACCCAAAATGAAGTAAATATTCATTAAATGTCTAAATAAAGGTCATGATTTAAAAGTCAATATGTTTGTTACCTGTTTCGTCATTCGTGTTGATTTTCGTGTTGAGTATTTTTCCTAGAAACGAAACTTATAATACTTAATAGAGTAAAGGACCCGGTTTTCGGCCACTTAAGACAAAATCCTATTTTTTGGACTCTTTACTTCCTATTTATTATCATTTCTTGTTCAAATCATGAAGTAAATATTATTATTTTTTAAACAAAAAAAGAATCCCAGAAAAAAATCACGAATTGCCATGACAATATTCATTTCAATTTTCACTGTTTTGGAGCCAGTTATCGGCATAGCGAACCAGTTTTCGGACGCATGTACAAAGTCAATAGGAAGCGCTCGCGCGCGCCGTGCGTTTCCGCACTGATGTATAGCACAAGCGGGCGTAGCAGGTATCCCACGCAGGAGCTCCCAGGTGCTCGCCTGGCCGAAGACAGGCACAGCGGTGATCGGAAGTTGGAATCTGAATTAGACAGACATATTGCGTGGCGGGGTCCGGCTGCATTGATTTAATACATGCGATGAGATACTTTTGAGCTTGCGACCAACACAAAATCGGGCTCTAAATCTGAAAAATACTTGAAATAAAGCTCATTTTATGGTACCCATATTTCTTACATACACGCGTAAGAAACTCAATTTTTCAGATTTGGGTAGCGGGACCGCCGATTACATCGCTAAAATGTGATATTTTAGGATATATTTTCCATTGCAAATGTGGTTCTTCAGTGACTCTGGCATGGTATGGTATGTGTGGGATATGTGATATGCTATTATGCGATGTATTTTAAAGGGATTTTACCATGCATCCAATGGATCGGCCGATTACCGGCTCCTTTACTCTATATGCACTTTCTTACATACCGTACTGACGGTTGGGTACGGCGCGAGCGCGTGTTCAGTTAAACGACCACGACCGTAAACTAAGATTACAGTTGGGCGAGCGTGCGTGAAGTTATCGACTGTATTAATCAACTTCATGCACGCTTGTATTGAGTCAAACAGTACGATAAAGCTGCGACGAGTAGTCGAATGCTCGAGTACCCGCACTGTTGACAACTACTCGAGTACGATTTCTCGTACTCGAATATTTGGCGCAAAAAAAAAAAAAATCCCGGTCACCTGGCACTGTCCAGGCCAACGCTTACCCGTGCCAGGGAGAGCGCCTGCCGCTGGCATGGTACCGTCGGTAAAACTTTTCCCAGCTCAATCACTATCAAACTCACCACTCAGAAACTGGGACCAAATGTCTGGATTTCTGTTTGGACTTGGAGGAAAATGGATTATTCTGCCATCTTTGGTTTTTAAAACAGCATTGTTTACTGTTATTATTATTATTAAATCGGCGCCTTCAACTGCACCTCCGAAGTAAAATTGCATGAGTTTTAGGAGACGGACCTGGGATACTGCTCCCGTGGTATGGGGGTGGCAAAAAAATAAAAGAAATAAAAAATATATGTCTATATTTTTTTTTAAAACATGGCGTCCGAATATTTGAGTATTCGCTTGTAAGCCTGAGAGTGTACTCAGGTGCCTCATTACACGGTTGTGCACAGCCTTACAATACGATATGTCAGTTTTTGCTATTTTTTTACAATAACACGGGAGTGTAAAATTGCAGCCAAAGTGGATATGAAGACTTGTAGCCCCGGCCCCCCCACTCCGGGGTCCGAATGACCCCATGCGTGTTACCAAAATGTCCGGTAAAGGGGTACTTTTCATGCGACAAAGTCCGGCCCGAGAATTGTAAAAAAAGGGGTGTATTAACTTTTCACCCGGAGATTTCTTTAAAAAGGGGGTGTTTTTTCTTTTTTTCTCTCATCTCTTTGGACTCCTGAGAAATTATTCCGAATTTAGGGGGGTACATTGAGCATTTTTCCTGATTTAGGGGGGTCTTCAAGTCAGGAAAAGCCTGCAAAAAGCCCGCGAAAGGGGGGTTCGGAAATGTTGGCAGTCCTCGGATAGGGGGTGCTTTCAAAAAGAGGGAACGAGCATATGCGTATCCTAAATAACACTGAGTGGGGGGGCCGGGCTTGTAGCATCTCTTTCATCTGGTCCAGCCAAACTTACCCATTCACTTCACACATTACCCCATACAATGTACTTCAGTCTATGTACAGAGGCGGTCAGTGGAGCCAGATATAGTCTCAGCGGAATTAACAAACGTCGATATCAGAGACAGAAGCTCTCGGTCCAAGCACAATTGTGCTTGAACTTGAAGTTAAGCCAGGCGATGATATATATCAGACTTCAGTATTCATCTGATATGAACCACCACTCATTCACTCTGCACATGGTTTATTGCGTACAATATAGAATTCTAGTAGAACTTTAAGATAGTAGATGCAGGGTCTAGTCTCTAGACTCTAGGTATTCATTCCACGACATGACTCGTTACTTGAGTCCATCATGTTCATTTTAATTTTTAAATGGAAGTGTGTCACAATTAATGAAGTGAATGAAGAAATGCTTATTTCACACAAAGGCTGGGCTTATTTTGTCACACATGAAATGAAGTATGGTGAGTGCGTTTGCACAATAAAGGGTCCTACCTGAGTCTGCTTAATGTTTTGCTGTGTCAATTATGTTTGGTGACTATATTATATTCTACACCACAATAGGGCAAAATTCATGGGGATAAATGCCTTTTAGTGCAAAAGAACATGAAGAATGCAAGTTAATATAATTCCTCTGATTGTATCTGTTACCATAATGAAGTTCCACTTGAACAAGGCAATCTTGTTCCTTTTAAAACTCTCTTGGATGTTTAACATATTTAGTCTAGTATAAGAAATCTCCAGTATAGAATTATTTTAGCGATTTTTGTTCTTCATATCAGCTTATTGATTTTAATCAAAATACCTTTCTCTATTTGATTTAATTTGAAGATGGCAGATTCAACTACTGGTAAACGAGATGCTGCCCAACTTGAAGACGAATCTCAGGAAATAGGATCCTCCGATTCCAAGAAGAGGCCTAGGTCAGAGGATCACGTAAGCAGCAGTTGCACAGATTCTATGAGAGGAGTTGTTACTTCTAGGCCTGACTGCGAGGTTGCATCCTCTTCATCTCAATCGTTGAAGCCTGTGAGCAGTGCGGAGTATGAATCAATGTCCTCTTGCTCCACATCATCATCCTCCGGGATGCAGTCCAAGGCTTGCCTAGCAACAGTGCCTCCTGACACGATGACATACAAAGCTGAGAGCTCGGTAGAAGTTGTGCATCAAGAAGGAATGGAAGAAGGAGCAGTTAAGGAATCGTCTGAAGAAGACCAAGCTGGAGGAGCAGGAGACGGAGAGGAAACTCCATCAAGTAAAAAGTCAGAGAAGAGGCAAGTTCTTGTTGGACTGAAAGAGACTGATGTAGGCATTATAGAGTATATGTCTGATCATGAAGGTGTTCCAGGAATTATTAAACAGAGGTAAGTCATGAGTGTAATTTGTATCTTTTTCTTTGTCATATTTGTCAATTGGGTTATAAATGTTCTCTTCCTTTTTTACATTTGTGTATTATTTTATGAATGTTCTCTTTCTTGTCACTTTTGTCAACTGTTTTATGAATGTTTTCTTTCTTTTCACACTTGTCAACTGATTCATGGATGTTCTCTTTCTTGTTACATTTGCCATTTTAACATAAAGTGAACATGAAACTTGAAAGTTCACTGCTGAAGTTTTACTGTTTACTTTTTTATAAATGCCCTAAACTGAATCTTTAAAAGTTGAAAATTTACGTTCCTTTTGGTCATTTTTCTGATTGATTATCAAATGTCTGCTATAAAAAAAAGGAGATTATGTTGTAGTTTTAACAGTTGGAGATAAACATAATTTGATCCTCATGGTTGGGATTTCAGTTATCATCCAGCCATATTCTAGCAAAGCATTGTAATGACACATTATCAGGGCTCGACTTTATCGGGAGCCCGGTGGCCATTGGCTCCCTGAAACCCCTGCGGGCTCCCTGAAAAAGTGCTTGAGGAGCCCGGCTGGCTCCCTAAGTTTTTCTAGTATCAGCCACGAAAAATGCTGTTTCTTACCAGCACTTTAATCCATGTTTTAATCCATCTAAAAACCCAAATTCCGCAGTCAAAATCATGAAATATGCGCTAGGCATTCCAAGGCACACTTGGCTCAACTCCAGCGCAAATAATGAGTTGCAAAAGAAAACACATCGAGATCAGTGCAGGAATGCCATGCATGATAACGTTATATCTCCGCACTCGTAACGAGTGCGCAATACATGCTGCATTGTATGTTGGTGCACTCAGAGAATGTACACACTAAAGACAAACACACGTGGTCGCTGCGTTGCCATGCGCCAGAGCTGAGTGTATGTTTACGTCGACTCGTGTTTGTGATACATGTGCGTTTGTGATCGTGAGTGCTTATTCTTCAGCGTGCGTACCTGGATGGACTTGATTATTGTTTGAACATAATTTTACGAACTACAAACTTCAAAGGCGTGTGTAAAAAGGGGTTGATTGTTGTTTTGTGAACATATGTACGAATTAGGGAGATTCGTGGCTAATCGTTAAAACGGCGTGTACGGTCAAAGGGACTGAAAAGAATAAAATATGGAATAGAAAAGTTTGACTTGAATGTCGTTGGACTAACTTAACGGCAATCAATAAATGAATTTATTATATCTTTCATATGTTTTCGCAAGGTTTGTGTACTACTATGCATAAAACAGAAACATGAAACAGACGGAGCGAGGAAGAGTGACTATATCTCATTCTGATAAAACCTAAAGTCCAATGTTAGACTGTTACTGTAGCCAAAGGGTTTCATAATAGTTGTAAGATTAATTCTTCAGTACAGTCAGTTAATCCTCATGGTCACATTTACACTTAATAATACACCCCTCCCTGGTCCCGGCGCTGATGATTATAAAAAAAGGTATCGTGACGGTGTGTTTTAATTTTTTAATAGTTAATGACCATTATTATGACCACAAAAAAAAACGTGATAAACTTGGGCTCCCTGAAACCCCTGCGGGCTCCCTGAAAAAGTGCTTGAGGAGCCCGGCTGGCTCCCTAAAAAAAAAGTAAAGGTCAGGCCCTGATTATGGAAGTTTATTCACAGTAATAAATGTGTAAATCGGTTGAGATTACTGCCATTTTCTGCCTGTCATTTCTATGCCAGTGATAATTTTCTACTGTAAGGAACAAACAACTACACATGCCATTGTCATCTTATAATAGTACTTGTAACAGAAATGTCTTTTATTTATTTTACAGGTACCGAGATTTTCTTGTACATGAGATAGATGAGCAGGGTCAGATTGTTCGACTCACTGATACAAAAATCCCAGAGAAAAAGTCCATTGTAAGTTGACCAAAAGTGCACTCTCTTTCTCTTTCTCTTTTTGTTATCTTCTCAAACCACTTTATATTCGTTAATTTTTACCCCTTTTTTTCTTATTTGGGGGGGGGGGGATGTCAAATAGAGGAGATTAAAGTACTAGTGTAGTTGCACATATATGCTATGATTTAGGAATGGGTTTTAAAGTTTTCACAATTTCACATCATAAAGTAATTATTTACTTAGAATGCAACACAAAGGATACATTTTGATTCTTCAATGCATCATTCATTGTACTCAAGCAGTTTTGTACCCACAAACAACAACAAAAACAATAAAATAGCCTGCAAAACATATATAATTAAAGTAACTAGAAAACCATGGATATAATAAAACATTTGTAAATTTATTTGTTTGTTTATTCTCTTATTTCCCTGCCATTTCTTTTGAAGCTGCCGTTTGACCACAATGAAGTTTTGACAAAAGAGGACCAAGAGAAGCTGTCTGCCCTAAATGTAGGGCAAGACAAGAAAGCTGAATATGCTTTCCAGGTGAGAGGAATATTGATATATCATTTTAAATCCCAATCTCTTCCATATACAACCCTACATATGAATGAAAAAAATTTAAGCCTACCGTAATTAACGTTGTATAAAGCGACTTTTTTGTTGTTGACTTAAACAGTAGAGGACCTAGGATAGAACCTTGTGGTACGCCGTGTAATAGAAGAAAAATTGGAGTAATTATTTTTATCAACTACATATTGAAATCTATCAGAAAGATTACTTTCAAACCAAGATGACAGACAAATTTGAGTGTTGTTCTAGTTTTCTGAGTGGTGAGTCAACACACCGATTACTGAGCTGGGAGACATTGCCAGGGGCATAAATCGAAACTTTAAAATAAAAAAAATAAAAAAATTTCCGGCGGCAAAAAGGTGCGGTTAATACACCGTTAATTACGGTATCATATTTACACAAAACTGAACAAGTATAATTTTTTTAATTTGAATTTTGAATATATCTTCTTTCAAGTTTTGTTGTTGTATGTACCTTTCAAAAGATACATTGACCATCAACTTCTTATGTAGCATGCATGTCATTAATTCCTTGACACTGTTCCTTAGTCCATGATCAATTCTGTAATAATTCTATTTGATTTTTTACAACTTAGGTCACAGACGATAAAGAGCAGCGTACTAAAGTTCACCAGGCCATCAGGCACCTGTACCCAAAGCTTGATAGCAACACAGTAGATGATGGGGACAAGAAAATGGTCAGGGTTGTCAAGACTAGTGGAGGTAGGTCCATCTGTCGTGTTAAGGGTTGCAATACTTTTTTTATTTCGTTTATTTCCATTCATTTACTTAGCCACCCTATCACGCAGTTTGGCAGCAGCGAAGTGGAAGATCAGGTTCTTCTTCCGTGTTGTTCTGCTGATGGGCATGTCTACACATTGAATGAATGAATGAATGGTGGTTATTTTACCTGATTGCTAAGAAAGCATAAATGCTTGTAAGTAAGCAAACAGACGGCTGACGGATTTAGGTCCTCTCCAAGGGACCTGGTAATGAGGATTAATGCCTTACCAAAGGGCACTAGCGCATCGCCTTGGTTTCGAACCCGGGTCACCGGATTACGAGACCACTGCTCTACCAACTGAGCTGTCGCGCCTCCCCTAGAGCCCTCTGGTTAGTCCTTTCTCCATCCTCAGACCTGCCAACCAGTATGATTTAGTCGTATTTAGTACGATTTTTAGAAGCAAATACGACAGTACAATTTTCCTTAAAGGTATTACAAAGTTTTGGTATGGGGTCGTGAATTTGGTTCAAATTAACATATTGGAAGCATATGCGTTTCTACAATATTCATTGATCGTTGTCGCGGTTGAAATCGAGTCTAAAGTTATGAAATTATAAATAATAAACTCTTTATGTTGTATAGCTCCCTCTCAAGGTCAAGATATTAATTTAGCTATGAAACAATGTTTCTTGACTAAAATCGACCGATTAGCTATTCCTGTTTGGAAATTATATATCACAACTACATATTCTGAGATTTTCATGGTCCAGCTACCATTGTATGGCCGTAGGCGCTATTTGAAATTTATCAAAATTTACCGGGAGCACCGGTAAATTTTTATATTCAATTTTTCTCGAAAACAAAAGTGTTTTAGGGGCTAATTTTGTTAGTGCTTATAATACATCCACAGGGGCATCCTATTATATCAAAATTGTAAAGATTCACTATCCACCAAATTTTCAAAATTTCCCAAAACTTTGTATTACCTTTAATAAAATATGATTTTCAAAAAAAAAAAAAAAAAATCTTTCTTTTTTAAATTAATATTTTGTGTGTGCGTCCGCCATTTTCAATGGCAAAATGTCCATTTTGTCCTGTAAAGTATCCTACAAGCATCTCACATCGGCAATTTGGGGATGTTCATTGGTTCATCGAACACACCAGTCATGACGAAATCATGCATATTCAACCAATGATCAATACAAAAAATTCTTCCTGTAGGTAGAAACTGTAAGAGGCATTGATCCGCGTAATAATCCGTGTTTATTTTCAAGCATACAACTTTTGTCAGTAAAATACAACTTTTGGGACTAAAGAATACAGTTTTTGAACTCCAGAGGTTGGCAGGTCTGCATCCTTCTCTGATAAGTTAAGTCACTTTTCAGTTTGGACATCTTTGTTCTTGGTGTGCCTCTTCCCTTTCTACTATCCATTAGTTTATACATCATCAAAAGGTTGCTAATTTTTACCATGTTGGTGGATATAAGTCCATCTGTTTTATTGAGACTCTTTGGGCTCTTGGCTGATGGTTATGAAGTTGGACGATTAGGAATAGAAAATGTCAGGGGATGGCTGTTCATGTGTGATGTTAAGATCCCTAGGCCACTAGTCTATGAGGCATTAGAATCCTGTGTAAGAAACTGTCCTTAGTATAGGATTTCAGACATTGAAACATGTTATGAATAAGTGGTTCTTTAAATAGGATGTCTGTGAACTTTGAATAGTGATGTTTTCTCGCAACATACCCTAATTCCCATTCACCCGTTTGTAAGATTGATAGCCAAGCTGAGGAAGAAGGGGTAGGTTCTACTCTAACTATTTGTTTTGGGAGTCTGGATAACAGATATTTAGGTTTGTATCCATGAGCCCCATGTTAACAAGTTTGATATATAATTTATTACCGGTTCAGATTCAGATTTTGGGTAAAAAGTGTTAATGTTTTATGTTGAACCCTGACGTGTGGATAAGATGATGGTGAAGCTTATCCAGATTAATTGGAGTCGAGTTTGAGCCCTTTGCATAACAATTAGCATTTACCATAGATGATAAATTTTCCATTAATTGTAATTTCCATGGAGGCCTCAATTTGATTGGCTGTTGAGTGCTTTCGTCATAGTTGTTACTAATATTGATGGCAAAATTACTGTCAGTGGTAAGTTTTAGGTGATGGGGCCCCAGGTTCCTAAAATAATGATCTAGAGTTAGACCATAAGGTGACTAGGTACCTAACTGTTCTCCATCCCTGTGGCACATACTATGACATCATTCAGAAAAGAAGATGGGAATGGTTAACAAGGGTAATGAAAGTGAGTTTGTCTGTTATTTCTATCAGTGATAGCAAAATATTTAGGATGATTTGGGGTGGTGGAGGGGGGGGGGGGGGGTATCATGAAGGTTGACGATAGGAATGATGGTATTTAGTCCACTTTTTCTTCAACTCAAAGGTGATTATGCTATATTTCTCTACTGGAAATCTTCAAATACCCACAATTTCAATGTCACTAGTCATATGACCACTCTGGTCCTCTTCTCTTTCACAGTGAATTTACCTCATTATAATTTCATATCTAATCTTACTGCAGTCTTCATTGGTCTCAGTTAGGTTGTAAGGTATGTGATGATGGTTGTAGGATAGATGACTGGCAGCTATGATATCATGAGTGAAGATGCTTGCACAGATTGGTTTTAAATTGCTGGGTTGAAATTTGAAAGGAAATATACAGTATAGATGAGGAAAAGATACATTCAGTCTACAGATTTATGTTCAAAGCATTATAATTCAGCTATGTTGCTTCAAAATAGCTATGTCTAACTCCTTTGAGACGTAATTTCAAATATGTCAATATAAATTTATTAAAATGATCATGGTTCCTATGATACCATAAATCATCAGATGTGCTGTTTGAGGTTTTTTTTTGTATGACTTATTGGTCAGTATTGATCAATACGAGAAAAAGAATCTGTAGCCTGTTGGTCAAATGTTCTTGTAAGCACTTGTGATATTTTTGGATGAACAGACAAAAGCAAAAGTAAATTCATTGCTTATAGTTGATGATTAAAAGTAAGTGATTAGTGATGTTATATAATTCATAGCCAGATGGAATTGATTATAAATCTCAGAAAGGTTATGCATACTGATTGCCCCGTAAGCCTCAAGAAACATGGTATTCTGTCTAATTATTGATGTTCCTTACTTTACACATGATCCCAGTTACTTCTATTTTGTTCTCTTTTCATGGATATATCAAACACAGATAAAATTCAATCAAAATATATGTCACATTGAAGGAAGATTTATTATAATCAGTAACTATATATACATTTAGAATTCAAGATATTTACACTGAGTGTTACACATTTCATATATTATTAGTAATTTTCAAAAGGATATTCACTGATATTTGTTTGTAGTAATCATCATAGAAGTGTAAGGAAGTTTGTTCAATCAAGAAATCTAAAGGTTTATTGTGCATATGTTGCCAGTGTAATGCAGTGTTTTGATTTTTTTTGCAAACTCTTGTATTTTGTTATAACCTTTCTAATTTTGGTAAGTTTACTGGGCCAAACAACCAATTTGCTATACTACAGTGTAAAAGTAACATGTATCACAATCTCAGCGCTTACGACCTCAGCGCTTTACTATTATTGCCCAGGCATTAGCCGAGTGGTTCTGATAAGGCGCTGGCATTCAAGAAATTTCTTCCTAGCGGGAATTCATTTACATCCCTTGGGGGGAGAGTGACAAATGCAGATTAATATCTTGCCAAAGGACATTAGTGCCCCAATGGGACTCAAACCGCAAACCATGTGATCCACAGTCTGGTGATGTATCTACTAGACTGTGATAACTTTACTATTTGTTGACAACTTTGACGTACCTGTTCTCAAAGAATCATTTCATTACTAAACTTGAACCATTTCATTATTACTCCAGATAACCATTTATAATTTTAACTATTTTCATATGAGAGTAACTATTATAGGTTGGTAAATTCCCCATGTTTACGTACACGATATAACTTTTTATTATTATTGTTAACATAATAATTATTGATAAAAGATCAAGGTTATACATGGAAAGTAATTTTGAAATATGTATTTGTAGGCAATACAGTAGCATTTGGATGGTACATTATGTACAAAACTTCTTAATGAGTCTGCTTGTTCAGAGCCAGAAGGGCATTAACTCTGTGTTAAAGTAAATGTGTATTAACTCAACACCCTTCTGGCCCCAAACAGAATATGAGTCTATATTGTATGATGGTTGCACATTTTTAGCTACATAAAAACAATATTTCATCCACACTGAAATATGTGAATAAGTTACATATGAAACAATTTCTATTGGTACACCCACATTTATATTGAGAAAACAGAAAACATTTCAAGGAATAAGCATGCATATTTAATGTACACTGTACAGTTCTGTGCATCAACAATATTGTTCAGTTTTAAATACCGGATAATTTTATCAGCATTTCAGACATTTTATCATCCAAGGGTTAATTAAAATGTCATTTTATGTGTTTGTAAAAAAAGTAGGCTTCCTTCTATTTCTGAAGTCAGTTTTATATAAAGTTATGAGTTGGAATATACATATAGGTGCCATAGCACAGCTTCTATGCCACTGTTTTGGATAAACATGACTTTGGGCATGATGTAAATGAAATCAGTTCTTACTTGTGTTTCCATAAAATCCTAGGATGCTTTTTTATTCTGATCTAAAAGAATATCCAGGTGATATCTTTCATTCACATATGCTGACTTTTAGTTCATATACTGGTCTCTATACCAATGGTTTTATCCCTTTTAGAGATTGGCTTTCAATCTGATTCTTATCAATTTTGTGAATATGTATGGATGTTTCATGGATTGTAGATGGACTGTTGCTTCCTGTTCTTCTCCGGCTCCAACCAGAAGATTCCATCTGAGAAGATGTATTCTGCTTAAAGCAACAGCATCGCTTGATCAAGCTCTTGAAGCCATCTCGGAAAGCCTGATGTGAGATGCTGTAGATGATGCAGTTGAGGAAGCTGTTACTGATTCCCAGATACAAGGTTCCATTGTAAAGTCCTTGAGGGATATCAGCAAGAGCAAGGTAGCGGATGAAACTAGATGCTACGTAGGGCAACCAGGTGATGTAGAAGGCACTCATGATGGCCAGGCCGATCTTGGCCATGAGTTTCTCCTGTTGTTTCTGGTTAGCAATCTGTTGCGGAGAGCCCTTGTGCGTGCTTCCAGTGGTTTGCAGCCAACGTTGCCTAGCAACCAGGGTGTGGATGATGCGGATGTAGCAGATAATTGATACCAGGAGGTTTGGGATGATTAAGATGGAGATGAGAAAGAATCCAAAAGAGATGTTGTACCGCCAGAAGAGAAGACAGCTTCCCTGGATGTCGATGTCCCTGCCCCAGTTGAAGAATGCTGGCAAGAAGACAAGACCACACAGCACCCAGACCATGATGACACAGATGCGAGTCCGCTTGTAGGTCACAAAGGCGCGGTAGCTGACTGGATTCTGGATGGCTGTGTAGCGTTCAACACTGATGCAGGTCAGGGTCGTGATGCTAACCAGGACGACCACAAGCAGGAGGTATCCGATCAGCTTGCATGTCCAAAGGCCGTATGGCCATCCTCCTGCGAATCCTCCTGCGTAAGTCACACCTATGTTGAGCGCGCAGTTGACTCCCACCCAAAGGTCAGCGTACGCCAGAGACTTGATGAAGACACTGATGGGTACATGCAGTGCTGCGGTCAAATGATGCACCAGCAGAACACCAAGGTTGCATGCAATGATAACTATCGCCATGACAACAAGAAAAGATACTTGAGAGGTTGAGATGACATATTGGTATCCAGTTTGATTGTCATTGGCTGTTACATAACTTACATTGAGATCCGATGTGGTGAGATTCGTATCCTCCATGATTGGGGTACTTCAATTCTTGAGTTTTCAAATAACTTAAAGAAGTTGTAACTTCCTGCTCTTCTTATAATGGTAGGCAGATTATCTGTGGAAAGAGAATAAAGAAAATAGCTGTTGAGGCATGTTCAATAAAAAGTTTTTGCCATGTAAGATTAGGAGATGGTGTACATTAGGTATAATAAGGAAAAAGGAAAGAGTATGTTTTGCACAGATTGCCTATGATTGATGTTTTTTACCCATCTTTCTAATCGCGTTTCATTTGTAATTTTTAGCCTGTAAATGTAACTTTCTGTACCCCACTTTATTTCAGCGGAGATATTGCTAATTTGTAGAAAAGAGGCACTTCCAAGAAATGAACCCTCAAACTTCAAGAAGCTACATGAACATGTCTGACATTCAAATTCAGCCAAAATTAAAAAGACTTCAGTCAAATATCATTCTGAAAAGCAAAATAAAAAAATAAAAAATAAATGCACTACATGGGATGTAGGCCCTTATCCAAGAAAACCAGCATTTTATGAGGAACTTTTGCTCAAGTTCCCAGGAAACGATAATTAACTTGAGTTGATTTACAGAGCATGGCAGGTGGTATCAACAACCTGTAAAACATGTAAACAAACACAACAGTTACTAAATCATAGGACATTAGGACTCATTGCCTGCCATGGGCCTGTACTTTGCAGTTTCAAATATGAAGTACTGGAAATTTTCAAGAATTTTATGTTTTCCCTTCTTGGCGGGGTATTTTTTTAAAGTTATGCAGAGGCAGTGACTATAATGATCCAGTGAAAATTGTACTATGGACTTGCATAGACCTGTTTTGTTCAATGAGAAATAAATTTTCATATTTGCTGACTAATTTTCCAACAGCTATTTTACTGCCATTCTTAATTCTTATGTACATATCGGAATCGGTCATAGTAAAGAAATTGACATGATATACATGTATACTTGGGCTCTTTGTAAAGATGCAAATATGAAAAAAAAGATTAATTTTTAGAAAAGTGTATCTCACCCATGTATCTGTATGTAGTTAGGTGATATATTTTTTTTGATTGGCTATTGAAGTTTGAAATAAAAATAATAATAAATAATAGATCACATTTATAACGCGCCTAATACTTTGTTTCTAGGCGCAGTATATATTATTATCCGGTCATCGGATTCAGGCTTATCCGCACACAATATATGCACATTCTCTGAATGTTCGTCCAGATACGACATGGGGAAACCCCTGCACCGGAAATGCAACTGCGTGCAACAAAGGTCCTACGTGCATTCACTAAGCTCTTTGTTATAAGATACAGAAATGTAACCCACTTTATATCATCATAAGAAACCACAGCGGTTTTGCTGCATCATATCTGAACCGAGATGGAGAGGAAGTGACTCCAATTTCTCTTGCTTATTTACCAAAACGATTAGCAATGAAATGGATCCATAATTGAGTAAATGATCGCTTAGGGCACATAAGGCCATGGCACATCCAATTCTTTGAAAAGGATTCGTCTATGTGCATCAGTGGGAGCCTGCTAATTAACATCATGTGCTGAGAAGCATTATCCAGTGTTAGAGAGTGATGATTATTTGAACAAGATATTAAAGTACAGACATGGCAATTAGTAAATAATTGTGGCAGGCATGCAGTGTGCCATTCAATGAATGGAGGAACTGTTTGGAATGATTTAACTTCAGACTACAGGACAAATAATTCCTCTCAATTCTTGATATGTCGGGAAGGCCTCAGACAAGACAAAGCTATTGTTTTAACAAATGCAGCCTGTGATCTGTTTGAAAGTAGAGGCAGTGCATACATGTAAATGTACCAGTATTAGGACATATCTTTTGTAATGATTTGCATTAAAGGCTGGCATTTGCATGGACTCTTCAAGTATACATATTCCAACTTTATACCAATAAGAATGAAGAACAATTATAATTAAATTTAATAATAAGAACTTAAAAGAACAAGTCAAAGAGATGTTCAGTCAGTGGAATTACACAAAGAATTTCAAAGTAATTTCAAATTCAAATGAGGTACCAAGCCCTTATGAAAGACCAATGTCTAGCATGGTATTCGTCTTTCAAAGTAAAAAAGTAATAGAAAGAAAGGAGAAAAGAAACAATATTTAATCCTCTGAAAGAATCTGTTTTTATTCTTTCATACCCTCCCAGATTGTCAGTCATGGCGTAATAATAATACTCAGTTTTATATAGCGCTTATTACAATCACCAAGCGCTTCCAAACTTGGAGATTATTACCCCAGCTTTAGCTGTGCTGCCATTACGGCGCTCTAGCATTTCAAGGAATTACCTTGTGATCGACAGTCTGGTGACTTAACCACTCGACCACGGCACCTCTACGGCATCATTGTAGAATTGAATTTATTTACACTGTACTATAAAAAAAATAGAGATGCCAATGTCATGCTGAGAAACTATACATTACACCAAGTATATCATGCCTTATACCCCTTTCATACACTTTGGTGTGGAATCTTGAATATTAATAGGCAAAAATACAATAATCTCTCAGAATAACTAAAATCATTTCCTGGGGTGGGGTTTCCTTTTATAAAACATTTTATCAAGTATTGATGAACCAATCCTGTCATAGCAAGAGTCAATATGTATATTATATTAATGAATTAAGAAAACGGTTAATGCGAAAGAAGAAAGAAAACTTTGTTTATATTCACTGTAAATGTTAATCAAACAAAACATTATAAGAGTACTATTAAATTATTTTAAAAAGTAAAAAAAAGCAATTATACTTACAGAGGAAGTACCGTTTATGAAATGCATATATCTTTTTCCCAAATGTCTGAAAGGAATTGATGAAAATTCATAATATACCGGGTAGCTATCACAAAACCAAAAATTTAACAATTTTCCTTGCCTTGAAAAAAATAAAGGAACTTGGTATCCGCACAGCTCATCAGAGAAATTATCAAGGGCTGGTGACCTTCCTTCCTTTTTATTAAACAATTTCCAAACCAGGATCCGCTGCTGTCATTTAACCAACCACTCCAATATCGGTTTGATCCATTGAAATGGGAGTCGGGTGATTAAATTTATGAGTATGACGTGTTCCCGTCGCTCATTCTGTGTTTTCATAGCCAGAATTGATTACTTGCTTTTTTTACAAGGTATTGGTGTAGAGGTGGATATGGCACGCCTTTAGGGAAACAAATAAATATATGCGACACTTTCAACAAATATATTTCACTCTAATGTATATATTCAACACTTTCAGAAACTATTTGACAAGTTTTATTTGACAACAAATTTTATTCGACATATCTTATTCTACAAAAAAAATTAATTGACATAAATTTTATTTGACAAAAATTTTATTTGACAAAAATTTTATTTGACAAAATTTCTATTTGACAAAATTTCTATTTGACAAAATATGTTTTTGACAAGAATTTTATTCGACATGTATTTTATTTGACACTTTTTTATTTGACAAAAATTTCATTTGACACATTGTCAAAAATTGTATTTGTCTAAAATGTTATTTGACATAAATTGTATTTGACAAAATTTCTATTTGACAAGAATTTTATTCGACATATATTTTATTTGACACTTTTTTATTTGACAAAAATTTCATTTGACACATTGTCAAAAATTGTAATTGTCTAAAATTTTATTTGACAAAAATTTCATTCGACAAAAATTTAGTTTGAAAAAAGATTGTATTTAATTGCCAAAATCTTATTAGGCACATTTTGTTTTGTTCTACAAAAATATTATTCCAAGGAATTATATTACTTTTTATTCGACAATAAAGGTATTCAACCAAAAAGATGTATTCAACAAAGAAGCTATTCGGCGTTCCATACATATGCATGCCACGAAAAAGTTATTCATCTCCAAAAAGTTATTCGTCTCATATAAAGCTGTTCGACTCCCCCAGAATACATGCGATACTTTACACAACCACCTGCACCGTGCAGTAGTACACTATAATATAATATTTTTGTAGAACAAAACAAAATGTGCCAAATAAGATTTTGGCAATTAAATACAATCTTTTGTCGAACTAAATTTTTGTCGAATGAAAAGTTTTGTCAATTTTTTTTTTAGACAAATACAATATTTGACGAACAATGTGTCAAATGAAATATTTGTCAAATAGAAATGTTGTCAAATAATTTGTTTGTAGAATAAGATATATCAAATAAAATATGTTGTCAAATAAAACTTGTCAAATAGTTTCTGAAAGTGTTGAATATATACATTAGAGCGAAATATATTTTTTGAAAGTGTGTCGCATATATTTATTTGTTTCCCTAAAGGCGTGCCATAGGTGGATGTATTTTGGAAATTTCTTTCCTTCATATAGATCTAGGTTCTTTTTTATATTAGATCGTTTTTAAACATCAAATAAATAATCAGGTGGGCTGTATCTAATACAGACCACCTTATATTTTTGTTAAAATTGCCTTTATTATTATTTATTTATTTATTTATCAGGTGGGCTGTATCTAATACAGACCACCTTATATTTTTGTTAAAATCGCCTTTATTATTATTATTTATTTATTTATTTTTTTTATTTTGAACCACTTTTTTGTTAGCAAGATAACTTTACAATGGCTCAATCAAATAACTTGAAATTTGGCACACATATGTATAGGCATATGGAGAGAACACAGTAAGGTTTTCAACCTTGACCTTGACTGATGATGTCATCTAGGCGCCATTTTGTGAAATTTTCTGAAAATAAACTCATGATCATATCTTCATAACCAAAAGGTATTTCTCATTCATATTAATTATGATCAAGGTCAATATCAGTCCAGTCAATTTCAGGTTAAAAAACGCGCGCGTGCGCGTACGTCCGCGCGTCAATGCGCGCGCAAAATTTTTAAATGCTCAAAATCGTCTCAAATTTATTTTGCATACGTTTCAGGTCATTTTAAGCATTTTATAAAAAATCGCGCGTACGAGCATGCGCGCGCGTTTTCGCGCGTAACACCATTAAAAAACATAGAATCGCCATTTTTTTTCTTTCATGATATTTCTCATATTTTTTCAAGGAATTTGATTCCATGTTTATCTCTTTATGACCATTATTAACAAGATGAGCGTAAATTCAAGATAAATGTCAGTGCGCGCGAGGTCTTTTAATACATAGCATATATGGGCAAAAACATGCCTATACAAAATCCGTTATAGCTCTTTGGAATGCACCGGGATCCTCAATTTTTTTTCATATTAAGATAGAGTATGAGTCGGAAATATGATTCCATGTCTCATTTGGCCATTAAGTGTATCGTGACATCATCACAATGGCCTTGGAACTCAAATTACGAATTTGCATATTATGACGTCAGCATATTTATGTAAAATTGATTGTATCTCTGTAAATATTGATCAATTTTCTTCAAAATTTCGATATGTTGTAGCTAAGACAATTCTCTACAAGCGCAGTAATAACCATTTTTCATTTTGATGACGTCATCATAGTGAAAATTTTGATTAAAGGCCTCATGTCAAAAACTTCATAATTTGCGTGTTATGCCTATAGAAGGTGAATTTAGTTCACGTTATGAATCTACATGATATTGTCTTTTAAGAATTTGTAAGCAGTATGTCGCTTATTTTTGCTCTATTTTGTCTCAAATGTTAGTTGACCAGCCCACCTATACTTGTTCCAAACAAGTATTATATGTCTAGTTTATTTTTCTTATTTCGACCCACTTTTTTGTTAGCAAGATAAGTTGAAAATGGCTCAATCAAATGATTTGATATTTAGCACACATATGTAAAGCCATATGGACAAAATAAAGTAAGGTTTTCAACCTTGACCTTGACTGATGACGTCATCTAGGCGCCATTTTGTGAAATTTTCTGAAAATTTACTTATGATCATAATTTCATAACGGTAAGTTATTTCTCATTCATATTTATCAGGATCAAGGTCAATATCAGTCCGGTCAATTTCAGGTCAAAAAACGCGCACGTGTGCGTACGTCCGCGCGTCAATGCGCGCGCAAAATTTTTAAATGCTCAAAATCGTCTCAAATTTTTTTTGCATACGTTTCAGGTCATTTTAGGCATTTTATAAAAAATTGCGCGTACGAGCATGCGCGCACGTTTTCGCGCGTAACACCATTACAAAACATAGAATCGCCATTTTTTTTTCTTTCATGATATTTCTCATATTTTTTCAAGGAATTTGATTCCATGTTTATCTCTTTATGACCATTATTAACAAGATGAGCGTAAATTCAAGATAAATGTCAGTGCGCGCGAGGTCTTTTAATACATAGCGTATATGGGCAAAAACATGCCTATACAAAATCCATTATAGCTCTTTGGAATGCACCGGGATCCTCAATTTTTTTCATATTAAGATAGAGTATGAGTCGGAAATATGATTCCATGTCTCATTTGGCCATTAAGTGTATCGTGACATCATCACAATGGCCTTGGAACTAAAAATACGAATTTGCATATTATGACGTCAGCATATTTATGTAAAATTGATTGTATCTCTGTAAATATTGATAATTTTCTTCAAAATTTCGATATGTTGTAGCTAAGACAATTCTCTACAAGCGCAGTAATAACCATTTTTCATTTTGATGACGTCATCATAGTGAAAATTTTGATTAAAGGCCTCATGTCAAAAACTTCATAATTTGCGTGTTATGCCTATAGAAGGTCAATTTAGTTCACGTTATGAATCTACATGATATTGTCTTTTAAGAATTTGTAAGCAGTATGTCGCTTATTTTTGCTCTATTTTGTCTCAAATGTTAGTTGACCAGCCCACCTATACTTGTTCCAAACAAGTATTATATGTCTAGTTGTAAATATTTTTCTGTCTTTTAGAACAGCTTTTATCACCAGTTTTTCCAGAGCTAAATTACAACTGGTGTTTATAGAATTAATTGGATTTACAAGTTTTCATGTTTAAGGCATGTTTTCCCCTTTTATCCCTTTATGTTTCACACAATTAATTATTCAATTCAATTCAATTCAATTCCATTTATTTTGCCAAGCAATAAAAAACATACAGGGTAAAACAAAAGCAGTATACAAAGTTTCACACAATTACAATTACTAACATAGATAAACACAGAAATACACTTCAAATACAATTCAATTCAATTCAAGCAATAAAAAACATACAGGGTAAAACAAAAGCAGTACCGTATTTGCCGGCGTAAAGGCCGCACCGCCGTATAGGCCGCACCCCCGATTTTGACATTTAAAAAAAAAAAAAAAAAAAAAAAAAAAAAAAAAAAAAAAATCGTTTTTTTTTTTTTTTTTTTTTTTGGTTGTTGTTGTTGTTTTGTTGTCGAAAACCCACGCGGGGAAGGACCTTCATTTAACATCGAGGTGCAGTTAAAGGCGCTGATTTGTGCTTGTAAACTTGTCACAAAATAATGGTAACAATGTCGTTTTTAGAACAATGTGTAAGATCATTAATGTGAATTAAAAACAAAAGAGTACTAGGTCCTAGGATAGTACCTTGTGGAACACCATTTGTTATATATAAAAAATTGAGGAATTATTATTATAAACTACATATTGAGATCTATTAGAAAGATTACTTTCAAACCAAGATGACAGACAAATTTTAGTGTTGTTGTAGTTTCCGAGTGGTGAGTCAACACTGATTACTGAGCTGGGAGACATTGCCAGGCATAGCGCCATAAATCAAAACTAAAAAAAAAAAAAAAAAAAAAAAAAAATTTTTTTTACTCTTTCGCCGCATAGGCCGCACCCCGACTTTTTGATATTTTTTCTTCCAAAAATACTGCGGCCTATACGCCGGCAAATACGGTATACAAAGTTTCACACAATTACAATTACTAACATAGATAAACACAGAAATACACTTCAAATACAATTCAATTAAATTCAATTCAATTGATTTTGCCAAGCAATAAAAAACATACAGGGTAAAACAAAAGCAGTATACAAAGTTTCACACAATTACAATTACTAACATAGATAAACACAGAAATACACAGAATCAATTTACATGAATAATACAAAGAAAATTCCTTATGCTGGTAGCAGCCAGAAAGGAGGTGGTCCTTGTATGCGGCTGACCAATTAATCAAATATAAAAAGTTAAGCTATAATAAAAAAAAGTAAAAACAAATAACAATTACATGTAAAATATAATGAATTTAACAACCGTTAAAATCTGTAGCTAATATCAATATACGTCCAAGTATTTTTTGTATTTACGTTTAAAAGTGTTAACAAATTTCAATTCACGTATTTTATGAGGTATAGTACTCCATAAGCAAGGTCCATTAAATATTAGTACTGTACGTTTATATGAAGTTGTATGTACAAGTGGCAAGTAAAAATTCTCAGCATTTCTAGTACTATGGTGGTGTATATTACAATTTAGTAATAAAAAGTTTTAAAAGTGATTTGGGAAGGATTTGTAAATAGCACTGGAACATAAATATTGCACATTGATAATTATACATATAAATAAAATTCAATATTTTCATTTCTTTAAAAAGTGGATGGGCACGATAAGAAGTATGACAAATAGTACGAATTGCATGTTTTTGCAATAAAATTACTTTCCTAATATGGGTTTCATGTGCATTCCCCCATGCAAGTATTCCATAATACAAAAATGGTAATATTAAACTGTTATATATCATTATAATATTATAAATCCAATGTTATAGTTTGCCGAATTATAGAACTTGTTTTCCCCGGTACTTCTGAAAACTGTTTTTTCATACCTCCAAATTACTTTGATTTTATACTGAAATTGTACGTTTACTGTACTCTTTTTGATACTCTATCTTTTTGATCTATGTTGTCGCACTTAACAACAACAATCAAATATAACAATATTTCCTTTAACATAAAAGATTACATAGTTGTCAAAGTATGACCCCTGGTTTAATTTAAACTGAAATGATATCACCCCAAGTAACAAGAAGCTTTGATCATGGCCTATTATATCAAGCTTACCTACGTCATGTTAATACCAGGTTCTTTTCTTAGAGTCGTCTTTCATTTCACATTAGCGATTTGGCCTTTGACTGGAGAAAATGTAGGTCTACGTGTGATACGTCAGTAAATATGATGGTACCTGTGAAGTGAACCTTACCTGATTATTATAATTATTATTTTTATTACCTAAGGGAATGAAAATCCCCCTTTTTGATGCATATGTCATAGGTATAAATACACTCCAAAAAAAAAAAGGGAAAGTGGACACCCTTTATTGTTCAACATTTTTATTATCCAAGGGGAACGACAGAGCTGCCAACCCTCCCGGATTTGTTGGGAGACTCCCTGAAAATCCACCAATCTCCCGATATCCTGACAAAAAAAAAGGCCTGGTGGTATTATTTCATGTTGGTTCCTTGTTATCTACGTGTAGCCTGGCACATGTGTGAGCGACTTCATGTTAACTTCCTTTGATCTATTCTAGTAGACATCATATTTTCACGATCTTTGCAAACATCTAAATGTGAATGCATTTCTTCAAAATTTTGTGTACGTGTACTTGATAAGCTAAAAATAAGTTCATAATTAGAGCCCATTTGATACCTATTTTTATGCAAAATGGGGTCATATTTTGTTGAAAATTTGCAATTAAATTACAATAAAAACACCATCGAGCCACAGAATCTCAGAAACCTCACTTATTCCTTATAAATCATACCCAAATTTACTAGCAAAATATTTAAATATTAAAAATTTGTGCACAAAAAGGGTGTCAGAATAGCTAAAAACCAGGAGCTCCAAGGGGTCTGCCCCCTGGACTTTACCCGCAATGGCTCTCTCCCTTTGCTCGCTCGGTTCGAACGATTGCTCCACTAAAATCTCCCTGATTACAAAAACCAAAGCCCCCTTTTTAATGCATATGCCATATAAATACACTTAACCCACTCTTCATTGTTCAAAATTTTCATATAAATCTTCAATAAAAATATACATCAAATTAAAGGAAAATTAATACTTGACGTCTCTACGTAAAATATTTCAAGTAATACTCTTACTCCTACCAATAGAAGTGATAACATTCAATTTATATAGTGCATAACACATAATAATTCCTGTATGAGAACTGATACTTACCATGTATTTGATCATCAGCTCACTGTTGGATATTAGATGCAATAGTGGAACCCTGCATATCAAGCTCAAATGAAGTGTTTTCGTTTAACAGTCCCAGCTTGATTATTTTTCAAAAGGATAGTCTTTCATGAGCACTGGGCCACAACAGAGCTGTGGTATATTGATATTTATGGCTTCTAATCTGTCCAATGAACTGCAGTTCTCATTAAAGTGGCGATTCAAAAGTTGAAAACGATTTCATTAGTGTACTAAGACAAAAACATCAATCTTTGCTGGTTAATGATGGTGTGGTTTGTTGATATAAGGAGCTTATCCTGCTTACAGGTGAGAGGGTCACAGAAGGCCATAAATCTTGAAGAGTTGTGGATTAAATCAGCTGGTAATATAGATTTGGAAGAGATGAAGGGAGGAAGGGGTGGGAGGGGAGAAGGGAGGGAAAGGAAGGAATAGGGGAGTAATAAAAGAAGAGAGGGAAGGAGGGAGGAGGAAAGGATGGAGAGAGGGATGAACAGAGAAAGAGAAGGAGGAACATGTGGACAGTGGGGTTAACAAAGGGAGGGGGACAGCTAAAGAGAGAGAGAGATACAAGGAGGAAGGGAGGTTCAAAGTGAAATATAGAGAAAGAGAGGGTGAAAGATGAAGGTAAAATGACAGGGGGGTAGGTATTAAGAATACTTGAGAACCAGAGATGACACAAGATAGGAATGATAGAGGAGCAGAAAAGTGAGAAAAGTAAATGAGATATGGAAAGTGGAAGTTAGAAAGCAAACCTAAAAGGTTGGAAGTGTGTGGGTCTGTGTGTGTGAGAGAGATACATGTAGATATTGAGATGGAGGGGGAAAATCCTTCTCTCTATTTGGATTTCCCTCCTTTTGGATGTTGCTAAGCATTTTTGAAGTGTTAGGCCATAATTATAGACCTGACATATTGCTCTAAAGTTGCTTCTTGCTGTCTATAATGAAACTGAATCTAATTATTTTAGCTCTGTAACAAGTGTATGTTTGGATTATTGTTATTTTGTTCAGAGGAGTAATGAACAGAAGACCTGCCTCTATATGTGGTATCTAATTTTGTTGTAATTTGAGTGCCATGTGGAGCATTTTGAGTGATGGTCTACTTCTTTTTAAAACGGTTTCATTCTTTTGCCTTTTTGTACAGGTAAGCGAGATAGATGGCCAAAGGATACGCCTAAGTACTGTCGCTTTGTGCTCTTCAAGGAGAACATGGATCTCAATGAGGCACTCAATATTATTGCAAAGTACCTCCAGTAAGTTGAAATATGCACCTGAACGTTTTTCATTATTTTTGTAAAATCAGTTTTTGCAATATGGAAATGGCATAGAATAAATACTGCATACGCATATTCAGGTGTACATGCATCTAGTTGTAAAAATGTACAATGTACTTCTAGATACATGTTTATGAATATGCAGCCACTTTCTCACAGAAATTAATCAATCACTTGTTCTAATTTAGATTTGTTCACAATAATATTCCCATTAACATGAAAGATATTAGTTGTCAAAGTATGACCCCTGGTTTCATTTTATTTAACGTGAACAGGAAAATGATAATTTTCTGACAAACACATTGATTTTTTTTCATTTCTGGCTTAAGGGGTTTTTGGCTTTGATATTTATTTCAGCATTGGACCTCATCACTTCCAGTACGCAGGGTCAAAGGACAAAAGAGGGGTCACAGTTCAAGAAGTTACTGCTCAAAGGTCAGTAAACTAATCATCTATAGATACGAAGAAGACATGTTTCATTCCATCAACAAATATCAATCTTTTCTTTCAGAAGCAAACAAATGGTCAAAATAACCTGATTATTACAATCAGACTTGTTTCAATCAGATTGAGCTATCCTCCAATTTCAGCCAAACGTGATGGGGCTTTATATGTTTCTTGACTCACATCAGGACGTAAGTAAAATGCTTGAAAGCACCTGGAATCAGGTCTTTAAGTGTGATCTTGAACTTGACTTCTTAGCAAGTGTAATCTGCAGTTACATTTTGTCATTATGAAACTGTTCATTGATTATTATAAGGAAGCCAGTATTACTTGTTTTGTAGTAAGGCCTGCCAACGGAAAAGGAGATTTCTAGGCACTAACAACAAAGCTGTACGGAACTTTTTTTCTTCTGCAGGTTACACAAATTTGTGAAGTGGAATTTTAAACATTTAGAACTGTTGTTGGCCGATATATTATTAATTAATTCATTTATAATGATTGTGCTTTCTTTAAAAAGTAGGGTAGTCTCATGCAACGCCACAGAGGGCCTGCTTCACAGGGGAGGTCTGCTTTGAACAAAACAATACAACTTGAAATATATAGCAAAGAAAATACATGGTAGTACCGTATTTGCCGGCGTAAAGGCCGCACCGCCGTATAGGCCGCACCCCCAATTTCGTAGAGGAAAAAAAAAAAAACTACAACAAAAAAAAAAAAAAAAAAAAAAAAAAAGAGAAAAAAAAAACGGACCAAACAAAATGATCGTAATTTTCTTGTAGAACACTCTTTTTTTTTTACAAACTATACCAAATTCATCAATATTCTTATATATCAACAAGAAGTTAACCTCAAAAATGATCATAATTTAGCAGATCTTCATCGACTTTTAAGCTAGTACTGTATCGTACGCAGATTTGGTATCCTACAATACCCCTTCCTCGATGTGCGGTGTAATCCGAAATAGCATTTTTCAACCTGCGCAGTTGCGTTGCGCGGCAGCTAGCTCCGTATGTAACGGCCTGTCCCTTTGTTTACTTTTTGACGATGCAATGGTATGGACTTAGATCTAGATCTATCGGCAGATTTTATTAGAAAAATAATTTTTTTTGTCTTCATGTCAACTATGCAACATAAACTTGTCGGTAAGTTGTGTGGAGTTATTCTAGAATTGTCCTGTACCGTTGTCTAGTCATGCTACCGTTCCTATAGTCCCATACGTGCAAATGGACGTGATGTTTGGAACGCTGAATTTTGTTGTTGTTGCGTATACGCCGCACCCCGACTTTTTGATTTTTTCTCACCCGAAAATACTGCGGCCTTTACGCCGGAAAATACGGTAATAACAACTTTTAAATAAAACTAAAACACAACATAAGTGATTTATTCAAAGCAATTATGAAATATAAAACATATCTTTCATACGATTATCATCAGATTTCTGTTGATGTTATAGTACATACATTTGAACATCCTTTTACTGTTGACAAGTTCACTTTCACAAAGTGGATGAGGCATAGCCACAGCCCTTTTTCAGCATTGCATGAATGCTTCCCTCTGTTGGTGTAGGATGATTAATACTAATACTGGGTGAATACAAACTCTAACATGCTTTGCTGCCCTCTAGCAAGCATATTAGCTAAGAACACATCGCTTTGAGAGTTCTGAAGCAGATCTTTTAAAGCCCCACTACACTACTGATAGCTACATGTACTTGCGCCCTCTATATAGCAAACAATGCCTTATCGGTGACCATTGGTCCCCCATGGTCCCCTTTTTCTTATTTTAATTGAGAGCTGATTAGATGAGATAACCACCTGTCAGTGACCATGCAGGGAGGTTTAATCCCCCCTGACCAAACTACTGCAGATAGGCTTTAACGTCTAAACGGACCAGTGCACACCTAACAATCCATTTGCTATAGGATTTTGAATGAACTGTAGTAGGATTAGAAATGAACTCAGTCAAAAATTAAAATTGTATCAAACCAAGGTCCCAAATTATTGTGTTTATTTTGAGATTAAATTGTATTTTAAGCCTTGCATTTTAGAGAAAAAGCCAAATCAGCGACCACTTTGATAACTATACTAGTTGTGTGACAGTTATGTCAGCACTGCGATTTAATGCTGTTCGTAAATTTTCTTTGAATGGATGACTCACACCACCCTGCAATGTCCATATCATTATTCATGTGACACTTCGATCGCAAAGACACTATTTTCTTCAAATTCCATATCTTATATTAGTTCAATTTCTTTCAGAATCCAGTGGTAGTCATGTCATGAGGTGTATGTTGGCCTTTAAATGTAGAGTTCTTATCCTTTTGCCTGTCTACTGTACTCAAGTCACAGAGTGGTTTCACATAGGGTGTCTACACCTATTGAATGTGAACCATGCCTTATAACAGTGTTAAGCGATTTGAATTTAATGTTTGATTGAGCATGCAGTGCTTGGTATCTTGTGTTGGTGTTCACTTGAACATGTATCATCTATTATACCTTACTTTAGATTCATGATTGTCTAGCAGTAGTTCTAAATGATTTCAATTTAGTGTTTGGCACTTGGTATCAATGTTAGCTGAAACCGGAATCATCCATCAACCTGGGTTGTTTTTTCTTTTCTTTTTTCACAATCCAACTCAGGAAAAATACATGCTATACTGAATGATATTGCAAGCTGTACTACAGAATTAATCACTTCAAGTCAAATACTCACACACACTCACACAAATATCTTTCATGGTATCCCTCATAGTGTCTCATACCCCCAAAATATTTGAAATCCCCCCCCCCCTCAAAACAAAAAAAAAGTTTAGTATTTCAGTGGTTGCTAGTAGAAGTACCTACTCAATAATTATTCTAATTTGACTTTCATAGAGGTCTTGAGTTGTAACTTTTGATACTTCTACCATTTTGTTGTGTATATCTATCATAATCTAACTTACACTTACATATTACCTCTCCTTTCAATGTATTTTTAGAAGTAATGTTAAAATGCATTTTACAAACTTTACATTTGAATTTATTTCTGGATGATATTTAAACTTTCTTAGTTCTTACCCAAAGAAATCAGTTCTAATATCTACCGAGACATTGCAGGGTTAAGAGGAAATAAGAAATGGTGATGACTAATGCACGTCTGCGGTAAGTTTGATATCGAGATTAATGTAGATTAGCTGATCTGTGGGCCTTAATCTTCCTGCAGATTAGTGCAGGAGAAAATCTGTCCAATGTCTATATCAGAAGAAGGATTTCTCTTTCACCTGTTATGTCAGAGTAACTCCTGGTATTAACACAAGTCACTTTCAAGGTTTATTGAAACCTCTAACCATAACATACACACATGGGGAGAGGGAGGGGGTTGCCAACACTCTGGTGGAGTGATAAAACTGTGGTAATTATGTAGCTAAAGTCCCTTTAATTCATATTTGTAAAAAGAGTGTCAAAAGCGATGCTCTTATGTTAAACATGACAGTTTTTTCTCTGTCCTGAAATTTGAAAGTTCTTTAAGTATAAGGTTTTATCACTGTACTGATGATTTTTCATTTTGTATATATATATATATATATATATATATATATTAAAGTTATGAAAACATCACCTGTACTGCTACCCTACCCCTCTAGACTCCATCCAACCAATATAACAAAATATGATTTTCCTGTTCAAGAGCACTTTTTAGGTGGATGGGGGTGGGAGGGCAAAAGAGGGGGTGGGAGGGGGTGGGAGTGCGAAAGAGCAAAGTATTGAAGTTGAAATAAATCACAGATTTTGAGGAAACATATTTGAATGGACATCTGATAGTAGAAAGTGATCGTGGGGCATTTTAGGAAATGCCTAAATTAGATATCAGTTTGTGATAAATCCATTTAATTATGGTCTCTGCTGTAAAGCAGGGCTTGGCACTAACAGGTGCCTTGGACACTTGGGTGCCCAAGATCTAAGTCTGCACCCCAAATTTCAAAATCTTTACATAGGGGCTCATGCGTACAGACTCTAAATGCTGGAATTTGGAACCCCTTCCCTAAAATTTATTGTGGAGATGAAGATAGTCAGTTGATGATTGGCCCAAACAAACAGATATCACAAAGAGACTGCATTGTTCAACCTCGACAATCAATAGCTGAAAGTCGTATTTTTCTGTTTTCTGTTGCACTTCTTGAAGGAAATTTTGAAAAACGATAATTCCCAATTTTATTTTGATAAAACTGGAGAATTTCATTGACAATTTTGATATGTAATGTATTTTGTGTCTTAGCCATAGAGAAAGAAAGAGAGAGAGAGAAAAAAAAAGAAGAGGGGGAAGGGAACATCAGAAGAAAGTGCTACAATCTCCTCCCACACGTCCCCCTAACGGGTAGCCTTCTTAATTGGCATTTCATCCACTGAGTAGGGTGAGTGCACCCACCCCCCCCCCACACTTAAAGACCTGATTCCAGGTGCTTTCAAGCATTTTACTTACGTCCTGAAAAAAACACAATTACAAGCTGGATCTGTGTATTTTAATACAATCTTTATTTAATCAAAATATGCCAGCATGAAGAAAATGGCAGTGAATGATGCCAAACAGTTACATATGCAATGTACAATGACGAGGGAGTATAGTATTACTTAGTATCTTTACATTACAATATTTACATACAGAAACTTTGAACAGCATGTCACCTTGTTAATTCAAGGTAAATGTGATCTTTATTTACATTGTGCTTTAGGTACAAAAATATTCAATACATATGCCAATATCCACCTTTAAATATAAACTATGTGGGAATACATATACCGGTACATGTATATCAGATCCTATATGTAATTGTATTCATACATGGAACTGTAAGTTCATCATTTTTATAGCAAATGTATACACGCTTCATATTATTTACAAACATGAGGATATAACAAATTTATATCAATCAAATTCAATTTCAAATGGTCATTTGTGTCTATGTTGGATTACTTGACTTTTTAGTGACTAAGTCATTGTCATATTTTTCTTTTTTTACCAAATTCAAATTAATCTGTTTGTGACTTAATTTTTTGCTGGAGTAATAATTTTGTAACCTACCTCTGTTCTTTTTTCTTCATCTGTATACTACATCATTTTGAAAATATGAGAAAGAAAATGAATATGAAAGCAGTTCTGATATAGGATAATCAGCTCTAATCCAAGGAAAAGGAGGGACTTGAGAAATACCAACAAAAAACATTTGGTAGAATCCAACTTAGCTATGAATTTGCTTTATCTAATTCCAGAACTCATTTTAGTTTTGAAAAGGCTTTATTTTTTGTTCTTTATATGAATTATTTCCCTTCCTTAGACCAAAGCTTTAATAGTTTTGAACACCAGTGCCTCGTTGCCAAGACAATAATTATCTCCTTACTTATGTCCAATGTCAACATAGATCTACTGTAACTTCCCCAGCATTTAAAAATATCTATAAGGAAATTTGATGTTGGCAAGATGGCTTATCCAGGGGCCTCATTTGTGCAAATGCCACTGCAACAGGTTGTTTTAAGGGGATCTCCATTTTCTTCATTTGTATTCGACATGAGAATTGAGCTATGAAGTGGGAATAAGCTCTATCACATGGGTTAAGTCTTAAATTGCTGGCTGATAATGATAACCTCTTTTAATAGATATGTAGGGATATGATATATTAAAGCATTCTATGGAGTTATATGTAATGAGAGAAGATGCACCTTTTTGTCCTTGTCAGTGTACCAATAGTAGAATATTGTATCTGCTTAGAGCCAAAAATGTGTTGCTTTGGCAGATTTAAAGGTAAAGACCAGTATTGGCAACGCCCCAATTTCAAAAAATGAAATGGAAGCTCTCATTACCAATCATGTGAAAGAATATGTTTTGACTAATACATGATGATACAAAATTTGCCGGGAAACCGCCTACTAATTCATATATTTGGTAAATTTATTTCTCTCATGGTCTGGTGAGAGAGATAGGGTAGTCCCATATACATCTTTCTGTGTATGGTGCTTGTAACTTTACGAAGAATGGGCCAAATTTCTTATCATTTTGATGATTCCAGAACCTTGCAGATGCTAGATGCTAGATGATCAACCTTTTCTGATCGATTCCACAACGTTTCTTTCACAATGCAATCGCATGACCATTACTGGTCTTTACCTTTAACATGCTTTTGGTAATCAACAGATGAAATAACTTGTTCATCTATCTGTAGTAAGGAACTCACAACTCAAAGTAACAGAGTTGTAGAGTGATGGTATCATCATTCAAATGTCATTACTATCTGGATACTTGATTATCAAGCATAAGAACAAAATATATTATTAGCATTCCTTGACGAAATACAAGAAATTGAAAATTGCAGTTGCACTCTTGAAAAATTGCAGAAGCTCTCATTTTACAAAGTATTCATACCCCTCTGCTGATTATTCTATCGTTTATTTGAAAAGCTGTGCATCCTTGGAATAGTCGGTTGATCAGCTCTTGAGCACTTCTTGAAAACTTTGAAAGTTCCTTCACATCCTGTTCCCCATCTTCAGACATGTCAACTGTTGGTTAAGCCAGTCTAAATATACTTGGTGTTCCCAACACGGCCTGTGACACATAGTCACTCGCTCTCTTTTGTTCAAGAATGGGGGAAATTAAAGAAAAGACTGAGCTGTGAATATGAATATATTGAATTTTGTATTGAAGCATTTTGCCAAATTGCAACAGTTGTTCAAGGTTTGGCTTTACAATAATTGTGTCAATTTGATATACATAAATGATACATGGATTATTCAACAACATCATAGATTAGTTAAAAGTGGCAACTCTATGAACCAGAGGTTACTTGTTGGCTATTGAATTTCTGTCCTTCCCATAGACTTAATGCAGGGACCACTCGGGGACAGTAGGCAAAAATTCTTGATTTTGAACAAACCCTCTAAGGTTTTCAGATTGTGACAAAAATGTGCAGTTACAGAAATGTAATGTTCTGACAGAGAGAATTGTCATATCAAGTTTTTAGATTAAGGAACCTTGTATAGAAAATTATGAAGTAAGTAACTAAGCCATTAAAATGATAATGTAATTTTTTTTGAAAAGTATTTATTATTCTGCAGACCCAAGATCTGTTATGGCTGTTAAAAGAATAAACTTTAAGCAGAGGATTAATATGATGTAAGATAGAGATAAAGGCCCCCACTCCCCTCGTGTTTTTTAATTGTATATCAGTTCATATGATACAGAGGAAGCTTAGCTTTTCCTTGATCAGATAAAAACTGACAAGAATATGTGAGACTTAAAAAAAGTTGGGATACTTTGCATTTGAAAGCAGCATAATCAATAGACTTTATGTCTTTGCACTGATCCTGTTATCATCTTTTCTTCTAGTCAGGATAAAATTTATATATTAAAAATGCATATTTTGTTGCAAAATATAAGCATCTTGAACTTTTCATAGATTGCTAAGGAAATGCTCATTTACTTATCTATCAACAATCAGGTAATCTTCTTAGAGATTTTCATGGATTGTATGAGAGAGGCAAAGAAATTTGTCTTCTTGAAAGATATTGTACAGTTCATCTATCAGAGCATTGACATTCAAACTTCAAATTAGTCTACATGTAAGAATGAATGCAGATTAGTATGTCAAAGCTCACATGTGTTTTGGTCATATGTCTTTGGTTAAACAATATGAAAATAAGTCCCATGTTTGACATAAAGTAGTTCTAGCATGCTGATAAGTGGAGAACAATTTGTCAATATTTAAAAATACCTCTTATAGTAACAGTCATAGTAGTTGTAATAGTAGAAGTATTATTAGCAGAAATTGCTGTTGTTTTAGTTGTACATATCGTCTGTTTAGAGCCAGAAGGTGTTAACTCATATAATTTGACATTTGAGTTAACTCCCTTCTGGCTTCAAACAGATGATATACTAGTAGCAAAAATAAAGGATACAAAATGGAGAACAATTCTTTAGTGGAAGGAGTCTAAAGAAAATGGGGATAAATAGAGGCTAATAGGAGGAGTGGGAAATTGAGGAGAGCTGATTAGGATGGTGAGTAGTAATTGTGGAAGTGATGCAATTGGTCGCTGAACTTGGTATTGTGGTCTGTATCCCAAAGACTTGTTCTATCAGGTCGTTCTTGAACCCTTTCTTGCGACAAGTCGGTCTCCCTTCAGATGTGTTTCGTTTCCTGAGAGGAAAGCAAGGAGGACTTGTAGAGCCCAGGTAAGTCTGCAGTGATCCATGTATACACAGGAAGAACAGGGGGGAAACCCTCGGAAAGCTGCGGTTTCGGGGAGTCTTCACTCACCCCTCCTCAGGATGTGCACCCCGGCCAAATGTTGAGTCAGGCAAGTTATTTTAAGGCACCCATGTTTTGGCAGAGCCACAATCATGTTCAAAACTCATTACTCTTGACATTACGTATCCATCTTTACCCCATTATCTCCTGTTTCATGCATCTGGTATATCTTGTCACTACCTTGGAATAACACTGACTGTTTTGCAATTTTCAAGGGTGACTTTTGAGTCTGTTCCCCTCCTTGTAACAATGAGAAAAATAAACAGACATACTTATAAACTTTACCTCACTTTGTTTTAGTTAACATATTATAGTAATATTGCCAACAGTATTAACTGATGGGTTTTGTAAGTCAAATATAAGGCATACAAAGGCATGTTCGGCTAATGTATTCTCAATAGCATGTATTTGGTCCGTATTGATTTTTTTTAAAGGGTATAAGTCTCATTTGAAATCACACAAAAAAAGTTACCAATAGCTTTCAAATCTCTGTGATGTAACTATCAAATGCATCCCCACGTAGTAGGCACATAAACTATAGGGAACCAAGCTACTCATGATAATACATAAAAGATATTGGTACAATCGGACTAAACTTTTTCGTTTGTAAATTCACTTTTTACAATTCAGAAGGCCACGTTTGATCACCCGACAGGTCAGTTTTTGGCTTTTTGTATTAAAGAATTTTAGCATTTTAACCTTTTTTTTTTCCACTGTCATTTTCCCCTGTGATCTATTCAAAATTTGATTTACACAGTAAGACATGTATCAGTAATGTCAGTACATTGTGCTTGGAGTAAGACATGTATGTGCTCTTGTTAAACAACAGCACTGGATATTAGCTTTGAAAGAATTCTTGAGAAAAGGGAAAATAACTTAAGTCATTCTTAGACACAAACATGTATAAATGCATGAATATTAGGAAAAAGTTCATTTTTTCTTTTGTGAAAAAAGATGCATAAGACTGTGACTTGTCTGCTCATCATAAGACAGTATCCTCTTGAATACGGAGAGTTCGTCTTTGATTTGGTTTTGTAAAAATTTTGGGAGCGTTTTGACTCTGTGTTGGTCTTCGAGACTCCATGTCGTGTAGCATAGCAGAATGCCGCGCATCAAATGGATTCATGTACATCTGCCTGTTTGTTTGTTGGTTCATGTCTATGAGCATTAAATCATCCATGTTGGAGTAGTATGAAGCCATTGGCCTTCGAAGGCTTCTTCTGAACACTTCTGCAGCAGCTGATGCAGGTCGTTGTTGCGCGGGCCTTTGTACAACAACAGCTTCTTCAAAGTCGTCTCGCTTTTTCTTTGTCCGCAGATAACAGTAAGCACTAAACAGGACTACAGCAAACAAGGAGATAATACCAGCTGCAATAGCGATAAACTGGGTGCTAAATATTGGATTAGTGCTCCTATTTTGTGTTACTGTTTCCGCCCAGATACAGTTTTCCTCTCCAATAGAGCTTTCACCCCCTTGATTGAATGCAATCACACAGATGCGGTATGTGGAATCCTTCTTTAGTTTGCCCATAGAGAAGAGGTTGACATCTGGATGAATCGGAATACTCTTCACTACTGTGCGATCCCCAACAAGGCTGTAGAACACTCTGTAACCAGCGATTTCACCCTTGACGGCTTGTGACCAACTCAGAGTAATCAAATCATTAGTGGATTCCACAACAGCTACCTTGGTGGGGTTACCTGGCTTGAGGATTTGGCATAAAGATCCTCCATACTTTTTGGGACATGTGCAGCGAATTTGCCTGCTTGGAGGTAATGATTTTCTCATTGTTTTCTCTGCAGACCGTGGCTTTCGCGATCGAAATGCATCATTAAAGACAGCAAACAGTGACTTTTCAGAACTCATGTTTTCACTTTCTGATTCCCGGCTTTCATTTGGTACCCTGTTGCATGTGCCTCCATTCCGACAGGGATTTGGAATACATTGCAAATTAGGTACAATTGTACCTAAAGGTGTATCAGTAGAGCCTTCAAATAGTGGAGGCATTGCAGTTCCCCATGGGATTATTTCCCCTGCAGGTTTTTTTGTCCATGATGCAAATGTTGGAACCAAAGTTCTGTCAGCCATCTTTGGCTCTCCTGTTCGTGGATCGAGGGTCAATGGGTTAAGTGTGGTTTTCGATGCTCCTTGACCGGGACCCATTGCTCTAACTGTCGCCCCAATTGCAGGACGAACATTTTCAGTATCATTTCTTTGGGGAGCCATAGTTGGTTGAGCTGGTCCAAAGTAGGTTCTCCTAGTAGGTGGCATGCCTCGGGTAGGTTGATGGGGCTTTGGAATCGAGAATGTTGTGTCTCCTTGTGCTGTAGATTCTACAGGAGGAATTTTTGGCAGAATACCGGGTGCTGTTGGAGCGTTTGGTGCAAGAACAGCCACAGCATAAGTGATGTTGTCAGAGCCCATAGAATTCCTTGTGTTACAATGATACAGCCCACTATCCTCAGCGCTTGCATTGTAAACCACGAGGGACCCGTCACCGTTAACTTTCAAATGGCCGATAGGATCATAAGTGGCCTCCTGCCGGTAAGATGGGACTGAAAGACCTGGACGATTTGGAAGTTGCCATCTGGTCCTTGCAGCAGCTTGAGCAGTCAACGTGCAAGGAAGAATGAACGTTGCTCCAGTGGACACTGCTTTTCGTTGTGTCTTTGGTAATGTGGTAATAGCTGGAAATGCGCAACGGAATGGATTGCGAGGATTTGCAATCATATTCAAGAGGGGTCTGTTCCTGACCCCCCATGGTGTCCCACATACAAGTTCACTCGTTGTGTCAAGCTTGTTTCGATTTCTCTGCATCCACCTTGCGAATTCTGACATGTGACAATCACAGATTAATCTTCTGCTATCCATTGTCATATGAGACAAATTAGGAAGTCTTGAAAACATTGCACCATCAACACGCTCCAGCGGATTATCAGCTAACTGCAGTGTTTTTAAGGCAGCATTCTCTGGCATCGCATCAGCTCGCAACTCTTTTAGAAAATTAATGTCAAGCCTCAGGGTCTGGAGTTCAGTCATACTGCTGAATGCTCCACGTGATACCGAATGGATCAGGTTATCCTGCAGGAACAATTCCTTAACAGTGTAAATGGCACCAAATGTTGTTTCATTCAGGGATGTAAGTGCGTTGGCTGACAAATCTAAAGTTCTCAAATTTGACAGTCCATTGAGCGTACCTGGTGGGATAATTCCTATGCCATTATCTCGTAGAATAAGGGTTTGTAAATTAGGCAAGTTTTGGAATATTTGATCTGACAGGACAGGCATATCACTCTCTGTGATCTCCAAACTGGTGAGCCGGGGTACATATCTGAAGAGAGCTGGTGGAATATTCTGCACCAGGTGGAAATCTATACTCTCTAGAGATTGGAGACCATTGAAGAGGCTTACAGGTAAGGGTTGAAGGAGGTCATTTCCAGTGAATTCAAAGGACCGGAGATTAACAAGGCCTCTGAAAAGGGTTGGAGGAACACTCAAGATATTGTTACCATTGAGGTCAATCTCCTGCAGTGCTGCCATTCCTTGGAAGAGAGTGGACGGTAGCTGAGTCAGCTTGTTGTTATGAAGGTCAATGTGTCTGAGTGATCTAAGTCCATAAAAGATGTATGCTGGAATCTGTTCAAGGTCATTCATACCGACTGAGATATCAGCCAAGTTGTTCAAGTTCCTAAACACATTAGGAGGCAAGACCTTCAATTTGTTTGCTGTCAGATGAAGATTGACAAGTGATCTCAATTCATTGAAAGTGTTCGGAGCAACACTTTCTAGTTGGTTGCTTCGTAGATTTAAGAATTGCAGTTGTCCAAGTCCTGCAAAGGAATTCTGATTTACTGTCACAATCTGGTTGCGAGAGAGCTCTAGTAGAACTAAAGATATCAAATTCTGAATAGCATTTGGAACATCAACAAGCTGGTTGGAAGATAGCAGGAGTCTAGAGAGGGTGCTCAGTCCATCAAATGCAGTATTAGCTATAGTAACAATCTGGTTCCATCCCAGATTCAGCATCTTCAAATCAGCATTGAATTTGAAAGTATCCGGTGCAATTTCTGTAATGTAATTGTGAGACAGGTCCAGCTTTTTCAGGTAAGGAACCTGCTCCAACTCTAAAGGAGTGATAGCATTGATGAAATTGTTTGAGAGAAGTAACACTTGAGTATCTGGTGGAAGGTTTGGGGGTACATTAAACAGGTTGCCATAGCGACAGTCGACCTGCCTATAGGCTCCTGGTCCAAGGCTGTAAGTCTGTTGAGGGCTACGATCTAAGGAGCAGCGACATGGCTTAGGACAAGCTGGTCTCCAGCCCTGGCAGAGGACAGAGCTGAGAAGACTAGCAATGATGCTAGCTGTAAGCAGTATATTCAAACTGATCCCATTCATGGTGTTTTCATGTAGATCATGTAGATCATCACTGGTAAGTTCTCATAAATTGATGTTGTACAGATCTGTGGTGAACTTCTTGCTCCAAGTTTCTAGAGACAAGGAGTTGTGCTGTCAATGGTTGCTATCATTTCCTGTGGCTTGTTGAAGATTTCTCCTTCAGTGTCCAAGTTCCTGGAACGAGATAAAAAGAAACAATAGAATTTTTGAATGAATGTGAATAAATTTAACCTTTTCACTTTTGTCTAAGATATTCCATTAGTGGGAAATGTGATAAAAGTCATTAAAAAAAATACAGCATAGAGGTTATTTAGAATTAGTTTAAGGGTTATGGAAACCAATGGAAGTCATTGTATACTTAGCAGTAGTAAAACCATTGAATCAGCCAAAAGAGTTATAGAAATGATTAGACAGGATTATAAAAACTACAAGAACTTGTACTTTTGATGCTTCACTGACGAGGTGGCTGAGCTTCAGGGGCCTTGAGACAACAGCGCCAAATAACAAGTTCAATTGGAAGGCTAAATTAAGAACCAGTAAGTGCTTCTTTTCCTGACCGGAAAGAGAGGAGATGGTGAAGAGAATTGGAATGACCTTTCCGGAGGCTATTTGTCAACCGATAAGAGCTCACACTCGGCCAAAAATAGTATTTAAAAAAAAAATCTCTATGGACATGAGATTGAAAATCTTGTTGATGTATTGGCACGAATGCATGACAAAGAAATTGGGAAAGAATGCACCTGTACCCTAGGAGGTGCTATATTTGTGTTTGTGCATTAAATCACTGAAACAGTTAACGTGATCAGTAGAAAGTCAAGTGTTTCAGTAAATCGACAGGTTTGTTCAACTTGTGTTCACCTAATAGAATGTATTGTCATTGCTAGCATAGTAAAGTTTTCATAGTCGATGAGGTGGAGGAATTTACCCCAATTGACTAATTAAATACTTAAAAAGGTTAGGCCCAGTTACACCTAACTGATAACATTAACTTTATATACTTATCATTAAAAGTAATAGTTACAGTGAAATATCCATCAAAATATTTAGGATTGGAAGACAATTAATAAGGACAGAATATTTGTTGGGATTTCAATTATTTTCCACCATTTGCCTAGATATGAAATGCACTTATTGTTTTTAAAGCACTTAAAGATAGATTTGATAATAAATAATTAAATGTTTTCTTATTTCAGTTAAAAAGTTGCATAGCAGGGCCTACTTCTAAACACACATATTGTTATCAGTATCATTTACATTATTTGTTAAGTGGGATTTGGGATCTCTGTGACAGAGAGAAATAGACAGAGAGGGAAAGTGGGAGAGGTTTTTTTTTCTTCAGTCAATCACTCCTTTCACATTCCTACTGTGAAATCCCCTAACGTCTCATGTGAGTATTACCTAGATAGTGTTCATTTCAAGTTCAAGTATAATAAGAGTTCATCCCTGATAATTTGATTATCATGTTTGTTGACCTTGATGTTCTTATCTCTCTCTCACTTCAATGATGGATACGATTAAATGACTGTCAGGAAATCCTCTGCTTTTCCTTCTTAAAGATATTGAACTACATGTATAAATGATATAATCCTTATTTTATCTTGTTGGCACTTGCAAGTATTCATTGATTACACTAGCAAAACATGTTGAACTGTAATTTCCATTATATTTTTGAGCTTAATTATGTATCGAATAGAAACAATTGCATATCAAGGAAATATCTGGAGAAATGTGGGGTATTAACGGTATCTGAACACTCTGTCACTGGAATTGTTTAGTCTGAATGAGTATTTGAGTTATTGATATTGATTTTACATTGTTATTAATGCTCTAATTGTTTGAGTATTTGAATCTTTTTTTATATTTAAGAGTATGTGTAGTTATACATTTTCAGATATGAAATAATTTAGATTGAGATGTTAAAAAGGGGTATTTAAATATATTGAATATCTACACATTTGAATTCAGCTTGATAAAGGCTTAATGTTGTATGCTGTTAATAATATTTGTTTTTTAACAACTGATCAAAACATTCATTTGTCTTTTGTGAACCGTGTCATGAGTTAGTCTGACATACCCTTAATGAAAAACAAACATGTCTGCCTACGTGTCGCATGTACATACATGTTGATTGGGTTGCCTGTAATCTAGCATTGGAAAGCTCTTCTATGAATTAAACCACATAATGTCAGAGATGAGTGGAAGTTCAGTGTCAATGATTTAATTCTTCTTTAGAGCCTCCATAATACTTGCCACATTTTGGTATAAAGTGAGCATTGTGGTGAGATCAACACGTTGGAATTACGCAGTAAGCAGAGTGATCAACTCTAATCAAGTTACAAATATGCTCTGTAATTTGATTTTTCATTCGCAATCTCCGCAATGTGCAAAACATTAAAATACAAAATGTGTCATAGAGTAAGGCAAGTCTAATCAGAACACTACTTGGGGATTATCATCAAGATTTTATAAAATATATCTTGTAATTTGGTGTAAAATACCAGGGACCCGTTTCACAAAGCCTTTTTTCAATGACAAATTTAAAAAAATCAGTGACAAGTCTGCTGATAATCAATCAGAAGCAAGGATTTCAGTAGCTTTTAACACAAACTGCCATTTGTCACTGATGACAAGTTTTGTGAAATGCCCCCCCAGGACAGTAGTTTGACTTTCTAGAGAAGTGCTTGAAAGGTTATAAATCACTGTACAATAGTTTCAACCAATGGACAGAGGAAACTCAATGGATATTTGGTTTTAATTGGTGATATATGTACCCTAGTGTAAGGGTGATTCAGAATCACGGACCAAAGATTGCTGGATTTCCTTCCAACAGTAGTTACCTGAGATTGCCACTTGTAAGTGTCCATTACTACATGTACCTATCCAAGGTATCCTAACCGATTCTAACCGCCTACATTCTTGAGATTGTATATAATACCTTTGGACTAATGATTCATCAGTTGTAAAGTCTGTAGTATTGAACAAAAATATATAGATGAACAGCAAACCTCGATTTAAAATATGCATCATGTTTGAATCTTATTTTGTCATATGTGTTTGTAATCTTTGTAGAACTGTATTAAGGATTAAAAAAAAATGACAAAATTTGATTTCGACTGATATGATATACTATATTCTGTTTTTACCATCAATACCAGCACACATCTGCATGAATATAAAACATGAATACATGACATGACTTTCAAAGTGTGGGGTTGTATTTTGTTACTGTAAACTCAACATGTAGGTGATAATTGAATGCGGCATTCCAAATCCATGGAGAGGAAATACCTCAAATTGATTCATTAAGGAAGGGATTAAGTTTAACATGGGGTACAGGTGATGGCTTTTTTTTAATAGCTTGGCTGTGTAGAGACTTTAAAACGTTCACATAGCAAGGTGTAAAATGGAGGTACATAGAGGGTGGAGGTCAAATGCTTTTACCATGATAGCATTATAAGAAATAAACCTGTTACAAACAAAATGCTTTTTAAATTATGTTTTTGATATTTTGCTACTTTATGACAAGAAAACTTATTTGAATTGTATTGTAATGGCTATACAATGGAACTGCAACAAAAACTGTTCTTTGTTTCAAGATACTTAAGTTTAGGTGTTAAATGTTTTTAGTTTCCTAAACTTTTAAAAATTCTAGTTTGTAGGAATTTTGAAATTTTCACTTGTATCATGACTGGAGGTAGAAGAAACAAAACTGCACTTGCACGTAAGACACATCTTGCACATTTCTTCAATTGAGTATGATTCTTCAATTAATGTTATTTTATATATGTATTTGAAAGCTGTTAGGCTATGAATAAAAATGATATCACCATATACCCCCTCCCCCAGAAAATAAGAGGGAAAAGGAAAAAAATTAGGAATGTAAACAGAAATATAAACAGTTTACTGAAAGTATAGTAAATGATAAAACATACTGAAAGTGCTGTGAGAAAGTTTCAACTGTTTGGTAGCAAATAAATAAGTTGCTCTTTGGAAGAAACGGAATTGATTTTTACTAATCGTATGTTGTAGACTGTTTAATAGACATTTTGTACATGTGAAATGGAATATGAACAAAGGCTAGTGTCCTATTCAATTTGATAGTGTAGGGAGAGATCTACTTTATTTCCATATCAGTGTCTCCATTATGACAAGGAATTTATACAGTCACACTGCAGCACATATGCTAATGAGGCTTACAGTAAAGATTTATTCAGCATCTTGATCACGTACTTGAATGATTTGCATGCACTGAACTTAGCATGATTTGGGGGTGATTTTGCTTTGGTTATGCTGTGGTTATGCTTTGGTTGCTTATCTTCAGTTGTCCCTTATTGTTAACTATTTTATTTGATGAAGCAAACCTTTTGAGTATTATTAGAGACTTTGAGGGGGGCAATGTCCAAGCTGATGATGTACAGAGAGATATGATGTATATGTGGAATATATATAATCAGAGACATGAGGATTAGTGCCCTTTTTACACTAAGAATTTTCAGTGAGATATTTCATTAGATTAGTCTCCATTATTATGAAGAGTACACACCCTCCCGTTGTTAACTACAAATATCATGTTTTATTTAAACCATTAAAGTAACGTTGTCTACTGAGACCTAGAAACTTAAAGGCAAAAACTTAGATACTTTTACATCTAGAGTTATTGCCCTTCTGGCTATCAGCAGACAATATGATTAGAGACTGTCAGGGGCAATACCCTACCCAGCTGATGATGCGCAAAGAGAGATATCGTTCGTTTCCATACAAGTGTCTCCATTAGGACAAGGGACAGGAGATGCTTCACTGCATGCCTCCACTCCTTTCAATTATAGTGTGTGTGCCTGTGTGGGTGTGTGCATGTGTGTGCATGTGGGTGCTTGTGGATATATATGTACATGTGCAGCCAGCACACAAGTGATGACCTTTTCAGAGGAAGAGCAGAAAGTCAGTGCAGGGGAAGTATCTGTTAAAGGGATCCAAGGATCTTAATGGGGTAAGACAAATTCATCCAGACAGGAATTCAGGATAACCTCTCAAGGATGGGAGGAGATCTCAGTGTCTGGATACCAGTTTTGGAAGATTTTTTATGACAGACAGAATTTTAGTCGTGAATGAAATTGGATGAATTATTCCTGGAGTGGTTAATTTGATATATAAACAGGGGCAGGATGTACCAAGATTGGCTAATCATCAGCTTCAATTTTCGAATATACAAACCTAACTTGTTAAATACTCAGTTCTACATCAGATAAGATCCTGATTTGATTTTATATCTGGCCGTCTCATAATTTAATTTACTAGCATCTTAAAAGAAAAGGCTTAGACAACTATCTTGCAATTGGATCTTTGAGCATTATTCTGAATTAAAAAAATAGGAAATGGGTACTTAATATCTGTCAGGCATAGGATTTTTTTTAATGGAGATATTTTTACTTATTTTGTTTTCTTCAAGTTCCTGTAAGTTGTATCCAATGCTATGAACCCTAGGTTCCTTAGGAGAAATTATGAATAACTTTTTGTCTCCTTGATAAGACACAGAGTCAAGTAGCTTTCATTAATTAAGGAAAAAAGTATACACTTGACATATTGTTATAATTTCATGAGTATCAGCAGTGCAAGTAATCACAATAAAGATGAAATCATCTTTTAAAATCAAGTTATTGAACAAGCTGTAGGTACAATGTAGTCTGTGGACAAGTACCGGGGTAAATGTAGTTTCCAGAACATTCCAGATCCTTGTCACTTCTAGTACAACTATCAGTTAACATACAGGTTCCCAAATCATAAGGAGGCATCGCGAGCATGGCCACAATTCTTAGTATCTGGAAGTGGAACAGTCCTGACACTTTTCAGCACTTGTACACATAGACCAGGAAGGAAATTCCCCTTTGAACTTGTGACTTCTTCTATGTATAGACCAGAGTACACGCCATTGCAAGGACATGCTTGTAATTGTGATTGTGGTAATTGGGAGCCAATGAGGATGAGTCTAAATTGCCAGTTGATAGATCTCATTCTATACAGAGGACTGTCCAGGATCGGGTGACTACCAGACATATCATCGGCAGTCACATTTTATTTACCAAGCACGGTGACTTGCATTTAGTCAATATGTATTGGTGGATTTCCTTATTCCAGTTTGTCCCCATTTTGATGGAGGATATTAACATTAGTATCTTTGACTGTTAATTTGATAACTAGTTTAGAGTCGAGGATCAAGTTCAGGTTGAAGGTTATTTGATAGTACCTAACCTGTACCCATGAAACTGCAAATGGTTTTATACATTGTTTGATAGTGTGTTTGTACATGCTTATTTTTGCACCTTTCTCTAATTTCTCTAATTTTGATGTTTAAGAAATGTGATGCAAAAACAGTTACACATGTACCTTGATTATTTGATACGCTTTGGTTTGTCAGCAATACTTTGTTTATTGTTGTCTGTAAATTGTATATTAACCTCTGGTTATAATCTCATGGAATTTTTTCAATGATTGATTTGTTGTAAATGTCTGAGAAAGTTTAATAAACTTTAATATCCCAACTCAAGTGAGTTTTTTTTAATCACTTCCTCCAGGTACACCCAGTATCATAATCTATAATTTGCTCAATGGTTTGTCGAATGGATGCATAGCTGTCAGAATACTGGTCAGCTACTGGTCAGGAGCATTTGGACACCCCTGTTTAAAAATTGGATGCTCTTTAATCCTGGTTAATTTTCAATTGAATTAGTTGATCGTGCTCTATTTTTAGTATAATAATATCCCATTTTAAAAGAAATGTAGTGTCAGGTGCTTTGGTAGCTAGCTCTTGATTCTTGAGTGGGTGAATGTGCCACTGTCCATCATTCAGACTTTTGGCGTGGATTATTTCTGTAGCGATAATGCTTATGACAAAGTCGAGATGTAGGCTCCTTGAGCTGGCCTGAAGTCAATGGAGTTGGTCATCTTTCCTTGTTTTAAGCAGAGAGCATCTCCCTCTTAAAGTTCAGAGACAGGTGTTGTGTTACCTCTCAATTTGTGTGTGGGCAAATATGCCACTTCTCCTGCTTCAAGACAGACAGTCTGGGATACTTTCCTCTCCTAGCTCTTCAACTTGCCAACAGTCAATCAAATTAGAGTATCGCCATTTTGAAGTCTTTGCATCAGTTGTTAACAGGTGCTACGGTAACTTGTAATTTGGAGTGGGTGAACATGTGCCACTTTTCAAAGATGGACACACCTTAGAACCTCCGACGGGGGGCAGATAATCAAATTGATATTCAAATATTGTGGTAGCCCAGCTAGCTCCTCTGTATACCCTGCAAGTCATGGTAGGGCTTTTACCCTGGTTGAACGTGTGGATTAAATGTAATCAATCGGGTGGAAACAAACCGCAAGTATTGCAGTGTGGTCGTAGTTTTGTTGGTAGCCAGCCAGGTCTTCTTGTTAAATTACATGTCGTGGTGTTTCAACATTCATTGGCTTGTTTTAGTCATTGCTTATTTCATACCCTAACACAGCTTAACAGACTCCAAACTGACAGATTCTTGTCAAAATCTTGTCCATTCAAGGTAATGTAACTCTAAAAAACAGTTTTCTAGTCTGTTGGCATTCTGATGTTGGTCTTGGAGTGACAAGGGTATAAAACAGTTTACTCATCAGGTTTATATAGATTCTACTATAGATGTAATACACCAATGAAATGCAAGCCCAAAATAGCATACATCAATTGAGGCTTAATCGATCTCTGTGTTATCTTTTCTTGACTGTTATGTTGCTTTTATAGGGCGAAATGGGAGGAGATTGGTGTTACAAATGAAAAACTCTTCTTGATATTGAAAAACTTACTGTTCTTCTGTATAGTGAAAAGATTGTCTTGGATTTTGATTGGGTACAAAAACATATTTCCAAATGTTGATTGCAACTGGGTTTAAAGATTTTTTCCATATTAGGTGGTGATTTCAGCTCGATTCCTGTTCTTTGACATTAATTCATTTCATAGTCCATTTTATGAATTTTGTTCTTCTCATATAAACATATCTATTGTATGATGCAAATTGTATATGAATGTGAGCGTAGAGCTTGTTAAAACCTGAAATCTGACTTTTCTTGAAGGAAAATGGAAAATTGATTTAGATCATACTGTGCCTTGTGGATAGCGGATAAATTTAGTATTCCAAGATCTGTACCAGAGATTGAATCTTTTGACTGCATCAGATTTGTTTTTAATGGAAAGGAAGAGTTCTGATTTTGGCACAAATCAAGTTATTCATCAAGTTCTCATTCTGCATCCCTTGGGTCTTGCCACATCCTTTGACGTCATGTGATAAACTTTTAGTTTCTGTTGTATCATTTTAGAGCTAGCAGCTACTTTTTGAAGGGATGCTAGAAAGTGTGTGGTCAGGAACAGACTTTTAATGGGACTCGATCTTGACTGTCTAAAAATAAAAAATTATCATGTGAAATCATGATTCATGATTGATGAGGACTATATGAAAGACATTAGACAAAAATGCATTTTATGCAAACTAAAATTTAGAAAAGGCCCATTACTGGTCAATGAAAAAGCTTTGATGTGTTAGATCAGAAAGATCATGTTTTGAATGCATCTTAATGTTTTCATGCTCTATATTCAAAAGTTAATTCTGATTTATTTATTTTTTGATAAAAATCTCTGATATGATCTTCACTGTTTTAATAAACAAAGTCACATTCACATTCTTAGGTTATTTCTCAATTTGAATTTGAACTGGATCAAACCACATTGACCTATACTGTAGTATGACTCAAAGTAGAGAAAATACCCTGTCTGTCATCAAATCATCTGTCCATCACATACGGTAGGTCACCCTAACCCTTCCACTTCAAGAAAAACATCCTAAACTTATCAACTTTCAATAATTTCTCTATGCTTGGATTCAAATCTTGCTGTCCAGCATCCGAGATCTGTTAATCTCTGTCTTGGGCTGATAAAAAGTTTGCCTACACATGCCACTGATAAAAAAGTTTGCCTACACATGCCACTGATAAAAAAGTTTGTGTGCTTTGGCTCTGAAGCGAACACTTTACCCTGTATCCTTAGGCAATGATTGATGGTTTTCCGTTTGACTTTCAAAGAGATTTGCTACCAAATCTCACCCTAAGCTCAAAGCTGTACTTTTGATTGAGTTTCATATTGCATGGAGATCAGTTGCTGCAAAAGTGTATGGCATGATGTCTGAACATCCATAAAACCATTTAGAAACACCCTGAAGTCAAAATAAAGTGTATTTACTACTCTAAGGGGGAGAGAGAGCAGTATAATTAATTGAAATATTGGGTATACCAGTAGACCCTGATATATGCATCAAGGTACGTTTGAAAAATGAGTGTGAGCATTTAAATAATTAGGATATTTTTTATGTTTGCATTTTGCATTTTATGAAACTAACAGCTGTTTTACAGGACTTTTAGATAGTTCATATTCCCGAGAAATTTGAGGAGAAATATTACTGAAGAAATATGCACCCATGAAATAGAAAAGTCTTCAGTGTATAGTGACACATACAAATCCATGTGATAAATTAACAACTTGAATACAAATGCACTTGATATGCTCTACTGGATGTTCTGTTTTTATCTTTAAATTTCATTCTCACTCTGGTTTACTTCATTAAATAATGCCACTAGACTGTCACCTAGTTGAGTAAGAACATTTATAGATATAATTTTTCATAGGATAACATTATAGAAATAAAGATATATATATATTTTTTAATTACCTTGCAGTATCCTCCTATTATTTAATCTATATCAATCATTAGCCAGTTCCTTCTTTTTTGCAGAGGATAAGAAAAACAATTCAATCTGAGCTTTATGATTTCCAAGTTCCTAGTTGCTTCTAAATCACTGAAAAATGCTTTGCTGATATCATGAAAATCACAAAAATAATTGAAACTGATGAAAAACAGACTCAATATGACGACCTCGTTAAGAAAGTAAGTAGACATTACAAAAGGTGACAAAGGAGTTCAGAGTTCTTCGCGACAGTTAGTAAAGACAGTGAAGGGCAGGATAAGAAGCAATAGGTAGTCTAAATGGCTCTAAAAGAGTGATTAATTCAGTAGAACAACTGTACAAGACATCCTCATGACTCTACTTTTAGGTAGTGTTGATAACTCGATTTAACTAATTCCGTCATATGGAAGACGGTAGCTAGATATAAAAGGTAACAGTTGCTATAACCACATTAGGATTTAGCTATGCTCAAGGGCAAGTGATAGGTTCCCAATAGACGAGGGTGCAGGTGAGATGTCATATGTCTTTACTGATTTTGACTGCTTCGTTGAAAAGATGTCGATGTTGGTTTATAGAAAAAAATTCTATTTATAAAGCAATTTTCCTGTGTTTTGAACATCAACAAGATTAGATTTGACAGTAGATTTTCCCAATTTTGTCCCCAAAAGGGTGAAGAAAATCCTAATTTTGGATTTGAAAGCCGCTATTCATCTACATGTGATGTATAACTCAGTCACACTGCCAAACTGACTAGACGCTGACTCCGAACCAACTTATTCTGGGATTTTTTATCATTTGGTCTCTTGTTGGTCTGGGATCGGTCTTGTCAGTATTACTGTAGTATTCCAATGTGAATGGTTTTCAGATCTTGAGTTTGAAGATAATATATTTTGATTCAAGTGAGGTAAAGTTAAAAAAGAGCTTGGAATACAATTTGACATGTCATTGATTGAAACAAGTCTGGTTATAAAAGATCGCATTTCTATATAAACATCAGCTTAATTAATAATCCAATATTAGATCATAAATTTGGCTTTAGATACAGTCTAAAACATAAAATCTCCTGCAAATCCTATTGTTGGTCTAGATTACATGCCTAGCCAAAATTTTGAGTTGTGACGTTAATGGTTTCCTGGCAAGACCCTTCAAAATAAATATGTTATTCTTTTAAAAATTACTAAGAGAGAAAAGGAGCCCAATAGAGATGTAGAAATAGAAGTAACTCAATTTCATTCACTTTATTATATCAACCATGTAAAACTTGCATGTAATACTCCATTAAAAATTATATGAATGTTTAAATAAAAGATGTATGTCCATATCAGCAGTGAACAAGTACATGTATAGGATAGTGAGCAGTTGAGTGGGAGAAAGCTTTTAAAGAGCACTAGTTCCAAAAAATTCTTGAAAGGGTGCAGAGAAATTACGCTTTTACCTTATCAAAGTCAAATAAAGCTCTCAAAGGAAAAGAGTGATTTTTGTTTTGTCCGTAAGTGACGTAGGAAGATGCCTGTGACCTAGCCCGCCTTGTCCCTTCCTGAATCCATCCCCTGATATTAAACTATTTTGGTGGTAACACGCCATGGTAGATTAACTAGCTTTCAACCAATAAGGAAGGGTGGGAACAACTGTCTTCCAAAACAGCTAAAAAAAGGATTGATCCCTTTCCCAAGTTTTCGCCAATTGGTGAATATAATCTAACCTGCTTGCGTTTTGTTGCAGACACATTAATTATTAGTGCAAAGGTGTAAAGGGGCTGATTTTTTTACAGAAGCTCTGCCATAACTGTTATGAAAGTGTATGTTGATTATCTATTATTATTTCAGCCACACAGGATGAAATGGATCACATGAACCAGATATTTTTTGGGGAAATGTAATAAATGCTAGATCTAAAATGTTATTTATTATAAAACATTAGAGATTGGTTCCAACATAATTTCATTTATCTTGTTTTAACATTATGATTTTCCATATATTGAATGAAAGTGATCTGCTTCATATTTACATACCATGTAGGATAATGTGATGATTACACAACCTTTTTTTTTCTGCTCGTATTAATTGGTAACATGTGTTTATTCTTGTATCCTGATGACAAACAAGAGTATCATACTTCACAAAATTAAAATTGGTACTGATGTTGCCATTTGCATATCTAGACCTAGACCAGGGTTCAATCATAACAGTTAACAGGACACAGGAGTGCCCAAAGTTAAAGTCCAGACCCCCCCTAAATTATACAATGTTTGCATAGGGCCCATGCACATTGACTGTTAAAAGTCAAATCTAGTCCCTCTTCCAAAAGGTTAATATTGTGGAGCCCTGCCTATGGACCATTGATGTACAGTAGGGGTGTGGTTTGGTTTGTCAATGTAGATTCTTTTTCTATTGCATACTTCCTCTTTAGCCACTATTAGTACATTGTCTAGACAAGCTATTGTGTTTATAATGCCCATTAATTAGCACTAATTTATTTTCAATTTCATAGGCTCTGCTTTTCTTGCTGCTATTCATCAAAGTCATGTGACTGATGTGTTTAGCCATACCAGGGCTCAAAACAGATCGATCATCTCCCAATATCCTATAGAAGAGTATTATAACTCTGTGAAATAATATGAGATAATATTTGTATGGTGCTCAACTAAACTAAATCAGTAACTATTCTCATACTGGTATGTTGATATGTATGTCTGGCAGGAAAATGTTTCATGCTGTTGAGTAAATATGATATGATTCTGTCTCTAACGGGAATATTTCTAAATATGACTATGATAGTAATATAACTTTCTCTACTTCTAGTATGACTTTCTTATTCTCCTTCTACTTCTAGATCTTCTACTCCTGGCTCCTCTTATATTAGTCAGGATATGATGAATGATGATAGTTTTAAAATTTGTTATTGATATTGATGATGTTATTGATATTTGTGAAGAAGCATAGTAACAAAAAATTAAGATAATAAAGATAAAATGGTGATAATTATCAACGGTTTGAAAAAATAGTCTATCTAGAAATGAAATTATTCTGAAATACATTCTAACTTTCGTAGTTACGAGATTACTAAGAAAACAAGTAAGAAAAGTCATGGCCTGTGAATAGCAAGTTTTAATCTAATCATATGCATAATGTATTCTTTTATTAAATTAACCAACAGTCTGAAAACCCTAACAACAGTAATTTATATTTCAGTAAAATCAATAGAAAGCCATATTTAGAATATTGATTACACACAATGCAATTTAGACTATTGATTGTTATGTCATATAACCTCTTTAATGTGTCAGCAATTTGATATTAGTGATGTTTTACGATTCCCACTGCAAGTTATATTGTGGTTGCTTTGCAAAGATTTGTTTAATTCTTCTTTATGCTTGTTGAATTGATAGCAGTACACATGTAAATATATTATCATATTACATCTGAAAAGATCATCAGAACATGATGCATAGATGCGTACATTCTTTCCTCCACCTAAATGGTTAGGTATCCAAATCTATCAACTCGTAACCTGTGGCTAATACTAATCCAATTAACAATAGAGATTCCGACCAAGAGCTCTCTGCATATTCACCCTTCCTCTATAACGGACAAACATAGGTGGGTAAGGTCCCGCGGAGTTGCGGGAGTGACACAATTAATTTCCAGGATTATTCCCCATGGTATGGTCATAGTGTCTTTAAAGGAAGCCTTAGTCATTTCTGTCCATGAATATAGATTTAAATGGTTGTCAGATACATGTATAAGACAAAGGTTTTGATATTATAATGGGTAAGGTATGTGAGCATGTGCTTAGAAATTTAAAGCTCTGATTAAGAGTTTAATAAACTCACGAGCATGTGAAAATATTTCTAATTCCTGCTAATATTTGATGTTGACAAATATCCAGATTCGCACTCACACTTAATGAGCGCTGCTGAAAAGTTTTCCCTGCATTTATTTTGTCACCTTTTCATGATATAAACTATTAATTTACTTTTTCTGTATGACCGTGATTTCAAGAAAACACCTTTTTCTGATTTAGATTAAGCCAAAAAGTAAATGTAATGATATTTTATAATTATTCTTGTCATTGTTGCTTGATGTACATGGCCTTTAACTAGAATATTCTTCAAATATATATTTAAGATTTATTTTAAAGTAAAGTTTGGATACATAGACTTTAATACCAAATGATACTTTTTGGCTTTTGTTACGATTGTTGAAAGTAGCTTTTAAAAGCCTCCATGCCGAAAGCAGCGTGCTACTATGAGTATCAAAGATAGATTTATTTCTTGCAACCCTCAAGCACACAAGCATCTATGACCATGTGGTTTAGTAGAAGCCTGATGAATCATCATGAAGGCCTTCACTGAATCAGTTGTGCCATTTTGACCATAAAAGGTAAAATCACCATTTGGCAAATATGATTATGAGAATTTAGTCTGACTAGAGCTTGACTCAGAGTTCAAGATGCAAGGATATTCCTAGTTAGAGAAAATATAGCTTCCTAGTTCTAGAACACATACAAGAATTAATCTTGATAAAGTGATATAAATCTACAAAAACACTTCATTTATCTATTCCCTATTTAGAGGTTCTTACTCTTTCTTTTGGGAAGTGTTTCAGTTGTCACATCATACACAATGCTTCCCAGTGGAGTGGAGAGTGTGCACTTTAAAGTGCAGAATTGTAATCAAATACATTAATTGGGGTGATAATAATAATGTAAACAACTTGATCGGTTATCTGGTAAAGTTATTGTTATCATTTTAAGATATGCTTTTGATAATGTAAGTCATTTTGATATTTCTATTATGAAATCAAGTATTTCTTTATTAAATGTACATGCTAAGTCTTTATATATAAATGAAGTGAAACAGTACAATCCATTATCTCTTATACACTGAAAGAGGATATTATTTAAACAATGCATTATGTTGGGAGTACAACAAAAGGAAAAAAACAAATGCTCAACATTTTGATGATATAAGGTTACAGAACACATCTTAAAAACATGTCTGATTAATTCTGAGCATACATGTGTATTAAACACTTCCCTTTCGAGACCATAAAACCTAATTAGACCCTGGATGAGATACGCTTTCAACATGTGCTCAGATGCAATTCTACCTCATAAACAGCTGTTCAGATCACCTCTCCAAGACTTATGTAAGGACCCTACTTCTCATTGAAAGAAATCTTGCGTAACTTCCTATTGCCCGTAGCTGCTGGAACCTAAGGTGCTTTTAGAGCTTATGGTCTGATTTGTATGGTCATGGTTTATGTCATGTGGATTAACACTTGCAGTTCTATGAATAATGAAGAATATCAAGGTTCAACCATGTGCAGTTGCGTTGCTTGTCTTACATAATTCTCTACATGTTTGATATATTGTTGATATTTACCAACAAGACAATAATTTTCGATGATTTTTGTATGAAATGATATTAAAGTTATTCATGACATGGATACAAACAAAATGATGATAATGTGGAGAACATCAGGTAGTAAAATGGAACCAGAAAATAACACAAGTGCTGGTTCCAACCTCAGTTATATAAGACACATCAACTAATTGTATTACCGGTATGTATGTTTGCTTAACAAAATACAGTGTAATATTACATAAATGATAAAGAATTACAAAAAGAATTACATCATATGTGAAATGTATCTATCTATAGTAGATCAGAACAGAGTCAAAGTTAGAACATGTAAGATTTATTGAGACTCCTCTTTATTTTTACAGCTCGATTTAAAATAGAATGCAAACATCAGATTGACTTTGTGAGACATGAGCAATTTTGATAAATTTCTAATGAATCATTTGTAGTGATTACAACTATTTATTATAGAGTTGTTTATGCAGATAAATATACCAATTTGCCAATGTTCAGATTTCCAAGTTTTTTTCGACTGTCATCTCTAAAATGTATGTGATAGTCTTATTGCATGTCTGAATTTCCCCAAACTCAGACTATTCTTCTTAATTTTGTTCTTTCTCAAGCAACGTTAAATCAATCATGGAAGTTTCTTTTGAGTCTCAGCAAGTTCACAAAGCTTTGTCTTGTATAAATGAAAAGTTGTACTTAGTGAAGAATTTACTTCATGAGTAAATCTACTACTATGAGGGTGAAATTGTATTTCAAACTATCATTTCCTGTATATGTTGTCACATCTAATGATAACTCCTCTTTCAAATACTCATTAATTTTATTGGAAGATTTTTTCGCGGAGAACAGGATCCTGCTAATAACCTAATCCAAAGAAGCCTTTCATCACTTCTAAGGTTCACAATGAACTTATCTGACACAAGATCAGGCATGTGTGTAGGGCTTTCTGGAAAGCATCACTTTTTGTAATCCCACCCGTATCCTGACGAGATATTTTTGGTACCAAGTCAAAGGAAGGCAGTTACAATGGGGGATTTACCCTTAGAACAGGAATGCAAATTATAGTACTCGCATGAACAATACTGATATGAAATTAAGCACTTCCTTCGTTATTTCAAGTACCTATTTCTTCGGCTTATCCTATGTAGTTAATGACATATATATATATGTGCATGATGTGTGGTTCATGTGGTTGTCAGTTATTAGAGAAATAATTGCTTGTCATTAACAAAAATTGGTATATCCACCCAGAGTTTGAAACTAAAGGACTAAATCTACTGAAGAGAAAGAGAGAGCCCATGCATTATCCCTTTAGTAAAAAAAAACATATCTGTAGAACTAGTAGTTTACTTCATACTTGGTCATGTTTATCTCTACTTTTCTATACATTGTCAAAGAAAGGTTATATTCACATTAAATTATCAATATCATCTTGTTTACAGAATTTGTTGTAAGAATAAAAACAATGATAATTTTGAAGTAAAGGTTGATGGTTTTATACTAATACTGGCCACATTTTTTCAACTGAACCAAACACATTTTTAAAAAGCTACAATATTTCTTTGCTTGTAGATTTAAAGGACTTGAAGCATTCAGAATAAACTTTTAAATATTCCCTAAGATCAGATACATCAGAATAGAAAATGAAACATCCTTACCTTGTTTGAGTAAGATTTCCAATGAAAGCAAATGTAATTGTTTTATCCACAGGTATGTTTACTCTCACTGGCTTCCAATTCACCAATTAAACATGATATGATTGCCAGGCGCTCAATACACCAGGCTTATCCAAAGACCACAGCAATGGGCGCAACGTAACATGCGAGTTAGGTCAGACCTACAGCAAGGGATCAATAGAGGTTTAGACCACAGTAGAAGGTCTGGAGTAAGTTGATCGCTTGTTTGCGAGTCTTGCCAATAGGGTTACTCTGTATAAGTGCGCTCAGAGCTTTATGTGGTGAGGATAGAGAGAAGGGATTCAATGACTCGAAGTCATGCCAGCTAGAAGCTTCCTGCCCGTTCCTTGCTCACACTCTCCTGCATGCGCTGCAGTGCTCGCAAACCCTGGCTAGTTGTAAAACCAAGTATGACACATGCATTATGCAAATGACATTGCAGGGAGAGGAACTGCATACAGAGGCTTGGTTTTACTCTGGGGTAGGTGGAAGGAAGATCGTCATCTGGATTAAGGCTGTTGCATTTGTACTTTTTCTTGTATGTGCATAAAATGCAATAATACAAGTTCCCCAGGATCCTGTTCAGAGACCTTGATGTTATGAGTTATTTGTTTCTCGTATATGGAAACTACACATCTAAAATTTTTAACAAAAATGTGAGACCACTCAAATGAAAGTAGAAAAGATTTTATTCACTTTATATGTAATGTGTCAACTCTGATGTCTCTAGACACTTATACAAATATTTCATATAAAATAGAATGATGTGAACTTTTAGTTTCATTTCTTGATTTCTCAATGTTTCTGAAGAATATGTTGACAATCATTTATACATGAATACATCACTGAATTTTCAATACATAAAATTCCCATCGCTCTTAATGTCAAGAGTAGAATTGTGAGGAAAATTGGACAAACAACAACTTTCTCACTGTTATCCAAAATTTGTGACAATTCTACTTTTTATATGATTGCACTATGACGATTTAGTGCCCCTTTGATTGTGATTCCTCTTTAAATGAACAAAAAATCCCATCTTCCCCGCCCCAAAAGAAAATGACAAAGCATATCTATCAACACAGATCTAGTCTTTTCTCCCCTGGATAATACAATTGAACTCTTTAATACTGTCAAAGCTTCCTCGCTTTACGCTGTGCCCTATCTACTCATGGTGAGTAATTACAAATGCAAACGCTGGTTGTCTTTCTCAATTTGGTAGAATGGTTAAGATGTAAAATACAGAATAATTTTGTATTCTTAGTCACAATAAGTCATCTTTTTGAGAGATAATGGTTCAATGAAGGTTTTCCATTTTTGCAGAAAGCCCTTGAGAGCAAGAATTCATTGTTAGGTTTGATAATCTGATGCAGTGACTTAGATTCTTTCAAATTATTTCACCCCTTCTGAATTCAAAAACAATTAAAGTAGGTCAGCCTTTGGAACTGTTTAAAAAGTGATGTAATTCTGCTAACATTATCAAGAGATGGGTGACTGTTATTCTTTTTCATCTGCTCCTATTGATCTAATTTATATTTACATTTAGTTGACATTTTTTTGTGGGGTGGGTGTGTGTGTGTGTGTGCGCATACCTAGTGTAGACTTTTGCTATTATTCAAAGGTGATTATCTCGAGATAATTTTTTTAAAAACTTTTTTCATTGATTTGGGTCATCTTTTCTCTCAGAATAGTAATATTCTCTTTGTCTTTCCAAATGTTTAATGCATAAGAGCCCTAGAGGTGTTGTGATCTTGTGGATAGTTCAAAATACTGTTGATCACAAGGTAATGGATTCAAGTACTTCATTGACTTTTCTCTTGTAAGACATTAATCTACATATGCCTCACTCCTCCCAGATGTAGTTAGTGGGTTCTTTGAATTTTTTTGTTTGCTGATAACGATTGCCAGAGCTAAAAACCGGGGTAATGATTTCCAAAGCTCTGAGAAAGTACCCAAAGGTGTGATATCATGATATCATGGCAGTTTTAGTAGAATTTCAGCATGTATTTCTGGTTACAGTTGTGTTCTAGAACATATATGTTCCGCCTCTGTTTCTACTCAAATGACTAGAAATGAACATGCAGAATGTCACTCTTGCCAAATATATGATGTGTACTGAGCTAAAAGGAAAAGCATTACATTTTTTACTTTTAGTCAAGCATTTTGGGTCAAAGTCACCTAGATTTTCCAGAGCGCAAATTGGCAGTTGAAACGCAATTCTCTTAGGACATGAAACCAGCTTTACTCCAATATCCTGCCAAATCAAACTCACTTTCAGCGGCATTTCCAAGTCAATTGGATCCAGAGAGAAAATACTTCTCACTCACAAGAACTAAGATCAAGTTTGCTTTCAATCACACCCTTATCTTTGTTCAGACATGATGTGTTAACATTAAAAACAAAAAACACCTGAAAAACCAGCTTCGGCAAAATAAAAAATGTAACTTTATAAAATTAATGGCAAGGTGATTAAAAAAAGTATCTGAAAGTATCTTAAGAGACTTGAGAATCCTCATTTGTCTTTGTGCATGGTGTAAGATACAGAAGTGTGAAGTGCTCTGTGCTTTAATATAGCATATCATTTTGTCACCGTTTCGTGTGTGTGTGTGTGTGTGTGTATGTGAGGTTGACTGCATCTTGTGTTAATGAAGATGTGCTCCTGCCTAATTGATAAGGATGGGGTTACCAACTACCTTATTCTAAAATGTGATATCCAATCAATGATATGAAAATATTAAATACATATTTAACACAAATATTTTAATAAAAGGGCTTTTACTTTTGCTTCTTTTAAACTTACTCTAAAAAATGAATTTAAACAAAATGATTGTTATTTATAAACAATCTTGACAGTCATCTGTATATGGTACAGAGGGGCGAGAGGAAGGGGGCCGAGTTTTCCTTACCGATATCCTAGCTCCTCTTCCCTGGAGTCAGCAGCCCCTAAAGAGGAAGTGTAATGTCATGGGAACATGGGTTATTTTTAGCTTTAAAAGGCTTGAAAAAAGTCTCTTATATAATTTGCCTCCGTAAGTCAATCAGTGCCCTCTGTTCTGCTCCTTGATAAATCTTTGAGAATATGTAAGGATATGGTTGAGACAGGTTTTGAGGCACAAGTATAAAGCTAGACTCAAGTTCTTAGTGCTGTCTCTTCTTTGCTTCAAAGCATCGTCTTGGTTCGCTTTTAGTTCAAGATCATCAGGACATTTGTGTCATCGACTTGATCAACATCCAAAAATGTACATGTAGAAGTGTCATTTGTATTTGTCATATATGTATAGAAGGATAACCAAATTTTGTTAAACACAACATTCACAAAAGTTCATATCTTTCAAGGCACATTTTGACAATTACTGCCACACATATTCTGTAATTAAATTGAAATCTTGATGGTTTTTATATTTTCAAAAATAGACAATTTATGCACAAACTTAAAAGAAAATTTATGAGTATGAAATATGGGTTGTTTGCAATACACAATTTTAATGATTATATGGGACCATTTCATACCTAGAATCATTCTCTGATTTATTTATATTAATGACAGATTCCAATCAAATCATTTTTTTGTGATTCAATAAATGTTCTACCATGCAATTAACTTTTAGGGTTTCATTCTAGATTTTTCACCCTGTTCTGTTATTAAAGTTTGACTGTCTACTAGATATAAAATTAATATAATTTGTCAATTTGCTTTTGATTAAAACTGTAATCAACTACTGGTGTTAGTTTTTTTCTTTTTTTCTGTTTCAATAAAACATGTTAATTGTAGATGTTAAGTACAGTTCTCAGCATCCAACCGATGGACAGGCTATTCATGATAGAAATACTTTTTCTTTTGGCATTTCCCTGATAATCTGAGGTAAATATTACAAACGAAGGGGAAGGTTGTAATTTGATCGAATGTCTAAGTGGCTATTGAACTTGTGCTGAATTATGTCTAATATTTGGCCTTCATGCCCTAGATGCTGGACTTATCATATCTATGATTAGTCATGAGCTAAGTGATAAGACCTTCAAAAGTGAAAATGTGAAACCTCTGTTTGTGAGTGGGTTGCGGGTGTGTGTGTAGGGAGGGAGTCGTGGATGTGTGTGTAAGGCTTTTATTTTCATTGTTGGTCAACAACTGATATTTAAAAAACAGTGTATAATCTAATAAATTTGTTTTGATGCCTTACCTTAGAGTTAGACTTTAGACAGAAGTGCCAATATGTCATTAGTAACTGTAAAAGGCATTTCAAGACCCTATACTGTTAAAGCCTTGGTCACAAATGCCATTACAAACTGCTACGAACGCCGAACGAACGATTTTCAGATAATGGAAAGTCGAGAAGACAATGGAAAAACAGGGAGATTCGTACAAAATTATCGTTTGTACAAACTTTGTGACTGTAGCATAAACAAATTTGTGCATGCATGAAACTCTCCCTAATTATTGAGAAGTCCAGATTTGCGAAAGTTAAATGCTGCGAAAGGTTTTGGTTATCCAATGCATTGAATGCCCCTACAACATTGTATGCTTTACAAGTAAATTGACATGTACTCGTACATATATGGTATGTATATATCTATGCACGATAAAGATGAAACTATGTATTTTTTTAATTGCCACAAGATTTTATTCATCAGAAAAACCCTACAATATCACAACCAGTCAAGAGGTAAACCTCAAAGCGTGTTACTAATTAGTCTTTGATTAAGCCCCAGCGGGGATTACACTCTCTGACAAAAATTTATCTTGGACATGATTGGCAATTTGTAAATATTTCATGCCGCGGCAGGACTGTCTGCTCCAATTCAAAACAAATTCCTAGCCCAGCATTAGCCCAGGCAAACCCTAAACCTTAGTCTTGACAAACATCAAAGCTCTCAGATGAAAGAGAAGAGGAGCACAGTCAATGATTTCCTTGATTCTATAAATGGATTAGTGGAGGATTGCTCATAATGCTAGAACAATGGGAAAAAAGCAATGTTAAGGCCAGAAATTTGGCACTTTGCCTCTGAAGGTCCACTCATGTTCCTGCCCTATGCTTCAGAAATGTCACTGGGGGTATTCAATGATTGACACATTTCCTCATATTAATGTATCAGTTTTTAAGGACATATACAGGTGATGAAGATGATGTTCTCTTTCTCTATTTGAAAGGCGGTGGGTGAAAGCCCCAAAATTTGCTTTCCTAGGGTTTCTTATTTCAGAACTTCCCCAGCAGAAATATGCCGATATAATAAAATCTGTTTTAGCGGCCACCTGTCCATAGTGTGCGTCACCTATAATGGTTTCCTCTAGAATGAAAAGTGTTGTAGATCATGTCTGGTAAGGTCAACTATCTGCAGTGGCTAGTCTTCCTGTGTCCCTTGTATGCCCTTTTATACATATTTAACTGTATAATAATAATAAAAATATTTATAAAGCGCACATATCCACCATGCAAGGTGCCCAAGGCGCTCCGAATATTACCAGGCTCTGCCAGTTTTCATAAAAGTTTGCCAAGTTGTAAAGTTGTAAAGTTAGAGGTATTGTAGTCTAGTGGATTAGTCACTGACTTTAGGTCACGAAGTACATAGTTTGGTTCCTTGCCGGGGAACTCATGTCTTTGGCAAGATGTTAATCTACAGTTGCCACTCTCCACCCAGGTTTATATGGGGCACCTGATTTTATTGCGCAATAGTTACTTAAGCGCCATGAACATCACAGTGTGACTTATATGAGCACTATGCAAAAAGCATTATTGATAATATGATAATCATGATTCTCAAATCAGAATACTGAACTTATACAGACAAAATATCTTAATTTCCAACCCATGAAATATTTTACCATAATCACATACATTTTCTATTCAATAAGTCATCAAATTAATGTGCGGCAGTAAGTCTGGTTACTCATACTTAAATTTCCTCTATGGTATATGAAATGTGTAATATTTGATATATATATTTACATTTTAAATGGATTTTTGAAATGTAGATTTTGTTCATAAATATGTAGTAGTGTTGTCTGTTAAATTTTGGATTTATCATACTGCTACTGTGAATTTTAAATGGTTAAATATACCTTTAGCCCATATAGAACCTTCATGATATTTTTAAATGTTTGTACAAAAGTGATTTTATGACCAGGGATAACGGGAATAAAATCATTGGGAATTTCAACTAGGTCTGATTTCTTGAGAAGCGCTGATCATCCTATGCTAAGCTTGCATGCTCAGGTTCATGAAGAAGGACCCTAGCTGTGAACTCTCTTATCTTAGTAGCAATCAGAAAGGCAACATGTTCATACCTTATAAACATATCTCTCAGGATCTTTATACATTGGCTCACCAGACCAAAATAGATCAGAGCGTTTCCTCTGGTAAATGCTGCTTCCATTTACTCCATAATTCTTGATAAATCTGTTTCTCATCAGAGTCATTTAGATGTGTTCCTTTGCATGCTAGATGTATCATCACTTATCCATCACTTAAATGAGAGAGTTTTCCCCCAATACAAACCATAATGGTGTGTTTTTATCTATTTGATTGCTTACTTATACTTACTGTCGAAACAAGATGTGTGTATTTTTCTACATGATGAATATGTCATACCTCTTCATTTTTGACAGTATTTTATATTGTTCAATATCCCTTATAAATGGTCATATATCTGAGTTGGAGAAACTTTTTTATTGTTTCACATTTTGAATGTGACATATTTTCAGTTGAGAAACGATAACAAGACAGATTTACACAAATTTTTGGTCAGTTTACATTTCAATCAATGTTTCTTTCTTCTATCTTTAGTATTCATGCAAAAGAGTATAGGTAACAACATTAAACCTCATTTACCAAGGTGCTATTCTAATATGCTATATAACTTTGGAAATATTTCAGCAATGTTCATTGTAAAAACAACACAAATATGACATTTTCTTGCCTTTCCTGTATGTTTTTTTTATTGTCCATGAATATATATTTCAGCTCTCAATAATATTGTTTGTCTTTTCATTTGTCTTTCTCTAGAATTGATGGGTTGAGACTGGCACAGCTTAACAAGGTCTTGAGATGCATTCGTTTAGGCAATTTCAGGTGATATATGGCAGTTTATTGTGATAATTTTTATAAAATTTAATCAGAAAACTTCAGCAAGAAGCAATACAAATATCTTCAGAGTTTCACTTTATGTCAAACTTAAACAAAATCTTGTCAGTTGAAAGAATTATTATTCACAAGATCACTCAAAGGGATATTAAAAGAGAAAAGAAATTCATGGAATGTTCATCAAATGAACAATGTTTAACATAATGCATGTATTGTACAGATATTCAGGGAACATTGGAAAGAGAATTTTTTTTAGTTGCATTACTGTAAATACGTTTCCCAAGGAGCTAGCCATTGACATGTGTTTGGTCCCTGCTGGCTCCCCCAATCTTCATTTGCTTTTCCCTTTTCTTCCTTCACTTATGTAAACGCATAAGTATATATTATGTATATGTATTTATAACTTTGTATTTCATTTCTTTTATCATTGTTATCTTTTTATGAGTGTAAAAAAATAACTTAAAAACTTGAATTTGGATAAAATTTCATTTTTCTAAAGACATGATTTGAAATAATTTACATTTGTTTAGAAAAATTTGAATGGAAATGGTGCTTGAATATTACTACATGTACATTTTTGTATGGGTTATTTGATTATTTCTATCCGTAATAAGATTCTGTGGAGTGAAACAAAGAAATTTTCTCTCATCTAGCCCTTTTTGCAGTGCCTTTCATCAGTCTGTCTTTTTAAAGTGCTCAATGATCAGCAAATACATGTAGAGCTCATTGATTTGATTGTATTCCATGTAACCTGTGGGGCATTTTGCCATGTATCATATATTTAGATATGTATTATTGGCCTTACTGTACATTCAAACACAGTTATGTATTTCTATTTGTAGATATGTCCACAAGCCTCTCAACCTAGGAGAATTGTCTGGAAACCATTTTGTTATCATATTGAGGTAAGTTCCTGATGATGAAAGCCAATTTGTTCACTGAGTTCTCATGGTTGATGTATATATCACATTTCATGTGTTTTAACAATATTTTTTTGTTAATCTTTGAGTAATAGACCAGTTTTTACTTGTGCATTTTCATTATGGTTGTATGACATATTCTGGTTACAACAATTATTGCTCTGCTGTCAATATCCCACACTAACCAAATTCCTAACTTCAACCCTGGACCGAACACTACACCTAACCTTAACCCCAAGCCTACTCCTACCCCTATCTCCATCTCAAACCCTAACCACTTGCCTAACATAACACCAAGTACAATCAAAGCCCCAAGCAAATATCACAAAAAGCAAATTTTTAGGTCACAAACTTCTGTTGATGTTCCTTCCAGATAGATGGAATGGAATCTGTCAATTGTTGCTGTATTGGGCAGGCCTTGTACAGGCTTTAATACAATGAAGATCCTTTCAAGGAAGCTTTCTTTTTCCTTTCAAAACTTGAAACGAAGGTGACTCCATTGAGGAATTGAAGAAGGCAATATTTTGATGACATTTCCAGAGAGACATGCTCGTATCTTGGACACATGGATGGGGCCCCAGAATTATTGGTCATATTCTGGACACAGTATGAATCATAGCTTTGAATGAGAGGCATTTCAGATTTGTGTTCGTTGTTAAAGGAAGTGAAATGTTAAAGATGCTCAAAATGGTGAAATTAAACAGATGTACAAGCGAAGTATCCATTTTCAATGGGTGTGTGTCAAATACCTCTAATGTTTGTAAGTCATGCACTGACTCATATATTAAAGAGAGATCAATAATACCATAGTCAAAATTACAAGACCGGCACCCAGCTGACTGACAACAGATCCCCCCAAACAAACAAAAAACAAAACACTACGTTTACTTTTCTTGACCAAGAATCAGTTGTAGTCTGTTTGAAGTTGGTTGCTCAGTGTGACTTCAGGTTCTAAATGCATACCTGCACAAGAAAAGTAAATATTCTTAAAGGGCTAATTTGATCAAAAGTTATTATCAAATTGAAATGTGAAACATGACACATCAAAAGGGAAAAAAAAACAGATTTTATATCCAGAATATAATGATGATGAATATCTCCCAAAATCAACATAGTATCCCTTTGGGAGATACATTGTAGCAACTGCCTTAAAATAATTCATGTCATTTAGTTAGTTCATTCAAAATGTATAAACCAGAAGATTTTTTTTTCTTCTTCTGTTTACATTCCCATAGGCTGACAACATTAACTGCTTCAATCATTACAGAGTTACGTAAATTTCAGATCCCCGTAATTTCTCAATAATGACCGAGGGCTCATGGAAACAAATCCTAATTTTTTAAAAATCAAGACCCCTCATGATGAAAAAAGTTATTGTAGAGCCCTGCATTATATAATAAGTAAATTAGACAAGACATAAGATTACGAGGTATGAGCACAGGGAAGCCCCCCTCCCCTTCCCGCCTTCTCCCCCTTCTCATATTAGTAGGCAAGGTATTTCCTGTGTCCAAAAGATGTAATTTCCTGCATTCATTTCCAGCAAAGTTAATTGTCCGGTATGAACGACTGCACATTGATGTGAGTGTATCTCTGCGCTCATCAACATCAAACTTAAAGCCCCTCTAAAGTGTTGGGAGCCCTCAAAATTTGATGGCAAAATTTCACGTAAATTGTATTATAATGTGAAAGGATGTCATTTAAAGCAGGACTGCACTAATTGTAGCTACTTGCGCCCTCTATATAGAGAACAATGCCTAAGCGGTACCCGTTGGTCCCCCATGATCCCATTTTTTACGTTAATTGAGAGCTGATTTGATGAGATAACCATCTGTCAGTGACCATGCAGGGAGGTCTAATCCCTCCTGGCCAAACTAATGCAGACAGGCAGACATATTTCTGCACGGAATTTCAAAACAAATGTTTTTAGAAGTCGAATATTGATGAAAGAATACAAAGTTTAGGTTTTCTGCTATAGTGAAATGACTCGAAAAGGATTTTCCTTCAATGCTGCTTTTATGGTATTGGGCACAAGATTACATGATGAAAGCAGCGTAGAAATTATGCATCTATTTAAGAAAAAGAAACTAATTCAAAGAAACATTTTTTTGCTTGAAATGTAGGCATGAGGGATGTTTTAAGGATAAATGTAAATCGTTGAAGAAAAATACATACTGCATGATCCAAATTTGTACTCATTTTGAATGCTTCTAGAACTTTCCCTGTACCTCTGTTATCAAAGTCAAGATTGAATCATGAATCATTATGGGTTCTTGCTATAGAGAATGAGGCTGCATGCAGACACTCTAATAAGTACCACTGTTCCATGCTGTTAATTGTTACATGGAATCTGCTACATCAGTCATTATTAACGAAGCATTCTAAAGACAATGCCTCTATTAAAAGCCAGACTGGGGCTCCCCTATTTTTAGCAGGGGAGAGAACTTGCTCGTCAATCAAATTATTATCTATTTCTAATTGGCAGTGAGTTTGGAGGGAAGTAGTGAATTGCTTGTTATTAGTTCTGTAGAACAAAGTTTACTGCACATAGGGTAAACTACATATCTAGTCCTTTGAAAAAACATTAATTATAATAAAGAAACTCTTAATTTGAATGTAGTAATTTTTTGATTCAGTGGGTCTGTTTTCCTGTGTGAAATTATGCAATACAACTTTGTGCATGTATTATGGAAAGACAGATCTTATTGGTGGGCCAGTGTTCCAAAAAAAAATGTTGTTTTAAAAAAAAAGAGGAAATAGAATTATACAATTCTTTGTCAATTAGTGCATAAAAGTAACTTCTGAGCATATTAGGTTATTCAGTAATTTGAATTAAACAGCAGTGAGATATTATGATTATAAACACAAGTAAGTTTCAAACATGCAAGCATTTCAAAATCGAATGAAGAAAGAAAGAGATGCATGCAAGATAAGGATGAGAATAGAAATGATAGAAGTCGAGGTGAGGGCCATGGCTGCAGTGTCTAGCAGTCCTAATTGGAGCTAGGTCATGTAAACAATCTGCTATTAGATATCCTGTGTGATAATGAGACAAGATCTTTCTCATATTTCTGAAACAAGTCCTACAAAGCTCATGATGAAACAGGGGCCTTTAATAGGTATGTATTTCTGAATTTCATTAAAGGAATTCAAGAAAGCTGAGAAATAGCAAGATGTTTCAAAGACTTTAAAAAACAAATTTGGAATTGTTTTTGAACCAGTTAAGAACCAATTCTGATATTAGTAGTCATTCACGTTCACTATACTTGAACCAAAGTAATTAAAGAAACCCAGGAAAAAAGTGAGAAGTGTTTGAGACAGTGTTGGGGGGGGGGGGCATACAGACAAGTACCGGTAGTATCTGTAAATTAAATATCTTGACACTCAATGAATTAAACAACTACAAAATGGCCAAGTGTGTACATTCCTGTTTTAGAATAGTTTCTGACATGAATTATTAGTCCCTGGAATTTACTAGTACCGGTACTCAAGGAATTAAAAGAACCTACAAATGACAAGATGCGAACATTTTGTTTTTGGAAAAACTTAAGACAAGTCCATGTAGTCCTTGGAAATTGAATATTTTGGTACTATATAGGTTAATGAAATGTGTTGAGTACCTTCATTTCCCACATTTGGAATAAATGCTATGATTTAATTTATTTACCACTCTGGCGGTAAACTTCTTTGACAATTGCTTAGCACTTTGGTTGCTTTCTTTGCCTCCCTGCACATTCACTTATTTGCTACAAGAGAAATTTTGCTAAAAACAGTAGGCATCAATTGATGGAAGGATTTTGTAGTAAAAAATTATGTCTTTGAAAAATTACACATTTCTGGTCTCGTTTTCATGAAAATCCTTCTAACCTAGGCTGCACTGGAAGCCATTAAATTATCTTGAAGCCTTCGGTATATCTATCCTATGATAAATACAATATGGCATAGGGAGATTACTTGTGTGGCACAAGCGTTAAGGATTTGTATCATATTCACCCATTGGATTGAAAGCTGGACTGTCTTCTTAGGTAAATATGGTAATATTTCAGTTTCAGTCAGTTCAATGTAAGTGATCCACTGACTTGAACTTTGTTTAACCATTGAAATCAAAGTAAAACAAAATTCTGATTTCAAAACCGGACAGTTTCAGTCCAGAAAATGACACTTCTTCTGGTTCAAGTTGTAAGAATTTGTCCATCTGCTATAACTTGTGATCTTTATCACTTTTGCCCTTTCCTAGCTTGACTCTCTCTCTCTCTCTCTCTCTTTCTCTTTCTCTCTCTCTCTCTCTCTCTCTCTCTCTCTCTCTCTTCCCATCTACTCATCCCCCCTGTCTTCCTCCCTGTTCCATCAGTCACTTTGATAATTCTTCCACACAATTATTTCCAAGAGAAATTCCATCTTCTTGAGTTGTAAGTTGTAGCTATATTTAAACTTGAACATTTAAATGAATTCTATTTCATTTAGTTCCATAGATATTATTCATTTAAGTCATATTTATCAAATTGCTCTTTTTTATTTGTCTCATAAACTATACCTCCTTGCTTCCTTTTACTTGGAGAGGATGATATTCATTTTATATTCAAAACCAGATGTAGACAGAACCATCTTCTCAGATTTGTCTTTTGATACCATCAAATCTTTTGCTTGAAAGACAAAAGTTATAACTTTTCCTCCTTAATCATGCAACATTATAGGTTTCCTACAGTTGAAATATGATACCTCCGAGTATGCCTCTTTTTGCTTTGAAACGAGTCATCTCATCCGAAAAGCTGCTAGGTATTCAAAAATAACAATCAAAGAAGATGTCGGGTTTTAATGGTCTTAATGTAGCCTTTAGTCACTGCCTTAAAATCAATGTTGACTAATGTGGGGTAATTATGTTCTGGCTTGAAATAAAAATCTGGCTTGTCTGTCTGCAACTGTTGTCATTTAGGGTAAAAGTAGCATCATTTTGATGTAAATAGGAGAAAAAATAGAGCTTTTAAAGAACCTTGAACTTCCTGCCCCCTGGGAAACAGAGAAAAAGAGGAAAAAATAGCTTAAATTACAAGTCAAAAGAATATAAATGTGCCTTCTTGTAATTGGAGATCATGGTAGAAGGCTATGCATCTTTTAAAGTTGAGATATAATCTAGATGTCATGAAAATGTATTACCTGAATGAATGAAAGAAGTGAAGTTTACATCAGTAGATTTAAAGGCAAATCCAAAGTATTACTTGTCATACTTCAGTCATGCTAGTCATACTCTAGTCATGATTACATGTATAGACGGTATCAATTTATCATTTCTTTTAAGCAAAGTATTGCCCTTTGAAACTTGACAATGCTACTGAAAAGGAAGGAATGCTCTATTGAGTTTTAAATACAGTACAACATTTGTCTATTTTAATTGTTATTTAACATGAATGTTTTATTTTATCAGATACAGATTTTTTAAAGTACTATTAGCATATAGTTTGGCTTGTTGTAACAATAACTGTTTTGTTTATCGGAAGAAAAAATCTGAAGTTTATTTTGACATGTGAGGATTGATGGTCACTTATTTGGGTAACCTATAGCTGATTCTGTATGGGCAGGTACGCAACAAAACATGTACAGAAATATTATAACAGATAGCTTTGCCCTATAGTTTATTTGATATTGATATAGTAGGTAGATTGATGTGATTATTATAGGTGGGATATATATATAACATTTTAAACAGTTATTTGTATGTCATTAATTCTTTGTATTGAATGTGCAGCTCTATATCACGATATTGATTCCCATGAGACCTGCATTTTCCTTGTCACAACTTTTTGTGAAATTGAACTCATTCCATCAAATTATAATATTTTCCCCCTTTTTATTGATAATGCAATTGACAAAATTGAATATGGAATGGAGATAGACTGTTATGACATACAAAGCACTAATGTTAATGTTACTGACGTGATTACCAAATGAGTCCATAGGTTTGAGGTGCTCTATATCTTGCTTTGTGATGATGAAAGGGATAACCCCTAAAATAAAGAGCCACACAGGATGTCTCACTCATACACAGTTCCTTCCTAGCTGTCATATATAACTATGGAACTAGACTTGACATGTAGTGGACAGAGGGAAAGAGAGAGACTAGAAAGAGAGAGAGAGATAGATGTAGCAGAGCTGCCAAGTCTCCCGGATCCTGCGGGAGACTCCCGGATTTTGACCCAATATCCCGTTTTCCCGACCCCATGCAAAAATCTCCCGGATTTCCAGATTTTAAGTTGTATTATTTTCACAAACGACTGTTTCACAAGACTAGCATGTTGAGTTCGTACGTACGTATACAAACAGGTCAACACATGGCAATTCTGTAATATGAATTTTCCTGTTATCCAGTCGTCGAATATAAATTTACCGTGATATCGTACTTTATTTAACAGCGTAATAAATGAGAGTTACGCCGAACGACTGGCGGGCTAGTCTAACAAACCATTGGGAACATGTGATAATGTGAGTGGTGTTTGTGTGATAGCAATTCGCCTGCTTGCTCTGCCGGGCGGCTTCCTCGCCGGCCCCCGTAGCGTCCCGGTACGTTGGTGCCGGTTTCCAATCGGTCGCGTCAGAGCAGCCAGAAGTTGCACTGATACAACAAGCAGACTTTGTCTGCTGCGATCGGCCCAAAAAACTGCACATTTGAACATCAGTTTTTGGATTGATTTGGGGACTTTTGCGATGTGATTTTTAAGTGGATTATCATTTGATACCAACATGGCAGTGTTACTGCAGAGTGGATTTTGAAGCCGACTTTTTTTTTCTGATCTCCTTTGCCGTTGGGAACGCATCGATATAACTTGCATCTTCCGAAGGCGTAAGTCAACTTTGTCCAAAACAAGGCTGTATTTTGTTTGACTATTAAAATATCATCCAGGACAATGTCGAAGTCGAAATATTATCAGAAATATAAAGATGACTACCACTTGGAATGGCCTTGTGTTGGGAAATCTACGAAAGGCGAATACTACGCATTTTGTACAGTTTGCGGCGCAGATATCTCCATCAAGAGTGGGGGAAGAAATGATGTATTTCGCCACATCACATCTGACAAACACAAGCAAACCGCGAAATCAAGGGGCAATACAAAAGGAATACAGAGCTTTTTCAGGTTAGTATGAACAGTTCTTAGATTTGTAAAATCGAGAAATAGTCTACCCCTCCATACCATAGACCTGCGTTCATTTCGTCAGTAGTTGGGGACCTCATTAATCTCCCTAAAAATTTGACTTACTCATAAACACGTGTGCGGGACTTGAAGGGTGGATTTTCTCACGATTTTATGTTTTTATTTGAAATACTAATCTGCACGTTGACTGTTTTATGCCAGTATCATGAACTTTAATAGTTTGTTAGGTTACACACATTGCAAGACAATAGCATCATTTTTATGAATTGCTTCGATCCTTAGTTTTGAAAATTCGAATTTGACCGTTAAATCGTATTTAGCGCCCTCTCTCGGTGACAATGATGTTTTGTTAATTATCTGGCATATGCAAGAGATCCTGAACAAAAACTTGAGAATAGACAAGAAATGGTCTGCAATTTCAAAGATGGAGGATGGCAATGGCTCAAAGAAATACACACTTCTGAGCAAAGTGATGAAATCTTTGCTTGTGATACCACATTCCAATGCTTCATGTGAAAGAGTTTTTAGCATTGTTAGGAAGAACAAAACTGATTTCAGGGGATCAATGAATTTGAAAACACTTCAAGCACTCCTAACAGAGAAAATTGCCAACACAGATGTCCCATGCTACCAAAGGGAGTATAGCAAGGACCTCCTTAGCAAACTCAAGCAAGCAACCTACCAGTCACTTCAAGGAAAACCCTCAAGCACACCCCAGTCCTTGCCTTCCACAAGTACATCCCCCATTTCACAATAGAGGTAACAGGAGTTCATAGTCTGAAATATGATGTGAAGTTCATATGTTATCAATTGTATGCAAATAAAATGTGCCATATCAAAGCCTTCCATTTTGAGAAATCATTGAAAAAATGTGTTCTAAAAGGGTTTCAAAGAGGCTTAAAACCAAGAGCTTTTGGGGGGCCTGCCCCCTGCCCCCCCCCCCCCCCCACCAGGGGCACTAAAAGGCCATTCTTGGTTCCCGCCAACATGAAGTCGTTCGATGCTGCTCTCTCAGAAATCTCCCTGATTACCCAAATCAAATGTTGGCAGCTCTGGATGTAGGGCAGAGATGGAGGGAGTGAGAGATAGGCAGAGAGAGAGAGAGAGAGAGAAAGAAAGAAAGAAAGAAAGAAAGAAGGGGGATAAGGGAAAGAAAGAAAGACAGAGACAGACAGAGAAAGCAAAATATAAATAAGAGATAGGCAGAGAAAGAAGGAGATACTGAGATAGAAAGATTGACATTTCTAAGGACAAGGCAGAGAAAGGAGGTAGACAGCTGGCACAAGAAGAGAGAGGGGGAGGGAAAGAGAGAGAGAGAGAGGGTGAGAGAGAGAGGGAGGGAGATAGGGAGAGAGAGAAGGAGAGAGACAGAGACAGACAGACAGACAGAATGGGAAGAGCATAGAGAAATAAAGGACAGAGAAAGGTTGTTGTCTTTGAAATCAAGTCAGAGGAACATCTAAATAAATGACAAGTCAAAATAAAAATTCAATGAAAGGACAAGTAAAATTATGTCTCTGGCAACAATTGCTCCATTTTCAATTTCTGACACTTATCAAATTCCTAACTTCATCCTAGAGCAAACACTAACCCCAACCCTAAATCTTACCTAAAACCCTATTATAACCCTTACCCTTCCAGTATATCTCTACCGAAAATATGCACATGGCAGATGTTGCCAGAGTAAACGTTGCAAAAACTTCCCTAACCCATGGATGATGTTGTTTTTATTTGCAGGATGATGAAGGGGAGTAAAGAGCAGATCAACCATGCAATGTCGTCTCTGAGAGATGTTGGTTTCATCAACTACTTTGGTATGCAGCGGTTCGGTAATTCTCTCATCGCCACCTACCATGTTGGAAGGTAAGTCTCTCTTCAGTAACGCACATGAACATGCTATTGGTCCGTTTTATGGCAGGTTCTACAAAACATGCTTCGGTGACATCAGCTGTATGGTCTATTTCGTATGCTGGACCTGGACCTGGACTTGGACCAGAAGTAGATGTCACCGATCAGATGTCAAACAATCTATGAGGACTCACTGGAGGTTCTTGTGATTGGTGATGTAACTTGAGAATTAGTGTTTTCTTTACAATCAGTAGAAAATTACCTGTTTCGTTCTTCAAGCTCTCTTCCTCAATCTAGCATGGTAACATATGTCACTGATAGCATTTACAAATATAGAATAGATTCCCGAAATTAATGTAGACAAGTTGTAGGATACTAGAGAACTGATGCTGAAAGCTTGTTAGCACCAAAACAAAATCAATGAGGAATTTCCACAATATTTTCAGGAGGTGGATTTTATAATTAAAGTTAGCTATAAATGATCTTCACTGGTTAAGATGAGCTTGGACTATGACTGGGAAACTCATGCTCTGTAGCTCAAGCTGATTCCCTGACCATGCATTGGTATGCTCGACTTGTGCTAATAGAGAAACTTCAGGTTTGGACTATTTTCTAAAGAAGTACCGCTGGTCTTAGACTCAAGCTTGCTCATGCTTATGGAGAAGCACCTTAACCCACTCACTATGGAACCCAGTACTAAGCCTATGGGGGAAAGAGAACTCAGAAGTCATTGGGTTAAGGCTGGGTCTAGTGTTGCAGTGATGTAATGATACCCACCAAGCTGTCTTCGACACCCTGATGCCTTCACAGGACAGTTTTGGGAACCCACCGTACTCCCATGACCTGACCATATTCCAACTAGCCCTTATCAGCAGCTAATGGCTGGCTTCCATATCTTATCACATCCATGCTCCAATCAATTTCACTTCACATCTCTCAAGATTTAGGCCGAACCCATTTTAAAAACCACAAAACGTGTACCTCCACTTTCGGTGTGCAAGATGTTAACAGTTAACCTCCTTTTGCCGTGCATTAGTAGGATGTATTAAGTGGAGAGTTAAAAACGGGTGACTTGTAAAGTCACGGCTTAAAAAAGGCGGCAAACTTTGGTCATAATTTCATTGGAAGTGACAGGAACTGTGTTTTTAGGCAAATTAGCTATCAAAGTTCAATTTCTTTGGCTCGACTTCATCAGCAAGGTTCGTCGACAATGTAGCATTCTTTCATTCAGATTGAAGAAGGTGAATGCAATTGAGATAATGGATATTAACCAAGAAAAATTTCTCCCCAACATAAATTTTAGCAATCATCTTTGAGAAATAGGTCATGATGTACTTGTAATTACATGTACAAAGTATCGAAACAATTTTGGGCAAATTTTAAACGAGATCTCGTCTTCAAATTTGCTAGAGATCTGTTGTCAGGAGGTCAGTTCATATTAGGTGTCTTCTAAATTTCAAAGTTCTGGAAGATGTAAATCTGGATGATGACAAATTTTTCTTGAAGTTCAAATGAATTTTTACAGGACCTTTACAAGTAAAAAAAAGTTTCCTAATGATGAGGTGAGTATTTCTTAATGTTTTTTTGCAGGAAACAGGGACAGCTAGAAAATGCAAACTACTACATTCAAGAAAATGATTTCCGAGAAGATATGATAATACAATCAATCACATATTTTCAACATTCCATACAGAAACAAAAATTCAAGAAGATTTAATACAATTGCAAGCAGTCCAGAAATTTTTACCCAAACTATATTCAAGATGATTATTTTCTGGATGTTTATTATCTGGAAGATTCTTGATCCCTGCAGCTACTATGAATGTGACTGATGACTACCAAATCTGTAGTCAAGATAATTATTTTCTGGATATTTATTTTCTGGAAGATTATTTTCTGGATGATTATTTTCTTCAAGATTGATATTCCCTGCAGCTATGTGACTGTGAATGTGACTGATGAGGACCTTGAGCTGTTGCTCTAGACTTTCTCTCCAGGGAATGGGTGTGGGACACATGATTAAAGCTGGCCTGGAGATTTCATACGTGGCACCTTCAAGAAAACATAGTCCAAACATAGTCCAGGCTAGGAAAGGAGTTTGGGAGCAAAATGTTCTGCTTCTATATAAGAGATGTTATTCCTTGTCAGGTCTTAATCAGGGTATTATGAACTACTTATGTGCATGCTATAAAATGTATTTCAACCCATTGCCTCTAGAAACTTGGTGGTTCCTGTATAAAGCCTATGGGAACTAGAAAATTCAGTAGTAAAAAGGTTAAGATTTCAAGATGTGACCAAACTTTCATTGACAGCAAGATAAATAAGATAAACACTGATATGGTAATGATTTTGCTCTCATAACATTCTGGTTTGTTTTAGAGAAGGGTTTATCACCTAGAATGTGCTCATTATCCATTGTCTTTGACTGGTAGGATTGTTTTCTAGTAATTCATAATTACAAAGTACAGAGAGCTGTTTCAATACACCAGTTTACAGTTGTATCAGTGCACATGCGCATACAGTTGACCTCGGGTCATTGGCCCCGAAACGGGGCCAATAACCTCTGACCTCTGGTATTTATGCGTAAATTAAGATTGCGTCCATGCAAATGATGATGTGCGCGCACCACGCAGCGCGTAGGGCAGTGATATCATCAACATTTGCATGGGCGCAATCCTAATTTACGCATAAATACATGACCTCTAGGTCATTGGCTTTGTTTAAAATGGCGCACACAACTGTAAACTGGTGTATTGAGGTGGGTACAAAAGACTCAACATGAAATGTTCATGACTAGCAGGATTTAATTTTGTTTAGGATACCAGAGATGAAATTGCACTACAGTAGCAACTTAAAGGGGAAGTACACCTTGATATTTAAGTTGGTTTTATTATATAGCAGAAAACAGAGAGAAACAGGTCAGTGAAAGTTTGAGCAAAAATAAAAACAAATAAAGGTGCAATCAATCAAACACAAATTGGAAATTCTGTGACGTTTCTTGTGAGGTCCCCTCCCATTTTCCCTAACATACTAAAAAACTTTTAAAACCTATGTTTGCTGCTTATTTTAATGGACATGAGGCAGGACTTGATATCAGGGAAAATGGGACAGCCCTCGGAACTGTAGATTCTCCTGACCTGTTTCTCACTCCATGGAGCAAGAACTAGGGCTCGCATCTGTGGAGATGGCCAGATATTGAGGTTAGAAGATTAAGGTTGGATTAGCCGATGGATTTATCGAAGCAACGCCAGGACATTTTTAGGTTGATCTGTTCACACAAAATGGATCAAAGCTGGGAAATTGTCATTTTTCAAGCTTCCTTTGCTTAATCCAACCACTTAAAAATTGTCCACTAGTTCTGTCCAGTCTTCAAAATGACTTAAACCCTTCTGATGAAATGTTGAAGGTAGGTACAAGAGTTGATGAAAATTTCTCTCTGTCACGATATTTCTATGGGAGTTTTAGGAGGGGGTTGGAGATTGAATGGAGCTTTCGGTTGAAGAAAAGAAAATGGTGCATTAGGTTATACAGAAAAATATCTCCAATTAGATGCCTATTTTCATGTGATTTTTCCTATTACCGGTAAGGAAATTAGTGAAGTTGAGAGTTATGAGTCATGTTTTGATAAAAGTAGGATGTCTGTCCACTGTAGTACGATATATGAACACGTTTGAATTCATGTTTGATAATAATTATATTGCCCTTCATAGGAAATAACATCTCTATGTTTTGTACAGATATTATTAACACTGGTCATTAGATGTATTCATACACACAATGTATGCACTATCTCCACTCCCATGGGATTATTCCTACCATAAAGTCACCATCGGAGGGCATTCATGGCAATTACTGCTTGAATTTAATGTTAGAATGATTGATTTTTCAGCATCGTTATTTGACATGTAGATGTTAGATCAATTGAAGCATTTGAAAAAGAAATTTGCAGTGGTAATTGTTGGTCTATTCCCAAGCAAAGTCTATTTTGATATTCTGCCTCACTCAGGTCTGTGCATGAGTATTGCCCTTTACTTGCTCTTTTGATATTCTATTGCAGCTGTTTTTTTCCCCAGTCTTCCAACCCTTTAGCCCCTTCAATATACGCAAACTTAAGGCAATAATAGCATAATCTACATGTAATAACCTTACATTATTTGTCACTCTTGTCGAGACATGCACCAGGACTGCCGAGATAGGTTAGGGCATACTCTTGAAATGAGGGGGAAAATCAGTGCAACTATATGTTGTGAGTAAGAGTAGATCTAATCACTTCAAGATGCATAATGCTGCATTCATATTCATCACCTAAGTTGATTCCTCACTAATCACATGAAATTATAAGGTTATCATAAAATGTTCTGTATGAGAGTCTCAGTCCAAACTGTGTATCAATTTTGATAGTGAAAAATTGTAAATTGTGAGAAATATGACTGTCAAATGGATGGCCTTAACCTTGGAGCAAGTCTCTAATGACATCATTATCTTCAAAAGGCATGTACTGTATTTGAATTGCTCTATATATTTTGTCTCAACTTCATATACATTTGTTAATTCAGATTAAGTCTAAGCATGGTCTCATTCCCAGGACTGTATTTTCATGAAAATAAAGTAAATAAACCAATGAATTAATGAAAATGCATAAAAGCATTATTATTCGCGAGATATACTACAAAAATGAGATTTCCTTTAAGCAGTTTTGCTTCTTTTTTTTTTTTTTGCTTTTGCCTTTGACAAGAGCTTTTTTTGTTGTTTTAGCTTACCAGAGCTATTTCAGAGCTTCCTATATCTAAATTGCTCACTGCTCCCGTGTATTTTCACTGAGCAGTATGCTTCATTTTTTAAGGAGGACCCTGGTATGGTTTAGGTGTGAACACATCATTCTCAGTGGTATTACAGACATCACTATGCCTAGGTGGTACTCGTAAGGAGAGGGAACACAATGTGCAGGAAGGGGACCACGCTGGGGAGAAAGGCTACGCCATTGGGAGTCCCAAGATCCAGCTGATGTTATCGTTGGGAGACTGTCAACTCCCTATTTCCTCCACCTTTCCTCTCTCTTTATGCCAGAGGGAGAAGCCATGTGTATGAAAAGGTGCTATCCCAACACTGTAAGATGACTTACATGAAATCGAGCACGTGGGAACAGGTATGTTCCCACAAGTTGATATGGCAGGTAAACTCAGGAGATGTAGTCAACCATTGTCAAATACTTTGGTTATAATATGACCCTCCATAACCTGACTTTAAAAAAAAAGTTTCATGTATTCTAGTATGGTATCTACATTAAGTAACGTCAGTACTTTTACCTATTGTTTTCTCTGTCTTTAATCCCTTTTCTCTGTTGTTATTTTTTACTTAACCTCCAAAGAATGTACAAAACTATCATATGGATTACAAAGGATAAGGTAAGGCTTTTATTTGCCCCAATTAGTCAGTACAATTTGGCACTTTCAATCTTTTTCTCAATCTTGCCAAATGACAATAAAACCATAATGAATCAGATCATATTTGTATGACTTTATTCAAGGTCACCCTCTGCCTAAAATTGAGATGAAAGTTGGCATTTACCTCGCACCATATGTTTGCCATTTGTTCATTGCCAATTTCACATTACTAGCCGTGATCATGATTTGATAGGGCAAGCCTCGTTTCCCTATCGCATGATTCATTGGATGAATCATTGGTGAGCCCCCCAGTGGTCTGAGATGAAAGGAAGGGGGTTAGGAGGTGCCCCCGTTCTATCCAGGGAAGAACAAAAGTGTCATGGCTACAGCCATGAAATCAATCTGACAAGCGTTAAGGCATGGTCAGACCTCTCCAAGTATGATAACCATAACTATACTGACAAGGAGATACCAAATTGTTCCCTTCTTTTTTACATGGAAAATGAATGGGATATTGTTGTTGTAAGTCAGACCATGGAGATTATAAGAGAGATCTCCATGGTCAGACCTACCGGTAAACAGTTTACACTAATGAGTCTGCCTCAACACTGTTATTGTCTCTGTAGGGTCACTGGATGAGTGCATGACTTTCTTTTTGGACAAACATGAACAATAATATGTAAGCCAGGAACTGCACTTCTTTGATGTGTTGTCAGTGGCAAAAGAAGAATTAGGGGAGTGTCAATGGTGTTTGATTGACAGAACCAACCATTTTATCATTTTGGAAAATCAGTAAGGTCTGACCAGGTTTGTCATTTTAATTTTCAGTAAATTGTATATACATACAGTTTATCATTATCATGGAAGTCTGACCCAGGCCTTTATGGACTAGCTTGGGGGGGGGGGGGGGTATGGAATGGTTTGATGTAGGCTTGTGGGATGACTAACGACAAGCTGTGATGAAATTATTTCAGTAAGTCAGTCTTGATTCATTCTGCATTTTTATCAGATCAAGATTTATCCATAATTTCATTTCTGATTGAGGGAAATTGCAATGTATGCTATATAACTTAATGATTTTTTGTACAGGTACCCTGACAACTCAAAAGAATATTTTTAAAGGGTGGAACCAATTAACCTCTACTGATGTTGCTGCTTGATGGGTAGTAGAATGAAGGGGGGGGGGGCTAGTTGCCTGGATAATATGCAGAATATATACCACTGAGTAATTTGAAATTTCAAGATTTCATGTTTTAATTGATTCCCAGGGTTTGATAGTTTGCTCAGACATGAGGTATCATGCCTGCAATATTCATGATGCATGTGCATGTGGCATTTCTGAATGAAGGGGAAAAAAGCTTATCATTGAAAATTCTTTGGCCAGAATTTCTTTCCATGGAATGTAATGTTTTCTGAATATAAAAATAATTAAATCTGCCTGTTGATGTTGCCTCAGATTGATGGAATTTTTAGGCATCTGTCTCTTTTAGTTTTTAATTATAGGGAGTTTCTTTTAGCACATATGTTTGTGAAGACAATATCTTTGCATGCACTATTCCTTTAAAAAAATTGTTTTGTCTTGGCAAAGGCGTATGGAAATCTCCTTCTGAAGTGATACCCTAGTAGATTACTCATACTCTTATTTTTGGCAATCCTTCCTAGTTGTCAAATTGACACCACTCTTTTCTCCCAAGTCATTCGGTGGTAAGCCCTTACCTTGAGATTTCCCCCCTGCTGGAGACATCATATTTGATACAATTCCAAAAGTTGGACTGCTTGTATATTGTAAGCTGAAGTTCTGGCATTAAAGTAATCAAATCAGATTTATCAGATTTATCAGATGGTAAAGTAATTAGAGAATGTATGTATCATGATCACAAGCACCCTGCAAGCCTCCTTCACGCTTGATGTTGTAAACCACTCAAGATATATGTAAAAGGAACAAAAACAAACAATACAGAGCCAAAGTAAACTGCCAATATAAGCATTGATCACTATTTAAGTGATATATATCAAAGTATCTATCTTACAACATATATGTGTATTGAGTATACCTAAGGATATTAATGTTGCATTCAACTATTTACCCTCCATAGATTCCAAATTATATGCAAATGTAAATCTTGACAAAATCGGGGCATGGGAAGGAAAAATTGATGTGTTAATGCAAACGGCCCATCTGCAGTACAGAAAATAATAATAATAATGATGGCTTCTTATATAGCCTTGAAATTCCTTGAAATGCTAACGCTCCTGGCGCTGCCCTGATTATTACTATGGCTTTAGCAAGGCAGCCGCTGCGGCGCTCTAGCATTTCAAGGAATTAATTCCTGCCAGGTACCCATTTACATCACCTGGGTTGAGTGTGGCAAATGTAGATCAATGTCTTGCCAAAGGACATTAGTGCCGCGGCGGGACTCGAACCGCGCACCTTAAGATTGACAGTCCGTCGACGTATCCACTCGACCACGACACCTCAGATCAGTCTGAATAAAGGCTAAGGTGTATTGCCATGTGGTACCAAACTCTACATCGAGCCACATTTTGTCTAGGTAGGACCCAGGATGATTCACACTTGGGTGTCCAGGCACAAAGACCTGTTTACACTACCAAATAAGAATGTTCGTATCAACCAGTGGACTACTGAATTTTCTGATTCCTTTCGAGTTCACTCTGGAACTATCCGGCTCTTTTGGGCAGTGGGTTCAGACTGATCAGAATGAATGCTCCTGCAAGGCACTTTGTTTGGCTTTTTTCCGAGGTCTTTTCTTGTGGCCGATCTTGCCCAACTTGAAAGTGGCTTTGTTGCTGAAAGTAAATATGAGCCTTACTAGATTTCAAATTTAAGACTAACTTTGACCAATTCCATCTCATGAAGCTGTCACTGAGGTCCTTCATGGATGTGGTCTTGCAGAATGCTCAAACAGAGTGCTCTTTAGCACAGTTGTATATGTATGTTTATTTGAAGCATTTATGTTGTTGCTTACCAGGAAAAATTACACTAGTGAACACTTGCGTACTGCATACATTGGTCCCAACTCAGCAGCGGAGCTCTGCAGTCAACTTCAGTAGGTCTTGTCCTTTTGGCTATTAAAGTTTGGTGAAAATATCACAAATACTGGCTCCATACAATATAAAACCACAAACTTTGTTTACTGTAAAAATTCATGAACTTACATGAAGGGAATGAAGTTTGTGGTTCAAATATTTTCTGATGAAAAAAGGTGATATCATAAACATCATTGTTGAAGCACTACTGCAAGCATCAATGGTACCTTCATGTAGTTAGGCACTCTTATTCTCTTAAATGGGAATGGTGTCTGAGGAAAGTGTGAACAGTGTCGGAGCATCATCGTTCATTGCTGTCACTAGATTTTGATACGGAGATTATGTTCTTAATTTCCTCTTTCCTCAAGGATTATCTCCCTATTTCGATGAGGTAGGATCCCTACCAGAAACCTGCGGCCTGTTCGGTCAGTAGCTCCAATGAACCTGCACATAAGTGACCACAACATATAATGACCAGCTTATCAAGTGAACAGGTGGCTGCCTACATGTTCATTATACCATTGCTACCATATTGCACTGTTATTAGCTTGCTATTTTTTTAATGAATTCTTTTGTAAGTACTTGGCCACTTTTAATGTCTCTCTTTGTCTGACTATATACATGTATAATTTCTCTGTTTCTAGATGGACGGAGGGCTAGGTTTACCAAGAGGGAGAGTGAATATGTGTAAAACCAAGCCCTTACAGAAAAAGTTCGACCTATGTATTTTTTAGATTATAGAGTAAGCATTAGAATTCTCCAGGCTTGAAAACTTTGATCTTGTATTAATTTGCTTTTAATTCAGTCTACCCCATGCAGCTCTGGGGTAATTTTCTTTTTAATTGTTTTGTAACCGTAAGGTAGGTGTGGGAATAATCCAATGAGATTTTCTTTTAATATGCTAATCATTTGATAAGGAAACAAATGTAACTGGAGATGAAAGTAATTCATGTCAAATTTCATAGACGTTTGTCATTCATATGTCTGTTTTAATCATGGCTAATGGTTTCAAACTTCTTTCTACCCCCCCCCCCCCTCTCTCTCTCTCTGTCTGTCTGTCTGTCTCTCTCTCTCTCTCCTTTTCCCTCTTTTTATCTCTCCCTACTCTTGCCTCCCCTCCCTCTCCCAACCTTTCTTCTTCACCCAATCTTCCTCACCCAATTTTTTTAATTCCCTTCACCTCTCGTCTTCCTCGCCCTCTCTCTTCCTTTCATCCTACCATGTATCTCCATCCCCTCTCTCTCTCCCCCCCCCCCCTCTCTCCCCCCCCCCTCTCTCTCTCTCTCTCTCTCTCTCTCTCTCTTTTATCTCTCTCTCTCTCACCCCCCCCCTCTCTCTCTCTCTCTCTCTCTCTTCCACTGTAGAGCCCTATTGTTGAACCAATGGCAGACAGCAGTAGACCTGATCCTCAAACCAAGAGAAGGAGGTAAGATGTATTCAATACTCTACTTTCCCTTATACAAAAAAGGACCATGGTAACCACAGTTCTTTGTCCAAATTACCGTCCAAGTTTGCTTGAGTTCCTTGTGCACGATTTTACATGTATTTTATTCTTTATTCAAATATTCCTACTCCTTATCAATTAGGCCGTAGAATGCCAGATAAAGTTTTTGAGATTGATTTTTCTACATTTTGTACATGATTTTTTTCAGGTGATTGGTACACTGTAGTTAGATAAAGAGCAGTGTATAATCACTGCTACCATATTCTACTATCAGTGATTTTTTACCCCTCAATATCTAGTGTCCTTGTTCAAATAATCATAATACTTTGAAATCTTTACTGAATAATGTAACCTTGTATAAAATGTTATTTATATTTTGTACATACTTTTTATATTCCTAAAATTCTCTCATGGCACCCCTGGAGATGTCTTGCGGCAACCCAGCTGAAAAACATCAATCTATACTCTCACAGTTCAGATCCTGTGTTACGAGTTACGACTGTGCCTGTTTAAATACACGTACATGTATTCAGCCCAGCTCTCCCAATCTTTCTGCTGCACCCTCGATCTCCCTTGCTAACTACCTTGACTTTGATTTCCCCCTAAAGGATGGGATATCCTGGACAGAAGGTTTACAATGCCTCACATCGATGTGTCAAGTTTTTCTGAACTCCCTGTGAATCACTCTTAAAGCTGTCATGGACGAAGGGCATACTCCATGAAATTGCCACATTTGGCCTTTTTTCATATTTTTTCAAACCATGTGTAGGGGCTGTTGATAATGCTTGTAATTTCAAAATTATTAAAGTCTATACACAGGGTGCAGTCAACAGTCTTATAGTTCAGACCCTGTCTTACAATGGTTTTCGCCTCCAAACACGGTGCGGTCTACAGTCTCATAGTTCAGACCCTGTGTTACAAGGGTTTTTGCCTCCAAACACGGTGGGGTCTACAGTCTCATGGTTCAGACCCTGTGTTACAAGAGTTTTCGCCTCCAAACAGGGTGCGGTCTACAGTCTCATAGTTCAGAACCTGTGTTACAAGGATTGTGTTACAAAGGTTTGCGCCTCGAAACAGGGTGCGGTCTACAGTCTCATAGTTCAGACCCTGTGTTACAAGGGTTTGCGCCTCGAAACAGGGTGGGGTCTACAGTCTCATAGTTCAGACCCTGTGTTACAAGGGTTTGCGCCTCAATACAGGGTGCGGTCAACAGTCTCATAGTTCAGACCCTGTGTTACAAGAGTTTTCGCCTGCAAACGGTGCAGTCTACAGTCTGGTTGTCCTTGGCAATATTGGATGCCTGGATGCCTTGATGCTTCAGTGTATCATACCTAGATGATGAAACTCAGCTTCAAGGCACCTCAGGATGTGGAGTATTTGGCATTCTGCCTTTATTGTTACATCACTCTTGCAACAATGCTTTAATTTCCTCTTGGGATCCAGGATAACATGAAGTGATGGTACTCTCACATGGTCGTGAGATGTGTAATCATTCGCAAAGCTGACCTTTGTTTAGCAATCCCCTGTGATTCCCAGAAATGAAAGAAAAGTGTGAAAAAATGTCATGTCACAGCTAGTTTTAAAGAATTGAAACATGTTTCAGTAAATAATCCCGTAGACTTGTGTTTCATGCACATTAAAGGGATAGTTGAGTTCTGCTTTCAGACCGCAAATGCCTTCAAAGTTCATGGTTATTGCTCTTATTCTTATCTATGACATTTATAATGCCCTTTTAGAATCTAAAATTGCTATGAAGGTAATTTTAGACCCCAAAATGTGTGAAATTTAGCCAATACGATCATACCAATTCAGCTCCACTTTCAAAAAAACACGGTGACCGTTAATTAATTATTTAATTAAAAATAACAATACATGAGCCGGCTTATTGTGGGTAATAAAAGCAACACGAAAATGCCAACAAAAAAGCCAACATCGGCATTGGCCGAAATACAACGTAAAAGGCGTTATTTCGGTTTTTTTCAACGGTTTTTTCAAATTTGTCAAAATATCTAATATTTGTGGTGGTACACAAGTACTAGAAATCGTTATATTTCAGCCGTCTCTGAACCGATTTTGATCAAACAAAGATGATTTTGTCATTTAAATATTATGTTCTTTCAAATTTGACACTCAGTTTTTCATTATCTCACAAAAAAATTATTTTGTGTAGCGCCCTCTGCAACAGAACTCAACTATCCCTTTAAGTTTATGCTTCTACTTCTTTCTTGTAACATTCAGGCTCATATTCACAGACTTATTTGGACAAAGTTGAACCTGGTTTGACTTAATTTGTTGATCTATGGAGTGCCATCTGTGCAAATTACTTTAACTCTGTAACAAAATGAACAATCAAAATGAATCCAGTCATGGCATGAAAAAGAGAAAGTAATTCCACAGTGACATGTATTCTTTTTGTTTGTTTTATGGGATGAAGAGGTTGACACTTTGCTCTCGATAAATAAGAAGACTACCTCTGCCCAGTTTGGGTTCGTTCACATTTTTGGGGTTAAATGATGTTACAGTGTAATAACGCTTTGTATTTCTGTATGTCATAACACACAGATAGCTGCGCACTGATTCTTTGAATCATCCCCACTTGCCAAACACTTGCACTTCAGGAAGAAAATAGAAAACGTAATTTCCCCATGTCTTGTGTGAACAAGCCATTAGTCAGGATTTAAACCTTTCCTTAAAAACTATCTTCTATTTTTGCAGCTCAAGATGACAACAAGTGGAGGGAACACTGGATGAAGAAGAGGGATGCTAAGAGCACGTTAGAGATGCTTCCTTATCATAAGAAGAGCTCCGTTGAGCAGCAGCTATTGAGAGGCCTACTCAAGACAAGGAATGATTACCAGGCGTCTTTCTCTTCAGTAAATAAAATGGCCATTCCACGCAATGTGTCCCATGTGACATATATGTCTTTCTTCCATTTATTTCTATCTTAATTGAAAAATACCTTTGTATGACTATTTGATAATGTAAGTGATACTAAAATAACCTTTCATGGTCAATAGTCATATCAAGAGATTATCATTTTTTATGAAATAAGATGATAAATGTCACATGTCGTACGGAACACATTGCACGTATCATCCAATCAGGTTTTATCTTGTTTCTTGGATTGATGAAAAACGTGGGTGGGGTGTGATCAAGGAAATAATAACCTACAAAATTTTAGAAAGAAATTCCCTACCTATCAAATGTAAACTAGTTTAGAATGTTTAGCAAAAAAAATCATTCAAAGTGATTGTATCACAGATGTGTGCCAAGATTTTTTTAAAGTAAAAGGCGAATACTTCATGTTTGTATACTGCATGGCACACAAGTGATTGAACAAGTACATGTATGACAATTGTAGATATTATGGTATTGTTTTTCTTCTGTTTAGCATCTGAATAATTTATCATATTATCTGTGTAAAGAATAAGCAAGATTATGGAAAAATTAACCTTAAATCATGCTAAATCATGGAAAAAATAAATCTTAAAGTTCTACTTATCCAGAACTTGTGCATGCTGACTTTTTCATCATTTCATCGGAAACTGTCAAATCAAATTGCATTTCAAACCAAATCGGGTATAATGTCGTATCTTTCATTTGAGTCCAGGTGATCTGCTGTGCTCAGTTATGATTTCTCCTTGTCCTTTTTGTTTAGATTCCCCGCAATACGCGTCTCATCTACCTGCACAGTTATCAGAGTTATATTTGGAATGTGATCACTACACAGAGGTTACAGAGGGATGGCTTCAAACCTGTTGTCGGGGATCTAGTGTCCACAAAGAACATCCAAGATGGTAATGGAAAAGTTTCCTTCTTTCAGACTAAAAAAAACTGCAATGTTTGAAATACACTTGTGTGAATGCATACATCGAAATAAAAGGTTTAGGCATCATTACATATGAGAAATCAATGAAATGTCTAGGTTAATCAGCCATGTGAATATTTAATATTATGGGAACTATTATGTAATTAAATTTTACATGTGCATTAAGCTAAAACTGCAGAAGACATTAATAGAAACCCGTCAATCAGAGAAGGAATTTTTGAGAAGGATATTTTGCTCACTTTTTATTGTAATTATGAGGACTATAAGATTATAATTAAATGCAATTTTTTTAATTTGTATTCATGTTCTCCTTTTCAGATGAAGATCTTGTTTTACCCAGGGTCGAGTATGTAACAGAAGTGAATCAAAATGAATTCAGTATCTATGATGTGGTGTTACCTCTGCCTGGCCATGGTGTCAAATACCCTACACATAAAGGTGAGTGAGTGGGGGGGGGAGGGAGGGAGGGAGGGAGGGAGGGAGGGAGGGAGGGAGGGAGGGAGGGAGGGAGGGAGGGAGGGAGGGAGGGAGGGAGGGAGGGAGGGAGGGAGAGGGTGGGTGGTTGGGTGGGTTGAAGGGAGGGAGGGAGGGAGGGAGGAGGGAGGGAGAGGGTGCGTGGGTGGTTGGATGGGTTGAAGGGAGGGAGGGAGGGAGAGGGTGCGTGGGCGGTTGGATGGGTTGAAGGGAGGGAGGGAGGGGTTGGGTGGATGGATTGAAGGAAGGGAGGAAGGGACGGAGGGAGGGAGAGGGTGGGTGGGTTGAGGATGGGTTAAAGGGAGGGAGGGGAGAGGGTGGGTGGGTGGTTGGGTGGGTTGAAGGGAGGGAGGGAGGGAAGGGAGAGGTTGGGTGGATGGGTTGAAGGAAGGGAAGGAGGGAGGGAGAGGGTGGGTGGGTTGAGGATGTGAAGGAGGGAGGGTGTGAAGGCGGGAGGGAGGGAGAGGGTGGGTGGGTGAGTTGAAGGGAGGGAGGGACGGAGGAAGGGAGTGAGTGAAAGTGAGAGGGAGGAGGAAAGGAGAGACAGATAGAATTGAAGAGTAGCAACAGAAGAGAATTGAGATAAATTAACTATCCATGTTGTGGTGTAAAATACCCTACCCTTCAAGGTGAGTGAGAGGGAGGGAGGGAGGGAGAGAGAGAGAGAGAGTTTCAATTTGTAAAAACAATAAATGTATCAATAAGAGGCAGCCAGTTATTATTTAGCCAATGTATATATTTTTTCTCCAACAGTTAATACCTTATTATTTTAATACATACAGTTATTTCTCATATAGTGCAACATTCAATTATTATTGCTCAATTCACTTTAAATCAAGAAATTAATGTTACACAAACAAAAGAAAAATAAAGAAATGAACAAACATTCTATATCGAATTTTTAATTTTTATTAAACAAGACAACAGAAGTCAATTTTCAGGTGAAAGATAAGGGAATGTTCCCTATTTTGGGGTTGTAAACTTCACTCCCCTGAGTTTGAGTTTACCATGACCATATGATTTTGATTCTTTTTTTTAAATAATTCTTTTAGCCGGAGAATGGTATACTGAAGAACTAGCCAAAGATGATCTGACAGTGGAAATGCTGAAAAATACCAATAGGTAGGCAAATATGCTTTCATAGAAAATTATATCTGAATGAGAGGGAGGGGGGGGGGGGGGGTGTTGACAAGCACTTCCTGAAAAAAAAATCAATACACCAGTTTACAGTTGTGTGCGCCATTTTAAACAAAGCCAATGACCTAGAGGTCATGTATTTATGCGTAAATTAAGATTGCGCCCATGCAAATAATGATGACATCACTGCCTGCGCGCTGCGTTGTGCGCGCACATCATCATTTGCATGGGCGCAATTTTAATTTACGCATAAATACCAGAGGTCAGAGGTTATTGGCCCCAATTTTAGGGCCAATGACCCGAGGTCAACTGTCTGCGCATGCGCACTGATACAACTGTAAACTGGTGTATGATAACAATGATGACAGTGCTCATCTCAAATTACTGATGACATGAAACTCATGTGTATTTTAATTGGTACATTTTGCATATGAAATGCTCCTTTTTTTACAGTCAGGGAAATTCACTATTAATAAATTGAGAATAAACTCTGCCCTGCTGTAGGTCTACAGTCATCTTTGGACTGCTGCTGGGCTTACCAGCTTGCATTTCAATGAGGCATACAGTTGGAGAGTTAGAGATGGGGCTATTGCAGTTTGGCAGTCTGAGAAAATTGATTGCAAACAGTATGTCAGCTCCCCCCCCCCCCCCCAACAAAAATATATAGAAAAGATAACTATACTAGTGATAATTATAATTAAGGAATAATGAAATTTATAATTTTAACAAAAATAACGAAGATGGTAAAAATACCTAGGTATGTAAGTAAAAAAAGACAAATTATGAGAAAATTGAAAATTGAGCTGATGATCTGAAAAATTTCAAGTATGCCAAAGATAACCAAATACACAAAGATCTTATGATTGTGTCAACAGAATCTCCTTGCAATGTAAAAAAAACGAATACGAAGAATTTCTTCATTGATTTGAATTAGGCATGTAGTGCTTGCCACCCTTCCCTCCACCACAACATTCCATAATGACACTAATTGTAATGGTGTGATATTGTCAATAAATTTGAAAATATGTTTTCCTCCTCAGGAAACATCAGTTTATATGCTTTAAAATAATCTCTCTTAATAAAAAAGTAAATAACGTATGATGGCAGCAGTGAGCCTAGTATTGATTATCTCATTGCCATAGATTTCATACAGGGGCCTCCTGCTTCCTGTGCGAAACGGGTTAAGTTACAGATTATGTAATACCCTATACTAATTATGTTTCTGACTTCACTAGAAACAACTTCAATTCCTCCGTTGAATACTAATTTAAATGTTTGTAAACGTACCTCAATCATATGCTTGATATCTAAAGCTTACATTCTTCTAGAAAATAGACAAATAGGTATCTGGTTACTTTAGGTACCGGTATTAATATATACAGTACTTCTTCACCTTTAACTGTACATGTACAGTAGATGTATTCCCCTACATCAATGTTAAAATGTCTTGATTTTGATTGAAATTCCATGTGACAAATGGACATGATTTATACAGCATAAAAATTGTACTAAATGTAATTTTTATATCAAAATATGAAACTGCAAATATGAAAAGTAACATATATGTACATATAACATATGGCAAACTATTTTTTCCCATATAGTCTTCTTACTGCATGTAAACCTTAGTGCTGATTTAATGCCACATTAATTTACAGCTGTTGAATACAATATGTTTTTAGTATAACACACATTTTTCATACACCTCAGTCTGAGTTGTTGTCGGCTTAGTACTAGACATGTTACACATGGTAGAGGTATCTAAATGTAAAAGTAATACCATGAACTCCTATATTATAGCCTAACATACAGCATCGTTCTACACAATACCCGGAATGTAACAGTATTGTGTACTTGGAATGGACCTGGAGAGTAAACAGTAACAGAATTCAAACAGTGTTGTTTCTACAGAAGCATACTTTAGCATACTTCAGCAGGTTCACTGAATTTTTGGAATGTGGGTAATGGGCACAGTAATGCATTTTGTCACATGACCTATTAAAAACCTATTAAAAAAAGTACAGATCTGTTTCTACAGAATTGAAAAGGTAAGCGTACCCAGAAAAATTCACATCTGGAGACAGATACTTATTATCATATATAACCAATACTAAAGCGTGCACCTGGGAAAATCCGGAATTTAACGCTATTTGAAATCCTGTGAAATCGAGCTAATAGAATCAATGCCCTTCTGGCTCTCGGCAGACAACATATTTTGTTTAATTCCTTTCTGTTTTCTCATATCCAGGGACTTGTCCCTTTCTGGTGCCTACCGAAAGTGTGTTGTCAAACCGACCGATGTCAGCTGGTAAGTGAATACACACAGTCAGATATATTGTAGGTGGAACTAAAGAGAAGGTTGTGTTCTGGTAAAGATGACAAATATACAGTCAAACCTCTCTCAGTATCCACCTCTCTATAAAGGCCACCTGTCTGAAGTGGTCATGCACCTTGTCTCCCTCAAGATCGAGAGAGAGAGAGAGAGAGAGAGAGAGAGGGAGGGAGGGAGGGAGGGAGGGAGGGAGGGAGGGAGAGGGAGGGAGGGAGGGAGGGAGGGAGGGAGGGAGGGAGGGAGGGAGGGAGGGAGGGAGGGAGGGAGGGAGGGAGGGAGGGAGGGAGGGAGGGAGGGAGGGAGGGAGGGAGGGAGGGAGGGAGGGAGGGAGGGAGGGAGGGAGGGAGGGAGAATGTCATTTTAGACATGTATCCTGATAACAAGTACTCTTCATATGCCTTCATTGAAATATAATGAGAAACAAATGAAATGTATTTGACCAAACATTCCTGCCACATATCTGTGTACAAGCATGAACCTAATAGAATGGACTTTCGACGGCGAGAGTAGTAAAACTAATGATAGCTACCACCTGTTATTATGTCTTACTTTCCTCTATGTTTTAAGTCTGACCGCAACGCCGCAGGCATGTTTTGATAAGCTCCGATAAGGGTCCTTTGGTCCTATGAGATCCACCGGGATTTTGCCGCCCTCTATCAGCCAAGTCGCTTCGCACTGACCAATGCTTCCCACGATTTGCGCTTCTCATTTCATGAATGAATCGTGACAGGAGAGCCTTTTGCCCATGCGCAGCTAAATACTACGTCAATAGTGCCCCGGATGTAAATATGAGGTTTACGTCCTGTTCATGCTCGCCAATCTGTAAAAAAAGCTGTTGAAATCGGTGATTTCTTCGATTTTTTACGAATTTGTGTTGGTGTGTAGCAAACTCATCATATAAGCAAGGAAAGTCACCACAAGAGCTTACAAAATACAGTTTAAAAAGTGTTTTTTTCTCCTGTTTCCGTTGATTTCTCTGTGAAACCAACGACGTTGTGATGATCACAAATCCTTCGTTTGTCGAATACAATCATTCGTTATTTGTTGCGTTTGCGTTCGTTTTTTTTATAGACATTGGAAGAATGGGGTTGTTTTTCATGAGTGCTCAGAAAATCTGTGGTAATGCGTGATTTCTTCGCATCCTGACCACTAAATTGCCGAGCCTTTGTCTAATCCAAATTGCACATGTAGTCCCATTGATAGAGATCGGCGGGTGCATGTTTTTTTCAAGTTATATTTTGGACTTGTTAATCCGAGAGTGACTGCTTTTTTTTTTCTTCCCTCAGATTTTATCTTATTTTATCTTGATGTAGTCTAGGCATACTATATGTGTACGTTTTTTTGGAGAATCTAGGAATTAGGATAAATATCTGTGTCCGTAAATTTGGGAATTGACCATTGCAAAATATTCAACATTTCCGTCGTCTAGACTATGTCGATATGGACTGCCCATCATAATCATAAAGTTCTTCCATATTTATGTCATCTAATGATAATCCTGCCCTTCTAATTACTTTATAAACAACACATGACTCACGAGTACAAGAAAAATATGTATTATGGAACAATACACACATCGAAATAAATAATAATTGTTAGTTATAAATACAACGCTGAAAACAATAACAATAATATCGTCAGGCACAAAGACGAAAACATGTTCGCTACGACCGCATGGCGGAGAGCGCTCATACAATTTAAGACTAGGTTCTCAACGATTTGAAGGAGCAGCGAACAACCCCAAATCGCGAGCCTGCTGTTGCGATTATGCAAGATTGCGCAAGTGATCGCATCCAGCTGTCGGGTTGCGGTGGGACCACCGCTGGGTTTTTGCATCGGCGCGAAATTTAAACCTTGCCGGTGGAACTCATAGGATCAAAGAAACTGCTTCGTCGATAGTCCATTCTATTAGGTTCATGGTACAAGGCATTTGACTTAGAGCTAGACAGGTCAATTTCTTATCATTTCAATGATTCAAAAACATCACAGTATATACCACTTCTTATGTGACACATATTACCAACCTTGCCCAATTGCTTTCACACGTTTTTTTTTTTAATGTAATCATTTGACATGAGCTTAACCTTCTCTTTAAGTGTATTGGTGATGGAATTAACCATTTTTGTCTCTGTTATTGAAATCAGAGTAAAAAACACACTATTTTGTAATGATTAGATATTCTACATGTACCTATTCTGACAAATTCTATATCTCATTGTTGCAGAGAAGTTTGGTGAATATGTCTACTTAACATTTTAAAGAATTAAATTCATCTCATGAAAGAAAAGGAACGAATGGAGGAAGAATCTGCAAGAAGATGAAAAACCTAGGGAACAAATATCAAAATTTTCCATACAGTTGTCTTTTGTTTACCACTCACATGAAAACATGGAATGTTTCATAGCGGCACTGAACAGCATTAATCTTATGTTATCCATTGATTAGTTTTGTAAACACTATGAAACTTTTACACTACATGGTTTAAGCAATGGCATGCCAATGTGTGGCAATGAAGGAAGTAACTGTGAATTGTCCCAACTTACTCTCTAAAGCCGCTTTCATGAACAATTCGTGAATTGTGCACAACCTTGATAAAACTATTTTATGACAAAGTGTGCCAGTGCATGTCAGTATGTGACAGTGCATGGACAATCACTATGAACATGATGGACAAAGAAAGCGGACAAAATATAGAGTTCCTCATTACGGTAGACAAAGGAACATCCCTTCACTGCTATTATGTAAAAATAGCAGTGGACTGCACAACGTGGCCCAAATTGCATTGTTCACCACCTGTGTTCAACAAAATGACATGACTTGACATGTGTGATACAGGCAGTGCAGGACCAAAATTTGTGCAAGTGTCAGGTGGCATATCTAAGAAAGCTCTCTCTTTTATTCATAATGAACACATTACTGTTTTCTCATAAAATAATTTGATTTTTGTTTGTCCTTTTTACATGCCAGTCTATGAAGTATTAGAGCATTAGGAATTGGGACATTGGATAATCAGTATGGGTAATCTCTTAGAGCAAAACTAGAATTGTCTCGGCTAAAACTCAAAATTACATAGACCCAGTTACATTGACTGTATGTTTTAGCTATTCCACGATCAAGAAAGAAATTTAGCGAGTTCACACCATTGTGGCGGAACTTGTGTCTGACTCCCACCGAAATCAAACTGTGTTGCAATTTGAGTCATGTGTGGAGCGATTGGTGTGCTGTCAAGCTTTAGCAGGGCCATCTGTTGGGGTGGCTTTGTTCCGCATGCAATCCCAAAGAGATGCTGGCATTCCAAATCATCTGAGAAAGACTCTGAGTGAACAATAATGATGGAAGCAGATTTTTTGATTGCTTCTGCTTGAGATTTCAGCCTCAGTTCACCTAATGCTTGATCCCTTTGCTGATAGAAACCTTTCAGAGAGTACAATAGGCACTCCATAACAGGAAGGAGTGAGTACTGTACCCACGGAGTTGATTTTTTTGGCGTAATCACATAGAAGTCATTCTGCCATTTTGGATTCTTTGCTTTCTCTGGAGGCTGATGGTCAGGCAGGGGAGTGGTTGGGCCAAGAGACGATGTAGAATGCATTCTGGTTGTATGCTGATTTTCCAGATTGCACAGTCTCTTGAAGTTTTCTCTCCTAAAGGATGTCTTCCTCAAGGTGATGAAGCCTTCATCAACAACAGTCATTCTGTCCACACCAAACACAGTTGGCTGTTTGACTACTATGTACTCCATTACATCCAGGATTTCATTTTGAAATCTCTTTCTAGCCAGCTTACCCAAGATCTCGAAAATCAAGGTCATGGATAGATGCCTTACATTAGCATCAGTAATCCAGTAGGCCAACTTTGCAAGAAGGTTCTCAGGCTTTTTTTCATCCTTATAGTGGTCTAGCTGATTTGGAAGCAGGTACTTTGATGCTATTCTTTCCTGGAAGTCAATCGAAAAGCTTGTATCATATGCCTTTTTAAAAGATTGGAGTGCTGACCACCTGTTACGTTCCAGAAGGCATTTACCCCGCTTTAAGTGAGCATCACTTATGTCCATTCCATCTTGGATCTGTAAGGACTCTGCAAAGTGTGCAAGGGCTTGCACTGAGTAGTGTTTCTTTTCCTGATTAGTGCCTGAAGATTCAGCCATGTCATGAGCTATCTGGCCCCTCTGTGACTTGGACCGAGGATTGGGATTAGAGATGTCTGCCATCTTTGAGTCCTCGGCTGCTCGGCGAAGATACTTTTCCTTCAGTTGCTTATCAGCTGTGTTCCTTGCTAATTGTGTGTATACCTTGGATCGGTTGTCGTAAGAGAACCATGATGAAGGACTCGGGTCACTCTCAACTGATTCATCAAGTTTCTCCATTGCAGCTGGATAATGTCCAAGTTTTCTGAGGAGATGACCATAGCTTCCCAAAAGCCATGCATTACCAGGGTCAAGGGAAAGTGCTTCGTCAAAGCATCGTGAGGGTGCAAACCAATATTCTCTGTATTTGGTATTGATAAAGTTAGGTATTGAAGCAGGTGTGTCGTTTGAATCATAGGTTAAGGCACTACCAAGGACACCCCATGCCTCAGCCTTGTGCAAGGTGTGCTGTGAGGAAGATATGGAAAAATCTAGATATTGTGCTGCCTTGTTGATGGAATGTATGTATTGTGGAATATTGTTGTTACGTTTGTGTCTGTGGGATAGGCGTTCATAGGCTTGCCCAATCGCCAAGTGCCAATCTTCTTTCTCATCCTGGCTGATCAATTTATCTGCATACTCCAGAGCTGACTCGAATCTTTTCACAGTTTTTTTCATTGGTGCCACTCCTTTACTCCATGTTTGTGTATGCAAGTCCCAGCATGCAGCATAGGCTTGTTCAGCTCTGCACCGAGCATACACTCTCTTCTCATCGTCTGGATTGCCAGATAGTTTGCTCTGGGTCTCCTCCAGACGCGACTGCCACTCACGTGATTCCTCAAGGTCTTCAAGCTTGGCATATGCAGTACATAGATCTTTAATGGCATTGAGGTTTGTTGGATCCTCTTCTACTGTCCTCTGCCAGCATCCAATAGCTTTGTCCTTCTCTTGTAGTATGTAATACAGCATCCCCACATAGTTTCTGTTACCATGACGAATTGGACGATCTGCAAGCTCTCTCTCCAACAGAGGGAGACGTCTGTTTAGTTTACGTCTTGCTTGGGCTTCTTGTTTGCCATTCAGGTTCCCTCCGTTGAAGGCTAGGGGTAACCCCAAGAGCCCAAGAGAATGGTCCACATCAGAGATGCTGTCTATAAGAGAAGCACATGCCATAGTTCAGCTCCTAGATGAAAAGAAAAAGTGTGACAAAAAGCATTAGTCTTTGTTTCACATTTATGATGAAGCTCACCTCATTGGCCTCAGATAAGAGAGAGGTGCCCTAACATCGGCTCCATCTATAATTGCTCTATGCTTTATTTCATTGAAGCTACAGGTTTAGAGAAGGTTAGGGTTAGATGAACAGGAATGAATTGCAAAATGCAGTTCAGTATTGTACTGTAGGATATTAACAATGGAGAACTCGTCATTGAAGCATTTGTCGTACGTACAACAAAGAATGAGGTACAATCTACATGAAAATTTCCTTCTCTTTTCACTAGCGGTACTGAACAGCAGTGATGTTTCAAGTTTTCTCATTTTCAATGTCAAATGTCGCAGATTTGAGATGTATGAACAAAATTTTGAGGTTTTACCCTTTTTAACACGGTTTCCTCTAGAACTGAAGATGTATGCTATTATCCATCACTGTCATGAGATGAGCTAATTTGATCGTAGAGTCATAATATCAAACATCATCTAGTTCAGTTTTTGTAAAATCATGTTTACTCTCTTCTTTTGCAATCTTTCAACAAATATTAATGGTACAAAAGTGAAACAATCTTTAAAAAAGTAAGATGCATACCGGTACATAATAAACCCTTTTTATACAGGGTGCGCTGAACCACATAAAAAGTTGCTACACTTCACTATGTGAATGAATGGCAGGCTACATTGTTAAGGTAAATGAAGGCAAAGGAAATTATTTTAGGTAAAGAAGTATGTACACCCAAAATAAGCCCATTTATTATGTTAAAAGTACAGAACTATGGAGTGCTCTGGTGCTGATTTCATTTTACTTTCTGAATTTTTCTTGAGCAGTTTGTTTGCCTTGTCTATGAAAGGCATCAAGCATTACTGATTTGTAAACGGAAACAATTTCAATGGTTACAGAGGTTAGTGCTGCATGCTGATCAAGTGAATTTGAGAACTAAGCAAACGGTTTTTACATGGTATTGTTGATTTAAATTTGTTTTTTTAATATACAAAGGTAATTATTTATTTATATCTGGACCAATCCAAAACCAAATCATTGGATTAAAAATGAAGATAAATATCAGCATTGGATTAAATGCAGAATTCTACAAATGTAATAGAGATGAATTTGGAATTTAATTCCATTGACATGTTGCCAGTCTCAGTTTGATCAAAATACTGTTCTCATATAGTGTCTTTAATACATATGATGTGGGGTTGGATTACCGGACACTCAGCAAACTTAAAGACTTCTCTCTTTGCCTTCGAATTTAACAGAAAATATTCATCAAATAGCACTAAACACCATGAATATTTGTCAAACATCATGCAGTCTTAGAAGATTTATGGAATTTTGCTTGTAAGCTTCTCTAAATTGCTGCTTTAAATCAACTGTCTGGATAGACAACCTGTCCAGACACGCACCGTCTCTTCACCTCAAACTACATGAAACTCACTTGCCAGTAGATCATATCCTGCAAAACTTTGTCTCTTTCTCAGCTCATCCAATGGTTGTTTATTTGAAGAAAACAAATTTCCTCTTGTTGTTTTGCGTTAATGAAACTGTTGTCACTCAGAGGTTTGTTTTGATAACAGGTAGCTAGAAAAGTACCTCCTGGAACATTCTATGATGTGCAGTGCAGCTCAGCTGTAGGTATTGAAATAGACAGGGATGGGAATTCCCAAATCTATTTATAGACTTACAGTCTTCTGCAGCAGGTTTGTAGTCTGAATGTGCAGGCCCTTTTTTGTGTACTAACATAAATCACTAAACTTGATCAAATTGCCGAATTAAAATCCTATAATTTTCCAGCCAATTGGTGTATATTGAATATTTAATGAAAGCCTATTAAAAACTAAGCTAACAGCAGTGGTTCTCAGATATTGTTAAAAGCAGTCAGTTTACAGGACTTGTGGAAATGTAATGTTTAGTCTACATTCCAGATGCTTCAGACCTTGTTATTACTCTAATGCTTTCATGTCTATGTTATCAAGTATTTCTGAGAGAGATAATCTGTGAACATTTATATGTCATTAGAAGAGTTTTATATTTGAAAGTAAATGTATAGGTTATGTGTTATATGTGTATTATTTTTGTTCCATATTGTTGTGTATGGGAACCGGTAACATAGCACAGTTTACTTTCATAAGTATAGGGATCGAGTCAATCATGACAAATGGTGACAAAAATTGAATAAACTCAAAGCTGGAGCTTAACATTTATTCAGATCAAATATAACATGAAGATGAAGATGAATGTATTACAATGACAATGAATTGAAGTCTAGAGCAAATCTGATGATGAGTAGTATATACCCTCTGAAATCATAAATGACGGGAACGTATTCTCAGTTTAATGTCTAAAATCTTCTTTGACTGGAGTGTGAAGTTAACTCCTTTTATAGTGGATAAACCTTCCAATAGAGGTTGGTCAACCAGGAATCCTTGACTAGATGACCATTTTACTCAGTAATGGAGAGTGGGTCTTTTAACTGGAAGGAGTGATGTAATGAATAAGGCCAAATTAAAAAAAAAATCATGTTTAGCATCATGCTTTTTTGAAAAATAGGAAGGAGGCCCCTTTTTTTCTTTTTTTCCTTTCAAAATGGCCGCTCGGTACAATTTCCCTAATAGTCGGGCTATTTTTCAAGATGCCCGCCGACATTTTTTTAATTTTTTTTTAAAATCAGATCATTAATAGATCCATTTTAGCAGTGTTTTTCATGTTTTTTTTCTTTAAAAAATAAAAAAAATAAAAAATAAAAAAAATAAAAAAATAGGAGGCGGCCCCAAAAAAGGTAGCGGGCGGGGACGCTAAACATACAATTTTGTTAATGGCCTAAGAAGACTATAAAGTGACCATGCAGTGCATAATTACTTTAGATCTACTTGGAAGTTGTATGAGCCCTAGCTTTGAACAATGTTGATGTTTGTAAACATTTCATCTTTCTATTTACTTCCTGTAGAGGTGCAAAGTATTGAAAAATTATTCATACAATTTGAATTTTGGTCCATAACATAACAATAGTGTGTTTTCGATACTGATAATTGCTTCCTCATTTGTTGTATGAAAAATGTCTATTAGTAAAGTCTAGCTCTTAATAGTTTGCTTGGGAATTCCCACATCAGACAGCTACCTCAGTCTTGCTATCATAACTAAATTGACTGCTAAGTGCCTTGAATTGTCAGCTTCAGACATTGACAAAGCGCTCTACATCTACTTATAATTCTATCTCGCCCTAATGGTACATTATTTTGTGTTAGATTGTACCAATCACCAAAACATGCTTTGCCCTTGATGTAAGGGGTTCCATTTTCTGTACTGTATTAATATATGATCATTAATTATTACTTCTACAAAAAGATCGGGTAGCTAAATTGCTAAATACACTTCCAGTAATGACTTGTTGAGTAGACTAGTTGTGTGCAAACATGCTCCTAGAGAATTTTCCCAAATGCATTAGGGAAAATGCACTCCCTGTACATATTGTAAAAATTAATGCATGCACACGTGATCCATTTCTACGCTTCTCATTGGCTACATTCTTGAACCCTTTTTATAATTTCTTATAGCATATTTATATATTGCCTAAAATGCAGTATCCTTTTGCATCTCGGCCTTATTTTTGTTAAAAATCATGAAATACGGTATACATAAATTTCATTGATTCTAGCTGTACTGTTATAGCTTATTACAGATATGGTAAAATCATCTTTTGCTATATCTACAAAACAACAAAAAACAAGGTAAAATATGATTTTACATACCAAATTTCAGATACTAATGACTTGTTCTATTGTAAACACAACTACTTGGCATTGTGGTTTAATGTAATGATTAAACTTGTTATGCAAAAGTAATATCAACAAATAAAAATTATTTTGACAACATTATCATATTCTAAATCAGTAGTATATACTGCTGTATGCTATCTTTTCATAAATGGTAGCAATTACAAACATTTTTTTAAACACTTACCAGGGTAATTTTGCAGTCTTTCATACTCAACACACATGATACAGCGTGTGTCCCATATTTTCATGTGTCTGTATATACATGATCTGAGACACGCTTCTATAATTGGTATGAAGTTAAATCATTACAAAATACATCACATATATACACTTATCATTATTATATACACAAAATGCTGTATTTCATGTATTTTTAAAATTGCCTTTTTGCTCAAAACATTCCCAAGGCTATTTCTTTCAATCCAACTCCTTAACCCTCACTTCTAAAATATGAACACCCATCAACATTTACGACAACAACAAGAACAAAGATTTACAAAATAAGACCTTTGACATCATGTACATTTGTCAATGTCAAATGTTAATGATACTTAATTCTTAGTATTTTTCCAATGAGATTTCCTTTTATTCTATTAATTCTAAATTGAAAACTCAAAAGGCTTTTGAGCTTAGCTCATAACTTTTCTGACCTTGAACCGTTTGCTTCTTCATGAAAAGGAAATTGGTATAGTCGACAGGTTAAAGTGTTGTAGTCCGGTGTTAAAGCTTCTGACTGAAAGTGCAAAGGTCATGGGTCCCATCAGAGACACAGCACTAATGTTCTTTGTCAAGACATTAATCTATATTTGCCACTCCATATCCAGGAGGGAAATGGGGACCTGGTAGGATGATTATGATGATGATGAACAGCATTTGTATGGCGCCATGTATCTGTTTAAAAAAACATTCAAAGGCGCGAGCTCCTCCAATAAAATTAGCATTCAAATGTCTGAAGGAAGATGTGAGTTTTGAGTGAAGCTTTGAAGTGGTCCAGGTTTCGCGAATAGATGATGGGAGGGAATTCCACAGGCGAGGAGCAATAAATGAAAATGCCCGGGCTCCATATCCCTTGAGATGAGTAATGGGCACCTGGAGAGTAAGGCCAGATGAGCGAAGTCCAGGGCGAAGATGACGCAGCTCGATTAAAGATGACACATATCCTGGGGTCTGACCATGAATTGCCTTAAATGTGAGCAGCAGGACCTTGAATTCAATTCTGCTCTTGACAGGAAGCCAATGTAGCTCAGCAAGGACAGGAGAGATGTGATCATGCTTCCTCAGCCCAGTAAGCAAACATGCTGCTGCATTCTGTACTGCTTGAAGTCTGTTCAAGGTTGCAGAAGGAAGGCCAGCTAGAAGACTGTTACAGAAATCAAGTCTAGAGGAAATGAGTGAATGGATAAGGCTTTCTGCTGCCATCCTCGTAAGCAATGGTCTAATGGCTGCAATGTTACGAAGCTGGAAGTAAACAGTCTGACATACCTGTGAAATGTGCCTGTCCATTTTCATGGACTGATCAAAGTAGACCCCAAGGTTACGGGCGCTCACCGTAGGAGAGACAGACACATTGCCAACTTGGAGGTCCATGGAGCTGATCTTGTTCCTCATGTTCGGTGAGGAAATGATAAGATATGGAAATGACGAAAGCCTTTGTGAAGGAAATTGCCATATGCACTCACTGCAAACATAATGGTAGGAATACTCCCCAGAGAGCGGAAATGGTGACACTGTGTGCATGAATGAATCTGATGACTGTGGTAATGATAATATCTGGAAAGCCCTTGGAGATGGAATTCCATATTAATGACCAAAAAACTTCTTTGTTCAACTTAATTTAAGAATGGTTTTAACTTAGTCAAGGATGCATTGTAGCCATTGGCTGAATTGTTTGTGTTTATAGTATTGTCTCAGAAATCATTTTACATTGCTTTACATCATTAACTAATGTATTTGAATGAACATCCTATTCACTTCAGGTAGAAATGTGAATTGGACCGGGATCTCTATCTTATAAAATAAGATAAACATTACAATTACCAATAATGATTTTAATGGCCTATAGATAGTACATGGTACTGGTAAGAGACATGAAACTGTTTAATCATGATCATATTTTTAGTTCAGTACATATAAATTTTGTTGCATTAAAAGAGCGAAAAACCTCTAAGAACATATTGCATATCTTATACTGAATTTAGGGTGGAGGAAAAGAATGGAAAAGATCACAAATTACTTTTCATCTTTCCAATTCCTGGAACTCGATCTTCTGTTTAAACATAAACATTTACTCAATTAAATTAGTAGTAAATTGACTGGAGCACATAATATAGTTCGGCTTGGATTGCAGTCTCTTACAAAGTGTCACTGAGTTTGTTCAAGGACATTTCTTAGGCTGTGTTTAAGCTCAATTTTGAAGGCAGAATGAGCGATATGAAAGTTCATCCTAAACGCTCATCGTAATCGCAGTTCCATGGTGTACTGTTTATGCTCACTTCTCTGGCTCCTCCAGGCAATTCTTGCTGGGTGGCCCTAATTGGTCTTGCAGCTGGATTCGCAAACCTGCACTGTGCATGCTACGTAGACCCACTAGAGGTCAGTGCGTTGACCCCATTTAAACGCGTTTACAAATTGTAAACGCACCTTTTTGTGGGTTTACGATCGGTGATTCTACAAAAGTGAGAAAGGACGCAACCGTGTTTTAAACTAAACGCGTAACAGATGCCTGATTCTGGCCAGAAAAAGTTGAGCATAAACACGCCAAAATAGAGAAAGTTGAAATAATAGTTTTGTAACCACTATGAAACTTTTACACTACATTGTTTAAGCAGTTGCATGTCAATGAAGGAGGTAGCCGTGAAGTATTCATCGGGATACATAGAAACGAAAATGTACATGCAAAAAATTGTCCCAACTTACTCTCTAAAGCCACTTTCATGAACAATTCGTGAACTGTTCACAACCTTGATTAAACCATTTTATGACAAAGTGTATCAGTGCATGTCAGTATGTGACAGTGTTCAATTTTGACGTTAGCATAGAGTGACAATGCATGCCATGGCAAGCCAGAGAAGTCGTGAACTGAACTGGACTGCACAACGTGGCCCAAATTGCATTGTTCACCGTCTGTGTTCAACAAAATGACATGACTTGACATGTGTGATACAGCAGTGCAGGACCAACATTTGTGCAAGTGTCATGGTGGCTTATCTCAGAAAGCTCTCTCTGAGCATTCCATGAATGATGTTATATACATATTATGAACACATTATTGTTTTCTCATAAAATAATTTGTTTTTGTTCGTCCTTTTACATGCCAGTCTATGAAGTATTAAAACATTAGGAATTGGGACATTGGATAAATCAGTATGGGTAATCTCTGAGAGCAAAACTAGGATTGTCTCGGCTTAAACTCAAAATCACATAGACCCAGTTACATTGACTGTATTTTTTAGCTATTCCACGATCAAGAAAGAAATTTAGCGAGATCAAACCATTGTGGCGGAACTTGTGTCTGACTTCCGCTGAAATCAAACTGTGTTGCAATATGAGCCATGTGTGGAGCGATTGGTGTGTTGTCAAGCTTTAGCAGGGCCATCTGTGGGGCTGACTTTGTTTCGCATGCAATCCCAAAGAGATGCTGGCATTCCCGATCATCTGAGAAAGACCCTGAGTAAACAATAACGATGGAAGCAGATTTTTGGATTGCTTCTGCTTGAGATCTCAGCCTCAGCTTACCAACTGCTTGATCCCTTTGCTGATAGAAGCCTTTAAGAGCGAAGAAGTTGCACTCCATACCAGGAAGGAGAGAGTACTGTACCCACCGAGTTGATTCTACTGGTGTGATGACGTAGAAGTCATTCTGCCATTTTGGATTCTTTGCTTTTTCTGGAGGCTGATGGTCAGGCAGGGGAGTAGTTGGGTCAAGACACGTTGAAGAATGCATTCTGGTTGTATGCTGCCTTTCCAGATTGCACAGTCTCTTGAAGTTTTCTCTCCTTAAAGTTGTCTTCCTCAGGGCGATGAAGCCTTCGTCAATCATTCTGTCCACACCCAACACAGTTGGCTGATAGACTACTATGTACTCCATTACGTCCAGGATTTCATTTTGAAATCTGTTTCTAGCCAGCTTACCCAAGATCTCAAAAATTGAGTTCATGGATGGATGTCGTAGACTAGCATCAGTAATCCAGTAGGCCAACTCTGCAAGAAGGTTCTTGGGCTTTTGTTCATCCTTATAGTGGGCTAGTTGATTTGGAAGCAGGTACTTTGATGCTATTAGTTCCTGGAAGGCATTCGGAGGGCACGTACTGTATGCCATTTTATAAGATTGGACAGCTGACCACTTGTCACGTTTCAGAAGGCAATTACCCTGCTTTAAGTGATTATTACATATGCCTATTCCATCTTGGATGTGTAAGGACTCTGTAAAGTGTCCAAGGGCTTGCAATGAATACTGTTTCTTTTCCTTTTCGGTGCCTGAAGATTCAGCTATGTCATGAGCTATTTCGCCCCTCTGTGACTTGGAACCAGGATTGGGATTAGAGATGTCAGCCATCTTTGAGTCCTTAGCTGCTTGGCGAAGATAGTTTTCCTTCAGTTGCTTATCATTTGTTTTCCTTGCTAATTTTGTGTATGCCTTGGATCGGTTGTCATAAGAGAGCCATGATGAAGGACTTGGGTCACTCTCAATTGCTTCATCAAACTTTTCAATTGCTGCTGAATAATTTCGAAATTTTGTGAGGAGTAGACCATAGTTTCCCAAAAGCCATGCATTACCAGGGTCAAGGGAAAGTGCTTGGTCATAGCATAGTGAGGGTTTATACCAATATGCTTCGTATTTGGTTTCAATAAAGTTAGGTATTGAAACAGTTGTGTCGTTTAAATCATAGGATAAGGCATTACCAAGGACACCCCATGCCTCAGCCTTGTGCAAGGTGTGCTGTGAGGAGGATATGGAAAAATGTAGATATTGTGCTGCCTGGTTGATGGAATGTATGTATTGTGGAATATTGTTGTTACGTTTGTGACTGTGGGATAGGCGTTCATAGGCTTGCCCGATTGCCAAGTGCCAATCTTCTTTCTCATCCTGGCTGATCAAATTATCTGCATACTCCAGAGCTGACTCGAATCTTTGCACAGTTTCTTCCATTGGTGCCACTCCTTTACTCCATGTTTGTGTATGCAAGTCCCAGCATGCAGCATAGGCTTGTTCAGCTCTGCACCGAGCATACACTCTCTTCTCATCGTCTGGATTGCCAGATAGTTTGCTCTGGGTCTCCTCCAGATGCGACTGCCACTTACATGATTCCTTATGGTCTCCAAGCTTGGCATATGCAGTACATAGATCTTTAATGGCATTGAGGTTTGTAGGATCCTCTTCTACTGTCTTCTCCCAGCATTCAATGGCTTTGTCCTTCTCTTGTAGTCTGTAATACAGCATCCCCACATAGTTTCTGTTACCATGACGAATTGGACGATCTGCTAGCTCTCTCTCCAACAGAGGGAGACGTCTGTTTAGTTTACGTCTGGCTTGGGCTTCTTCTTCGCCAGTCAGCCTCCTTCTGTTGAAGGCTAGGGGTAACTCCAAGAGCCCAGGAATCGGATGGTCCACAAGAGAAGGAAAGTTTCATGTAGATTGTACCACATTCTTTGTTGCTGATCAAATGCTTCAATGACGATTGCTCCATTGATGATATCCTGCAATAACTGCATTTTCCACTTCATTCTTGGTCACGTATATCTAACCCTTACCTTAAAGGGATCGTTTAACAATGTTAAATCTGAGATACACGGCCCTACGTGTTATCAGTGTCTGTGATATGGTGTAATATTGAAGCTCTAACAAAATTGCGCTTCAAAATGATCAAGAAGTGCCTCAAAAAAGTAAAAATCTTTGAGTGACCAGTTTTACCATACTCGTTTTCCCCAATAGACTGTAGTGTTATGAAAACCGTCAGGCGAACGGTTTTCAAAATTTGTAATTCGAATCATAAATATCTTGATATTCAGACAGGCGATCGGCTTGTAAAAGTCATGGGGTTCCTGACTGACCTAAAGGTTTATAATTATCATTGCATCATGAGCTAAATCTAGAATTTTGTTTCAGAATCTGAGACAAAGTTACCGGATCCCTTTAATAAGTTCTTATTTAACTAAAGAGAGGTTGTATTCCGGGAAAGATAAACAAAATACAGTCAAACCTATCTGAATATACTATCCACCTCTCTTTAAAGGCCACCTGTCTGAAGTGGCCATGTATTTTGTCTCCCTCAAGAGAGAAATGTGTTTTGTAGAACCTGTCTTGAAAAGCCACCTGTCTGTAGTGGTCATGCACTTTCCTTTGCATGGCCTCAGTGGACAAGTTTGACTGTAATTTGTGAGCTTTTCCATTCTTTGCATGTCAGTTTCGTTGAATATCATTTTAGAAATGTACCCTGATAAGAAGTACTCTTCATATGCCCTCATTGCAATATAATGAGAAATAGATGAAATGTATTTGACCAAACATTCCTGCCACATATCTGTGTACAAGGCATTTGACTAATAGAGCTAGACAGGTCAATTTCTTACCATTTCAATGATTCAAAAACATCACAGTATATACCACTTCTTATCTAATACATAACCAACCTTGCCCAATTGCTTTCACACAGTTTTTTTTAATATGTAATCATTTGACATGAGCTTAACCTTCTCTTTAAGTGTATTGTTAATGGAATTAACCATTTTTGTCTCAGTTATTGAAATCAGAGTAAAAAAAACACCACTATTTTGTAATGATTAGATATTCTACATGTACCTATTCTGACAAATTCTATATCTCATTGTTGCAGGGAAGTTTGGTGAATACGTCTACTTAACATTTTAAAGAGTTATATTCATCTCATGAAAGAAAAGGAACCAATGGAGGAAGAATCTGCAAGAAGATGAAAAACCTAGGGAACAAATATCAAAATCTTACATACAGTTGTCTTTTGTTTACCTCTCATGAAAACACGAAGTGTTTCATAGTGGTCCAGACACTGAACAGCATTAATGTTATACATTGATTAGTTTTGTAAACACTATGAAATTTTTACACTACATTATTTAAGCAGTTGCATGTCAATGTGTGGCAATGAAGGAAGTAGCCGTGAAGTGTTCATGGGGATGCATAAAAGATGAAAATGTACATGCAAAAAATTGTCCCAACTTACTCTCTAAAGCCGCTTTCATGAACAATTCGTGAATTGTGCACAACCTAGATAAAACCATTTTATGACAAAGTGTACCAGTGCATGTCAGTATGTGACAGTGCATGGACAATGTTCAACTTTGACCTTGGCGTAGAGTGACAATGCATGCCATGGCAAGCCAGAGAAGTCGTGAACTGAACTGGACTGCACAACGTGGCCCAAATTGCATTGTTCACCGTCTGTGTTCAACAATATGACATGACTTGACAGGACCAAAATTGGTGCAAGTGTCAGGGTGGCTTATCTCAGAAAGCTCTCTCTGAGCATTCCATGAATGATGTTATATACATAATGAACACATTACTGTTTTCTCATAAAATAATATGATTTTTGTTTGTCCTTTTACATGCCAGTCTATGAAGTATTAGAGCATTAGGAATTGGGACATTTGATAAATCAGTATGGGTAATCTCTGAGGGGGAAACTAGGATTGTCTCGGCTAAAACTCAAAATGACATAGACCCAGTTACATTGACTGTATTTTTTTAGCTATTCCACGATCAAGATAGAAATTTGGCGAGATCACACCATTGTGGCGGAACTTGTGTCTGACTCCCGCTGAAATCAAACTGTGTAATACGAGCCATCTCTGGAGCGATTGGTGAGTTGTCAAGCTTTAGCAGGGCCATCTGTGGGGGTGGCTTTGTGTCACATGCAATCTCAAAGAGACGCTGGCATTTCTGATCACCTGAGATAGCCCTAGAGTAAACAATGACGATGGAAGCAGATTTTGAGATTGCCTTTGCTTGAGATGTCACTTTCGGTTTCCCTATTACTTGATCCCTTTCCTGATAGAAACCTTTCAGAGAGTATGATGGGCACTCCATACCAGGAAGGAGAGAGTACTGTACCCACGGAGTTGATTTTTTTGGCGTAATCACATAGAAGTCATTCTGCCATTTTGGATTCTTTGCTTTCTCTGGAGGCTGATGGTCAGGCAGGGGAGGGGTTGGGCCAAGAGACGTTGAAGAATGCATTCTGGTCGTATGCTGATTTTCCAGATTGCACAGTCTCTTGAAGTTTTCTCTCCTAAAGGATGTCTTCCTCAAGGTGATGAAGCCTTCATCAACATCAGTCATTCTGTCCACACCAAACACAGTTGGCTGTTTGACTACTATGTACTCCATTACATCCAGGATTTCATTTTGAAATCTCTTTCCAGCCAGCTTACCCAAGATCTCAAAAATTGAGGTCATGGATAGATGCTTTACATTAGCATCAGTAATCCAGTAGGCCAACTCTGCAAGAAGGTGTTTAGGCTTTTTTTCATCCTTATAGTGGTCTAGCTGATTTGGAAGCAGGTACTTTGATGCTATTCTTTCCTGGAAGTCAATCGAAAAGCTTGTATCATATGCCTTTTTAAAAGATTGTAGTGCTGACCACCTGTTACGTTCCAGAAGGCATTTACCCCGCTTTAAGTGAGCATCACTGATGTCCATTCCGTCTTGGATGTGTAAGGACTCTGTAAAGTGTGCAAGGGCTTGCACTGAGTAGTGTTTCTTTTCTTGATTAGTGCCTGAAGATTCAGCCATGTCATGAGCTATCTGGCCCCTCTGTGACTTGGACCGAGGATTGGGATTAGAGATGTCTGCCATCTTTGAGTCCTCGGCTGCTCGGCGAAGATACTTTTCCTTCAGTTGCTTATCAGCTGTGTTCCTTGCTAATTGTGTGTATACCTTGGATCGGTTGTCGTAAGAGAACCATGATGAAGGACTCGGGTCACTCTCAACTGATTCATCAAGTTTCTCCATTGCAGCTGGATAATGTCCAAGTTTTCTGAGGAGATGACCATAGCTTCCCAAAAGCCATGCATTACCAGGGTCAAGGGAAAGTGCTTCGTCAAAGCATCGTGAGGGTGCAAACCAATATTCTCTGTATTTGGTATTGATAAATTTAGGTATTGAAAAAGTGTCGCCTGAATCATAGGTTAAGGCACTACCAAGGACACCCCACGCCTCAGCCTTGTGCAAGGTGTGCTGTGAGGAAGATATGCAAAAGTGCAGATATTGTGCTGCCTTGTTGATGGAATGTAGGTATTGTTTAATATTGTTGTTACGTTTGTGTCTGTGGGATAGGCGTTCATAGGCTTGCCCAATCGCCAAGTGCCAATCTTCTTTCTCATCCTGGCTGATCAATTTATCTGCATACTCCAGAGCTGACTCGAATCTTTTCACAGTTTTTTCCATTGGTGCCACTCCGTTACTCCATGTTTCTGTATGCAAGTCCCAGCATGCAGCATAGGCTTGTTCAGCTCTGCACCGAGCATACACTCTCTTCTCATCATCTGGATTGCCAGATAGTTTGCTCTGGGTCTCCTCCAGACGCGACTGCCACTTACGTGATTCCTCAAGGTCTTCAAGCTTGGCATATGCAGTACATAGATCTTTAATGGCATTGAGGTTTGTAGGATCCTCTTCTACTGTCTTCTCCCAGCATTCAATGGCTTTGTCCTTCTCTTGTAGTATGTAATACAGCATCCCCACATAGTTTCTGTTACCATGACGAATTGGACGATCTGCTAGCTCTCTCTCCAACAGAGGGAGACGTCTGTTTAATTTACGTCTTGCTTGGGCTTCTTGTTCGCTATCCAGCTTCCCTCTGTTGAAGGCTAGGGGTAACTCCAAGAGCCCAGGAATTGGATGGTCCACATCAGACATGCTGTCTATAAGAGAAGCCATAGTTCAGCTCCTAGATGAAAAGACAAAGTGCGACAAAAAGCATTAGTCTTTGTTTCACATTTATGATGAAGCTCACCTCATTGGCCTCAGATAAGAGAGAGGTGCCCTAACATCGGCTACGGTGATAATTGCTCTATGCTTTATTTCATAGAAGGTACAGGTTTAGGGTTAGGGTTACCATTGAATTTTAGTTAGGTTTAAGGTAAGGGTTAGATATACATGACTAAGAATGAAGTGGAAAATGCAGTTATTGTAGGATATCATCAATGGAGCAATTATCATCGAAGCATGTGACGTACGTACAACAAAGAATGAGGTACAATCTACATAAGACTTTCCTTCTCTTTTCACTAGCAATACTGAACAGCAGTCATGTTTCAAGTTTTCTCTCTGGTTTTCTAATTTTCAATGTCAAATGTCCCAGATTTTAGATGTACAGTGCGTCCCAGAAATAACGAAACCGAGAATTATCGATGTTTTATCATAACTTAATCACATTTATAATTGATAAATGACACATATTTGGAAAGCTTAGATCCTCCTCTTTCATTTGATGCAACTCATATGATGCATATTTCACGCATGAGTGATTAAAATGAATTTGAAGAGAGGAAACCAAAAAGTCATTTGGCGGACGGTATCTGAATTTCAAAGAGAAAATCACATTTCTAGAAATTTGAGGTTCTGCCCTTTCATATGACACCTCAATCAGGAAAAATGAGCAAGGAATGACAAAGTTCCGTTTGTTTAAAGTAGTGCTTGCATTTCTTGCATATTTTGAAGGTATATAGAAGGCAAAGGAAATTATTTCAGGTAAAGAAGTAAAGAAGTATGTACACCCAAAATAAGCCCATTCATTTTAATAAAAGTACAGAAGTATGGAGTGATCTGGTGCTGATTTCATTTTACTTTCTGAATTTTTCTTGAGCAGTTTGTTTGCCTTGTCTATGAAAGGCATCAAGCATTACTGATTTGTAAAAGGAAACAATTTCAATGGTTACAGAGGCTAGTGCTGATCAAATGAATTTGACAAGAAAACTTAAAATAACCTGTTAAATGGCCAAACATTTGCAAAGAATAAGCCTTTTCATGATTTGGCGGCCATTTTGGCGGCCATTTTGAATTTCCGCCATTTACGAGAAATGCATAAGGTTTCGCATCTGGCACTCATCGGATTTGGATTCAGCACCCTCATATTGACAAGAAAACATAAAATAACCTGTTAAATGGCCAAAGAATAGGCATTTTCATGATTTGGCGGCCATTTTGGCGGCCATTTTGAATTTTCGCCGTTTACGAGAAATGCTCAAGGGTTCGCGTCTGGCACTCATCGGATTTGGAATCAGCACCCTCGAATTGACAAGAAACCATCAAAAAACATTGTATATATAAAAAAGCAAGGTTCGGGTCCTTTCCTATGGGGCCTAGCCTGGACTATAAGCAAACGGTTTAACATGGTATTGTTGATTTAAATTTGTTTTTTTAATATACAAAGGTGATTATTTATTTATATCTGGACCAATCCAAAACCAATTCATTGGATTAAAAATGAAGATAAATATCAGCATTGTATTAAATGCAGAATTCTACAAATGCAATAGAGATGAATTTGGAATTTGATTCCATTGACATGTTGCCAGTCTCAGTTTTATCAAAATACTGTTCTCATATCGTGTCTTTAAAGGGATAGAGTTCTGTTTTCAGACCGCAAATGTCTTCAAAGTGCATGGTTATTGCTCTTATTCTTATCTATGACATTTCTAGTGCCCTTTTAGAACCTCCTTGCTATGAACGGGTAATTTTAGACCCCAAAATGTGTGAATTTAGCCAATACGATCATACCAATTCGGCTCCACTTTAAAAAAAACACGGTGACCGTTAATTAATTATTTAATTAAAAATAACAATACATGAGCTGGCTGGTTGTGCGTAATATAAGCAACACGAAAATGCCAACAAAAAAGCTAACATTGGTATTGGCTGAAATACGACGTAAAAGCCGTTATTTCGTTTTTTCAACGGTTTTTTCAATTTTTTCAAAATATCTAATATTTGTGGTGGTACAAAATCGTTATATTTATGGATATTTGAGCCGTCTCTGAACCGATTTTGATCAAACAAAGATGATTTTGTCATTGAAATATTATGTTCTTTCAAATTTGGCACTCAGTTTTTCATTATCTCACAAAAAAATTATTTTGTGTAGTGCCCTCTGCAACAGAACTCAACTTTCCCTTTAATACATTTGATGTGGGGTTGGATTACCGGACACTAAGCAAACTTAAAGACTTCTCTTTTTTCCTTTGAATTTAACAGAAAATATTCATCAAATAGCACTAAACACCATGAATATTCGTCAAACATCAGTCTTAGAATATTTATGGAATTTTGCTTGTAAGCTTCTTCAAACTGCTGCTTTAAATCAACTGTCTGGATAGACAACCTGTCCAGACACACATCCTCTTTCGACCTCAAACTACATGAAACTCACTTGCCAGTAGATCATATCCTGCAAAACTTTGTCTCTTTCTCAGAGTAGTCATCCAATGGTTGTTTATTTGAAGGAAACAAATTTCCTCTTGTTGTTTTTCGTTAATCAAACTGTTGTCACTCAGAGGTTTGTTTTGATATCAGGTAGCTAGAAAAGTACCTTCTAGAACATTCTATGATGTGCAGTGCAGCTCAGCTGTAGGTATTTATATAGACAGGGATGGGAATTCCCAAATCTATTTATAGACGTACAGTCTTCTGTAGCATGTTGCTTCAGTTTTGTAGTCTGAATCTGCAGGCCCTTTTTTGTACTTTCTTCGACATAATTGCACTGAAACCTGATCGGATTGCCGAATTAAAAACATATCATTTTCCAGTCAATTGGTGTATATTCAAAATTTAATAATAAATAATTAAAAACTAAGCCAACAGCAGTGGTTCTCGTATATTATCAAAAGCAGTCAGTTTACAGGACTTGTGGAAATGTAATGTTTAGTGTTTAGTCTACATTCCAGATGCTTCAGACCTTGTGATTACTCTAATGCATACGTGTCAAAATGTATTAACAAGCAATTTCTGAGAGAGAAAATTTGAGGACATGTATATGTCATTAAAAGAGTTTTGCAATATTTGAAAGTAAATCTATAGGTTATGTGTTGTATGTGCATAATTTTTGTTCCATATTGTTGTGTCTTGGGACTGGTAAGTGGTAACATAGCACAGTTCACTTCCATCATAAGAAATGGTGACAAAAGTTGAATACAATCAAAGATAGAACTTAGCATTTATTCAGATCAAATATAACATGAAGATATAGATGAATGTATTTCAATGACAATGAATTGAAGTCTAGAGCAAATCTGATGATGAGTACATACCCTCTGAAATCGTAAATGACTGGAACGTATTCTCAGTTTAATAAAATATTTTCTGCCTGGAGTGTGAAGTGAACTCTTTTTATAGTGGATAAACCTTTTAATGGAGGTTGGTCAACCAGGAATCCTTGACCAGATGACCAATTTACTCAGAAATGGAGAGTGGGTCTTTTAACTGGAAGGAGTGATGTAATGTATATGAAGACTATAAATTGACCATGCAGTTCATAATTACTTTAGATCTACTAGGAAGTTGTATGAGTCCTAGCTTTGAACGATGGTGATGTTTGTAAACATTTCACCTTCCTATTTACTTCCTGTAGATAGGTGCAAGGTATTGATAAGTATTCATAAAATTTGAATTTTGGTCCATAACATAACAATAGTGTGTCTTCAAATCTGATGATTGCTTCCTCATTTGTTGTATGAAAAAAGTCTGTTATTAAAGTCTAGCTCTTAATAGTTTGCTTGGGAATTCCCACATCAGACAGCTACCTCAGTATTTAAACTGTTAATGTTTATTTATTCTGTCATACATTACTCTTAAATACAACATACTTATCATTTTCTAAAAAATACATTTAAATTTGAACACATACAAATGCTATGTTGACCCAACCCTATGGAATGACCCTATTGGCTTGATGTAGATTGCTCAATGGTCAAGTCCGGGACTCAGTAGGATATAATGCCTTGTGGCCATTCATGAGATAATATATTAGAAATTAAATTTTCGATGTCCCTTACAAGAAGGCATAGGATATGACATTAAAAATTTGAGCTATGATTTTTTTTATAGAATATTTATATATTGCCTAAAATGCAATACCGGTATTCTTTTGCATCTTAGCCTTATTCTTTTTACAAAGCATGTAATATGGTATACATAAAATTCCTTCATTCTAGATGTACTGTTATAGCTCTTGTTATAGATTTGGTAAAATCATCTCTTGCTTTATTTACAAAACAAACAAAACACAAGGTAAAATATTATGATTTTACATTCAAAAATTTCAGATACTAATGACTTGTTCTGTTGTAGACACAAATCCTTGGCATTGTAGTTTACTGTGTAATGATTAAACTTGTTATGCAATATTCTTTAGTCTATGTGATGTCTTCAAAAGTAAACAAGTACAAATTATTTTGACAAGTACAACCAACATTATAAGGTAGTCTAAATCAGTAGTTTACAATGCTGTGTGTACTATCTTTTCACAAATAGAAGCAATTACAACCATTTTAACACTTAATTTTGCAGTCTTTCATACTAAACAGACATGATACAGCATGTGTCACATATTTTCATGTGTTTTTATATACATGCTTATAGAGTTACTATTTAGTTAGATCATTACAAAATATACACTTATCAGTATCACATCAAATGCAGAATTTCATGTATTTTGGCAGTTTTACAATTGCCTATTGCTCAAAACACTAAAATACCAACACCCAACAACATTAACAACAATATTAATAACAAGACCTTAATAAGACCTTAGACAGCATGTCCGTTTGTCAATGTGAAATGTTAATGATACTTCTAAGTATCTTTCCTATGAGAATTCCTGTTATTGTATTATTCTAAATTGAAACCTCAAAGGGCTTTTAAACTTAGTTCATAACTTTCTAAGCTTGAATGCAGAAACAGTGCACATTTGTTGTTAACCCTCCCAGCTTATTTTGTAGTCTATAATGCACAAAAGGGCTTTTTTTAAATAATTTTTTTAATAAAAATGTTTTTTTTAAGTAGCAATATGCATACAAGATGATGAACTTGTTTATGATTATTTACACCAAAACATATACTTGTATGTACACATACATTTACATATATATATAAATATGCAACCATAAACCAGTTAAACAACTCAAAGCTTGTATAACTTGTGAAATCATTTCTAACTCATAAAAACAATGTTTTCTGTATTAAAACTTCAATCTTGTCAGTAAAAAAAAAGAAAATCAAATCAACAGTAACAACATATCAGTCAGTTTATTTCTTTGATTTTTCACCCGCCAATAATACCAACTCACAATAAATTGCTTGCATGATGTTTAAAACTATTGCCTACTCAAACCAGCTGGTTCCTCAGGAAAGGAAAAAGGGAATAGTGGACAGGTTAAACAGGTGTTGTATAGTCCGGTGTCTAAGCTTTGACTGGAAGTGCAAAGGTCGTGGGTTCCATCCAAGACACAGCATTCCCTTGTTAAGACATTAATATTACAATTACCAATAATGATTGTAATGGCCTATCTCATAGTTAGTTGTACTGGTAAGAGACATCAATCTGTTTAATCATGATCATATTTTTTAGTTCAGTACATATAAAGTTTGTTGCATTAAAAAAGTGAAAAACCTCTAAGAACATATTGCATATTTTATACTGAATTTAGGGTGGAGGCATATACACTGTAGGAGTCCAATTGCATTTGTCATGTTTTTTCTATGTTATTTTTCTTCCACACCAATATAAAAAGAATGGAAAAGATCACAATTACTTTTCATCTTTCCTGGAACTTGATCTTCTGTTTAAACATGAACATTTACTCAATTAAATTAGTAGTAAATTGACTGGAGCACATAATATAGTTATGCTACGTTTACACTATGTTCCCGGCGGCCACGGCAACCACGTTTCAGGCCACCATGGATGAAACGGAATTGACGTGACACAAAGCAGGGGACCGTATGGGCAAAGCTGACAGGCAGTGGATACCGTGTCAGATTTTTAAACTGTCAAAAAATTTGCCATGGCAGTCATGATGCGGATGAGAAACCTAGTAGGCCGTAGTAAAACGGGGTGAACGTAACAAAAAGTGACAGTCCGTAAAAAAACTTGGAGGTGGTCCGTAGTGGGACGGGAGGCCTGCACATTCCCCGGCATCTTACAGTCTTTTCAAGTTTTGTCACGTTCTGCCACGGTTTGCCACCTTTCTCACGGCAGGCCAGGGTGTATGGTAGTCGTTTTGTTGCGTTTAATCACGGCGCATCCCGGCGTCTGACAGTCGTCTCCCAGGATGAAGTAAGGGATGTCCTGGTTCTGGTCATCGTTAGGCAGAGGGCATGGTGGTGGCAACCCTATTCAGCCTTCTTCAAGAAGTTCACTGAGCTCTGAGTCATTATAGATTTGGGCATCGGACATGTGTCCCACTCCACAAATTTCAATCCATATAAAATGATACTGAGCATCCACCAAGTCGAGGAGAGGGATACTGAAAAAAAAACTTGTAGTTGTGGTACAAGGAGCCTGTGTTGGGTGGCTTGCTGATGGTAATATGCTTCGTGTCCAGAGCTCCTACCGCATGAGGCACATTCCACTTGTCTTCAAACTCCTGGGCAAGGGCTCTCCACTCATCGGGCGTCACAGGAGTTAGCACAATCGTGCTTCAAAGCTGCCCGGCGTCCACGTTTCATACGTAGAACGCCTTGACAGAACTTGATCAGAACGTGAGAAACGTGAGAGACCCCATCAGAACTTGACGGGCCGGGAGGGAACCTTCTGGCATCCATGGTAGAACGCGGGCCAAACCTTAGTGCGCCTTGGAGCCTCCAGGACTCAGCATCCCCTTCCCCCCACGGCCCGTCACAGATACCGTGGTAGACAAAGTGTCACAGAGTTTGTTCACAGACATTCCTTAGATGTCCCATTGAGAAGGTACTGGCAGTAGGTATCTTGCCAATTGTGGAAGGTTTACTTGCACAGTGAAATCAAACTTCTTGTAACATCTTAGCTTAGTAGGCACTTCCACAGGCTCTCTCTGGAGGACAATGACATTTTCTGTGTTTGTAGCCTTTGAACACTGGGCTATTTCGGTTGTTAGATTCTCGCTTCCATCAAAGCCGTGGCTTAAAACAATGAGAATCTTAGCAGATTTCTCCATTGCCTTAGCCTTTGATTCATATTGATATACTCCAAGTCTTGAGTCTCTCTGATGATAGTACCCTTTTAAGGCATAGTTCTTCCATTCAAGACTTTTTAGCAGTGAATACCTTATCCAGCCTCTTATCTCAGGGTTGTTTCCGTCATGAAGGATGTAGAAGTCAAAGTCTACACCCAATGTCCGTGGGCGATCATTAGGTATATCATCCTCTTGAATTGCTGATGGTTCAGGCTCTTGCCTTTGAGAAAGACTGTGGTCCCTCTTCTTGCCAAGGTTGCTCAGTCTCATTTTGAAGTTATCATCTCCTATGTTTCTTTCATGCATGACTTGTTTGAAAGATTCTACCATATTTTGTACTGTGGTTGACTCGTCAGAAACACGTTGGCTGCTGTATTCCAGTATATCCAAGATCTCAGGAGCATATTCCACGTAAAGCCTTTTGATGTTCTTCCGTGGAGCCTGGCAGGATTTATGGGTGTAGATGAACCAGAATGCAACTTCCCCAAACAAATGCTGTGGCCTGCCTTTGTAGTATCCTAACATGGCCTTCAACAGTTTTGCTGTTAGTGAATCACAAAAGCCTGCCCCAGTGCCTGTAGTGTCAAAAGCAATTTTGAATGACTCAATTGCTGATTGCAGGTCTTTCCCATCTTGAAGACACTCTGCCCACTTGAGATGGACGTCTGAGGAAGTATAACCATCCTGTGAGACCGATGCCTCATAGAATCTACCAAGAGCGATGCTTCTGAGATGATCAACCTCATTCGATGGGGTATGTGGATGCTTGGCAAGCAAATGGTGAACTTCACCTGCAAAGGCAAGATTCGTGGGGGATTGAGTTAATTCCAATGCTCTGTTTGCATCCTTTTGCGCTTTCTCAAGAAACGAGTGGGATTGGGCATGCTTACTTTGAGTGCCAGATCCTTTAGCCTTGTTGATGTATATCTTGGCTCTGTGGTACAGCGCATGCCAGGAGGAATTTCTCTTTGGGTCTTCAGGTGGAAGTTTGTCAGTAGCATCAATGCATTGGTTTAACCATTTCAAGGCACCTGTGGGATTCCCCTTCTTTTTGAGGTAAATTCCTATACGACCCAAAAGCCACAGATTGTCAGGAGCAAGTTTTGAAGCCTTTTTGTAGTATATCATTGGATCTTTCCAGCCTTCTTTGTAGTATTGTTCAACAATTTGAGGAAGAACAAATTTTTTATGCCTCGTATCTCGATCAAACGTGTTCCCAATCGTGAGCAATAGCTCTGCCTGGTACAGTGCATTTTCATCTGGCATTTGGAGGGCTTCATGTAGATTTTCTATTGCCTTCCCTATGGAATCCATGTAAAGATCCTCTCTACTAGCCCGGTAAGAAACATGGCAAAGCTTTTCATATGCCTTACCAGTGTACAGAAGCCAATCTCTTTTCTCATTTTGGCCTATAAGACCCTCAGCCATTTTAAGCGCCGCCTCGTAGCAATTAACTTGTTCTTGACGCTGGTTGATCCCTTTCCAGGATTGTGTATGCAGATCTTGAGATAAAGCATAACCCTGTTCAGCCTGGCACCTAGCAAACATCATGCGCTTCTCATCAGGGCTTGCATCTCTTATCGTGTTCCTCAGCTGAGCTTCATACTCCTGTGCCTTCAGGTTGTAGCATAGTTTTTGGTATGCCAGTGTCATGTCCTGGAGTGCATTTAGATTGGTTTTATCTGATGCTAATGTCTCTTGCCATATCTTGATTGCCTCACTTTGCTTGTTGGAGTGGTAGAGCATCACACCTTAAAGTAAACATAAATATACATTGATTTGAATGCCTTATGCCTCAACATAGATGAAAACTGGCCCAAAAATTGGGAAAATTGAGTTTGACAGAAAATATCTCTTGCATTACTAGATTAATATCCTTTACTTTGATATCAATAGAAACTGCATATTTTCCTACCCGTATTTCCCTTGAGGTGTCGTAGTCAAGTGGTCTAATAATTTGACTAGAAATTCAAATGTCCAGGGTTCGATCCCTGGCATGTCACTTAATTATGTTGTTGGGCTAGGCATTTTATTGAAATCGCTCCTCTCAACCCAAGTGTTATACAGGGACCAGGTAGGATGCAGGTCAGTAGGCGTGTCTTCACTATCTCGAGATTGCCAAATATCCAGCTATTTGAACTATCCCGATCGAAACTATCCAGCTAATTTGCGTCTTCATTAGACCGAAGTAGCAAATTAGCTGGATAGTTGGCCGGGATAATATCCCAAGACATCTCGGTCTAGTTTGCAAAATATCCCACTATTTCCGAACTAGCGGGATAGTTTGCGACCGTCTTCATTTGACCGAAGTACGAAGTCAAATATCCCAATCCCATCATGCACAACGATTTCCGTTTTTCCGTGTTTACTAGTTGTACTAGCGCGCTGAGCGGTATAGATCGCATGTGCGCGACTAGTAAACATGGAAAACCGGAAATCGTTGTGCATGATGGGATCGGGATATTTGACTCCGTACTTCGGTCGCAAACTATCCCGCTAGTTCGGAAATAGTGGGATATTTTGCAAACTAGACCGAGATATCTTGGGATATTATCCCGACCAACTATCCAGCTAATTTGCTACTTCGGTCTAATGAAGACGCAAATTAGCTGGATAGTTTTGATCGAGATAGTTCAAATAGCTGGATATTTGGCAATCTCGAGATAGTGAAGACGGGCCTAATGTGATTGAATTAGCATGTGCACACCCATAAACAGAGTGTCTGGCTGGAATGCTTCCCAAGGGAGTGGAGAGTGTGCACTGTAGAGTGCAAAATCGTAACAGAATCCAGTGACCGAAGTTGTCGTACCGTAGGTGCTTTGTAATGGTTACGTTATAACTATAACTCTTGTAAATATCTCACCTTTGACATTTCGGGCAGCATTGCAGAACTGTTCACTGTAAATGTTACTTTGAAGGATATTGTCTTGGTTTTGAATATTAGATTCCATCGTCTTTTCTTCCACTCGGGTGATTTGTCCCTTGTTGATTGCCAGCTTTCGGAATGTAAGAAGGCCAGGGTTGGGTGGGATAGGCTCAGTTGAAGCAAGCGCCTTCGCATCGGACGGTTCTTCCTGATAACTTGCCATTGTTTGAGATGGATCTAGTAGTTTGCATGAAATAAAATTGATGATTATAGGCTAGTCGTATATTTCAATAGCTGACGTAAAGAGCAAGAAAAAATTGAAAAACACATGTCAAGCCCAGGAGTTCTCCATTAGGCTGTAGCTATTTGCTGTTAATCATGTTTGCTTCGGATAAAGGATTTCCCATTCATGTTAACACTTTTCTCATTTGAAGGGCAATCTAACCTTTGTAATGAAAGCAGAATAATGAATCAGAATGGCAAAATTTTAAACTAAATTGGACCAATAAAGAGAGAATTATGAATGTTTGAAATATGAGAGCACTAAAACCTATGCTTATTTCAAATTGGCCATTTGGTCAGTGAATTGTAAAGTAGTCATTGATAATTCTCCTGTTTGGCATGCACACAAATATCATTAATTTTCTCTTTCTCCCTTGGGGCACTACTCCAAATATGTTACGAATACCATCTTATTATTATTATAGTTTTCCTTAAAAGAAAAGACCCTCCTGAGTAATACGTATTTAAAAAAAAAAACATTTTGTTTGTTGGAGCAAATGGGAAAGTTTTCTAGCATGACATCAAGAGTGGCATTACTGATTCAGCCAATTTGAAGTACCCTTACTTAAATTAAATTACAACTTTCAAAAACTCATAACTTTCTTATTTTTTGCCCAATTTCATTCAAACTTTCACCGGTCTACTTCTCTTATTTATATACTTACTTTGATATTAGGTGTCTATCGAGGTTGGATTTTCCTTAAATATTCATCATTATGCACTTCAGTTTCTTCCTGAATAGCGGAAACATGTAAATGTCAAAGTTAAATTGGTTATTTGTCATTCAGGTTGGTCAATCAATTTCAACATGTGCCTATTCATTTCCATCATACATGTACTTCCTTCAAATTTATCTGACTTGACGGTGTAATCAAATTTTAAGAGAGTTTCATTCAAATTTATTAAATAGACAAGATATTGATTTAAAAATATTCCTAAGGAAGAGACAAATATCTGTTATGCCCAAGCCCACCTAAGCGGGTGCCGGAGACATTATGTTTTTGGGTTGTCCATCCGTGTCTGACATATACATCCCGCTTTATCATTAACGCGATATCTCAAGAACCATTGGATTTTGGAGTAGCGTACTAGGTAAAAGATAAAAGGACACAGAGGTCAACTTCTGAAATTCCAACTATTAGCTTTATTGCAAAATCTCTATTTGATTGATGGTCAGCGAACACCATGACATTTTCAGATTTATTCCATGACTATAATATTATGCAAATTAATTAACATCCACCATGAAAAGAAATTCATATTTTTCAGTACCAGACTTTAAAAATTCAATTGCCCCACATTATGTCCGCAGTCTTATTCAACATGATAGATGATGTCCAAAGATTAAACATGTTTAATTTTTTCGCGCCCATCTCATGTACCCCTTTGCGTCCCTTAGCGTATAGTTATGTAGGCCAGGGTAGGGCAGTGTATGCTCAGCGTACTGAGTCGGTATGCAATACTACGCTACTCTACGTATGGCCCATTATGGAACACGTTTAGTTCTCAAATTCAATTGAAAGAATTGGAACTCCACAATTTAAATTTTTACATTGAAGAATATTTGCGCATTATGGAAATCACATTATACGCTGAGGGACGCAAAGGGGTACGTGAGTTGCGTACTTTCGGCATAGACACTTAGACGCAGAAAGTGCACATTTTTTACGCAAGTCTACGCAACACTACCTTACTGTACGCCATGCCTACGCATTAGTACGCTACCCTACGCCAGCCCTACGAAGCAGTAAAAGCGTATAAAGGCTTCCCAGATCCTACCTGAGCACCTACGTACCCTTTATGCCAGGCCTACGTAAACGTCGCAACCCTATGCCTGTTATACGCAATCGTACGTGTATGTATGCCAATTGCATATGCCGTAGGTAAGCGATGCAAATGGACATGGTACGTAAACATACGCTGTCGTTAGCCAGCCTACGCATAACCTATGAAGGGACTACGCCAGAGCAAATTTTTTTCTTCATGAATACGCAGCCTAATTTTAGATACTCAGTTGCCACACTACGCAACTCTACGCAGATCCGGTGTGAAAGGGGCTTAAGCAAATGGATTTACATGGTATTGTTGTATAAATTGTTTTGTAAAATATGCAAAGGTTGTTATTTCTACCCCAATTTATGGAATGATTTTGACAATAATTTATTTCTAGTAGATCTAAATAATAGTATACATTTTCAGATTTTATTGAATAATAATTTGCGAGTGTTTGTTTTGTGTGACTGGTAAAGCATGTGTGTGCTAATATGCTAATCAGCTAGGGGACCTACGTCCTTAAGTAATAACTGACAGTAATGAGGATTAATACCTCACAAAAGGGCACTAATATACCTGATCGACACTTTTTTTTTATTCTGGGGCCTCACAGTAACAAGGCCATTGCTTAGCCACTGAATCATGACTGTACGCAGCGGGGGCTTGGGTACATGTATGTCGCCGCCCCCACAAATACCAAAAACCAAAGAAAATGCAATAAATTACAAATATTTCATTGCATTTTCCCCCGGCCCCCAACAGGAAAAATTCCTCTGTAGGGCCATGCATTATAGTCCAAGACATGCCCACATAGAGGATTTTTTTATGTTGAGGGTCTGGGCAAAATGCAATGAATTATTGATAATTTATTGCATTTTCTTTGTTGTTTTGTATTTGCGGGGACGGCGACGTACCCTAGCCCCTGTTGCGTACAGTCATGATTCAGTGGCTAAGCGATGGCCTCGTCACTGTAGGCCCCAGGATCAAAACCGTGTTAATGTGCTATATTAGTGCCCTTTTATGGGGCATTTATCCTCCTTCCTGTCAGTTATGGCTTGATCGATGACGTAGGTCCGGCCCTAGTTGATTAGCATAGCATACACATGCTTTAGCAGTTACGCGAAACAAACACTTGCAAATTATTTTTCAATAAAATCTGAGAATGTATACTATCATCTAGATCTATAAGGAATAAATCATTGTCAATATCATTCCATAAATTGGGATAAAAAAAAAATTATTCCACCATTATGACCAACAGTGTATATGGCTCTATACATTTAAATGGTTTTTGGACACTTCGCAAACATGCAGACTTCTCTTTTGCCTTCGGATTTATGGGGAAATATTCATAAATAAGCACTAACCACCATGAATATTTGATGTTTATGATATTGTCCAAAATAAGTCTTAGAAGATTTGTGAAATATTGCTTGTAAATTGCCATTTTAAATCAACTGTCCGGATGCACAACCTGTCCAGACACACAGCGTCTGGGCATACAAACATTTGCGCATGACCACTCTTCCTTTTGACCTCAAACTACATGAAACTCACTTGCCAGTGGATCATATACAGTATATCCTGTAAAATGTTGTCTCTTTCTCAGAGCAGTCATCCCATGGTTGTTTCTGAGAAAAAAATTAATTTCCTCTCGTCGTACTTTGTGAATGATTGTTTTGATATCACGTAGCTAGAAAAGTACCTTCTGGAACATTCTATGATGTGTAGTGCAGCTCAGCTGTAGGTATTTGAATAGACAGAGATGAGAATTCCCAAATCTATTTATAGACTTACAGTCTTCTCCAGCATGTTGCTTCAGGTTTGTAGTCTGAATGTGCAGGCCTTTTTTTCTCCTATTCTTCACCAAATTAAAATCCTATCATTTTCCAGCCAATTGGTGTTCATTATAAATTTAATGGCCAGCAGTGGTTCTTGTATATTATCAAAAGCAGTCAGTTTACACTTTACAGGGATCTATTTAAGTCTAGCTTAAAATAGATGCTTGGGAATTCCCACATTGGAGAGCCGACCACCTCAGTATATAATGCTACGGTCACAAATGTTCATACGAACGATAATTTCGTACAAATCTCCTTGTTTTTTCATTTTCTTCCCAAATTTCCATTGTCTGAAAATCGTTCGTACATCGTTCGTAGCAGTTCATAATGGCATTTGTGACCGAGGCTTAAATTGACTGCTAGGTGGCTTGAAGCGTCAGCTTCAGACATTGGCAATAAGCGCTCTACATCTACTTCTAATTATATCTCGCCTTAATGGTACATTATTTTGTGTTAAAGTGTATCAATCACCAAAACATGCTTTGCTCTTGATGAAAGGGGTTCCATGTCACTGTACCGTATTCAAAATATGAGCTTCAAATATTACTTCTACAAAAAGATCGGGCAGCAAAATACACTCTCAGTAATGATTTGTTGAGTAGACAAGTTGATGTATAATATATATATATATATATCAGGAGCGGATCTAGCTTTTCGCCAAGGTGGGGGGGGGGGGGGGTTTGACCCAGTGGCTGATACAGGATTTTTCAAAAATTGCGCTGACCAATATTTCGCTCAGTGGGGGAGGGGGGCGGGGAAGTGAGCACTTTTTTTCTTCTTCACTTGGCCGCCTAGGGGGGGGGGGGGGGGGGGGGGGGGGTGTTTAAACCGGCGAAATCCTCCTCCCCCCAGATCCGACCCTGTATACAGAGCTGCCAACCATTCCGTTTTTGCCAGAATTACTCCGTTTTTTCCTCCAAATTACGGTATTACGTTTTTTCTTCATAAAATATGTTTTTTTTTTGTTTTTGTTTACATACCGCACCTCAAACAACTTACCAAAAATTGTGATTTGATCACAATTTCAATAGAAAACTAATTAGTAATTACTAATAGTAAAACATACTTGAAGAGAAAAATATTCTCAACAAAAATGAAATGCCGATAATACCAAAATAAGTTAACCACCAAAAAAATGACCTGCTTGTATGGAAAAAAACAGCATGATGAATGAACATTTCTGAATTGGAAGGGTGTTGCGCGTGGTTGTAAGTTTCGTTTTTATGAATTCCTTTTTTTTGCTATCATGATTCCTTTTTTTCGTCGCACAAGGTTGGCAGTTCTGTGTATACTTTAGACTTGCCAAAATATTGCTGCTACCCTTATTATTGTACTTAAGCGTTTCCACAATGAGACAAATAAGTTAACTATAAGTACCGTTTATTGTCTTCCACTGGTTCACAACAGATTTAAACAACATTTATAATCACAAAGTCACTTTCAAAAATCATTCCCACCTTAATATGTTACATGTTCATAGCAAGTAATCGCATTGAATAGAAAAAACAAACATTTTATTCAAAATTCAAGAAAAAAATGTTGATTTTGACAAAATTGTAAAAGTTTTCTCCAATGTGTTTGTGTTTAAGGCCTGGTCAAGCCTAACAAATAATGATAATCTGTATGCATATAATGTACCTGTAATGATTACTATAAAAGTGGTCAGCTAGGCCTCAACTCACTGATTTTTGCAACAATTAAATTATTGGTTTTCAATCAAACATCATGGACCACTTATTTAATTCCTTTTGCCACTGACGTGAAATCAAAGGATCGAGTCCAATTGTTGGCTTACAGATATTACCGTTGAAGCTTGTCATAAAAACAAGAAAATAGTCACCATGGATTCTCAACAAAATGATAAGATCATTGAGTGAAACTCGGTAGCATAAGTCATTAAGGTTTGAGTTACAGCAAAGAAGTAAATTCACTTTCCAAATAAATATCAGGAAATCAAATCCAGAATGATTTATTATGTTATTATAATGTCATCATAGTTTCCATAGAGGTTTGACTAGGTCTTTAAAGTGACACACATTCGTTGGATAATATAATTGAAATTAATTTTGGATATCCTGTATAAGAAGACGTAGGATATTAAAAATTTGAGCAATATGATATACAAATAATACATGTTTGCAATTGCATAGGGAATATATATATGCACTGCACGCAGGTTAAGTCACAGTAGGATAATGACTTGTCAAGTTTATTGTCCGTCTCATTGTGACTTTACCATGGGTGCGCTCATACAATTTTTTTGAAGCTAGAATCACAAACATGAATCACAAATCAAAACGCCGTTAAAAAACACGGTTACTGCAGGAGAGCGTTCAAGCGATTTTTGCATCAACGCTGATTCTCGCTCATTTCAAGCCCAGCCACTGCTCATCACACTGTGCAGTTTGACCCAGAAAGTATAGGTCAACTTCGCCGCGTACTTTCAAAATTTATTTAAGGTCGACTGTCGGCCAAACCGGAAGCAGGCCACAATATTGATGGTACAGAATTATGATTGAGATCTCCGTTCGTTCAATTGATTTTTAGCCATCGTGATTCTGCAGAGTCACGATACAAAACGCATCATTTTCAGCATTTCATGTGTGCGTTTATTTTGACGACCGACAAAAAATCACTTGAAACCACGTGAACGCAACCGTGTTTCTAGGGTGGAAAAGTGTCGAGCACGAGCTAATAACATGTACATGTATCATAATTTGTTTCATAAGATGGGTCTACAATATGAGTATGAAGCCGAGAAATTAATGATTGTTATCACCAAAATGCACCCCCCGATGGTAATATGGTAACAATTAATGCACGCACACGTGATCCATTTTGATGCTTCTCATTGGCTACATTCTTGAACCCTTTTTATAATTTCTTATAGCATATTTATATATTGCCTAAAATGCAGTATCCTTTTGTATCTCTACCTTATTTGTTTAAGAAGCATGAAATATGGTATACATAAAATTCACGAATTCTAGCTGTACTGTTATAGCTTGTTATAGATTTGGTAAAATCATCTTTTGCTAATGCTTATATCTACAAAACAACAAAAAACAAGGTAAAATATTACGATTTTACGTACCAAAATTTCAGATACTAATTACTTGTTCTATTGTAAACACAACTACTTGGAATTGTGGTTTAGTGTAATGATTGAACTTGTCATGCAAAAGTAATATCAACAAATACAAATTATTTTGACAAGTGTGTAACCAACATTATCATATTCTAAATCAGTAGTATATACTGCTGTATGCTATCTTTTCATAAATGGTAGCAATTACAAACACTTTTTTTAACACTTAATTTTGCAGTCTTTCATGCTCATGTGTCGCATATTTTCATGTGTTTGTATATATATACACGATCTAAGACACACTTTTATAATTGGTATGAAATTAAATCATTACAAAATACATCACATATATACACTTATCATTATTATATACACAAATTGCTAAATTTCATGTGTTTTTGCAGTTTTAAAATGGCCTATTGCTATTTCTTTTAATGTAGCTTCTTAACCCTCACCTCTAAAATACAAACTTCTAACAACAACAATAACACCTTTGACAACATGTATGTTTGTCAATGTCTTTATGTTAATGATACTCAATTCTTAGTATTTTTCCAATGAGATTTCCTTTTATTCTATTAATTCTAAATTGAAATCTCCAAAGGCTTTGAACTTTAATAGTTCATAACTTTTCTGAGCTTGAATGCAGAAGCAGTGCACAACTGTTGGTTACCCTCTGTTCTTATTTTTGCAGTCTATAATGTACAAAAAGGCAGTTTTTACAAATTAAAAATTAAGAAACAAAATAGCCATATATGCACACAAGATGATGAACTTGTATATGATTATTTACAACGATACATATACTTGTATCTATTATATACATGCATTTGTGTATATATAAATATATCTATGCAACCAATCTGAGAATAGGTTTAAAATTATCATAACATTTTAAGAAACAGAAGAAACACATTAAATGTAACAACACTAGCATTGAAGATAGAAGGGGTTTGTAATTCTGGCTAGCTAGCTAACCCGTTATTTTTTTACGCACTTTGTTCATTTATACCCCTTTCAAACTGGCCTGATTTTCATTGGATGCAGCCAGACGCATCTGATGAAACGGCCACTATGAATGCTACAGAGGAGAAAAAGCTGATTAAATAGCTGATGAAAAGAAGAGAAATAGCCGATTAAATTCTCCTGCTCAAGAGCAGGAGAAATTCTCATTCTATCGGTGTGACACTGATGAAACAGCCACTGTGAATGTGTTCGGGAGAAAACAGCGATTAAAATACATATTAAATGGTCTAATGTCGCAGTGTACGCACGCTTTATCGTAACCAGCTGTGTTTGTTGAACAGGCTGCATGCCAGCTAGATGGGGTGCGGGCTTAATAATTACGTAATAATTCTTCACTTCCGGCAAGTGGTTGCCACAGCGATTGAATATCACCAGCAGTATGAAAGCGACAGCAGGGAAAATGGCGGTTTCACCTTTGCTTACATAAGGAAAATTCAATCAGTATTTTCATCGGTGTGACTCCGATAGAAGCCAGTTTGAAAGCAGTAAGAGTTACCACTTATTGTATGATTTGTTATTTCTGTTCATTCTTGTCACTTACTCTGAGAGACATGTTCTGGAAGAATATACTGACAGTCCCAACATAACTGAATGAAATATGTATCCTGGGTCTCATCTACCGTCAGTTAAACAATTCAGAGCTTGTGTAACTTGTGAAATCACCTGGACATCATTATATTGATAATAATTATAAAGAATGTTTTCTGTAAACATGATGCTAGCATGATGTTTAAACTCCTTCCTTAAAATCAAACCGATTGGTTCTTCATGAAAAGGAAAATGGTAAAGTCGACAGGTTAAAGTGTTGTAGTACGGTGTTTAAGCTTTTGACTGAAAGTGCAAAGGTCGTGGGTTCCATCAGAGACACAGCACTAATGTCCTTTGTCAAGACATTAATCTATATTTGCCACTCCATATCCAGGAGGGAAATGGGGACCTGGTAGGATGATGATAATGATGATGAACAGCATTTGTATGGCGCCATATATCTGTTTAAAAAAGCATTCAAAGGCGCGAGCTCCTCCAATAAAATTAGCATTAAAATGTCTGAAGGAAGATGTGAGTTTTGAGTGAAGCTTTCAAGTGGTCCAGGTTGTCAATTTCGCGAATAGATGATGAGAGGGAATTCCACAGGCGAGGAGCAATAAAGGAAATTGCCCGGTCTCCATATCCCTTGAGATGAGTAATGGGCACCTGGAGATCGAGTAAGGCTAGATGAGCGAATTCCAGGGCGAAGATGACGCCGCTCGATTAAAGATGACACATACCCTGGGGTCTGACCATGAATTTCCTTAAATGTGAGCAGCAGGACCTTGAATTCAATTCTGCTCTTGACAGGAAGCCAATGTAGCTCAGCCAGGACAGGAGAGATGTGATCATGCATGCTTCCTCAGCCCAGTAAGCAAAAGTGCTGCTGCATTCTGTACTGCTTGAAGTCTGTTCAAGGTTGCAGAAGGAAGGCCAGATAGAAGACTGTTACATAAATCAAGTCTAGAGGAAATGAGTGAATGGATAAGGCTTTCTGCTGCCATCCTCATAAGTAATGGTCTAATGGCTGCAATGCTGCGAAGCTGGAAGTAAGCAATCTGACATACCTGTGAGATATGCCTGTCCATTTTCATGGACTGATCAAAGTAGACCCCAAGGTTACGGGCGCTCACCGTAGGAGAGACAGACACATTGCCAACTTGGAGGTCCATGGAGCTGATCTTGTTCCTCATGTTCGGTGAGGAAATGATAAGATATGGAAATGATGAAAGCCTTTGTGAAGGAAATTGCCATATGCACTCACTGCAAACATAATGGTAGGAATACTCCCCAGAGAGTGGAAATGGTGACACTGTGTGCATGAATGAATCTGATGACTGGGGTAATGATAATATCTGGAAAGCCCTTGGAAATGGAATTCCATATTAATGGCCAAAAAACTTCTTTGTTCAACTTAATTTAAGAATGGTTTTAAGTCAACGATGCATTGTAGCCATTGGCCGAATTGTTCGTGTTTATAGTATTGTCTCAGAAATCATTTCACATTGCTTTACATCATTAACTAATGTATTTGAATGAACATCCTATTCACTTCAGGTAGAAATGTGAATTGGACCGGGATTTCTATATTACAATTACCAATAATGATTTTAATGGCCTATAGATAGTACCTGGTACTGGTAAAGAGACATGAAACTGTTTAATCATGATCATAGTTTTAGTTCAGTACATATAAATTTTGTTGCATTAAAAAAGTGAAAAACCTCTAAGAACATATTGCATATTTTATACTGATTTTAGGGTGGAGGCATATAGGAGTCCAATTTCATCTGTCATGTTTTTTCTATGTTATTTCCCTTCAACACCAATATAAAAAGAATGGAAAAGATCACAAATTACTTTTCATCTTTCCTGGAACTCGATCTTCTGTTTAAACATGTACATTTACTCAATTGTAGTAAATTGACTTGAGCACACAGTATAGTTAGGCTTGAATTGCAGTCTCTTACAAAGTGTCATAGAGATTGTTCAAGGACATTTCTTAGATGTCGCATAGAGGACGTACTGGCAGTAGGTACCTCGCCAAATCTGGAAGGTCTACTTGCACAGTGAAATCAAACTTCCTGTAACATCTTAGCTTGATAGGCACTTCCACTTGCTCTCTCTGGAGGAGAATGACATTTTCTGTGTTTTTAGCATGCAAACCCTGGGCTATTTCCGTTGTTAGATTTTTGCTACCGTCAAAGCCCTGGCTTAAGACAATGAGAATCTTGGCCGATTTCTCCATTGCCTCAGCCTCTGATTCATATGGATATACTCCAAGTCTTGAGTCTCTCTGATGATAGTACCCTTTTAAGCCAAAGAACTTGCATTCAAGACCTTTTAGCAGTGAATACCTTATCCAGCCTTTTATCTCAGGATTGTTTCCGTCATGAAGGATGTAGAAGTCAAAGTCTACACCCAATGTCAGTGGGCGATCATTAGGTACATCATCCTCTTGAATTGCTGATGTTTCAGGATCTTGCTTTTGTGAAAGACTGGGGTTCCTCTTCTCGCCAAGTTTGCTCAGTCTCATTTTGAAGGCCTCATCTTCTATATGTTGTTTGTTCATGACTTCTTTGAAAGTCTTTATCATTTCTTGTGGTGTAGTTGACTGGTCAGAAACATGTTGGTTGTTGTATTCCAGTATATCCAAGATCTCAGGAGCATATTCAACATCAAGCAATTTGATGTAGTTATGTGGATCCTGGCAGGATTTATGGGTGTGGTTGAACCAGAATGCAACTTCCCCAAACAAACACTTTGGACTGCCTTTGTAGTATCCTAACATGGCATTCAACAGTTTTGATGCCAGTGATGCACGAAAGCCTGCCCCAGTGCCTGTGGTGTCGAAAGCAAATTTGAATGACTCAATTGCTGATTGCAGGTCTTCCCCATCCTGAAGACACTCTGCCCACTTGAGATAGACGTCTGAGGAAGTAGAACCATCCTGTGTGACTGATGCCTCATAGAATCTATCAAGAGCTATGTTTCTGAGATGATCAACCTCTTTCGGTGGGGTCAGTGGATTCTTGGTAAGCATATGGTTAACTTCACCTGCCAACGCAAGTGTCATGGGGGATCGACTTAATTCCAATGCTCTGATTGCATCCAGTTGTGCTTTCTCAAGAAGTGAGTAGGATTGATAGTGTTGACTTGGACTGCTAAATCTTTTGGCCTTCTTGATGTATATCTTGGCTCTGTAGCACGGAGCAATCCAGGAGGAATTTCTCTGTGCATCCTTGGATGGAAGGTTGTCAGTAGCACAAATGGATCGGTTGAACTCTTCCAAGGCACCATTGTAATCTCCCTGCTTGTAGAGGTAAATCCCCATACGACCCAAAATCCACAGATTGTTGGGATCCAATTTGAAAGCCTTTTTGTAGCATATCATTGGATCTTCCCAGACTTCTTTGTAGCGTTGTTCAACAAGTTGAGGAAGAACAAAGTCTTTATTCCTCATATCTCGAGTAAACGTGGTCCCTATCGTAAGCCATATCTCAGCCTGGTACAGTGGATTTTTATCAGGCATTTGGAGGGCTTCATGTAGATTTTCTATTGCCCTCCATATGGAATGCTTGTATAGGACTTGATCACCAGCTCTGAAAGAAACGTGGGAAAGCCTTTCATATGCCTTACCAGTGTACAGAAGCCAATCTCTCTTCTCCTTCTTGCCTATGAGACCCTCAGCCATTTTAAGCGCTGCCTCAAACCAATTAACTTGGTCTTTACGCGGTTCGACCCCTTTCCAGGATTGTGTATGCAGATCTTGAGATAGAGCATAGCCCTGTTCAGCCTGGCACCTAGCAAAGATCATCTGCTTCTCATCAGGGCTTGCATCTTGTATCGTGTTCCTCAGCTGTGCTTCATACTTCTGTACCTCGAGGTTGCGGCATAGTTTTTGGTATGCCAGTTTTATGTCCTGTAGTGCATTTAGATTGGTTTCATCTGATGCTAATGTTTCTTGCCATATCTTGATTGCCTCACCTTTGTTTTTGGAGTGGTATAGCATCACACCTTAAAGTAAACATACAAATACATTAATTGTAATGCCTTATATATCAACATATATAAACCTGGCCCAAAAATCAGGGAAATTTAGTTTGACTGAAAATATCTCTTTTATTACTGGATTAATATCCTTTACTTTGATATCAATAGAAGCTCTACATATTTTCCTACCCATATTTCCCATGAGGTGTCGTAGTCAAGTGGCCGGTCTAATAATTAGACTAGAAATTTAAAGGTCAAGGATTTGATCCCTGGCATGGCACTTATGTCATTGGGCAAGGCATTTTATTGGGACTGCTCCTCTCCACTCAGGTGTTATATTGGGCAAAGGTCAATTTGATTGGATTAGCATGTGCACACCCATAAACAGAGCGACTTGCTAGAATACTTCCCAAGGGAGTGGAGAGTGTGCACTGTACAGTGCAAAATCATAACAGAACCCAGTGATCGGGGTTGTAGTACTGTAAGCGCTTTGTATGGTTACGTTTTAACTAAAACCTCATAAATATCTCACCTTTAACATTTCGGGCAGCATTGTAGAACTGCTCACTGTAAATTTCACTGTCAAGGATATTGTCTTGGGTTTGAATGGTTGATTTCATCCTCTTTTCTTCTACTTCAGTGCTTTGTCCCTTGTTGATTGCCATCTTTCGGAATGTAAGAAGACCAGGATTGGGCCGGTGTTCCGCTGAAGCATCGGAAGGTTCTCCCTGATAACTTGCCATTATTCGAGATCTTTGCAAAAAATAAAAACAATTATGAACTAGTTGCATATTTCAATAGCTGGCATCAAGCGTAAGAAGAAAAAAAAATTAAAGATGTAGATTATTTTTATATTATTTGTTGCTTTAATTGAAAACATATATCCAGCCCAGGAGTTCTCCTTCAGACTGTAACTATTTGCTGTTAATCATGTTTGCTTTAAATAGTTTAAATATAGGATTTGCCATCCATGAGAACACTTTTCTCATTCAAAGGGCAATCTACCCTTTGTAATGAAAGCAGATGATAAAGAAATAAAGAATGGCAAAATTTTAAACTAAATTGGACCAATAAAGAGAGAGTTATGAATTTTTGAAATATGAGATCGCTAAAACCTATGCTTATTTCAAATTTGCCATTTGGTTAGTGAATTGTGAAGTATGACAATTCTCCTGTTTGGCATGCACACAAATTTTCTCTTAAGTGGCTTCTCCCTTGGGGTACTACTCAAAATATGTTATGAATAGCAACTTATTATTATTATAGTTTTTGTTAAAAGAAAAGACCCTCCTGAGTCATTCGTATTTAAAAAAATAAAAAATATAAATATATAAAAAAAATATAAAAAATATCATTTTTTTGTTGTTGGAGCAAATGGGAAAGTTGTCTAGCATGACATCAAGAGTGGCATTACTGATTCAGCCAATTTGAAGTACCCTTACTTAAAAGTGATTACAACTTTCAAAAACTTTCTTATTATTTGCCCAATTTCATTCAAACTTTCACTGGTCTACTTCTCTTTATAATTTATCTACTCACTTTGATATTAGGTGTCTATCGAGGTTGTATTTTCCTTAAATATTCATCATTATGCACTTCAGTTTCTTCCTGGATAGCGGAAACATGTAAATGTCGAAGTTAAATTGGTTATTTGTCATTCAGGTTGGTCAATCAATTTCAACATGTGTCTATTCATTTCCATCAAACATGTACTTCCTTCAAATTTATCTCACTTGACGGTGTAATCAAATTTTGAGAGTTTCATTCAAATTTATTGAATAGACAAGATATTGATTAAAAAATATTCCTATGGAAGAGACAGATATCTGTTATGCCCAAGCCCACCTAAGGGGGTGCCGGAGACATTATGTTTTTGGGTTGTCCATCCGTGTCAGTACGTACGCCCCGCTTTATCATTAACGCGATATCTCAAGAACCATTGGATTTTGAATTAACGTACTAGGTAAAAGATAAAAGGACACAGAGGTCAACTTCTGAAATTCCAGCTATTAGCTTTATTGCAAAATCTCTATTTGCTTGATGGTCAGCGAACACCATGACATTTTCAGATTTATTCTATGACTATAATTTGCATAATATGCAAATTCATTAACATCCACCATGAAAAGAAATTCATATTTTTCATGATTTTGCATCTAAGTACCACATTATGTCCGCAGTCTTATTCAACATGATAGATGATGTCCAAAGATAAAACATGTTTAATTTTTTGCACCCATCTCATGTACCCCTTTGCGTCCCTAAGCGTATAGTTATGTAGGCCAGGGTAGCGTACACTCAGCGTAGTCGGTATGCAATACTACGCTACTCTACGTATGGCCCATTATGGAACTCTCTTTAGCTCTCAAATTCAATTGAAAGAATTGGAACTCCACAATTTAAATTTTTACATTGAAGAATATTTGCGCATTATGGAAATCACATTATACGCTGAGGGACGCAAAGGGGTACTAGACACAGAAAGTGCACATTTTTTACGCAAGTCTATGCAACACTACCTTACTGTAGGCCATGCCTACGCATTAGTACGCTACCCTACGCCAGCCCTACGAAGCAGTAAAAGCGTATAAAGGCTTCCCAGATCCTACCTGCGCACCTACGTACCTACGTACCCTTTATGCCAGGCCTACGTAAACGTCGCAACCCTACGCCTGTTATACGCAATCGTACGCGCAAAAGGTAAGTGATGCAAATGGACATGGTACGTAAACATACGCCATCGTAAGCCAGCCTACGCATAACCTATAAAGGGACTACGCCAAAGCATTTTTTTTTTCTTTATGAATACGCAGCCTAATTTCGGCGTACTCAGTCGCCACACTACGCAACTCTACGCAGAACCGGTGTGAAAGGGGCTTAAGCAAATGGATTTACATGGTATTGTTGTATAAATTGTTTTGTAAAATATGCAAAGGTGGTTATTTCTATATGGACTAATTCATTAAATTAATAATGAAGATAAATTGCAGTATTGTAATGCAGAATGGTACAAAATGCAATAGAGATGAATTTGAAATTTAATTCCATTGAAATGTTGCCAGTATCAATATATCCCAAAGTACTCATAATAATAATTTGTGAGTGCTTGTTTTGTGTGACTGCTAAAGCATGTGTGTGCTACTATGCTCAACTAGGGGACCTACATCCTTAATTAATAACTGACAGTAATGAGGATTAATGCCTCACAAAAGGGCACTAATATAGCTGATCGACACGTTTTTTATTCTGGAGCCTCACAGTAACAAGGCCATTGCTTAGCCACTGAATCATAACTGTACACAGCGGGGGCTTGGGTATGTCACCGCCCCCAGCCCCCCACAAATACCCCAAAACAAAGAAAATGCAATAAATTATAAATATTTCATTGCATTTTCCCCCGGCCCCCAACAGGAAAAATTCCTCTGTAGGGCCATGCATTATATAGTCCAAGACGTGCCCACATAGAGGATTTTTTTATGTTGAGGGTCTGGGCAAAATGCAATGAATTATTGATAATTTATTGCATTTTCTTTGTTCTTTTGTATTTGTGGGGACGGCGACGTACCCTAGCCCCCGTTGCGACAGTCATGATTCAGTGGCTAAGCGATGGCCTCGTAACTGTAGGCCCCAGGATCAAAACCGTGTCGATGTGCTATATATATATAAGTGCCCTTTTATAGGGCATTAATCCTCCTTACTGTCAGTTATGGCTTAAAGGTAAAGACCAGTATTGGAAACGCCCCAATTTCAAAAAATGAAATGGAAGCTCTTATTACCAATCATGTGAAAGAATATGTTTTGAATAATACATGATGATATAAATGTTGACAGGAAACCGCCTACTAATTGATATATTTGGTAAATTAGTGTATCTCTTGCCTGTTGAGAGATACAAATGCATGTGTCGCGCACGTGTGTGTAGTCCCATATACATCTTTCTGTGTACAGTGATTCTAACTTTATGAAGACTTAGCCAAATTTCTTATCATTTTGATGATTCCAGAACCTTGCAGTACATCTATGCTAGATGATCAATGATGATCAATGTTTCTTTCACAATGCAATCGCATGACCATAACTGGTCTTTAGCTTCAATGACGTAGGTCCCCTAGTTGATTAGCATAGTAGCATACACATGCTTTAGCAAATTATTATTCAATAAAACCTAAGAATGTATATTATTATCTAGATCTATTAGGAATAAATCATTGTCAATATCATTCCATAAATTGGGATAAAAAAAATTATTCCACCATTATGACCAATAGTGTATATGGCTCTATACATTTAAATGGTTTTTGGACACTTAGCAAACATGCAGACTTCTTTTTTGCCTTCGGATTTATGGGAAAATATTCATAAAAAAGCACTAACCACCATGAATATTTGTTGTATATGATATTGTCCAAAATAAGTCATAGAAGATTTATGAAATATTGCTTGTAAATTGCCATTTTAAATCAACTGTCTGGATGTACAACCTGTCCAGACACACAGCCTCTGCACTATGCATACAAATATTTGCACATGACCACTCTTCCATTTAACCTCAAACTACATGAAACTCACTTGCCAGTAGATCATCCTGCAAAATGTTGTCTCTTTCTCAGAGCAGTCATCCAATGGTTGTTTCTGATAAAAAAATCATTTCCTCTCGTCGTTTTGCGTTAAATGCTTTGTGAATGAAAGTGATGTGAATGAATCTGATAGCGAATCTTTTTTAGCTGCTACAGTACCATCACACAGCTGCAGCACAGCTCGCACGCACGCACGCATCTCTGAACGAAGCATGATGTCATTGGGATTGGAACCATGGCTACGGAAACTGTTGTGTAGCTGTAGGTACTGAAATGGACAGGGATGGAAATTCCCAAATTTATTAATATAGACTTACAGTCTTCTTCAGCATGTTGCTTCAGTTTTGTAGTCTGAATGTGCAGGCCCTTTTTGTCTATTCTTCGACATAAATGCACTGAAACTTGATCAGATTGCCAAATTAAACTATTATAATTTTCCAGCCACTTGGTGTTCATTCAAAATTTAATAGCATATAATTTGACACGAAGCTAACACCAGTGGTTATCATATATTTTCTAAAAGCAGTCAGTTTAAAGGGCTCTATTAGTAAAGCCTAGCTTGCTTCGGAATTCCCGCATCAGAGAGCAACCTCGGTATTTCTAAATTAGTCATTGGCAATATTAAAGTGCTCTACATCTACTTCTAATTCTATCTCGCCTTAAAGTGTACCAATCACCAAAACATGCTTTGCTCTTGATGTAAGGGGTTCCATGTTTTGTACTGTATTACAAAAAATAGAGCTTCAAAAAAGATCGGGCAGCTAAATACACTCTCAGTAATGACATGTTGAGTAGACTAGTTGATGTATGCATACATGCTTCCAGAGAATAGATTAGCATAAAATTTGCATAAACGATAGACTTGCCAAAATATTGTTGTCACATACATTATTGTACTCAATTATTTGCACAATGCGACAAGTAAGTTAATTATAAGTACCATTTATTGTCTTTATCTGGTTTACAACAGATTTAAACATAAGCATTTATAATAACAAAGTCACTTTCACAGAGCATTCCCATTTTAATATGTTTCATATCTAGTAATTGCATTAAGCAGAACAAACAATCATTTGATATTCAAAATTTGAAGAAAAAAATGTTAACCTAATTTTGACATAATTGTAAAAAATATTCTCTTATGTATTTCTGTGCTGTTAGTCAAAGCAACTTGCTATCAATCATCATTTTTCTCTCTAAGGCCGGATCAAGCGTTACTGTATAATCATGGAGATCTCTTCTTATATCTCCATGGTATAATGATAATCTGTATACATATGTAATGTACGGTAGCTGTAAAGATAATAATCAAAGTGGTCAACTAGGCCTTGACTCACTAATTTTTGCACCAATGAAATTATTGGTTCTCAATCAAACATCATGGACTACTACTTTCAGGGGCGTACGCAGGGGGGGGTTTTGGGGGTTCAACCCCCCCCCCCCCCTTTGGTATTTTAATGTATGTAAACCCCCCTAAAAAAACCTAAAACCCCCCCCCTTTGGCTTTTTTTTTTTTTTTTTTTTTTTTTTATTATTAAAAAAAAAAAAAAAAAAAAAAAAAAAAAAATTTACCCACGGCTAACCTAAATAAGGTGACCTTACCCCCCCCCCAACGAAAAAAAATGTCAAATTTTGAGACCAAAAAAAAAAAAAAAAGTGTCCGCTTACCCCCCCCCCCCCCCCCCACTGAGCGACTTTTTGGCCGGCTGAGTCGTTGCGATTTTTTTGGGCCTCCAAAAAAAAAAAAAAAGTGTCCGCTTACCCCCCCCCCCACTGAGCGACTTTTCGGCCGGCGCGATTTTCAAATTTTCGGGAGCAAAATATTTTAAAACCCCCCCCCCCCCTTGAAAAAATCCTGCGTACGCCCCTGACTACTTTCATCCCTTTTGCCACATTAAAAATTCAATCAATGATATATACAAATAGTACATGTTTGCGAGTGCATTAGGGAAAATGCACTCCCTGTACATATTGTAAAAATTAATGCACGCACACGTGATCCATTTCTACGCTTCTCATTGGCTACATTCTTGAACTCTTTTTATAATTTCTTATAGCATATTTATATATTGTCTAAAATGCAGTATCCTTATGTATCTCGGCCTTATTTTTTTAAAGAATTATGAAATATGGTATACAAAAAATTCATTAATTCTAGCTGTACTGTTATAGCTTGTTATAGATTTGGTAAAATCATCTTTTGCTATATCTACATAACAACAAAAAACAAGGTAAAATATTATGATTTTACATACCAAATTTCAGATACTAATGACTTGTTCTATTGTAAACACAACTACTTGGCATTGTGGTTTAATGTAATGATTAAACTTGTTATGCAAAAGTAATATCAACAAATAAAAATTATTTTGACAACATTATCATATTCTAAATCAGTAGTATATACTGCTGTATGCTATCTTTTCATAAATGGTAGCAATTACAAACATTTTTTTAAACACTTACCAGGGTAATTTTGCAGTCTTTCATACTCAACACACATGATACAGCGTGTGTCCCATATTTTCATGTGTCTGTATATACATGATCTGAGACACGCTTCTATAATTGGTATGAAGTTAAATCATTACAAAATACATCACATATATACACTTATCATTATTATATACACAAATTGCTAAATTTCATGTGTTTTTGCAGTTTTAAAATGGCTTATTGCTATTTCTTTTAATCTAGCTTCTTAACCCTCACCTTTAAAATACAAACTTCTAACAACAACAATAACACCTTTGACAACATGTATGTTTGTCAATGTCTTTATGTTAATGATACTCAATTCTTAGTATTTTTCCAATGAGATTTCCTTTTATTCTATTAATTCTAAATTGAAATCTCCAAAGGCTTTTGAACTTTAATAGTTCATAACTTTTCTGAGCTTGAATGCAGAAGCAGTGCACAACTGTTGGTTACCCTCTGTTCTTATTTTTGCAGTCTATAATGTACAAAAAGGCAGTTTTTACAAATTAAAAATTAAGAAACAAAATAGCCATATGCACACAAGATGATGAACTTGTATATGATTATTTACAACGATACATATACTTGTATCTATTATATACATACATTTGTATATATAAATATATATATGCAACCAATCTGAGAATAGGTTTAAGATTATCATAAAATTTTAAGAAACAGAAGAAACACATTAAATGTAACAACACTAGCATTGAAGATAGAAGGGGTTTGTAATTCTGGCTAGCTAGCTAACCCGTTATTTTTTTACGCATTTTGTTCATTTATACCCCTTTCAAACTGGCCTGATTTTCATTGGATGCAGCCAGACGCATCTGATGAAACGGCCACTATGAATGCTACAGAGGAGAAAAAGCCAATTAAATAGCTGATGAAAGGAAGAGAAATAGCCGATTAAATTCTCATTCTATCAGTGTGACACTGATGAAACAGCCACTGTGAATGTGTTCGGGAGAAAACAGCGATTAAAATACATATTAAATGGTCTAATGTCGCAGTGTACGCACGCTTTATCGTAACCAGCTGTGTTTGTTGAACAGGCTGCATGCCAGCTAGATGGGGTGCGGGCTTAATAATTACGTAATAATTCTTCACTTCCGGCAAGTGGTTGCCACAGCGATTGAATATCACCGGCAGTATGAACGCGACAGCAGGGGAAATGGCGGTTTCACCTTTGCTTGCTTACATAAGAAAAATTCAATCAGTATTTTCATCGGTGTGACTCCGATAGAAGCCAGTTTGAAAGCAGTAAGAGTTACCACTTAATGTATGATTTGTTATTTCTGTTCATTCTTGTCATTTACTCTGAGAGACATGTTCTGGAAGAATACTGACAGTCCCAACATAACTGAATGAAATATTTATCCTGGGTCTCATCTACCGTCAGTTAAACAATTCAGAGCTTGTGTAACTTGTGAAATCACCTGGACATCATTATATTGATAAGAATTATAAAGAATGTTTTCTGTAAACATGATGCTAGCATGATGTTTAAACTCCTTCCTTAAAATCAAACCAATTGGTTCTTCATGAAAAGGAAAATGGTAAAGTCGACAGGTTAAAGTGTTGTAGTACGGTGTTTAAGCTTTTGACTGAAAGTGCAAAGGTCGTGGGTTCCATCAGAGACACAGCACTAATGTCCTTTGTCAAGACATTAATCTATATTTGCCACTCCATATCCAGGAGGGAAATGGGGACCTGGTAGGATGATGATAATGATGATGAACAGCATTTGTATGGCGCCATATATCTGTTTAAAAAAACATTCAAAGGCGCGAGCTCCTCCAATAAAATTAGCATTTAAATGTCTGAAGGAAGATGTGAGTTTTGAGTGAAGCTTTGAAGTGGTCCAGGTTGTAAATTTCGCGAATAGATGATGAGAGGGAATTCCACAGGCGAGGAGCAATAAAGGAAATTGCCCGGTCTCTATATCCCTTGAGATGAGTAATGGGCACCTGGAGATCAAGTAAGGCTATAGATGAGCGAAGTCCAGGGCGAAGATGATGCCGCTCGATTAAAGATGACACATATCCTGGGGTCTGACCATGAATTGCCTTAAATGTGAGCAGCAGGACCTTGAATTCAATTCTGCTCTTGACAGGAAGCCAATGTAGCTCAGCCAGGACAGGAAGCCAATGTAGCTCAGCCAGGACAGGAAGCCAATGTAGCTCAGCCAGGACAGGAGAGATGTGATCATGCTTCCTCAGCCCAGTAAGCAAAAGTGCTGCTGCATTCTGTACTGCTTGAAGTCTGTTCAAGGTTGCAGAAGGAAGGCCAGCTAGAAGACTGTTACAGAAATCAAGTCTAGAGGAAATGAGTGAATGGATAAGGCTTTCTGCTGCCATCCTCATAAGCAATGGTCTAATGGCTGCAATGTTGCGAAGCTGGAAGTCAGCAGTCTGACATACCTGTGAAATATGTCTGTCCATTTTCATGGACTGATCAAAGTAGACCCCAATGTTACGGGCGCTCACCGTAGGAGAGACAGACACATTGCCAACTTGGAGGTCCATGGAGCTGATCTTGTTCCTCATGTTCGGTGAGGAAATGATAAGATATGGAAATGATGAAAGCCTTTGTGAAGGAAATTGTCATATGCACTCACTGCAAAACATAATGGTAGGAATACTCCCCAGAGAATGGAAATGGTGCACACTTAGAGCATGAATGAAGCTGATGACCAGGGTAATGATAATATCTGGAAAGCCCTTGGAGATGGAATTCGATATTAATGGCCAAAAAACTTCTTTGTTCAACTTAATTTAAGAATGGTTTTAAGTCAACGATGCATTGTAGCCATTGGCCGAATTGTTCGTGTTTATAGTATTGTCTCAGAAATCATTTCACATTGCTTTACATCATTAACTAATGTATTTGAATGAACATCCTATTCACTTCAGGTAGAAATGTGAATTGGACCGGGATCTCTATATTACAATTACCAATAATGATTTGAATGGCCTATAGATAGTACCTGGTACTGGTAAAGAGACATGAAACTGTTTAATCATGATCATAGTTATAGTTCAGTACATATAAATTTTGTTGCATTAAAAAAGTGAAGAACATATTGCATATTTTATACTGATTTTAGGGTGGAGGCATATAGGAGTCCAATTGCACCTGTCATGTTTTTTCTATGTTATTTCCGTTCCACACCAATATAAAAAGAATGGAAAAGATCACAAATTACTTTTCATCTTTCCTGGAACTCGATCTTCTGTTTAAACATAAACATTTACTCAATTAAATTAGTAGTAAATTGACTGGAGCACATAATATAGTTAGGCTTGGATTGCAGTCTCTTACAAAGTGTCATAGAGTTTGTTCAAGGACATTTCTTAGATGTCGCATAGAGGACGTACTGGCAGTAGGTACCTCGCCAATGGTGGAAGGTCCACTTGCACAGTGAAATCAAACTTCTTGTAACATCTTAGCTTGGTAGGCACTTCCACAGGCTCTCTCTGGAGGAGAATGACCTTTTCTGTGTTTTTAGCCTGTAAACACTGGGCTATTTCGGTTGTTACATTTTCGATTCCGTCAAAGTCGTGGCTTAAAACGATGAGAATCTTAGCAGATTTCTCCATTGCCTTGGCCTTTGATTCATGTTCCAGTGCCCCAAGTCTTGAGTCTCTCTGATGGTAGTAGCCTTTTAAGGCATAGAACTTGCATTCAAGACCCTTTAGCAGTGAATACCTTATCCAGCCTCTTATCTCAGGGTCGTTTCCCTCATGAAGGATGTAGAAGTCAAAGTCTACACCCGATGTCAGTGGGCGATCATTTGGTACATCATCCTCTTGAATTGCTGATGGTTCAGGATCTTGCTCTTGTGAAAGACTGAGGTTCCTCTTCTTGCCAAGGTTGCTCAGTCTCATTTTGAAGGCCTCATCTTCTATATGTCGTTTATTCATGACTTCTTTGAAAGTCTTTATCATTTCTTGTACTGTGGTTGACTCGTCAGAAACATGTCGGCTGCTGTATTCCAGTATATCCAAGATCTCAGGAGCATATCCCATGTCAATCTTTTTGATGTATTTCTGTGGAGCCTGGCAGGATTTATGGATGTAGATGAACCAAAATGCAACTTCCCCAAACAAACACTTTGGACTGCCTTTGTAGTATCCCAACATGGCATTCAACAGTTTTGATGCTAGTAATGCACGAAAGCCTGCCTCAGTGCCTGTGATCATGGTGTCGAAAGCAATTTTGAATGACTCGATTGCTGATTGCAGGTCTTCCCCATCTTGAAGACACTCTGCCCACTTGAGATAGACGTCTGAGGAAGTAGAACCATCCTGTGAGACCGATGCCTCATAGAATCTATCAAGAGCTATGTTTCTGAGATGATCAACCTCTTTCAGTAGGGTCAGTGGATTCCTGGCGAGCATATGGTTAACTTCACCTGCCAACGCAAGTGTCATGGGGAATTCAGTTAATTCCACTGCTCTGTTTGCATCCAGTTGTGCCTTCTTAAGGAACGAGTGGGCATCTGCATGCTTACTTTTAAAGCCTTTCGTTTTGGCCTTCTTGATGTATATTCTGGCTCTGTAGCACAGAGCATTCCAGGAGGAATTCCTCTGTGGGTCCTTAGGTGGAAGTTTGTCAGTAGCATCAATGGATTGGTCTAACCATTTCAAGGCATCATCATAATTTTGCTGCTTGTAGAGGTAAATTCCTATACGACCCAAAAGCCACAGATTGTTAGGATTAAATTTGAAAGCCTTTTGGTAGCATTTCATTGGATCTTTCCAGCCTTCTTTGTAGCATTGTTCAACAAGTTGAGGAGGAACAAATGCTTCACTCCTCTTATTTTGAGCAAACGTGTTCCCAATCGTGAGCCATATCTCTGACTGGTACAACTCGTTTTGAGCAGGCATTTGGAGTGCTTCATCTAGTTTTTCTATTGCCCTCCCTATGGAATCCATGTATAGATCTTGTCTACCAGCCCTGAAAGAAGCATGGCAAAGCGTGTCATAAGCCTTACCAGTGTACAGAAGCCAATCTCTCTTTTCCTTCTGGCCTATAAGACCCTTAGCCCTGTTAAGCGCGGCCTCGTAGCAATTAACTTGTTCTTGACGTAGGTTGATCCCTATCCAGGATTGTGTATGCAGATCTTGAGATAAAGCATAACCCTGTTCAAACTGGCACCTAGCAAACATCATCTGCTTCTCAACAGGGCTTGCATCTTGTATCGTGTTTCTCAGCTGTGCTTCATACTCCTGTGCCTTCAGGTTGTAGCGTAGTTTTTGGTAAGCCAGTATGATGTCCTGGAGTGCATTTAGATTGGTTTTATCTGATGCTAATGTCTCTTGCCATATCTTGATTGCCTGACTTTTCTTGTAGGAGTGGTAGAGCATCACACCTTAATGTAAACATAAAAACCATTAATTTTAATGCCTAATATATCTATCAAGATATATAAACCTAGCCCCAAAATCAGGGAAATCATGGAAAATATCTCTTGCATTACTGGATTAATATTCTTTACTTTGATATCTATAGAAACTCTGCATATTTTCCTTGTGGTGTAGTAGTTAGGTGGTCTAATGATTTGACTAGAAATTCAAATGTCCAGGGTCAATCCCCGGCATGGCACTTATGTCATTGGGCAAGGCATTTTATTGGGATCGCTCCTCTCCACCAAGGTGTTATATTGGGTCAAAGGTCAATATGATTTAATTAGCATGTGCACACACATAAACAGAGCGACTAGCTGGAATGCTTCCCAAGGGAGTGGAGAGTGTGCACTGTAGAGTGCAGAATCATAACATAATCCAGTGACGGGGGTTGTTATGCTGTAAGCACTTTGTATGATTACGTTTAAACTATAACTCCTGAAATATCTCACCTTTGACATTTCGGGCTGCATTGTAGAACTGTTCACTGTAAATTTTACTTTCAAAGAGATTGTCTTGGGTTTGAATGGTAGATTCCATCCTCTTTTCTTCTACTCGGGTGATTTGTCCCTTGTTGATTGCCAGCTTTCGGAATGTAAGAAGACCAGGGTTGGGCAGGTCAAGTTCAGCTGAAGCACATGCCATTGAATCGGACGGTTCTCCCTGATAACTTGCCATTGTTTGAGATGGATCTAGCAGTTTGCATAAAATAAAATTGATGATTATAGGCTAGTTGTATATTTCAATAGCTGACATAAAGAGTAAAAGAAAAATTGAAATGAAAAATTAAAGAATGGGAGAAAAGGGATGTATAATTAGTTTAATATGATTTGTTGCTTTAATTAAAAAACATATATCCAGCCAGGAGTTCTCCTTCAGACTGTAACTATTTGCTGTTAATCATGTTTGCTTTAAAAAGTTTAAATATAGGATTTCCCATCCATGTTAACACTTCTCTCATTTAAAGGGCAATCTAACCTTTGTAATGATTTATTTTTTGTGAAAGCAGAAAAATAAAGAAACAGAATGGCGAAATTTTGAACTAAATTTGACCAATAAAGAGAGAGTTATGATTGAAAGTTTGAAATATGAGATAGCATGAGTGCCCATACGTATAGTGATTACAATTTTCAAAAGCTCATCATTTTTTTGCCCAATTTCATGCAAATTTTCATTGGTCTACTTCTCTGATTTGTCTGCTTACTTTGATATTCGGTGTCTATTAAAGGCACACTGTCCTACTTGTAGCTACTTGCTCCCTCTATATAGAAAACTTCCCAAATCGGTGCCTGTTGGTCCCCCATGATCCTCTTTTTCTTATGTTAAATGAGAGCTGAGTTAATGAGATAGCCACCTGTCACAGTGACCTCGATGGCTCTCTGGGTGGTCTAATCCCTTCTAGCTGCAGTAGTAAAGCCTCCCTTTAAGGTTGAATTTTCCTTCAAAGACCGTCAATACTACTGGGCCAGAAGGGATTAGACCACACAGCGAGGTCACTGACAGGTGGCTATATCTCATTAACTCAGCTCTCGACTAACATAAGAAAAAGAGGATCATGGGGGATCAACAGGCACCGATCGGGGAAGTTTTCTATATAGAGGGAGCAAATAGCTACAAGTAGGACAGTGTGGCTTTAATATCATCATTATGCACTTCAACTTCATCATGAGAAGCGGAAACATGAAAATGTCAAAGTTAATTTAGTCATTTGTCATTCAGTTTGGTCAATGGTTAATCAATTTCAACTCTTTTCTCACTCAAATTTGTCTTACCTGACGGTCCACTGTAGAATGTAATGATCAAAGTTGTCTTTGCGTAATCAGTTTTTTTAGAGTTTCATTCAAATTTTATGGATATCCAAGATATTGATCTAAATATTGTCCTAAGAACAAGACAGATCATTTTTTATGTCACCAAATGTGGTGCCGGAGGCATTATGTTTTTCGGATTGCCCGTCTGTATCTCGTCCCCCTTTCTCATTCATGGATATCTCAAGAACCATTAGATTTTGGAGTAACTCGGGGGGGGGGGGGGGGGGGAAGCTCAAAGGTCTTAAAGGTCACGGAGGTTAATTTCTGAAATTACAGGTTTTAGTTCTGCTGTTGTGATATCTCAAGGTTAGTGTATCTGGGGGGTGATTCACTAACTGGAATTCATTCCTAAGAGCAATTTTTGGGATTGATTTCAATCCCAGCTTAAAAGCGATTCTACCTGACTGGTTCACTAAATCGCTTTTAGGTTGGGATCAATCCCATCGTGAATAATCATGCACGCATATGAATATTCATGTACGCGATTAATCTAACCAATCAACAGACTCCAATTTTAGTCACTGGGCATCAATCGACATAACGATAATTAGCTAGCTATCGTTGCGTAATTAGTAGAAAATTTCGCATATTAAAGACAGAAACCAAATTATTCATGACTTTTTCATGTAGCAGTGTGAAGATGAATACGATTTTCTGTTGGTATAGTTTGTCTTTATTTACATCAATAAATCAACGTATCTACCTATTCTTCTTTGCTATTGTTGCACCTCAACATTGCATAACCGAAACTTAAAACACATCGCCAAATTGCTCATACCCCCCCGCCCAAAGGCGCCCTCCGTGACCCTTGCGTCCGAGCGCCGCCAACGTAACCTCTTCCTCTTATCTCTTCGCATCCGAACGGATAAGTTACACTAAAAATCGCTCCCAAAAGTTGAAGAGTTTTTCCTCTTTTAGTCACTTTTTGGTTCGCATTTTCGCCTTTTATAATATTCTCTACGATTTCCTGTTCGTTAGAGAGTAGTTTCACTCCGTGAATTTATTTATTTATCAGTATTCTAGAACGTTTTCTTGCCGACTACTGTTACGTTTCCGTTTTCGTGTTTGCCTGTCCTCACTCCTCCGAGGCCTCGGGTGCGTGCGGGGGTAGTCGGTGGGGTGTTTTAGTCACTGGTAGTTTATTTAATTCTTGTTGATAATTGCTCGTACCCTTTGTTTAATTTTCTTTCCCGCAGGTTATAATATGTCTCGCAGTTCTTATTTTCTCTTAGCAGGTTTCACGAAGAAGAAATCAAGTTCTGTCGCGGGAAAGAAGACGATGGATTCTATTAATAGTTACGCCCCTCGGGAGCGGTGGTGACACCGCAAACCCCGGGGATGCGAACGTCAGTGGACGTTGATGCGGGCAAGGGAAGCCCAGGAGAATGGTTGAGCAAGGCGATACGTCGCCCCTCAATACGGTTCCCGGAAACCCAGAGGTTCTTACCCTGGGTGGAACGGGCCTTAGTTCTGCACCGCCAACAATTGTTCCGTCGGTTCTTTTGTTTGGTCGGTGCACAAATCCATTGACGGGTACGAAGACGAAGGATTCTACTAATAAGTCTTCGTTAGTTACGCCCCTCGGGAGCGGTGGTGACACCGCAAACCCCGGGGATGCGAACGTCAGTGGACGTTTATGCGGGCAAGGGAAGCCCAGGGGAATGGTTGAGCAAGGCGATACGTCGCCCCTCAATACGGTTCCCGGAAACCCAGAGGTTCTTACCCTGGGTGGAACGGGCCTTAGTTCTGCACCGCCAACAATTGTTCCGTCGGTTCTTTTGTTTGGTCGGTGCACAAATCCATTGACGGGTACGAAGACGAAGGATTCTACTAATAAGTCTTCGTTAGTTACGCCCCTCGGGAGCGGTGGTGACACCGCAAACCCCGGGGATGCGAACGTCAGTGGACGTTTATGCGGGCAAGGGAAGCCCAGGGGAATGGTTTAGCAAGGCGATACGTCGCCCCTCAATACGGTTCCCGGAAACCCAGAGGTTCTTACCCTGGGTGGAACGGGCCTTAGTTCTGCACCGCCAACAATTGTTCCGTCGGTTCTTTTGTTTGGTCGGTGCACAAATCCATCGACGGATATTCGGGTTGCTTCTGTGGATCCGGACTTGAACCGGTCACCGTTCGGTTCTTCTGTCCCTTTGTCGGATTTGCCGGTTCCGGATTTCGGTCCGGATACCCGTGCATCCGAGTCGGATCCTGGGGCTTCAACTAACCGCGCCTCTCCGTCGGTGCGTGTTCCGTTTTCCCGATTCGGTTTGCGGGGAGCTCCTACCGTCGGGCCTTTATCGGATAACCGTCCCGTTTCTTCGGCCTTTTCCGTTACCGCTACGTCTCGTAAGAGGCGGGGTTCCCGGGACGCGGTGGCCGGTTCTTCCTCGGATTTTGTTTATCCTTCGAAGAATCCGCGCTCTGATTTTATGGCACCGTTTGCGGCTCCTCGGGGTCCGCCTTTGGTGGCTACTCTCCCTCCGTCGGTGCCTCCACCCCCGCCGGAATTTTCGGATTGGATGCGGGCTTTTGCTGATGCTTTTCGATCTTCGGTGCCCGAGTCGGCTCCTCCGGTTTGTCCTACTTCACTTTCGGATCCGATCGCGGTTGATTTATTTTCGGAGTTTTCCGAAGATGCATCGATCTCGCCTGAGCAGTCGCCGGTGCGGGTTTCGAGTTGTCGTATTCAGCCGGGGTCCTCTCTTTTTTGCTTCTCCGCCTCACGCTTCGTTGGGCGCTCCGAGAGGCGGGGATCGTCCCTGTTTATCTGGTCAAGATAGGGGGGGCTCGGTTGATCGTTGGGACACTGGTTCCATCGCTCAGTCGTCTGGTTCAGTTGCGGGGGATGATGCGTCTACTTCCGTTTGTGTCTCTGGCGCAGATTCGTTAGCCTTGTTTCACAAATATGTGCCCGATTCTTGTGTCGTCCCGGAGTTATCGGCGGGGCTTCCTGTCTTCTAAATCGGTCTCTTCAGCGTTTCAGGGACTGTTTCTTCCTGATCTACACAAAGAAGAATTTGTGAATGCCGCAGAAGACTTGTCGTCTTCGACGGGATTTCTTAAGCGGCAGGTGGGCAAGTACGCTTTCGTTCCTCAGGATGCGGATTTGCATTTGTGTCCTAAACGGGTTTCTCCCAAATTTGTGGCAGTGGCCAGTCGTTTGGGGAAGAAGTTTGGGACTCGTGGTCCTTTTGATAAAAGTGACAATTTGTTGTTTGATCTTTTCTCACGGCTTGCGGTGACTTCGCATTCCATCGGGAAGTATCGTCGGGAGGCTGTGCTCACTTATTTGGGCATTCGACCGCATCAAATTCCAGGACTGCTTCCGCAGATTCCAGTGGCCAGCCCCCGCCTTTGTGGAGATAGTTTCACTACTCTACTGCAAGCCGAGATTGATGGTGAGAAGCAGGCTCGAGACCTGTCCGTTGCTTTTCGCGATGTCCAAGAACCGGTTCCTTCCTCCAGACCTCGTAAGAAAAGTTTGAAGATTTCGGGTTCTTTTTGTAAGAACGTCGGCCAGTCTAAGGGCCGCCCTCAGGACTGGTACCCGGCCGAGGAGGAATACCAGGATCGTGGTCGTCCTTCGTCTCGAGTTTCTTCTTACCGTGATTCTTCTATCTTCCCGGACTCCCTTTCGTGGTGGTGGGAAGTCATTCTCTAGATGATGGCTTCCCCCGAGTGCTTGGGTCTTAGGTCGGCGGGCGGCTCCGGAGATTTCTCCCGGCGTGGGAGAAGATCACCAGCGACGCATTTGTTCTGTCGGTGGTACGAGAAGGGTTCTTCATAGATTTTGTGGAACCTCTTCCGAATGGCGTCCTCCGGAGCCGCTCTCCGATCATGTCCCCTCTTTTTCAGAGTCACTTTTCCTCCGATTTCGTGTCTCTGTTAGAGAAGGGGGCAATAGGGGAAGTAGACGATCACCCGTGTCTTTGTTTGTCGCCGGTGTTCGTAATTCCCAAGTGTTCGGGTTCTTTGAGAATGTTTCTCAACATGAAGCGGTTTAGCCTTCATTTGGGAAAGGTTCATTTCCGAATGGATCATCTGGCAACCATCCTTTCTTCATTGAATCCCGCAGACGTCGCGGTTTCTTTGGATCTTCGCGACGCTTATTTTCATGTGCCGATACATCCGCGGTCGCGGGATCTTGTGGGGTTTTTGCCTTCCTGGGCAAATTCTACCGTTACAGAGCGCTCCTTTTCGGTTTGCGCCCTGCTCCTCGGATTTTCACGAGAGTCGTGGCGTCAGTCATGCTGTTGGATCATATGCAGACTCTGATCAGCACGACTCAAGATCTCGGATTTCTCATATTTTGGGAGAAATCAGAATTCGTTCCGGCTCGCACGCCGTCTTACCTAGGTGCTCAGCTGGACATTCGTCATCAGCTGGCTCGTCCCAGGCTCGACAGGGTCGGGTCGATAGTCAGGACTGCTCGGTCTCTGAGATGTGCGCGTCGGGTGAAAGCCGAGTGTTGGCTTCAGTGGCTAGGGTTTCTCTCCAGTCTAGTCGGCATGCTTCCAGATTGTCGACTATTGATGAGTCCCTTCCAACTCTTTCTGTTGGAGTTTTATCAGCCGAGCGTGGGTTCTTTTATTGTCGTGGATCTCCCTGTTGTCCGGAGTCAAGGGTCTTCTAGGTCCTTGGCTTCGTCGTTCCTTCTTCCTTCAGGGCAAACGCTGCCGAGTTCCTCTCCCTTCTGTGACCGTCACCACGGACGCGTCGCTGTTGGTTTGGGGAGGTCATTGCCAGGGGTCAATGATTTCAGGAGACTGGAGTCATCTGGACTTTCTGCTCCACATCAATGTGTTGGAACTCATGGGAGTGTTTGCTTCGCTTCGTCACTTCCGTGCTCGTCTGGTGGGTCGTTCGGTTCTGTTTCTTACGGACAACGTCTCGGTGTTGGTGTACATCAACAGACAGGGAGGCACTCTTTCTGTGGCTCTGAACGAGTTGGCCTCTCAACTCTGGGCGTGGTGCAAGGGGGCGAGGGTGTTCCCGATGGCATCACATATCCCGGGCGAAGAGAATATCTTAGCGGACTTTCTCTCCAGAGACAAGTGCCTTCCCTCAGACTGGACTCTGCCTCCGACTGTCTTCAGGCAACTGGGGAGAGTGTTCGGTGTTCTCGACATCGATCTCTTCGCAACTTTGCTCAACCATCGTTTTCCTCGATTTTCTCGAGAGTCCGGGAACCAGGAGCTTTTGCTCTGGACGCTTTTGCGTGCTCTGGACGCTTTTGCGATCCCGTGGAGGGATGGAAGGCTTACGCCTTTCCCCCGTTCGCGTTGTTTCCCCATGTGCTCTGGAAGATCAGGGAAGATCAAGCGATGATGATGCTCATAGCTCCTTGGTGGCCGGCGAGGTCGTGGTTTCAGGACCTCCTGACCCTCCTGGTGGGGGCTCCGTGGTCGTTGCCGTGTCATCCGGATCTGGTGTCGCAACCTCTGTCTGGTATTCTACACCAGCGGCCGGAAATCCTCCGTCTGACCGCTTGGCGGTTATCGGGAAGAGGGCTCGTTCGTCAGGTTTCTCCGAACGTGCTGCACAATTTCTAGTCCAGAGTAGACGAGAGTCGACCAGGAGGGTTTACAACTCCTGGTTGGATGCTTTTCACACTTGGTGTGGGGAGGTGGGCGTCGCCTCTAGAGAGGCGTCTTTACCTTCTATTGCTGACTTTCTGATCCCTTTGTATGACAAGGGGAGAGCTCTGTCGACGTTTTGTGGTTATCGGTCTGCTATCTTCGGTTTCTTCTGCTCCTCAGCTAGCGGCTCTTTTGAAGTTCTTCTTCCTTAAAGAGACCCTTCGTCAGACCTCTGACGCCAGTGTGGAGTTTACCCAAGGTTTTGGCACTCCCTTCGAACCGCTGTGTTCTGCGACGCTTCTGCTTACTACGGTCAAGACGGTTTTTCTCATGATAATCACTTCTGGTCAGCGTAGGAGCTCACTTCATACCCTTTCAGCTGCCCCTGGGCATATCCGCTGGGGAGGACGTGGGGTTCGTTTGATTCCCAAGGCTTCTTTTATTGCTTAGAATCAGTCTGACACGTCGGGTTCAGTGGAAGTGGTGCTTCATCCCTTGTCGGATTTTTCTTCGGTCTTCAGGGACGGACTGTGGTGTCCCGTTCGCGCCCTCAAATGGTATCTTTACAAGACGAAGCCTTTTCGCAAGTCGGATCAGCTCTTTCTGGTTTCTCGAGAGCCACTTTCGGCGGCATCTCGGGATACGATCTCCAGGTGGTTAGTCTTGGCTATCAAGGCTGCGGGCCCTGAGGCCTTGACGCCTGGCAGGGCTCCTCGTGCCCATGATACTCACAGTGTCAGTACGTCTTGGGTTCTTTTCATCGGAGTTTCAGTTCAAGATATCTGTAAAGCAGCTTTTTGGAAGTCTCCAAGTTCTTTTTCTGCTTTTTACCTCATAGATGTACCCGCGGGCGAACGAGCCTTTGTGGTCGCTTCTCTGAAGGCGGCTTCGTCGTCTATTTCTCATTGGATTGATAAGTTTGCTTGGTTTTTACCACCCGGCATTAATCTGTGCTGGTCTTTAGCAAAGTAGAATAGGTAGATACGTTGATTTATTGATGTAAATCATGAAAATCAGTATTGATTTTATTATTTACGATATAAATCTACGTATCTACCTATTTTCCCTCCCTCCATCCCCAGCGCCTTTACCAAGGTGTATCCTAGGGAACTCGTGATAAGAGGAAGAGGTTACGTTGGCGGCGCTAGGACGCAAGGGTCACGGAGGGCGCCTTTGGGCGGGGGGGTATGAGCAATTTGGCGATGTGTTTTAAGTTTCGGTTATGCAATGTTGAGGTGCAACAATAGCAAAGAAGAATAGGTAGATACGTAGATTTATATCGTAAATAATAAAATCAATACTGATTTTCATGCTTTACGCTTGTTTCGAGTAAAATGCCGGAGTTAACGTACGTAATGTATGCCGAGTTGGACCTACCATCCCCATGTAGCTAGCATGTAGCCGGTTCTAGATAGCGTGGGCTGGGTCAAGGCTGTGGGGGTGATCATCCTACAGTCTTGATGTAGAATCCAAGTCTAAGGTGTTTTACATGTTGTTGGCACTTAGGGTGCGTTTAATCGACACTTTTTCACCCTAGAATCACGGTTTTCAAAGACGTTTAGTTTAAAACGCAATTCGTTCAAACAATTTTTTCATCAAACATGAAACGCTGAAAAAGATGCGTTTTTTATCATGATTCTGCAGAATCATGGTCGCTAAAATTTGATTGAACGAACGTAGTCTCAATCATGATTCTATCGTGGCCTGTTCCGGTTTGGACAAAAACCGCGCGCCTGCTTTTCATGCAATTTGCATCTTTATTGTGGCCTGTTCCGTTATGTTATTGCTTGTTTTCCTTCTATCATTTTCTCTTTCTGTCTTTCCTTATGTTATTCTTTGTTTCTTCCTTCTATTCTTATGTTTTTCTTTGTTTTTTCCTTCTATCACTTTTTCTTATGTAATTCTTAGTTTTAAGCATTCTATCAATTTCTCTTATGTTATTCTTTGTTTCTTACTTCTATCACCTTCTCTTATGTTAATATTTGTAGTAATCATTCTATCACTTTCTCTTTCTGTCTTTCCTTGTGTTATTCTTTGTTTCTTCCTTCTTTCACCTTCTCTTATGTTTTTCTTGGTTTTAATCATTCTATCACTTCTCTTATGTTATTCTTTGTTTTAATCATTTTATCACTTTCTCTTATGTTATTCTTTGTTATAATCATTCTATCACTTTCTCTTTCTGTCTTTCCTGATGTTATTCTTTGTTTCTTCCTTCTATCACCTTCTCATTCTTTGTTTTATTATTGCGTTCTATGCTCAAAACAGCAGTCGACAGTCGGCCGTAAACAATTCCAGAAAGCCCGCGCCAAGGTTGACCTATACTTCCTGGGTCAAACTGCAAAGTGTGATGCGCAGTGGCTGGGCTCCAAATGAGCTAGAATCAGCGTTGATGAAAAATCGCTTGAACGCAAACCGCAGTGACCTTGTTTTTTGCAACGGTGTTTTGATTTGTGATTCATGTTTGTGATTCTAGCTTTGAAAAATCGATTAAACGCACCCACCCTAAGTTAGGCCTACCCTATCATAGAGCAAATCAAATCAGTGACTAACAATATCTATCTTCCTCGTTTTTGCTCTAATTTAGCTTCAGTTTGACATTTTTGTCTTTGCAATTAAGAGTAAGACTGTCTTGACTAATTAAGTAAGGCTAAAAGTGATCGCGATCACTCTTAGCCTTAATAGCGATTTTAATGCTAGCTTTAATCCCAAATGCCTTAGTGAATCAGTTCCTAAAAGCGATATTGCTCTTAGGAGCGATATTGAGCCTAAGAGCGATTTAATCTCATTTGGGATAGATTTTAGCTGTTCATGAATCAACCCCCTGGTAGTATATCTCGTTAGTATACTAGACCATAACTGGTCAAAATTGAAGTCATTAAAGGTAATACAAAGTTTTGGGAAAAGTTTTGAAAATTGGGTGGATAGTGATTCTTTACAACTTTGATATATTTGGATGCCCCTGTGGGTGTATTACCATCACTAGAAAATTTAGCCCCTAAAACGCTTCTGTTTTTGAGAAAAATTGAAAATAAACATTTACCAGTGCTCCTGGTAAATTTTGATAAATTTCAAATAGCGCCTACGGCCGTATAATGGTAGCTGCGACCATGATAATATCAGAATATGTAGTTGAGATATATAATTTTCAAACAGGCATAGCTAATCGGTCGATTTTAGTCGAGAAACATTGCATTATAGCTTAATTAATATGTTGACCTTGAGAGGGAGCTATACAACATGAAGAGTTTATTATTAACAATTTTATAACTTTAGACTCGATTTCAACCGCGAAAACGATCACTGAATATTGTAGGATCGCATATGCTTCCAAACCTTTGTATTACCTTTAAGAATACTAGAACATTATAGTTTGTTAGACTTACCCCGTGTACACACACAACACTTTCCGTGATTAAGGGTGATTAGTTATACCGTTTCGGGATAATTATACAATAAAATTGTATGTGTGGACGCTTACTAACAATACGTCGAATAACGAAACGTCGTATAACGAAACATCGTCTAACGAAACGCGTGTTCGGGCATCGTTTCGAACTAAATATCAATAAAGAATCATGCCTAATCACGAGATGTGTTGTGTGTGGACGTAACTTGTATAACTAGTCGAACTAGAACGGTATAACTGGGCGGGGCTTAACGTGACCTCGCGCGAAAGGAGACCTGACCTCTCATTTCCGCTTCCATTTCATGACCGCAGTTACAAACTGCGCGTAGCTATGGCAATTTAAATACGCTGGCGCGCGGCCAGCACCATATCATACATGTACACCGAACAAAATTTTGAAAGAGCAATCGATGAGTACCGGCCTCCCTATTCTGGGTATATAAACATTTGCACATGTCCATTCTTCCTTTTAAAGAGAAGGTTGAGTTCTGGGAAGAGGTGAACAATAATTTGTGAGCGTTACCATTCTTATTGTGCAAGTGTGGAAGACCATCAGATAAGACATGTTCCCTGAAAAGCATGGCTCTTCAAATGCCTTCATATTCTAAATATGTCATGTAACATCATAAAAATCCAAGGACGGATTTTTACGCCACGTGTGCGTCGTGTGCGTGTAGTCCCATATACATCTTTCCGTGTACAGTGTTTGTAACTTTACCAAGACTTGGCCAAATTTCTTATCATTTTGATGATTCCAGAACCTTGCAATACACACAAATTCTTATATGCTAGATGATCAACCTTTCTGGTCGATTCCACACCGTTTCTTTCACAATGCAATCGCATGACCAGAACTCAACTTCATCTTTAACCACAATCTACATGAAACTCACTTGCCAGTAGATCATATAGATCCTGCAAAATGTTGTCTCTTCCTCAGAGCAGTCATCCCATGGTTGTTTCATAGAAAAAAATCATTTCCTCTCGTCGTTTTGCATTAAATGCTTTGTGAATGAAAGTGATGTGAATGAATTTGATAGTGAATCTTTTTTAGCTGCTACAGTACCATCACACACAGCTGCAGCACAGCTCGCACGCACGCACGCACGCATCTCTGAACGAAGCATGATATCATTGCGATCGGAACCATGGCTAGGGAAACTGTTGTGTAATGAGCTGTAGGTACTGAAATGGACAGGGATGGGAATTCCCAAATATAGACTTACAGTCTTCTTCAGCATGTTGCTTCAGTTTTGTAGTCTGAATGTGCTGGCCCTTTTTGTCTATTCTTCGACATAAATGCACTGAAACTGATCATATTGCCAAATTAAAATATTATAATTTTCCAGCCACTGTTCCATCAAAATTTAATAGCATATTATTTAACACGAAGCTAACACCAGTGGTTATCATATATTTTCTAAAAACAGTCAGTTTAAAGAGTCCTATTAGTAAAGCCTAGCTTGCTTTGGAATTCCCGCATACTTCTAATTCTATCTCGCCTTAAAGTGTACCAACCACCAAAACAAGCTTTGCTCTTGAGTATAAAGGGGTTTCCATGTTTTGTACTGTATTACAAAATATAGAGCTTCAAATATTACTTCAAGAAAGATCGGGCAGCTAAATACACTCTCAGTAATGACATGTTGAATAAACTAGTTGATGTATGCATACATGCTTCTAGAAAATATGGTTAGAATAAAATTTGCATAAACGATAGACTTGCCAAAATATTTTTGCCACATTCATTATTGTACTCAATTATTTGCGATCGGAACCATGGCTAGGGAAACTGTTGTGTAGCTGTAGGTACTAATATAGATGCTTCAGTTTTGTAGTCTGAATGTGCTGGCCCTTTTTGTCTATTCTTCGACATAAATGCGCTGAAATTGATCATATTGCCAAATTAAAATATTATAATTTTCCAGCCACTGTTCATTCAAAATTTTATAGCATATAATTTAACACAAAGCTAACACCAGTGGTTATCATATATTTTCTAAAAGCAGTCAGTTTAAAGGGCTCTATTAGTAAAGCCTAGCTTGCTTGGGAATCCCGCATCAGAGAGCTACCTCAGTATTACTAAATTAGACATTGGCAATATTAAAGTGCTCTACATCTACCGGTACTTCTAATTCTATCTCGCCTTGAAGTGTACCAATCACCAAAACATGAGTATAAAGGGGTTCCATGTTTTGTACTGTATTACAAAAAATAGAGATTCAAATATTACTTCGAGAAAGATTGGGCAGCTAAATACACTCTCAGTAATGACATGTTGAGTACCTAGACAAGTTGATGTATGCATACATGCTTCCAGAGAATAGATTAGAATAAAATTAGCATAGACGATAGACTTGCCAAAATATTGTTCCCACATTCATTATTGTACTCAATTATTTGCACAATGCGACAAGTAAGTTAATTATAAGTACTATTTATTGTCTGGTTTACAACAGATTTAAACATAAGCATTTATAATAACAAAGTCACTTTAAAAAAGCATTCCCATTTTAATATGTTTCATATCTAGTAATTGCATTAGGCAGAACAAACAATCATTTGATATTCAAAATTTGAAGAAAAAATGTTAACCCAATTTTGACATAATTGTAAAAATTATTCTCTCTTATGTATTTCTGTGCTGTTAGTCAAAGCAACTTGCTATCGTGTCGCAATCATCATTTTTCTCTCTAAGGCCTGATCAAGCCTTACTGTATAATGATAATCTGTATGCATATGTAATGTAGCTGTAAAGATAATGATCAAAGTGGTCAGCTAGGCCTCGACTCACTAATTTTTGCAACAATGAAATTATTGGTTCTCAATCAAACACCATGGACTACTACTTTCATTCCTTTTGCCACATTAAAAATTTGAGCAATGATATACAAATATTACATTTCTGTGAGGGCATTAGGGAAAATGCACTCCCTGTGCATATTGTAAAAATTAATGCACGCACACGTGATCCATTTCTACGCTTCTCATTGGCTACATTCTTGAACTCTTTTTATAATTTCTTATAGCATATTTATATATTGCCTAAAATGCAGTATCCTTCTGTATCTCGGCCTTATTTTTTTTAAGAAGCATGAAATACGGTTAACATAAAATTCATTAATTCTAGCTGTACTGTTATAACTTGTTATAGATTTGGTAAAATTATCTTTTGCTATATCTATGTAACATGGTGGAATATTGGTCATGTAGTCCTTCTCTCTTCTTGTTGTTGTATTCTCTCTCTCTCTCTCTCTTTCTCTCTCTTCTCTCTCTCTTTCTCTCTCTCTCTCTCTCTTTATCTTTGTCTCTTTCTGCTGTATCTTTCTTTGTCTTAATTGGTTATAGATGTATTTATAAAATGTGCTGGCATGTCTAGTTGAAGCTATCTATTGAAGCTATCGTGTTCCGATGCTGGGGTATAGCCTTTATGACCCTATTGCCATTCACAGTATTAATCCCATCCTGTTCGATACAATACTGATTACTAGTGTACTAGACTTTAATGCCATTCATAAATCTGTAATAATAGAGATTAGGCTCTATGAAAGGGGATTTAGATATCAGACGGGCTCTTTGTGGTCATTCATGCTTTGTGACTATTCTTTGAAACATGCTCTTTGAAGTACACCTCATAGGACTGTGTCTTTGGCCATGAGTGGTGACCTTGAACCAATACAAAAACCTGATTTCACTCGGAGCTCGATTCTACTATTTCATTATAATAGAAGACGGCGTGGGTAGGCGGTTAGACGGAACTCACGACCTTCTTTTCGCGTTATCAGCACGATATTAAAAGCTCTCCAAATTCTTTTTTTTTTAAATTAATAATAATTACATGTTTCCTAGAAAGACTGGTATAATTATCCTGGTCAAGTTCAGCGCTTGGGCATGAAGTTTAGCTTACATTCCCTAATAGTGACCTTGTTTCCTTTTTGTTAATAATATTTTATATTATTGTATTTGTGTTATTATATTTCATGTGTGCAGAGGAATAGTTATTAGTTCGGAAATTAATGATATATCATTTGGTTCTTATCCCATTATGATATATTGTAAATCATTTTCTCATTAGATGCTAAAATTGTTCTCTATTTATTTGGGAAGAAATTACATTCTGATCATCTGATATCATCACATTATCTGACGAATGGTGGAATATTTTGGGTGACTGGACTTGAGTGTATGTGTTGCTGAAACAGATTTGCTCGCTAGTGATTGGCAAAGTTTTATATTTCCTGCTTATCGTCGGTTTATACGATTTTGTTAAGTCACTGTTTTTGTTTACATATACCGTAGTCAATATCGCATCGACTCTTTTTGTTTCTGCTGTAGCTTTAATAATCATATAGTTGTCTTTCCTAAGATCTATTCCTCTTCTACCTCTTTATTTTTCTTTCATACTTTTTCCCCTCTTTACTTCTTTAAACAATGGCTTCTGTTAAGGGAGATTGTGTTGTTCTGGTGAAGGGATTGAGCCCTTCAACTACTGAGGGCAGTCTCAGAGAATTTTTAGAGAAGATTGGGGAAGTGTCGCACTTAAACTTCGGCAAAGATTCTTTAACCGGCGAGAGCACCGGTAATGCTCACTGTGCTTTCGCTAATAGTACCCTTGCTTTACGTGCAATAACGGAACTAAATAAACTAACATTGGATGACAATGTAGTTGAGGTATTGGAAATACCCACATCCAATCTCATTCTCAAACTAAAAACGGAATCAATTGATGTTACTCCCCCTGTACTTAGGTCCCAAACTGTTATTCAGAATCCGTTTAAACTCTCTATATTTTCTGGGGATCCGAAACCCAAGGGTGGTGAGGTACCTTTCGAAGTTTGGAGGCACAAAATAAAATGCCTCCAAACAGATGAAAGCTGCAGTCACCAGGCCTTAGCTAGGTTAGTTAGGCGTTCTCTCAGAGGGGAGGCTGGACAGATAGTCATGAACATGAATATCGAATCCAGTGTGGAAGAGATCGTAGAGAAGATTGACGGATTTTATGGCACGGTGGAGTCTGGTGCGGTACTACTCCAGCAGTTATATTCCAGTAGACAAGGAACGGAGGAGTCGGTCACTGCTTATAGCGCTAGACTCCAACTTGCCGTAGATAAAGTTGAACTTCGGAAGGGCATCTCTCCCATGGCCAAAGATGAGACCCTTAGGGTTGTCTTTTGGAAGGGAATGTCCAATGAAACGTTAAAACAAGCCATACGGCACAAATATGACCTAGTCAGGTCATTTGATGAATTAATCAGGGTAGCTAGGCAGGCAGAACAGGAACATGAAGACTTCGAGAAGTTTCATGCCTCCCCTCTCTGTTCCCGTCAGAGTAGAATAGGTGCCCATGCGAGCACAGTCACTAATACAGACAGTAATAATAGATCAGAACTAGCAAAGGAACTTAGTGAGATAAAAGAGAAACTAAAAGCGATGGAAATCGCTAGTACTAGTAGTAATAGATGTAGTAGTAATAGTAGTAATAGCAGTAGTTATGGTAGTAGGGAGAACCCAAACAGACCTTTTCGTTCTCGTGGTCCAAGGGGACCATGCTACAAATGTGGTCAACCAGGGCACCTTGCTCGAGAATGCTCTGCTCCTCCTCCTCCTCCTCACTATCCTCCTCCTCACTATCCTCCTTCTCCTCCTCACTTTTCTCAGCATCCTCATCAATCTTTTGCTCCTCCCCAACATATGCAGGTGCCTTTAAACGAAGGCAGACCTCTGCCAAGGGACGGGCAGTAGGTCTATCTAGTCAAAGGGCTAAATCGAGAAGTCCCCTATCAAGACCACTCTTAGATAGAATGGTTGGCAAGGCAACGGAAGCAGTGGCCATTATAAATGGTCAACAAAGCAAATGTCTTTTAGATTCTGGGTCCCAGATCACTACTATTTCTCACTCTTTCTACAACTCTCATCTTCCCAAAAGTTCTCTTCATAGCATTGATGACTTGCTTAAGGTTGAAGGAGCTAATGGTTTACCTGTCACCTATCTAGGTTATGTAGAGCTTTCTATCCTTTTTCCTGGCTCTCTCCCCTCTTCGTCTGAAATAGATGTCCCTGTGTTAGTGGTTCCAGACACTTCTTATAATAAGAGGGTACCCTTATGTGTAGGGACTAACATTATAGATACATGTATGGAAAGAGGCAAGACCCAATATGGGCCTGACTTTGTTAATAGTAATAGTGTGCATCCAACATGGCGATCAGTGTATGTTTGTATGCAGAGGCAAATGCAGTCTAGATCAGATGGTAGGATAGGTGTAGTGAAGGGCTTTCATCGAAAGGGTGCGGTGCGGCGCGGCGCGGTGTGGTGTGCTCAACGCACCCATTCGATAAAAGAGGGGGGGCTTTTCTCGAAAGGGTGCGTTGAGAGCGGAGTACCGTTTTAACACACCCTTTCGATAAAAGAGGGGGGGCTTTTCTCGAAAGGGTGCGTTGAGAGCGGAGTACCGTTTTAACACACCCTTTCGATAAAAGAGGGGGGGCTTTTCTCGAAAGGGTGCGTCGACTAGTCTTTCGCATTTTAAAATTTTTAAAGTAAAGATTTTACGCGAAAAATCGGACGGTTTGTGCCAATATGTAGCAGCCAGCTGCATGCAGTGCACAAATTGGCTCGACTGTGCGTGTGACTGTGAGCGTAGAATCCAGTGAACAATTTTTTTTTTTTTTCGGGGGCTCGATCTATATCAAATTTTTGGGAAATTTTCGGGGGTTACTTTTTCAACTTTCGGGGGCTCTTTTTTCTTGGGCTAATTTTTCATTAATTCATTTAAGGATAGTTTGTTTAGTTTGGTAGCGTAGTGTTACGTAAAAAAGGCGTACTTTCTGCGTCAAGTTTCTTCGCCGAAAGTACGCGAATTGTTTAAAACATATTAAATTGCCTAAAACCCCTGAGCCTTCGGGGGTTCGGTTCAGCCCTTTGAACCCGTGGACACCACGCCTGCACTTAACTCGCTTTGAGCTACCTAACCCCCCCCCCCCCCCCGCCCATACTTTGAAAAACGTTTTAATGCATTGATTTTATGCAAGAACTGTATCATAGTAAAAGTATTATGTTTTTAAACGACCATGACGACTGTCCGATTTTCTTGTGTTTAGTTTGGTAGCGTAGTGTTACGTAAAAAAGGCGTACTTTCTGCGTCAAGTTTCTACGCCGAAAGTACGCGAATTGTTTAAAACATATTAAATTGCTTAAAACCTGTGAGCCTTCGGGGGTTCGGTTCAGCCCTTTGAACCCGTGGACACCACGCCTGCACTCAACTCGCTTTGAGCTACCTGACCCCCCCCCCCCCCCCGCCCATATACTTTGGAAAACGTTTTAATGCATTGATTTTATGCAAGAACTGTATCATAGTAAAAGTATTATCATGTTTTTAAACGACCATGACGACCGTCCGATTTTCTTGTGAAAACGTTCCTTTGAAAAATGATTATCGAAATTCAGTATACAACTATGCATGGCTATAATAATCACAATCTAAGCTCAGGTTTCATACCTGTATTCACGAAACTACATTGAAATCGGGGCAATAATAGCAATTTCGAAGTGTTGTTTACTCTCCTCACACCATGTACCATGTGCACAGGCCTAGCTACTCCGGTCACCGCTACTCCAGGCTCACACACTCAGCTCCGAAATCACCGGCGATCGACAGCAGCGCTCAGCTGCAGTGCAGTGGCAATACACCACACGTGTGTACGTGTGGACTCAAGGCGTACTATCACATCTATTTGCGCTATTACTGTTGTGATTTCGATGTAGTTTTCATGAAAAGACCAATAAAACAGAAGCTTGGACTATGATTATGTTGTCATAGATCACAGAATTTGTATAATTACTTTCAGAGTAAAGATTTTACGCGAAAATAGGTCCATGGTTTGCGCCAGTTGTAGCAATCGCCTCGACTCGAATCGACTCTGTGCATGTGAGTGACCTGAGCGTGTAATACAAAGAATATCATATTGTAAGATCCCTTACTCGAGGACCGCCGCACCCGTTGCAATAAGATTTGCTACACCCGTTGATGCGAGTGGATTCTCGTCCATCGTGTGTCTCTTTGTCTCTCTTTGATTAGACATGCAGAGGGAGGGTGCACGCCTTGCCGACTCGCTCTCGCGAGTTCGTCGCCTCCTCGCAATCCACCACGCCCGCCGTGCTCTCGTCCGCCCGTCCTCCCCGGTACCCCGAAACCGCGTTTAACAGCATGGACGTCGATCGCGGGGTCGAGGTGGCACGCGGGTTACGGGAGACAGGCCTCGTGTAATTGTGCCGCCCTCCCCGCGCCACGGCGGAGGCGGGCGGGGTCGGGGAAAGACGTTTTTGAGGAACCGTTTTGTACCCGTTTGGACCCCCCGCGGCGATTTTGCGTATTAATAATATAGATGCTAGCACCACAGGATTGGGAGCGGCACTGTACCAGTTGGATGAAGAAGGTAGGGAGAGAGTGATTGCGTATGAGAGTCGTACATTGAACAAGAGTGAGAGAAATTGTACCGCCCACAAGTTAGAATTCCTTGCATTAAAATGGGCTGTGACTGAAAAGTTCCATGATTTTCTGTATGGTAACAAGACCCATGTTCGAACTGACAATAACCCACTGACATATGTTCTCACAACAGCTAAACTAGATGCCACAGGGCATAGGTGGTTAACAGCCCTGGCCAATTATGACCTTACCCTCACATACAGATCAGGCAAGATGAATATTGATGCTGATGCTCTCTCTAGACGCCCCTATGATGTGCCCCCATCAGATACCCCTCCTGACACTACATGCTCTAAAGAAACCTTCGAGGCAGTAGTAGACTATGCCCTTAATGTAGATGTAGAAAACAGTCCCTTTGTAGAAAATGTAGGGCAGCATTCTGTAACTGTAGTTGGTGATGTAGGACTGGAAGATAGGGCATCTGATAATCTATTTACTAGTGGACCACCAGATTGGACTAAGGAACAAGGTATGGATGCAGTAATCAGTAGGGTGATAGATTATGTCAAACAAGGTGTCTGTCCATCGATGAATCGAAGAAGAGAAGAAAGTAAGGATGTTCAAATCGTGCTTAGAGAATGGGATAAGTTAGTGCTAAAGAATGGGGTACTCTATCGTAGGAGAATAGTCGAAGGTAAGGAATTCTTACAACTCGTACTGCCTAGGAAATATTGTGCATTAGTTTTGCAATCTTTGCACGACGAGATAGGGCATTTGGGTGTCGAGAGGACAACCGAACTTGTCCGGGACAGATTCTACTGGCCCCATCTTGGAAGGGACGTCCAACATTATGTGAGCACCTGTGGACGTTGTGTTAGGAGGAAAGGAGTACAGAATTCTACTAACACAGCCCCATTGGTCAACATTAAGACAAGTAGGCCCCTTGAGCTTGTTTGCATGGACTTCTTATCCCTTGAAGAGTCGAAAGGAGGATATGGTAATATCTTAGTGATCACCGATCATTTTACAAGATATTCAACAGCCATTCCAACAAAGAACCAAACTGCAAACACTACTGCTAAGGCCTTATTTGATCATTTCCTTGTACATTATGGTTTCCCAGAACGGTTACATTCAGATCAGGGCCGAAACTTTGAGTCCAATGTAATCGCGCAACTTTGTAAATTAGTAGGAATTCATAAATCTAGGACCACTCCTTACCATCCACAAGGTAATGGCAGTTGTGAGAGGATGAATCGCACCCTACTTAGTATGCTAGGCACTCTGACGGAGGACAAGAAATCCGACTGGAAGTCTTATGTAGCTCCATTAGTCCATGCATACAATTGTACAAAACATAGTGTAACTGGCTTCTCACCCTTCTACCTCATGTATGGCAGACACCCCCGCCTACCCATAGATATGTATTTAGGACTAGATGCTAGGGATGATAATGACAATTCAAGTGCCCCTGAGTATGTAACGAGACTTCGAGATAGACTAGACTATGCTTACAAGATCACGTCTGAGAGAAATGGCCAAGTAGGAGCTAAAAACAAAGGAAGGTATGACCAGAAGTTGAAAGAGAACAAAATTCAAGTAGGAGACAGAGTCTTAGTTAAGGTCAAGGGTGTGAAGGGAAAGAACAAGTTAGGTGATATATGAGGCAAGGATCCTCATATTGTTGTAGAGCAACCCAACGTAGATATACCTGTGTTCAAGGTTCGATCTGAAGGCTCTAGGACTAAAACCCGTGTCTTACATCGCAATTTGCTTCTACCGTGTAACTTTCTCCCAAAGATAATTCCACAGCCTAGACGTGCAAATGTATCTAAGAATGAGGTAACTCAATCTTCAAACAATGACCAAACACAGCGTAACGACGTAAATGAGAGAGATGAAAGTGTCACAGCTTGGAATGTTCCAATAGAGACAAGTGTACTGGACACTAGTGCTGATTTTGAATTTCAATTAGGCCAGTCAATTCCAGATTGCACAGATTCTGAAATTAGAGATGATGGTTCTGTTCCTTCTGTAAATACAGATGATATTGCGACTGAGGATAATGTAATTAATGATGCCCCTGTAGAAGTTGACCCCTCTCCTGTCCCTTCAGGTGACGAGCAAGAGACCGCCTCTGTTGAAGAGGAGGACTGTCCACCGAGACAGTCAAAAAGATGTTCTCGTCAACCTGATCGGTTAACGTATTATCAAAGTCAAATTGTCCAACCAATTGTTGGGAATAAATACAATTGTATGATGTTGTATGGACTGCTGATGATGCTGCTTTTGAAGTGTGTGTTTGTTTTGTTTTCACCAGTTGAGATTGTTGTGAGCGTGATGTTGATATCAATGATTCCGATAATGTCATCTTTTCCCATAGTAAGAGAACAGTTAGCTTTCCTTTTTGGATCAGAAATTGTGCCTACATATAGGATACAACCTGAATTCATTAATGGGAGATAGGGCTTGTTATGATATTGTTAATGACAAAAACTTGGGAGAATGAAGTTTTTTTTATTTATAAATTGCTATTCCTCTGAATAACATGATATTTAGCTCTATATTGTATTGATATAGATACTCTACTTTGTTGATGTATTGTCTGAACATGGCTGGAGCATGTCTCACTATGCCAGCCAAACCAGATTGGTTTGATTTAAAGTTTTAGACTTTGTCATTATTTTGTTGGTTGATCTATCAATTGATCATTTCTTTCATAAACAATGTCCAATAGACTGCGGACATTATTATTTATTTTGTTTTAGCAACGCATACTAAATGATTGATATCGTTGAAGGATGCATAAAGGATACCCTAGTTTCACATGAATTGAGTGAATAGGTTACTTTTAAAAGTAAACCATATTTATTTTGTTTTGTTCACGTTTGAGTTTGAAGATTAGGAATATGATTGAATATTCCATAGATTAGTACGATGGAATTATAAGGACAGTTTATAGAGGGATCGATGTCAAAGACCATTTTACATTTCACTTTTTATTCAAATTTGATTGTAGTTTGAAAGAAAGGATGATTTTACCATATTTGTATCTCATGGCACTTTTAGTGTGCTTATGTTGTATTTGATATTAAGGCGAGCTTAAATAGTTCCTGTTTGTTTTATGTTTAACTTGTTGCCTGTTACACCAGAGTCACATAAATTGATAGTCTGATTTCTGATAATTATTATATTGAAACCTAATTGAATTTTTGCATTTGATATTTAAACCATGTTTGATTTGAATTGCTGTTGTAGTAAGACGAAGTAATAATAGAAGTATATTTACTCCGAGTGGAAGTGAATACCAGACCAATTCACACCGTGAGTGTGGAAGAAATTATTTTGGATTGTTATTGTTACTGATGTGTTTTCTGTGTATACTTTCTTATATTCTAAGTATATATTTTGTATTTGATTAACAAGATTTTAAGCAAGGTCACTAGTAAAATAAGGTGTCGTGAAAGATTTGTGATATCATGTACAGCTATAGTTTTATTGGTGTTCAATATCATTTCAAAATTATTATTGCATAATTTTAGAATTATTATTGGGAATGGCGCGGACGCCATTCTGGTGGCAGAGGGGAAGGTGTAACATGGTGGAATATTGGTCATGTAGTCCTTCTCTCTTCTTGTTGTTGTATTCTCTCTCTCTCTCTCTCTTTCTCTCTCTTCTCTCTCTCTTTCTCTCTCTCTCTCTCTCTTTATCTTTGTCTCTTTCTGCTGTATCTTTCTTTGTCTTAATTGGTTATAGATGTATTTATAAAATGTGCTGGCATGTCTAGTTGAAGCTATCTATTGAAGCTATCGTGTTCCGATGCTGGGGTATAGCCTTTATGACCCTATTGCCATTCACAGTATTAATCCCATCCTGTTCGATACAATACTGATTACTAGTGTACTAGACTTTAATGCCATTCATAAATCTGTAATAATAGAGATTAGGCTCTATGAAAGGGGATTTAGATATCAGACGGGCTCTTTGTGGTCATTCATGCTTTGTGACTATTCTTTGAAACATGCTCTTTGAAGTACACCTCATAGGACTGTGTCTTTGGCCATGAGTGGTGACCTTGAACCAATACAAAAACCTGATTTCACTCGGAGCTCGATTCTACTATTTCATTATAATAGAAGACGGCGTGGGTAGGCGGTTAGATCTACAAAACAACAAAAAACAAGGTAAAATATTATGATTTTACATACCAAATTTCAGATACTAATGACTTATTCTATTGTAAACACAACTACTTGGCATTGTGGTTTAATGTAATGATTGAACTTGTTATGCAAAAGTAATATCAACAAATACAAATTTATTTGACAAGTACAACCAACATTGTTGTTAAATCATGCCTTTATTTCATATAAAAGGAATACATGTTTACATTCAATACCAGGTCCATGTTCCCATTCCGAAACCATGGCAGGTCGCACTACATATACAACATATACAAACAATAATGCATTACAGTTACAAATAAATCAATCATGCATAATAACAATTATATATTAATCATGTATAGTAACAATTTTACATTAATCATTGATCCGTATACATTACATTACATTACATTACATTCATATATAAATCATGTATAATAACAATCATTAATCGTGCCTGCATTAATCATGCGTAGGTTGGCAACAAAAATTAATTAAAGAAAACAAATTAAGGGGATTATGATTTTCTAAGCATGTGGGTAAAGGCTCGGAGTAGGAAACGATGTACGAAAATGAGAAAGAGATGAGAAAGTAGAGGTTACATTATAGGTTGGAGATAAAGTGTAAACGAGTGTAAATAAGTCATTCCACTTGGAATGGACGGAGTGGAAGAAAGGATAAAGTAGGGGGGCGGATGTAAAGAGAGAAGAGGGGAGAAGAGGACGAAGAAGAAGAAAAAGACGAAATAAGGCAAAGAAGAAGAGGAAGAGGAAGAAGAGAGAGGAGAAGCGTTGAAGAGAATAGAGTGTTAATTAGAGGTCAAGGTATTCCACATCCTTCCACTGTGATTCTTTTCTTGCATTGAATAATACAAAGGATGACACAACTGCGTACCTACTTATGGTCTGAAAGAAACTATTTGGGCGAAGAGGGACTGAACATTTCCTGAGTACCCACTTTAGCCGATTTGTGTTGTCCCTATTTATTTGCCCCCTTGCTCCTATCTCAATAGCATGGTATGTCACACTGTAACCATTGTTTCTTACTTCGGCCACAAGTTCTTTGTACCGGTCAAGCTTTCTCGTGTGAGATATTCTAAATCAGTAGTATATACAGGTACTGCTGTAATGGAAGCAATTACAACCATTTGTTAACACTTAACTTTGCAGTCTTTCATGCTCAACAGACATGAAACAGCATGTGTCCCATATTTGTATGTGTTTGTATATACATGATCTGAGAAACGCTTCTATAATTGGTATGAAGTTTAATCATTACAAAATACATCACATATATATACACTTATCATTATTATATACACAAAATGATGTCATGTATTTATGCAGTTTTACAACGGCCTATTGCTCAAAACTTTCTTAAAGGCACACTGTCCTACTTGTAGCTACTTGCTCCCTCTATATAGAAAACTTCCCAAATCGGTGCCTGTTGGTCCCCCATGATCCTCTTTTTCTTATGTTAAATGAGAGCTGAGTTAATGAGATAGCCACCTGTCACAGTGACCTCGATGGCTCGCTGTGTGGTCTAATCCCTTCTAGCTGCAGTAGTAACGCCTACCTTTAAGACTATTTCTTTTAATCTATTAACCCTCACCTCTGAAATATGAACACCGAACAACATTTACATCAACAACAAAGATTTACAAAATAAAACCTTTGACAACATGTACGTTTGTCAATGTCAAATGTTAATGATACTTAATTCTTAGTATTTTTCCAATGAGATGTCCTTTTCCAAAAAATCTGTACAAAAAGGCATTTTTTACAATTTAAAAATTCAGAAACAAAATAGCCATATGCACACAAGATGATAAACTTGTATATGATTATTTACACCAATACATATACTTGTATATATTGTATATATGCAATCAATCTGAGAATAGGTTTAAGATTATCGTAATATATTTCAAGAAACGGAAGAAACAATTAAATGTAACAACACTAGCATTGAAGATAGAAGGGGTTTGTAATTCTAGCTAGCTAGCAAGCTAACCCGTTATTTTTGTACGCACTTTGTTCATTTAGTTTCCACTTATTGTATGATTTGGTTTTTCTGTTCATTTAGTCTGAGAGACATGTTCTGGAAGAATAAAGTGACAATCCCAACATAACTGAATGAAATATTTATCCTTGGCCTCATCTATTGTCAGTTAAACAATTCAGAGCTGGTCTAACTTGTGAAATCACTTCTACCTCATTATATTGATAAGAATTTTAAAGAACGTTTTCTGTAAACTTCAATCTTGTCAGTAAAAAGAGGGCAAATATGAAATCAACAGAAACAACATATCAGTCAGTTTTTTTTTCGTTCACCTGCCTGTAATACTAACTCACAAAAATTGCCTGCATGATGTTTAAACTCCTTCCTTAAAATCAAACCAATTGGTTCTTCATGAAAAGGAAAATGGTAAAGTCGACAGGTTAAAGTGTTGTAGTACGGTGTTTAAGCTTTTGACTGAAAGTGCAAAGGTCGTGGGTTCCATCAGAGACACAGCACTAATGTCCTTTGTCAAGACATTAATCTATATTTGCCACTCCATATCCAGGAGAGAGATGGGGACCTGGTAGGATGATGATAATGATGATGAACAGCATTTGTATGGCGCCATATATCTGTTTAAAAAAAACATTCAAAGGCGCGAGCTCCTCCAATAAAATTAGCATTGAAATATCTGAAGGAAGATGTGAGTTTTGAGTGAAGCTTTGAAGTGGTCCAGGTTGTCAATTTCATGAATAGATGATGGGAGGGAATTCCACAGGCAAGGAGCAATAAAGGAAATTGCGCGGTCTCCATATCCCTTGAGATGAGTAATGGGCACCTGGAGATCGAGTAAGGCTAGATGAGCGAAGTCCAGGGCGAAGATGATGCCGCTCGATTAAAGATGACACATACCCTGGGGTCTGACCATGAATTTCCTTAATTGTGAGCAGCAGGACCTTGAATTCAATTCTGCTCTTGACAGGAAGCCAATGTAGCTCAGCCAGGACAGGAGAGATGTGATCATGCTTCCTCAGCCCAGTAAGCAAAAGTGCTGCTGCATTCTGAGAGACATGTTCTGGAAGAATATACTGACAGTCCCAACATAACTGAATGAAATATTTATCCTGGGTCTCATCTACCGTCAGTTAAACAATTCAGAGCTTGTGTAACTTGTGAAATCACCTGGACATCATTATATTGATAAGAATTATAAAGAATGTTTTCTGTAAACATGATGCTAGCATGATGTTTAAACTCCTTCCTTAAAATCAAACCGATTGGTTCTTCATGAAAAGGAAAATGGTAAAGTCGACAGGTTAAAGTGTTGTAGTACGGTGTTTAAGCTTTTGACTGAAAGTGCAAAGGTCGTGGGTTCCATCAGAGACACAGCACTAATGTCCTTTGTCAAGACATTAATCTATATTTGCCACTCCATATCCAGGAGAGAGATGGGGACCTGGTAGGATGATGAAAGCCTTTGTGAAGGAAATTGTTATATGCACTCACTGCGAACATAATAGTAGGATTACTCCCCAGGGAGTAGAAATAGTGCACACTTTGTGCATGAATGAATCTGATGACCGGGGTAATGATAATATCTGGATAGCGCTTGGAGATTGTTTTCCCAATTGTCTACCAATATTCAATTCAATTTAAGAATGGTTTTAAGTTAACGATACATTCCAGCCATTGGCCGAATTGTTTGTTTTTACAATATTGTTTCAGAAATCTATTCACATTGCTTTACATCATTAACAAATGCATCTGAATGAACATTCTATTCACTTCTAGTTAAAATGAGAAATTTTAGCAATTCAATCAATTAAAAAATAGGAATATACATCATTGAACTGTAGATAGGACCTGGATCTCCATCTTTAAAAATAAGATAAACATTACAATTACCAATTATCATTTTAATGGCCTTTATTATAGTTAGTAGTACTGGTAAGAGACATGAAACTGTTTTAGCATGATCATATTTTAGTTCAGTACATATAACTTTTGTTCCCTTAAAAACGACTTCTAAGTACATGTTGCATATTTTATACTGAATTTAGGGTGGAGGCATATAGGAGTCCAATTTGCATCTGTCATGTTTTGTTATGTTATTTCCCTTCCACACCAATATAAAGAGAATGGAAAAGATCACAAATTACCATAAATCTCTGTGTATAAGACGCACCTGTGTATTAGTTGCACCCCTATTTTGGGGGCAAAAAAAAAAAAAAACCCACCCGGGGAAGGAATTTCATTTAACATCAAGGTGCATTTGAAGGCGCCGAATTTTTGCTTGTGAACTAATTGTCACAAATAATAGTAACAATGTCGTTTTTAGAAGAATGTGTAAGATCATTAATGTAAATTAAAAACAGGAGATTACCTAGGATAGAACCTTGTGGTACGCCATGTGTAATAGCAGAACAATTTGAGGAATTATTATTATAAACTACATATTGAGATCTATTTTCAAACCATTTACTTTCAAACCAAGATGACAGACAAATTTGAGTGTTGTTGTAGTTTCCAAATGGTGAGTCAACACACAGATTACTGAGCTGGGAGACATTGCCAGGCATAGCGCCGGGTGGAGGGGCATAAATCGAAACTTTAAAAAAAATATTAAAAAATATTTTAAAAATTGTACCTGTGTATAAGGGCGCGTTTATTGGGTCTTGCCACTAGATATGTACATATCGTACCCCACTACCATACCCCACTATCGAACCCCACTATACGAAAGTGATTTGCGGGATGTCGCGTTTATCGTCCCTTCACGATTCAAAATAAAGGCCTTGTGTCTGCGCAGCTGTTTTGACCCGGGAAGCAGACAGTTTCTCGGAGGTCAACTACAAACACATGCTTGTACACAACACCTGGGTGGTCCGATTTGTATGTGGGGTTCAAAACAGCTTTGCGTTTATCATCTCTCAGAAACGTGATTCTGGCTGTATGTCACATACAAAACAGACCTTTTTGCGTCTTTAGATATGCCCATATCTAAAGACCTTTAAAAAAGGCTTTGCGTTTATCACCTTCTAAATTTGACGGCAAAAAAGTGTGCCTTATACACAGAGATTTACGATACTTTTCATCTTTCCTGGAACTCGATCTTCTGTTTTAAACATGAACATTTACTCAATTAAATTAGTAGTAAATTGACTGGAGCACATAATATAGTTAGGCTTAGATTGCAGTCCCTTACAAAGTGTCACAGAGTTTGTTCTAGGAAATTTCTTAGATGTCCCATTGAGAACTTTCTGGCAGTAGGTACCTTGCCAATTGTGGAAGGTCCACTTGCACAGTGAAATCAAACTTCTTGTAAACTGTTAGCTTGGTAGGCACTTCCACTTGCTCTCTCTGGAGGAGAATGACATTTTCTGTGTGTTTAGCATGCAAACCCTGGGCTATTTCTGTTGTTAGATTTTTGCTACCGTCAAAGCCGTGGCTTAAAACAATGAGAATCTTGGCAGATTTCTCCATTGCCTCAGCCTCTGATTCATAATGATATCCTCCAAGTCTTGAGTCTCTCTGATGATAGTACCCTTTTAAGGCAAAGAACTTGCACTCAAGACCTTTTAGCAGTGAATACCTTATCCAGCCTTTTATCTCAGGATTGTTTCCGTCATGAAGGATGTAGAAGTCAAAGTCTACATCCGATGTACGTGGGCGATCATTAGGTACATCATCCTCTTGAATTGCTGTTGGTTCAGGATCTTGCTTTTGTGGAAGACTGGGGTTCCTCTTCTCGCCAAGGTTGCTCAGTCTCATTTTAAAGTCATCTCGATTGTATCTATCATTCATGACTTCTTTGTAAGTCTTTATCATTTCTTGTGGTGTAGTTGACTGGTCAGAAACATGTTGGCTGTTGTAATCCAGTATATCCAAGATCTCAAGAGCAGATTTCATGTAAAGCACTTTGAGGAAGCGATGTGGAGCCTGGCAGGATTCATAGGTGTAGATGAACCAAAATGCAACTTCCCCAATCAGTTGCTGTGGCCTGCCAAGGTCTTTGTAGTATCTTAACATGGCATTCAACAGTTTTGATGCTAGTTTTGCACGATAGTCTGCCCCAGTGCCTGTGGTGTCAAAAGCAATTTTGAATGATGCGATTGCTGATTGCAGGTCTTCCCCATCTTGAAGACACTCTGCCCACTTGAGATGGACGTCTGTTAAAGTAGAACCATCCTGTGAGACTGATGCCTCATAGAATCTATCAAGAGCTATCTTTCTGAGATGATCAATCTCTGTGGATGGGGTCAGTGGATTCTTGGTGAGCAAATGGTTAACTTCACCTGCCAACGCAAGATTCATGGGAGATCGAGTTAATTCCAAAGCCCTGTTTGCATCCAATTGCGCTTTCTCAAGAAACAAGAGAGCATCCTTACTCCGAATGCCAATTTGTTTGGCCCTCTTGATGTACGTCTTGGCTCTGTGGCACAAAGCATTCCAGGAGGAATTTCTCTGTGGGTCCTCAAGTGGAAGTTTGTCGGTAGCATCAATGGATCGGGTTAACGCTTCCAAAGCACCATCGTAATCTTGCTGCTTGAAGAGGCAAATTCCTTTACGACCCAAAAGCCACAGATTGTTGGGATCAAATTCTAAAGCCTTTGTGTAGCATATCGTTGGATCTTTCCATTCTTCTTTGTAGCATTGCTCAACAAGTTCAGGAGGAACAAATGCTTCACACCTCTTATCTCGAGCAAACATGTTCCCAATCGTGAGCCATATCTCTGCCTGGTACAGTGCATTTTCATCAGGCATTTGGAGGGCTTCATGTAGTTTCTCTATTGCCCTCCCTATGGAATCCATGTATAGATCTGGATTACTAGCCCTGAAAGAAACATGGCAAAGCCTTTCATATGCCTTACCAGTGTACAGAAGCCAATCTCTCTTCTCCCTGTGGCCAATGAGACCCTCAGCCATTTTAAGCGCCGCCTCGTAGCAATTAACTTGTTCTTGAAGCAGGTCGATCCCTTTCCAGGATTGTGTATGCAGATCTTGAGATAAAGCATAACCCTGTTCAGCCTGGCACCTAGCAACCATCATCCGCTTCTCATCAGGGCTTGCATCTTGTTTCGTGTTCCTCAGCTGTGCTTCATACTTCTGTACCTCGTTGTTGCAGCATAGTTTTTGGTATGCCAGTTTTATGTCCTGTAGTGCATTTAGATTGGTTTCATCTGATGCTAATGTCTCTTGCCATATCTTGATTGCCTCACCTTTGTTGTTGGAGTGGTAGAGCATCACACCTTAAAGTAAACATAAAAATACATTGATTTTAATGTGTTATAAACCTGCCTCATAAAGTGAGAAAATTGAGTTTGCATAGTGGATTAATATCCTTTACTTTGATATCAATAGAAAGTCTGCATATTTTCTACCTATATTTCCCTTGAGGTGTCGTAGTCAAGTGGTCTTATAATACTGTTTTCACTCTGGCAAAATTTTGCTTAACCCCGGACCAAAGGTGGGGTTAAGGGGCGGTCTTATACTGTTTTCACACTGGCAAAATTTTGCTTAACCTGTACTATAGGTGGGGTTAAGGGGGATCTTAGCCCTATAGTCCGGGGTTAAGCTTATTTCACATTCTTTTCACATTGGCAAAATATTACTTAACCCTGTACTATAGGTGGGGTTAAAGGGTGGTCTTAGCCCCACCTATAGTCCGGGATTAAGCGTATTCCACTTTCTTTTCACACTGGCAAAAAATTGCTTAACCCTGGACTATAGGTGGGGTTAAAGGGGGGTCTTAGCCCCACCTATAGTCCGGGGTTAAGCTTATTCCACTTTCTGTTCAGACACTTATTTACCAAAGTGGGCTAGCCCCACCTATAGTACGGGGTTAGCTGGCCCTGCAAAATAGCAGGGCTAACCCCGCAATTGCGGTGCCAAGCAAATGAATGAGAACAGAAACAAAAAATAGTCCGGGACTACGCAGTTGAGCGAATTAATGAATATTCACGCTATGGCTATTACGGGGCTAACGAATTGCAGTGAGAAAAGCCAAAAAGGTTAGTCCGGGGTTAAGGATAGTACGGGGTTAAGCAAAACAAGTGTGAAAAGAGTATTAGGCTCTTAGCCCCACCTACATGTATAGTCCGGGGTTAAGCTTGATCCACTTTCTGTTCAGACTCGGATTTACCAAAGTGGGCTAGCCCCACCTATATATAGTACAGGGTTAGCTGGCCCTGCAAAAAAGCAGGGCTAACCCCGCCAGTCCTGTATTACGCAATGGAGCGAATTAATGAATATTCACGCTTTGCAACTAGTACGGGGCTAACAAATTGCAGTGAGAACAGCAAGAGTTTTCTTCTTCCGGGATAGGCGCTTAGTATAGGCAGAGATGCCAACCAGTACGATTAAATTGTATTTAGTATGATAATAAGAGTGAAATATGATCAAAAAATCTTAAAATACGATTTTTCATCTTTTTTTCCCAAAAAAAAACAACAACAACAATTTTTTAATTAAAAAAAAAAAAAATCGCATACAAACATGTACAAGTAAATCCCCGCAACCCCAAAAATGCTTTACAATTCTCTCACTTCAATTTTAATGAAATAGCAAACATTTTTCTGAAATTTTACTAGCTCGGGGCTGCAAGCCAGTGGTAGTGTCAAGTTTTTGTGAAAGTCTGATTTTTCTCTCCAAAATCTGATTTTTTAGGATACTCAGTCTGTTTTTTTGTGTCAAAAGGTTGGCATCTCTGTATAGGACTAAAATAGGGTGTGTGAAAAGCCAAAAAAGTGAGTCCGGGCTTAAGGATAGTACGGGGGTAATCAAAATATGGGCTTAAGCAAAACAAGTGTGAAAAGAGTATTATTTGACTAGAAATTCAGAGGTCCAGGGTTTGATCCCTGGCTTGGCACTCATGGCGCATTGGGCAAGGCGTTTCATTGGGATCGCTCCTTTCCACCCAGGTGTTATATTGGGACCAGGTAGGATGCAAATGTCAATGTGATTGAATTAGCATGTGGACACCCATAAACAGAGTGACTGGCTGAAATGCTTCCCAAGGGAGTGGAGAGTGTGCACAGTAAAGTGCAAAATCGTAACAGAATCCAGTTACCGGGGTTGTATGGCTACGTTATAACTATAACTCTTGTAAATATCTCACCTTTGACATTTCGGGCAGCATTGCAGAACTGTTCACTGTAAATTTTAATGTGAAGGATATTGTCTTGGGTTTGAATACTAGATTCCATCGTCTTTTCTTCCACTCGGGTGATTTGTCCCTTGTTGATTGCCAGTTTTCGGAATGTAAGAAGACCAGCGTTGGGCCAGTTAGGTTCAGCTGAAGCAAGCGCCATTGGATCTGATGGTTCTTCCTGATAACTTGCCATTGTTTGAGAAGGATCTAAAAGTGTTTTTTTAAAGAAGATGACAATTATGAACTAGTTGCATTATGTCAACAGCAGACGTAAATAGTAAGATTTGAAATGAACAAATTAATGAATGGGAATAAAGGATGTAGAATTATTATATATGATTTGTTGCTTTAATTGAAAAACACATATCAAGCCCAGGAGTTCTCCATTAGGCTGTAGCTATTTGCTGTTAATCATGTTTGCTTTAGATATAGGATTTCCCATCCATATTTACACTTTTCTCATTTAAAAGGCATTCTAACATTGGTAATGAGTTATTTCATATTTATATCACTTTGCAATGATACCAAATTCTATATATATCTAGATCTTGCATATCAGTTGGTAATTAAGCCATACATAGCAACTGGTTGTGAATATCAGTTGGTAAGGAAACAAAAGTACAACCAATCGTGAAAACCCTTGATTTTTTGTTTGTACATTAATGATATCAATAATTTAAAATTTCATAAAAATTCCAAAATATCACTTTATGCTGACGATACTGTCATTTTTAATAATTCTAATGTTTTTTCTGAAGTTCAAGAAAATTTACTGAATGACTTTGATTTAATATGTAAATGGTTTGATATAAATAAGATGTATATACACCCTCAGAAAACTATTGTGATATCCTTTGGATCAAAAAGAAAGTTGGAGAACATATCGTCTCTCAATTAAATTAAATGGTAAAAATTTGCAGTGTGTAGAAACAATGAAATACCTAGGAGTTATACTTGATTCACAACCTTCGTGGTCTGAACATATAAAATATATAAGTACCAAGATATCTTGTTCTATTTCATTTGTCGTATAAAACGCCTAATATCCCATAAAACTCTTGTAAACCTCTATTTTGCATTAATTTTACCACATATCGACTATTGTTGTACTGCTTGGGGAAACTGCTCAAAGACAAATTTATCGAAACTGCAAAAGTTACAAAATAGATTTGCGAGATTGATTTTAAATAAGGATTATGACACACCACAATGTACGCTTCTTACGACTTTAAATTGGCAATCGGTCGAACAAAGATTAAAATATCACTACTGTTTATTAGCTTTTAAAATTATCAATGTCATGGCCCCAACCTATTCAAAATCACTTATAAATTATCGCACCTTCAACCACTGTACCCGCTATTCCTTAAATTCTCTACTTGACATCCCATACCCCAAAATCAAATTTTAAAAAAAATCATTCTCATATAAAGCAAGCACCCTATTTAATAAACTTCCCCCCTCAATTCAATCAACCAAATCAATTCAAATATTTAAGCGCGGATGCCAATTGGCAAAGCATTTATTATACCGGTAGTCGAATCTCCGTTCTTATTTCCCTCTACCGGTATAATTATTTTTCTTATGTTATATATGTTTGTACTCTATATTATGTCAAATATGTCAATGTTTAGTTTTGATGAATGTTATATTTGTTTAAATATATTCCTTGTATTTTTGTATATCACATATTTGTTATGTCGTTCTAGAGGGCGTACTTGGAAAGCAGGTTTGTTAAACTGAATGTACCTACCCTCTATTTTAAATGAAACTTGAATAAATAAATAAATAAATAAATAATAAATATAAGTTGGTAATGATAACATAGCTAGTCTTGAATAATAATTTCAGTCAGTTAGAAGAAAAAACCACCGGTAGTCTTGACTATTCATGTCAATATACACTATTTCCGCAGAATTAAAGTGACTCTGTAACATTGCCTCAGATTCTGAAACAAATTCAATTCAATTCCAATGAGGTTTTATTCAAGACTTGTCAAAAAGTCCAAAGTCTAAAAATGCAAGCTTATACATCAAACATACAATCATATAAAAACTCATGCTGCAATTATAATTATAAACCTTTAGGTCAGTCAGGAATCCCATGACTTTTACAAGTCGATCGCCTGTCTGATTATCAAGATATTTATGATTGGAAATTGAAATCAAATTTTGCGTTTTCCTAACGGTTTTTATAACACTACAGTCTATTGAGGGAAATGAGTATGGTAAAACCAGTCACACAAAGATTTTTAATTTTTTGAGGCACTTCATGATCATTTTGAAGTGCAATATTTTAGGGCTTCAAACTGATACCATATCACAGACACTGATAACACGTAGGGCCATGCATCTCAGATTTGACATTGTTAAACGATAACTTTAAAGCGGGACGGAACTACTTGTAACTATATATGCGCCCTCTTCATAGCAATCAATGCCTACGGTAAGCGCTACCCGTTCGTCCACCATGATCCCCTTTTTCTTATATTAATTGAGAGCTGATCCCTCCTGGCCAAACTAGAGCAGGCAGGCGTTAGGATATTGTATATGTTGGGATGTATTCTCACACGTTGCATTCAAAACCTTAGATGCCATGCATACGACTCACATAAATACATGCAAATTCGCAGAGACTGCGGTCTTACTGGATAAGCACGTTTTAAATGAAATAAGATGGATAATACAACTTACATGATAGGCATTGGTTCGACAAGGATATCTGTAGATTATGGCCTCTCTGGTCTCAAAAATTACAACACAGTTTGCCAAGACGGTAAGCTGTTCATTGTAACAAGTTTAAAGTGTAGCATATTTCCACCTTGGTTCCTAGTATGACTTTCCTCCATGCTCTTTTATATTTATACAGTCATTAGTGGGAGCCTCCCAATCTGGTTTTCCCAAGTTGGTAAATACATTTCAGACACAATAACGTCTGACGTACGTCTGAATATAATAAAATGATGTTTATTCATTCTATACCTGAAGAGTGTATTTACATATTAGAGAAGAGTGTATTTACATATTAGAGAAGAGTGTATTTACATATTAGAGAAGAGTGTATTTGCATATTCGAGAAGAGTAGTCCATTGAATTTTAGGGGGTATCACAAAAGTAATTGCAAAATAATTTATTTCACTGCAGTGCCCTTTGGAATAATTCTTATACAACAATCTAAAATTCTAGTAAAATTTAAGTAATGGAAAGCAGTTCAATTTGCATAATATACAATTTAGCTCTTTTCTTCAAATTCATATTTTTACTATATATTTGCACTAAACTTTCAGGGTTTTAGCACTTGAAGTGATGTTTATAAGGTCAGCAAACACCATGACATTCTCAGATTCTTTCGATGACTATAATTTGCTATTAACATCGGCCATGAAAAAAAATACAAAATTAATTTTAAAAAATAGAATCAAATTTTTGCATCTAAGTACCAAACATTCAAAATTCAATTGCCTCGCGTTATGTTCGCAATGTTATTAAACATGATAGATACATTTTGATGTACAAAGATTTGCATAGTATACAAATAAGCATCTACCATAAAGAAATTTAAATGTGTACTTTCCCTTTGTAAAGTATGTATCCAATTGAAACAAATGTTCTATCCGATGTTTTTAATGACAGTGAAATAATGTATTGCATGTGATTTGTATATTGTGCAAATATTCTTCAACAATAAAGAAATTAAAATTGTGGGGTTCCTTTGAATATCTTTTATAACCAATTTAAACAAATCTAGTGTTCAATTCAATGTTTTGGGGGTCAGTGAACAAGGTGGACACATTTTAAAATTAATATTATGGTTAATCTTTGCAAAATAATTATGCAAATGAGTTAAATAAATAAAGAAAATCATATTTTTATCAAAATTTGCTATCTGGGATCCAAGTTGAATCATATCAAGTGCTATTGCTGTTGCCCATGCCACTGAACATGATTAGTATACTTTTATATTGCTATAACCAGTAGATTTTACATGATATATGCAAATTAGCTTCATCCATAAAAATATCAGAATTCATAATTTCATCTTGAATTGCATCCGAGTCCCCTCTTACCACAATTCAGGTGAAAGTTATGTTTCAGGATCATGGAACATGGTGAATAATTTTCTGATTTACTTTTTCACATAATACTTTCTATTTTATCACCTTGAAGTGAAAACTTTCTTGCATATGATGCACAAATTACTGTTTGAACCAAGTATTCTTCATGTTCAGTGGCAATGCCAACATCAGTAACATCACTTGAGTTGATTCAGCTGGGATTATAGATGGCAAATTAAGACATAAATATAAATTTGTATTTCTTTTGAAGGAAGCGTATTTGCATATTTTGAAAGCATTAACCATAATATTGATTTTAAAATGTGTCTGCATTGTTCATTGACCTCAAAACACTGGATTAAACACTTGATTTGTTCAATTTGGTCAATTACAACAATATAAAGATAAAATTGTGAATTCTAATTTACTTTTGGTTAAAGATTATCTGTGCATGATGCAAATTATATTCACTACAAATATTATGTATAAGAAGATATGATTACTGGTAGATGTTTGGGTAAATAGGTCAAAGGTCATGGTTTTTAGCATTGTTATTGCATGATTTGATCCATGGACTTTAAACTTGGTAAAAGTGTGGATCACTATGCATAGCCAAATTAAATATATTTTTTACATGCGATCTATACCGCTCAGCACGCTGGTACAACTAGTAAACACGGAAAACCGGAAATCGTTGTGCATGATGGGATCGGGATATTTGACTCCGTACTTCGGTCTAATAAAGACGGTCGCAAACTATCCCGCTAGTTCGGAAATAGTGGGATATTTTGCAAACTAGACCGAGATATCTTGGGATATTATCCCGACCAACTATCCAGCTAATTTACTAGTTCGGTCTAATGAAGACGCAAATTAGCTGGATAGTTTCGATCGGGATAGTTCAAATAGCTGGATATTTGGCAATCTCGAGATAGTGAAGACACGCCTATTGTGATCGGAACCATGGCTACGGAAACCGCAGCTGTAGGTACTGAAATAGACAGGGTTGGGAATTCCCAAATTTATTTATAGACTTACAGTCTTCTGCAGCATGTTGCTTCAGTTTTATAGTCTGAATGTGCTGGCCCTTTTTGTCTATTCTTCGACATAAATGCACTGAAACTTGATCAGATTGCCAAATTAAAATATTATAATTTTCCAGCCACTTGGTGTTCATTTAAAATTTAATAGCATATAATTTAACACGAAGCTAACAGCAGTGGTTATCATATATTTTCTAAAAGCAGTCAGTTTAAAGGGCTCTTTTAGTAAAGCCTAGCTTGCTTGGGAATTCCCGCATCAGAGAGCTACTTCGGTATTTCTAAATTAGACATTGGCAATATTAAAGTGCTCTACATCTACTTCTAATTCTATCTCGTCTTAAAGTGTACCAATCACCAAAACATGCTTTGCTCTCGAGTATAAATGGGTTCCATGTTTTGTACTGTATTACAAAAAATAGAGCTTCAAATATTACTTCAAAACAGATCGGGCAGCTAAATACACTCTCAGTAATGACATGTTGAGTAGACTAGTTGATGAATGCATACATGCTTCCAGAGAATATATTAGAATAAAAATTTGCATGAACGATAGACTTGCCAAAATATTGTTGCCACATTCATCATTGTACTCAATTATTTGCACAATGCGACAAGTAATTTAATTATAAGTACCATTTATTGTCTTCCTCTGGTTTACAGATTTAAACATAAGCATTTATAATAACAAATTCACTTTCAAAGAGCATTCCCATTTTAATATGTTTCATATCTAGTAATTGCATTAAGCAGAACAAACAATCATTTGATATTCAAAATTTGAAGAAAAAATGTTTACCCAATTTTGACATAATTGTTAGAATTATTCTCTCTTATGTATTTCTGTGCTGTTAGTCAAAGCAACTTGCTATCAATCATCATTTTTCTCTCTAAGGCCGGATCAAGCCTTACTGTATAATGATAATCTGTATGCATATATGTAATGTACCTGTAATGATAATGATCAAAGTGGTCAGCTAGGCCTTGACTCACTAATTTTTGCACCAATGAAATTATTGGTTCTCAATCAAACATCATGGACTACTACTTTCATCCCTTTTGAAACATTAAAAATTTGAGCAATGATATACAAATATTACATTTCTGTGAGGGCATTAGGGAAAATGCACTCCCTGTGCATATTGTAAAAATTAATGCACGCCCATGTGATCCAATTAAAAGGTACTCATTGGCTACATTCTTGAACCCTTTTTATAATTTCTTAGAGCATATTTATATTATTGCCTAAAATGCAGTATCCTTCTGTATCTCGGCCTTATTTTTGTAAAGAAGCATGAAATATGGTATACATGAAATTCATTAATTCTAGCTGTACTGTTATAACTTGTTATAGATTTGGTAAAATCATCTTTTGCTATATCTACAAACAACAAAAAACAAGGTAAAATATTATGATTTTACATACCAAATTTCAGATACTAATGACTTATTCTATTGTAAACACAACTACTTGGCATTGTGGTTTAATGTAATGATTGAACTTGTTATGCAAAAGTAATGATATCAAGAAATACAAATTATTTTGACAAGTACAACCAACATTATCATATTCTAAATCAGTAGTATATAATAATGATAATAATAGTGGGTTTTTGTATGACGCTCATGTCAGTCAGATTTGACCCTCCTTGCGCTCCCGATATACTGCTGTATGCTATCTTTTCATAAATGGAAGCAATTACAACCATTTTTTAACACTTAACTTTGCAGTCTTTCATGCTCAACAGACATGATACAGCATGTGTCCCATATTTTCATGTGTTTGTATATACATGATCTGAGACACGTTTCTATAATTGGTATGAATTTCAATCATTACAAAATGCATCACATATATATACACTTATCATTATTATATACACAACATGATGTCATGTATTTATGCAGTTTTACAACAGCCTATTGCTCAAAACTTTCTTAAGGCTATTTCTTTTAATCTATTAACCCTCACCTCTGAAATATGAACACCGAACAACTTTTACAACAACAACAACAAAGATTTACGAAATAAAAATGTCAAATGTTAATGATACTTAATTCTTAGTATTTTTCCAATGAGATGTCCTTTCATTCTATTAATTCTAAATTGAAAACTCAAAAGGCTTTTGAGCTTAGCTCGTAACTTTTCTGACCTTGAATGCAGAAGCAGTGCACAACTATTGGTTGTACAAAAAATCTGTACAAAAAGGCATTTTTTTACAAATTAAAAATTCAGAAACATAATAGCCATATGCACACAAGATGATAAGCTTGTATATGATTATTTACACCAATACATATACTTGTATGTATTGTATACATGCATTTGTATATATAAATATATGCAACCAATCTGAGAATAGGTTTAAGATTACCGTAATATATTTCAAGAAACAGAAGAAACCATTAAATGTAACAACACTAACATTGAAGAGAGACATAGTTGTATGCTTTTTTCCTGATAGAAAGGGTTTGTGATTCTAGCTAGCAAGCTACCCTGTTATTTTTTACATACTTTGTTCATTTAGTTTCCACTTATTGTATGATTTGTTTTTTCTGTTCATTCTCCTTATACTCTGAGAGACATCACCTGGAAGAATATAGTGACAGTCCCAACATAACTGAATGAAATATTTATCCTGGGTCTCATCTACCGTCAGTTAAACAATTCAGAGCTTGTGTAACTTGTGAAATCACTTTTAACTCATTATATTATTGAGTATGATAAAGAATGTTTTCTGTAAACTTCAATCTTGTCAGTAAAAAAGGGCAAATATGAAATCAACAGAAACAACATATCAGTCAGTTTTATTTTTGTTCACCTGCCTGTAAGACTAACTCACAATAATTGCCTGCATGATGTTTAAACTATTGCCTTAAAATCAAACCGAATGGTTCCTCAGGAAAGGGAAAATGGTATAGTCGACGGACTAAACAGGTGTTGTATAGTCCGGTGTCTAAGCTTTGACTGGAAGTGCAAAGGTCGTGGGTTCCATCCAAGACACAGCATTCCCATGTCAAGACATTAATCTATATTTGCCACTCCATATCCAGGAGAGAAACAGGGACCTGGTAGGATGATACAAGCCTTTGTAAAGGAAATTGCCATATGCACTCACTGCAAACATAATGGAAGGAATATTCCCCAGAGGTTGGAATTGGTGACACTGTGAGCATGAATGAAGCTGATGACCGGGGTAATGATAATATTTGGAAAGCCCTTGGAGATGTTATTCGATATTAATGGCCAAAAAACTTCTTTGTTCAATTGAATTTAAGAAGGGTTTTAAGTCAAGGATGCATTGCAGCCATTGGCCGAATTTTTTGTGTTTACAGTATTGTCTCAGAAATCATTTTAAATCCCTTGACATCATTAACTAATGTATTTGAATGAACATCCTATTCACTTCAGGTAGAAATGTGAAGTTATAGCAATTCAATCGATTAAAAGATAGGAATATACATGATTGAAATGTCTAGGACCTGGATCTCCATCTTAAAAAATAAGATATACATTACAATTACCAATAATGATTTTAATGGCCTATAGATAGTACATGGTACTGGTAAGAGACACAAAACTGTTTGATCATGATCATATTTTTAGTTCAGTAGATATACATTTTGTTGCTTTAAAAAAGGGTAAGACTTCTAGGAACATGTTGCAGATTTTGTACTGATTTTAGGGTGGGGCATTTAGGAATTGCATTTGTCATGGTTTTTTACTATTTTATTTCCCTTCCTCAACAATATACAAAGAATGGAAAAGTTCATAAATCACTTTTCATCTTTCCCAGAATTTAATATCTTGTTTAAACATTAAAATTTGACTTGAGCACACACTATAATTAAGCTTGGATTGCAGTCTCTAACAAGGTTCCACAGAGTTTGTTTAAGGACATTTCTTAGATGTCCCATAGAGAAGGTACTGGCAGTAGGTACCTCGCCAATTGCGGAAGGTCTACTTGCACAGTGAAATCAAACTTCTTGTAACATCTTAGCTTGGTAGGCACTTCCACAGACTCTCTCAGGAGGAGAATGACATTTTCTGTGTTTTTAGCCTTTGAACACTGGGCTATTTCGGTTGTTAGATTTTCGCTTCCATCAAAACCGTGGCTTAAAACGATGAGAATCTTAGCAGATTTCTCCATTGCCTTAGCCTTTGATTCATATGGAAATGCTCCAAATCTTGAGTCTCTCTGATGATAGTACCCTTTTAAGGCATAGTTCTTCCATTCAAGACTTTTTAGCAGTGAATACCTTATCCAGCCTCTTATCTCAGGGTTGTTTCCGTCATGAAGGATGTAGAATTCAAAGTCTACACCCAATGTCAGTGGGCGATCATTAGGAACATCATCCTCTTGAATTGCTGATGGTTCAGGCTCTTGCCTTTGAGAAAGAATGCGGTCCCTCTCCTCGCCGAGGTTGCTCAGTCTCATTTTGAAGTTATCATCTCCTATGTTTCTTTCATGCATGACTTGTTTGAAAGATTCTACCATATTTTGTACTGTGGTTGACTCGTCAGAAACATGTTGGCTGCTGTATTCCAGTATATCCAGGATCTCAGGAGCATATACCTCGTCAAGCATTTCGATGTAGTTATGTGGAGCATTGCAAGACTTATGGGTGTAGATGAACCAGAATGCAACTTCCCCAAACAAATACTGTGGCCTGTCTTTGTAGTATCCTAACATGGCATTCAACAGTTTTGACGCGAGTAATGCGCGAAAGCTTGCCCCATTGCCTGTGGTGTCAAAAGCAATTTTGAATGACTCGATTGCTGATGGCAGGTCTTCCCCATCTTGAAGACACTCTGCCCACTTGAGATGGACGTCTGAGAAAGTAGAACCATCCTGTGAGACTGATGCCTCATAGAATCTATCAAGAGCTACGTTTCTGAGATGATCAACTTCTTTCGGTTGGGTATGTGGATTCTTGGTGAGCATATGGTTAACTTCACCTGCCAACGCAAGGGTCATGGGGGATTGAGATACTTCCAATGCTCTGTTTACATCCAGTTGCGCTTCCTTAAGAAGCAAGTAGTGCTCACTTAAAGTGCCAAATCCTTTGGTCTGCTTGATGTTTATCTTGGCTCTGTGGTACAGAGCATTCCAGGATGAATTACTCTGTGGGTCCTCAGGTGGAAGTTTGTCAGTATCATGAATGCATTGGTTTAAATATTTCAAGGCACAATTGTATTTGTGCTGCTTGAAGAGGCAAATTCCTATACGACCCAAAAGCCATAGATTATCGGGATCAAATTCTAAAGCCTTTTTGTAGCATATCATTGGATCTTTCCAGCCTTCTTTGTAGCATCGTTCAATTTGAGGAAGAACAAATGCTTCACGACTCGTAAATCGAGCAAACGTGTTCCCAATTGTAAGCCATATCTCTGCCTGGTACAGTGCATTTTCATCAGGCATTTGGAGGACTTCATGTAGTTTTTCTATTGCCTTCTCTATGGAATCCTTATATAGATCGTATTTACTAGCCCTGTAAGAAACATGGCAAAGTCTTTCATATGCCTTACCAGTGTACAGAAGCCAATCTCTCTTCTCCCTGTGGCCTAATATGAGACCCTCAGCCATTTTAAGCGCCGCCTCGTAGCAATTAACTTGTTCTTGAAACAGGTCGATCCCTTTCCAGGATTGTGTATGCAGATCTTGAGATAAAGCATAACCCTGTTCAGCCTGGCACCTAGCAAACATCATCCGCTTCTTATTAGGGCTTGCATCTCGTATCGTGTTCCTCAGCAATGCTTCATACTTCTGTGCCTTCAGGTTGTAGCGTAGTTTTTGGTATGCCAGTGTTATGTCCTGTAGTGCATTTAGATTGGTTTTATCTGATGCTAATATCTCTTGCCATATCTTGATTGCCTCACTTTTCTTGTAGGAGTGGTAGAGCATTACACCTTAAAGCAAACATTAAAATGCATTGATTTTAATGCCTTATATGGCAACATAGATAAACATGCCCCAGAAATTGGGAAAATTCAGTTTTACTGAAAATATCTCTGCATAACTGGATTAGTATCCTTTACTTTGATATAAATAGAAACTCTGCACATTTTCCTACCCATATTTCTTGTGAGGTGTCGTAGTCAAGTAGTCTAATGATTTGACTAGAAATTCAAATGTCCAGGATTCGACCCCAGGCATGGCACGCAGGTCGTTGGACAAGTTATTTTATTGGGATCGCTCCTCTCCACCCAGGTGTTAAATGGGGACCAGATAGGATGCAAAGTTCAATGTGATTGAATTAGCATGTGCACACCCATAAACAGAGTGACTGGCTAAAATGCTTCCCAAGGGAGTGTAGAGTGTGCACTGTAGAGTGCAAAATCGTAACAGAATCCAGTGACTGGGGTTGTAATATTGAAAGCACTTTGTATGGTAACGTTATAACTATAACTCTTGTAAATATCTCACCTTTGACATTTCGGGCAGCATTGCAGAGCTGTTCACTGTAAATTTTACTGTGAAGGATATTGTCTTGGGTTTGAATAGTTGATTCCATCCTCTTTTCTTCCGCTCGGGTGATTTGTCCCTTGTTGATTGCCAGTTTTCGGAATGTAAGAAGACCAGGGTTCGGCCAGTTAGGTTCAGCTGAAGCAAGCGCCTTCGCATCGGACGGTTCTCCCTGATAACTTGCCATTGTTTGAGAAGGATCTAAAAGTTTTCAAAAAACAAAATGATAATTATGAACTAGCATATTTCAATAACTGACATAAAGAGTCAGCTATTTAATAGCTGATATAAAGGTTAAGAAAAAAATTGAAATACAAAGTTAAAGTAAAGGATGGGGAAAAAAGGATGTAGAATTATGTTTATACTAGCAGGACCTGCGAAAAAATCTGTGGGTTTCTTGGAGGGGGGGGGGTGTAAATAGATACAGAGGCTTTCTAAATTAAAACCACCAAGAAATGTAATTGCAAATTAGTGCAAACCATAAGTTCCCCACCCAACTTTATTTGCCATTTAGAGGGCACTATAAGTTTCCGATCCAACTCTTAGTTATTCTTTAAGCCCCTTCCACACCAGATTTGCGTAGTGTGCAGAGATGCCAACCGTTACGGTTTCGCCGTATTTGTTACGGTTTTAATGCTCTTGTTACGGCGTTACGGTAAACAATCAAATGGTTACGGGGAAACGATAAATAAAAGTACATTATAGCGAATGCCGCCTTATCACATAGCCTCCGTACACAGGGCTGCATGTCGCACGCATCTACTCATAAGTTCACTGAATTTGACTACACTGGATAGACACTTTCGCGCACATGGTCCGTCCGCCGCCATCTTGTTAAATTCTGAAACGACACGGCCACCGTCATTACTGTTTTGATACTAGTATACTACGTGCAGTCGTGCATTTTTTGGGGGAGCATGGTGGTGTATGATCGTGCGCGCGGCGCCCGCAATACCCATTCAAAGTATAGTAGCGAAGACTTCGGTGATTCAGCGGGCGCATTGCAGTGCGGTATACGGTGTGTTGTTGTTCATGAACGCCGGGCCTAGCGGCCTGGGCTGGTGTGTCTGTGGTACTGGTTAGTGTACGCGTGCGTGTGTAGGATACGAGTTCTGCCCCCGGGGGGGGTACTCACGTATATTGGGTATACGGGGATGTGCCGCTCGGAAGGGTGACTTTTTCAGGAAAGATCCTTAGACATGGGTCCCCTTTTCATTGAAAAAATCCTTAGACATGGGTCCCTTTTTTCATTTATTCCTTTCCCCTCTTTTCTCCCTCATTTTCTCCGGGATTTTGGGATTTTCTCCGACATTGCAAATGCCTAAATCTCTCCCATCTCTAAATAAATGAATCCTTCGGTGATTGCATTTCCAGTGTACGAGGTGTACGCACTGACCTCAGTGGGTGTACGTACGTAGCTCGCAAACTCAACTAGATCCCGGGGTACCACATATATCAGGACCCCATGGGCTCTATACAGGGTACTCATATGGCATAATGCGCGCTAGGTATGGTATCCGCCCGTATAGGGGTCGTACCCCCGGAAACTTGTAGCGCTTCGCCCGCTCAAAAAAGTTATGATCATCAGCTACATGTAGCTATACCCTGCGTACCCTCTGTCCAGCAGCCGGGCAGCAGCGGGGCTCAAGCAGGGAGCTATATAGCCAATGCTTGAGAGCTCGTGTACGGGTCCTTCAATTAAAACAGATGCTAGAGGTGCTAGCACAGTATAATTATGTTGCATGGTGTTTTCATCTTTATGTGTGTAAACTACTTGTAAACTACATGTTGTATGGTACAGTTTACTAATAAAGAATTTTATCGAGAAACTGCAAAATTATTGGCCATTGTATTATTACACACATAGGTGCATTACTATCCTGGCTGTGTATTAAAAGCTGTGCTATTGATTCTCAATATTTCAAACACCACTGTATAAAACTCAACTAATTTCACTCAAAATCGATACTTTATTGAAAATTGATAAGATCTAAATAGCAGTAAAATACATTTTGTCAACTTTCCGATGTTAGAAAGAATAATTTAAAAAATCAAATTGTGAGTCCACTGTCGAACTTGCCGATCAGCCGCATCGGCATGATTGTGTGCATCTCTGTGTTATGAGTGTATTGACTATTCATGTATTTAAATGCTGCCTATTAACGCGTAGTGCAGTGCTAAAGGTCAATATGCATTAGCGTTGACTCTCCATATGCTTTGCTGGAGTGTATTATTACAGCTTAAAAAATGTAATATTTGAAGTTTGAAATCCTTAGACATGGGTCCATTTTTCACAAAAAATCCTTAGACATGGGTACCTATTTCAGCAAAAGGACCCTTGGATGTGGGTATGGGTTCGGAGGTCTCAGCCGCACACCCCCGTCCGACTATAATCTGAGTACCCCCCCCGGGGTTCTGCCGTTTGACTGTGGATTTGAATTTGCCGTTCGACGCTTGAACGAGGTGTTTTCTTCCTGAATATTATCATGGATTCACTCAAAAGAGCGAGTACCCAAGGAGGAGATCCTTTGACTGCAAACAGATTAAAAAAAACGTTTTTATGCACATCTTTATTTTGGACTTAAAAATGGTAGGTTCGAAATGCAGTAAGAGTGATTGGGTGTTTGTGTATGTTTTCCGCGAAAATTATGCTGCAGTGTCTTGCGTTACGGAAAGACCCCCATTTGTTACGGACAAATGTGGTAAATGTTACTGACAGCCATCCTATAGGGTTGGCATCTCTGAGTGTGGCGTACCGACTACGCAGAAATAAGGCTGCGTATTAATGAGGAAAAAAAATGTTGCTTTGGCGTAGTCCCTGCGTAGGTCATGTGTAGGCTGGCGTACAATGACGTATGGTTAAGTAACCGGTGCATAGGCACCACGTACCTACTGCGTATTGGCGTACCTACCCATACAATTGCGTATAACAGGCGTAAGTTTGCGTACGTTTACATAAGCCTGGCGTACAGGTTTGTCTACGGTTGCTTGCTGTCTGCAAAAGCTTTTACTGCTTCGTCGATCTGGCGTAGGGTAGCGTACTGTGGCGTAGGCATGGCGTCCAGTAGTGTTGCCTAAAGAAAGTACGCGAACAAAATTGAACATGTTAAATTGTTTGCGTCCACTTGTTTACGTCCCTGAGGGTATAGTAACGTAGGCCAGCGTACTCTCAGCGTAGTTGGTACGCAACACTACGCAACTCTACTATGGACCCCACGCCAATTAGTGACCTGCCAGTGTCACAAATAAGGTATTTAAAAATATGCTCATCTGACTGTAATTAAATGCCTAAAACCTCTGAGCTTCCGGGGGTTCAGCCCTTTGAACCCCGTGGACCCCACGCCTACACTCACCTCGCTTCGAGCTACCTGACCCCCCCCCCCCCCCACATTTTGAAAAACGTTTAAATGCATTGATTTGATGCAAGAACTGTATCATAGTAAAAGTATCACTATTTTAGTATTGTCTATCATGTTTTTAAACGACCGTCTGATTTTCTTGTGAAAACTTTACTTTGAAAAATTATTATCGAAATTCAGTATCGACTTTACATGGCCAGAATAATCACAATCTAAGCTCAGGTTTCATACCTCTATTCACGAAACTACTGGTATATTGAAATTGGGGCAATAATAGCAATTTCAAAGTGTTGTTGAGCTTCGACTCTACTCACACCATGGACCTACCCCTCCATGCTCACACACTCAGTCACAGCTCCGACAGCACCGGCGACAGCACGGGCGACAGCACCGGCGACAGCACGGGCGACAGCACCGGCGACAGCACCGGCGACAGCACCGGCGACAGCACCGGCGACAGCAGCGCTCAGCTGCAGTGGCAATGCACTATACGTGTGTGGACACAAGGCAGAAATAAAAGGAATCTGTCGCTTGTAAACAAAATAAGACGCCATTGTATATTCAGCTGCACACACCGCGGTATGTTCGGCGTTTCAAGAGGGAACAAATGCCGTCCTTAATATCATTCTGGGGGGTTTTCAATTTGAAAGTCTGGTTTCTTTGATTGTTAACCCCTATCCTGTGTATTTACAAGCAAAAGATTTTAGTTATTAGAATCGGGTCATATCCCCTTTTGAATGGTTTGACATGCCATTACATTTATATACACTAAACTCATTATAATTTGATAAATAATAGCTTTGCAATTATGTTCATTCTCTATGGGATGTCGTCTGCTTGGGCAGTGTTGGTCCATATAGTGACGTCATTAAAAAATTGTTATTTTTCTGGCGAATCTTTCGTATATCCCAGCTGCTACGGAGGTGGTTATATTTGTACTTTTATAAATCACCTGATATGTAGTTGACCTAAAACTTGTCCGGTGGCCATCTGTTAGCTTACCAGTTTCTAGTGATACATTAGTTGACATATTTGTGATTTTTTTGAATTTCACCTTTAACACCTTTCTCAGTTATAGGGCAATCCAACCTTTGTAATGAGTTATTTTGTATGAAAGCAGTAAAATACAGAAACAGAATGACAAAATTTTGAACTAAATTGGACCAATAAAGAGAGAGTCATGAAACATGAGATCACAAAAATCTACCCCTGGTATGTTAATTTCAAATTGGCAATTTGGTCAGTGAATTGTGAAGTAATCATGGACAACTCTCCTGTTTGTCATAATAATAATAATAATGATAATAATAATAATAATAATAATCTTTTAAAGTCCACTCCAAATTTTATTAAGTTAAACCGAAAATGGAAATTCTTTTTGCCCAATTGTTCTTGAGCCCGGCAGCCACTGAGCAGCGCCAGATCAACGTTGCTCTATCCCTTATTGTTGAACGCCAAACAAGGTAGCAGCAACTCCCGTCTTTTAACGTCTTTTGGTAGGAGACGGCCGGGGTTCGAACCCACGACCTCCCGGTTGAGAGGCCGACGCTCTACTGACTGAGCAAACACACCGGTCATGCACAAATATATAATTCATTTTCTTTTAAAGGTACTACCGGTATGTCCCATTTGCAGGCCAAAAAAATTAAAAATTAAAATTCCAACAGCATTTTAAAGATAATACTATTTTAGAACTTCTCTAAAAAAGGAGGGCTTGAAAATTTCTTTAAGTGGGAAAATAACGACTAATATTTGTTGAATCGAGCTATAGAGCCAGTAATTAATAGTCTGATATTCAGACCTTTGTACCGAATGGTCGTACGTTTTATGCTTCGCAAAGATTCAATCAGTTTGATTTTGGCCATTACAAAAAGTGGGTTATTGATGTAGACAAATGCTCATGTACCCTTTACAGCTCATTTTATGTATGTTATTACCAAAGAAGAAAAAAGCCAGTCAGTCGCTCAATAGTGTCTGACTGAGTGACAGTGAAGTCTAGCAAGTAAACAGGTTTCCTTGCATAATTTGAATATTAGGACACTGCTAACGTTTAAATTTCACAGATAGGACATACATGACAATATTCTTATTTCCTGCAAAGTTCTACAGAATTTTATGTTGGCTGCAAAAGGGACGTAGTGGCCCGAATTCACAAATGACGTTTGGCGACAAACCTAGGTTTATGTGCGTCAAATGACGCGTTTTTACACGTTTTTACAAACCAAGATTTGTCAAAACGCTTGTCGACAAACGTCCTTTGTGAATTCGGGCCATTATCTTTAAGTACCTTCTCCCTTGGTGCACTACTCAAAATATATTTTGAATAGCATATTATTATTATAGTTCCTTTTAAAAAGAAAAGATTCTCCTGATTTATAGATATTTAAAAAATTACATTTTTCATTTTGTTTGTTTGAACAAATGGGAAAGTGGTCTAGCATGACATCAAGTGTGACATTACTGATTCTGCCAATTTGAAGTGCCCATACAACTTGTGATTACAATTAGTTTCAAAAACTCCTACCTTTCTTATTTTTTGCCCCGTTTCATTCTAATTTGTCTCACCTGACGGTCCACCCCTGGTGGCATCACTCCATAAAATGATAAAAATCATGTTTTCAACAAAATTTGCTATCTACGATAAGGTCCAAGTTGAATCACTTAAAGCCCAAGTCCACTCCAAAAATAACTTACTTTCAATAGAAGCAGAAAAATCAGACAAACCAATCAAAACAAGTTTGAGCAAAAATCGGATAACTAATAAGAAAGTTATGAATTTTTAATGACATGAAAAAAATTGAAAATCACTACACAAATTGGCAAATCACTCATGAGTCTGTGACGAATGGTCTTCACTAAAGTAAGTTATTTTTCGAGTGGACTTGTCCTTTAACCCAATAGCAACTAAACCGCCCGAAACCGCCCCTCCTTTTACTCACTGAACCGCCCGAAACCGCCCGTCCGTTTTCGTCCGTTTTCAACGCGCTATAGTATCCGTTCTAGGGTCTACCGTTATAATGTTATGCGTGCGTAATCCTTACGATGTCTACAGTAGGATTCAGCATCGAAAAATAGCGCAGGTTTCATATTCTTCAGAAAAATGTCAAAAAGAGAGAAATATTGCAAATTCTTCCAGTGAGTAATAGGCAATTTTTACAAAATTTCTAGTTGCTAATGGGTTAAGTGTTATTGCTGTTGCCCATGTCACTGGCTAATATTGGTAGCTATAGTTTCAAGTAGCGTGAGTGATTGAGATCGAAAGGCCGTAACTGTTCACAGGTAATTTAACTTCTTGGTTGAAGGCATTTGCAGATATGATTGACATTTCATTAACAAATCAACTCAGAAGATCAACAATTGCATGTATTGATGTTTTAATTTATAGCAGAAACAACTCAGTACATGTGAACTGTGCTTTAAAATCGTTCTGGCGTTTGTCTGTGTTTACCAAAACTTCTCGCTGTCGCTATAGACAGTCCTTCATTCCAAATTCCATCCACTTGTTCAGCAATAACATTAAATGGTAATTGTATGTGATGTAAAATATATGAATGGATTTAGATGGATTCAAACAGATTCTTACTTATTTCCAGAAAGTAGAAAACCATGAGTTGATACTCACGAAGGGTATTTATAGATACAATTTAATGTAACTTCCCAACTTCCATTTTCCTCCATAAACCTATGCATCGTATTTTACGAATGGTATCTTAATATTATATAAATACTGTTCTCAAATATAGTGCATTTAAAACATATGACGTGGAGTTGGGTTTCCAGATACTTACAAACTTTAATAAAGACTTCTCTTTTGCCTTAAGATTCAAATACACTAACCACCATGAATTATTAACTTTTATAATATTGTCCGACATAAGTCTTAGAAAATTTATGAAACATTGCTTGTAAACTTCTTCAAATTGCTGTTTTAAATGTCAACTCTTCCTTTTGACCTCAAACTACATGAAACTCACTTGCCAGTAGATCATATATATCCTGCAAAACTTTGTCACTTTCTCAGAGCAATCTTAGAAAAAAAACTTGTTTCCTCTCGTCGTTTTGCGTTGAACAAACAGTGTGAATGAAATTGTTATTTACATCAATAAATCAACGTATCTACCTATTCTACTTTGCTATTGTTGCACCTCAACATTGCATAACCGAAACTTAAAACACATCGCCAAATTGCTCATACCCCCCCGACCAATGGCGCCCTCCGTGACCCTTGCGTCCGAGCGCCGCCAACGTAACCTCTTCCTCTTATCTCTTCGCATCCGAACGGATAAGTTACACTAAAAATCGCTCCCAAAAGTTGAAGAGTTTTTCCTCTTTAGTCACTTTTTGGTTCGCATTTTCGCCTTTTATAATATTCTCTACGATTTCCTGTTCGTTAGAGAGTAGTTTCACTCCGTGAATTTATTTATTTATCAGTATTCTAGAACGTTTTCTTGCCGACTACTGTTACGTTTCCGCTTTCGCGTTTGCCCGTCCTCACTCCTCCGAGGCCTCGGGTGCGTGCGGGGGTAGTCGGTGGGGTGTTTTAGTCACTGGTAGTTTATTTAATTCTTTAATTCTTGTTGATAATTGCTCGTACCCTTTGTTTAATTTTCTTTCCCGCAGGTTATAATATGTCTCGCAGTTCTTATTTTCTCTTAGCAGGTTTCACGAAGAAGAAATCAAGTTCTGTCGCGAGAAAGAAGACGAAGGATTCTAGTAATAAGTCTTCGTTAGTTACGCCCCTCGGGAGCGGTGGTGACACCGCAAACCCCGGGGATGCAAATGTCAGCAGACATTTATGCGGGCAAGGCAAGCCCAGGAGAATGGTTGAGAAGGCGATTTTATCTCCCCTCAATACGGTTCCCGGAAACCCAGAGGTTCTTACCCTGGGTGGAACGGGCCTTAGTTCTGCACCGCCAACAATTGTTCCGTCAGGTCTTTTGTTTGGTCGGTGCACAAATCCATCGACGGATACGAAGACGAAGGATTCTAGTAATAAGTCTTCGTTAGTTACGCCCCTCGGGAGCGGTGGTGACACCGCAAACCCCGGGGATGCAAATGTCAGCAGACATTTATGCGGGCAAGGCAAGCCCAGGAGAATGGTTGAGAAGGCGATTTTATCTCCCCTCAATACGGTTCCCGGAAACCCAGAGGTTCTTACCCTGGGTGGAACGGGCCTTAGTTCTGCACCACCAACAATTGTTCCGTCAGGTCTTTTGTTTGGTCGGTGCACAAATCCATCGACGGATATTCGGGTTGCTTCCGTGGATCCGGACTTGAACCGGTCTCCGTTCGGTTCTTCTGTCCCTTTGTCGGATTTGCCGGTTCCGGATTTCGGTCCGGATACCCGTGCATCCGAGTCGGATCCTGGGGCTTCAACTAACCGCGCCTCTCCGTCGGTGCGTGTTCCGTTTTCCCGATTCGGTTTGCGGGGAGCTCCTACCGTCGGGCTTTTATCGGATAACCGTCCCGTTTCTTCGGCCTTTTCCGTTACCGCTACGTCTCGTAAGAGGCGGGGTTCCCGGGACGCTGTGGCCGGTTCTTCCTCGGATTTTGTTTATCCTTCGAAGAATCCGCGCTCTGATTTTATGGCACCGTTTGCGGCTCCTCGGGGTCCGCCTTTGGTGGCTACTCTCCCTCCGTCGGTGCCTCCACCCCCGCCGGAATTTTCGGATTGGATGCGGGCTTTTGCTGACGCTTTTCGATCTTCGGTGCCCGAGTCGGCTCCTCCGGTTCGTCCTACTTCACTTTCGGATCCGATCGCGGTTGATTTATTTTCGGAGTTTTCCGAAGATGCATCGATCTCGCCTGAGCAGTCGCCGGTGCGGGTTTCGAGTTGTCGTTTTCAGCCGGGGTCCTCTCTTTTTTGCTTCTCCGCCTCACGCTTCGTTGGGCGCTCCGAGAGGCGGGGATCGTCCCTGTTTATCTGGTCAAGATAGGGGGGGCTCGGTTGATCGTTGGGACACTGGTTCCATCGCTCAGTCGTCTGGTTTAGTTGCGGGGGATGATGCGTCTACTTCCGTTTGTGTCTCTGGCGGCGGATTCGTTAGCCTTGTTTCACAAATATGTGCCCGATTCTTGTGTCGTCCCGGAGTTATCGGCGGGGCTTCCTGTCTTCTAAATCGGACTCTTCAGCGTTTCAGGGACTGTTTCTTCCTGATCTACACAAAGAAGAATTGGTGGATGCCGCAGAAGACTTGTCGTCATCGACGGGATTTCTTAAGCGGCAGGTGGACAAGTACGCTTTCGTTCCTCAGGATGCGGATTTGTATTTGTGTCCTAAACGGGTTTCTCCCAAACTTGTGGCGGTGGCCAGTCGTTTGGGGAAGAAGTTTGGGACTCGTGGTCCTTTTGATAAAAGTGGTAATTTGTTTGATCTTTTCTCACGGCTTGCGGTGACTTCGCATTCCATCGAGAAGTATCGTCGGGAGGCTGTGCTCACTTATTTGGGCATTCGACCGCATCAAATTCCAGGACTGCTTCCGCAGATTCCAGTGGCCAGCCCCCACCTTTGTGGAGATAGTTTCACTACTCTACTGCAAGCCGAGATTGATGGTGAGAAGCAGGCTCGAGACCTGTCCGTTGCTTTTCGCGATGTCCAAGAACCGGTTCCTTCCTCCAGACCTCGTAAGAAAAGTTTGAAGATTTCGGGTTCTTTTCGTAAGAACGTCGGCCAGTCTAAGGGCCGCCCTCAGGACTGGTACCCGGCCGAGGAGGAATACCAGGATCGTGGTCGTCCTTCGTCTCGAGGTTCTTCTTACCGTGATTCTTCTATCTTCCCGGACTCCCTTTCGTGGTGGTGGGAAGTCATTCTCTAGATGATGGCTTCCCCCGAGTGCTTGGGTCTTAGGTCGGCGGGCGGCTCCGGAGATTTCTCCCGGCGTGGGAGAAGATCACCAGCGACGCATTTGTTCTGTCGGTGGTACGAGAAGGGTTCTTCATAGATTTTGTGGAACCTCTTCCGAATGGCGTCCTCCGGAGCCGCTCTCCGATCATGTCCCCTCTTTTTCAGAGTCACATTTCCTCCGAATTCGTGTCTCTGTTAGAGAAGGGGGCAATAGAGGAAGTAGGCGATCACCCGTGTCTTTGTTTGTCGCCGGTGTTCGTAATTCCCAAGTGCTCGGGTTCTTTAAGAATGATTCTCAACATGAAGCGGTTTAACCTTCTTTTGGGAAAGGTTCATTTCCGAATGGATCATCTGGCAACCATCCTTTCTTCATTGAATCCCGCAGACGTCGCGGTTTCTTTGGATCTTCGCGACGCTTATTTTCATGTGCCGATACATCCGCGGTCGCGGGATCTTGTGGGGTTTTGCCTTCCTGGGCAAATTCTACCGTTACAGAGCGCTCCTGTTCGGTTTGCGCCCTGCTCCTCGGATTTTCACGAGAGTCGTGGCGTCAGTCATGCTGTTGGATCATATGCAGATTCTGATCAGCACGACTCAAGATCTCGGATTTCTCATAATTTGGGAGAAATCAGATTTCGTTCCGACTCGCACGCCGTCTTACCTAGGTGCTCAGCTGGACATTCGTCATCAGCTGGCTCGTCCCAGGCTCGACAGGGTCGAGACGATAGTCAGGACTGTTCGGTCTCTGAGATGTGCACGTCGGGTGAAAGCCGAGTGTTGGCTTCAGTGGCTAGGGTTTCTCTCCAGTCTAGTCGACATGCTTCCAGATTGTCGACTATTGATGAGTCCCTTCCAACTCTTTCTGTTGGAGTTTTATCAGCCGAGCGTGAGTTCTCTTTTGTCGTGGATCCCCCTGTTGTCCAGAATCAAGGGTCTTCTAGGTCCTTGGCTTCGTCGTTCCTTCTTCCTTCAGGGCAAACGCTTCCGAGTTCCTCTCCCTTCTGTGGCCGTCACCACGGACGCGTCGCTGTTGGTTTGGGGAGGTCATTGCCAGGGGTCAATGTTTTCAGGAGACTGGAGTCATCTGGACTTTCTGCCCCACATCAATGTGTTGGAACTCATGGGAGAGTTTGCTTCGCTTCGTCACTTCCGTGCTCGTCTGGTGGGTCGTTCGGTTCTGTTTCTTACGGACAACGTATCGGTGATGGCGTACATCAACAGACAGGGAGGCACTCATTCTGTGGCTCTGAACGAGTTGGCCTCTCAACTCTGGGCGTGGTGCAAGGGGGCGAGGGTGTTCCCGATTGCATCACATATCCCGGGCGAAGAGAATATCTTAGCGGACTTTCTCTCCAGAGGCAAGTGCCTTCCCTCAGAGTGGACTCTGCCTCCGACTGTCTTCAGGCAACTGGGGAGAGTGTTCGGTGTTCTCGACATCGATCTCTTCGCAACTTCGCTCAACCATCGTTTTCCTCGATATTCTCGAGAGTCCGGGAACCAGGAGCTTTTGCTCTGGACGCTTTTGCGATCCCGTGGAGGGATGGAGGGCTTACGCCTTTCCCCCGTTCGCGTTGTTTCCCCATGTGCTCTGGAAGATCAGGGAAGATCAAGCGATGATGATTCTCATAGCTCCTTGGTGGCCGGCGAGGTCGTAGTTTCAGGACCTCCTGACCCTCCTGGTGGGGGCTCCGTGGTCGTTGCCGTGTCATCCGGATCTGGTGTCGCAACCTCTGTCTGGTATTCTACACCAGCGGCCGGAAATCCTCCGTCTGACCGCTTGGCGGTTATCGGGAAGAGGGCTCGTTCGTCAGGTTTCTCCGAACGTGCTGCACAATTTCTAGTCCAGAGTAGACGAGAGTCGACCAGGACGGTTTACAACTCCTGGTTGGATGCTTTTCACACTTGGTGTGAGGAGGTGGGCGTCGCCCCTAGAGAGGCGTCTTTACCTTCTATTGCTGACTTTCTGATCTCTTTGTATGACAAGGGGAGAGCTCTGTCAACGATTTGTGGCTATCGGTCTGCTATCTTCGGTTTCTTCTGCTCCTCAGCTAGCGGCTCTTTTGAAGTCTTTCTTCCTTAAGAGACCCTTCTTCAGACCTCTGACGCCAGTGTGGAGTTTACCCAAGGTTTTGGCACTCCCTTCGAACCGCTGTGTTCTGCGACGCTTCTGCTTACTACGGTCAAGACGGTTTTTCTCATGGTAATCACTTCTGGTCAGCGTAGGAGCTCACTTCATACCCTTTCAGCTGCCCCTGGGCATATCCGCTGGGAAGGACGTGGGGTTCGTTTGATTCCCAAGGCTTCTTTTATTGCTTAGAATCAGTCTGACACGTCGGGTTCAGTGGAAGTGGTGCTTCTTCCCTTGTCGGATTTTTCTTCGGTCTTCGGGGACGGACTGTGGTGTCCCGTTCGCGCCCTCAAATGGTATCTTTACAAGACGAAGCCTTTTCGCAAGTCGGATCAGCTCTTTCTGGTTTCTCGAGAGCCACTTTCGGCGGCATCTCGGGATACGATCTCCAGGTGGTTAGTCTTGGCTATCAAGGCTGCGGGCCCTGAGGCCTTGACGCCTGGCAGGACTCCTCGTGCCCATGATACTCACAGTGTCAGTACGTCTTGGGCTCTTTTCATCGGGGTTTTCAGTTCAAGATATCTGTAAAGCAGCTTTTTGGAAGTCTCCAAGTTCTTTTACTGCTTTTTACCTCAAAGATGTGCCCGCGGGCGAACGAGCCTTTGTGGTCGCTTCTCTGAAGGCGGCTTCGTCGTCTATTTCTCATTAACTTGATGAGTTTGCTTGGTTTTTACCACCCGGCATTAATCTGTGCTGGTCTTTAGCAAAGTAGAATAGGTAGATACGTTGATTTATTGATGTAAATCATGAAAATCAGTATTGATTTTATTATTTACGATATAAATCTACGTATCTACCTATTTTCCCTCCCTCCATCCCCAGCGCCTTTACCAAGGTGTGTCCTAGGGAACTCGTGATAAGAGGAAGAGGTTACGTTGGCGGCGCTCGGACGCAAGGGTCACGGAGGGCGCCATTGGTCGGGGGGGTATGAGCAATTTGGCGATGTGTTTTAAGTTTCGGTTATGCAATGTTGAGGTGCAACAATAGCAAAGTAGAATAGGTAGATACGTAGATTTATATCGTAAATAATAAAATCAATACTGATTTTCATGGTCAGTGGGTTTGTTTTGATGTTACGTAGCTATAAAAGTACCTTCTAGAACAATCTATGACATGCAGTGCAGCTAATCATATTTGCACAATGAGACAAATAAGTGAATTATTAGTAATCTATTGTGAACATTGTCCTAATTTTGTCTTCCACTGGTTCATAACAAATTAAACAAACATTAATAATCACAAAGGCACTTTCAAAAAGCATTCCCAATTTAATTTGTTCCATAGCAAGTAATTGCATTGAGCAGAAAAAACAATCATTTGATATTCAAAATTTGAAGAAAAAATGTTAACCCAATTTTGACATAAGTGTAAAAATTATTCTCTCTTATGTATTTCTGTGCTGTTAGTCAAAGCAACTTGCTATCAATCATCATTGTTCTCTCTAAGGTCGGATCAAGCCTTACTGTATAATGATAATCTGTATGCATATGTAATGTACCTGTAATGATTGTAAGATTGTAAGATTTTATTGACTCTATCAACCCCCTCTCGGGGTATGAGAGTACAAACATATTTACAACATAGTTTCAATATAACAATAGTATAACAATGATAAACATGTGATAACATGAAAATTGATAAACATCGTACGATAATATGAACAAAGACAAACATGTGATAATATGAACAATAATAAACATGTGATAATATGAACAACAATAAACATGTGATAATATGTACAATGAATCATGATAAACATGTGATAAGATGACCAAATAAACATATTTACAAATCAAGGCGAACTGGGCAATTCACCCTCCTACCGCTACGAGTGTGCCTAACAACATTGCTTATTTGTGAGCTATCATTAACAGTATTACCATCTACCCTTCACTCTTTGAAAAATATTACATAACGATTCTAACAAATTTGTCTAATTTCTTTAGCTGGCAAGCGTGAGCTGTATTAAAAACCTTATCCATGTGCAACGCACTTGGTCTTAAAGATGAAGTTGAGTTTTGGTCATGCGATTGCATTGTGAAAGAAACGGTGTTGAACCGACCAGAAAAGGTTGATCATCTAGCATATAAGAATTTGTGTGTATTGCAAGGTTCTGGAATCATCAAAATGATAAGAAATTTGGCCAAGTCTTGGTAAAGTTATAAACACTTGCACAGAAAGATGTATATGGGACTACACGAACACGTGGCGTAAAAAGCCGGCCCCCCGATTTTTACAATGTTACATGCATATTTAGAATATGAAGGCATTTGAAGAGCCATGCTTTTCAGGGAACATGTCTTAACTGATGTTCCTCCACACTTGCATAATAAGAATGAGTAATGCTCACAAATTATTTTTCACCTCTTCCCAGAACTCAACCTTCTTTTTAAGCTACTACCACACAAGTTATTTGGTATATACATTTTTCCTCATTTGATAATGATCAAAGTGGTCAACTAGGCATCGACTCAAACATCATGGACTACTACTTTCATCCTTTTTGCCACATTAAAAATTTGAGCAATGAAAAACAAATAGTACATGTTTGTGAGTGCATTAGGGAAAATGCACTCCTGTGCATATTGTAAAAATTAATGCACGCACACGTGATCCATTTCTACGCTTCTCATTGGCTACATTTTTGAACTCTTTTTATAATTTCTTATAGCAAAATTATATATTGCCTAAAATGCAGTATCCTTTTGTATCTCTGCCTTATTTTTTTTAAAGAATCATGAAATATGGTATACATGAAATTCATTATTTCTAGCTGTACCGTTATAACGATTTATTAAAATCATCTTTTGCTATATCTACAAAACAACAAAAAACAAGGTAAAATATTATGATTTTACATACTAAATTTCAGATACTAATGACTTGTTCTATTGTAAACACAACTACTTGGCATTGTAGTTAATGTAATGATTGAAATTGTTATGCAAAAAATTATATCAACAAATACAAATTATTTTGACAGGTACAACCAACATTATCATATTCTAAATCAGTAGTATATACTGTTGTATGCTATCTTTTCATAAATGGACGCAATTACAAACATTTTTTAACACTTAACTTTGCAGTCTTTCATGCTCAACAGACATGATACAGCATGTGTCCCATATTTTCATGTGTTTGTATATACATGATCTGAGACACGCTTCTATAATTGGTATGAAGTTTAATTACAAAATACATCACACATATATATATATACACTTATCATTATTATATACAAAAAATGCTGTCATGTATTTTTACAGTTTTACAATGGCCTATTGCTCAAGACATTCCTAAGGCTATTGCTTTTAATCTATCTCCTTAATCCTCACCTCTAAAATATGAACACCGAACAACATTTACAACAACAACAAACATTTATAAAATAAAACCTTTGACAACATGTACGTTTTTCAATGTCAAATGTTAATGATACTTAATTCTTAGTATTTTTCCAATGAGATTTCCTTTTATTCTATTAATTCTAAATTGAAATCTCATAAGGCTTTTGAACTTAGCTCATAACTTTTCTGACCTTGAATGCCGAAGCACTGTGTAAATCTTGGTTACCCTCTGTGCTTATTTTTTGCAGTAGTTAATGTACAGAAAGACATTTTTTACAAATTAAAAATTCAGAAACAAAATAGCCATATGCACACAAGATGATAAACTTGTATATGATTATTTACACCAATACATATACTATGTATGTATTGTATACATGCATTTGTATATATAAGTATATGCAACCAATCTGAGAATAGGTTTAAGTTTACCGTAATATATTTCAAAAAACAGAAGAAACCATTAAACGTAACAACACTAGCATTAAAGAGAGACATAGTTGTATGCTTTTTTCCAGATAGAAAGGGTTTGTATTTCTTGCTAGCTAGCTAACCCATTATTTTTTAACACACTCTTTTCATTTACCGTAGTTTCCACTTAGTGTATGATTTGTTTGTTCTGTTTATTCTCCTCATTTTACTCTGAGAGACATCACCTGGAAGAATATTGTGACAGTCCCAACATTACTGAATGAAATATTCATTCTGGGTCTCATCTATTGTCAGTTATACGACTCAGAGCTTGTGTACCTTGTGAAATCACTTCTACCTCATTATAGTGATAAGAATTATAGATAATGTTTTCTGTGAAATCACTTCTACCTCATTATAGTGATAAGAATTATAAAGAATGTTTTCTGTATACTTCAATTTTGTAAGTAAAAAAAAGGGCAAATATGAAACGAACAGTAACAACATATTAGTCAGTTTTTTTCTTCATTTGCCTGTAATACTAACTCACAATAATAGCCTGCATGATTTTTAAACTATTGCCTTAAAATCAAACCAATTGGTTCCTCAGGAAAAGGAAAATGGTATAATCGACAGGTTAAACAGGTGTTGTAGTCCAGTGTTTAAGCTTTTGACTGGAAGTGTGAAGGTCATGGTTCCATCTGAGACACAGCACTAAAGTCCTTTGTCAAGACATGAATTTAGAAATTATAGCAATTCAATTGATTACAAAATGGGAATATACATTGTTGAAATGTCTAGGACCAGGCTCTCTATCTTAAAAAATGAGATAAACATTACAATAACCAATAATTATTTTATACAGTAGGCTTACAGTTGCACCATGTGAGAGAGGAGGAGGGGGTCCTGAAAAAGGACTGTTGGTAATCTTTCTTGAGCTAATGCATTGTAGTTCTAAAGAGAACTATAGTGCCGGTAGGAGAGGATGGATGGTAGGTTGGGCTCAACGTTCGAACAGGTTACTATTCATCGTCAAGAATGGGGAATAGCTGGCGTGCGTGGGCTTACGTTACTGGGTTGCGGACGTGGGGGTGCTATGCATTCCGTGTGGGCTTGGCTCTCCGGGTTGCGGACATGAGTGTACTACCTGTCTGGGGGTGTGGTGTGGTGTCGGCAAGACAATGTGTGTATTGCTGACGTTGACAGCGTTGTGGTCTACTGTCGTCTGCTGTGCGTTGTAGCTGTGATGTCGGCGGCTGCTCTGTGTGTTCGGTGGGGGGGGGGCGTTGGTTGATGTATGGGTGACTGCATCGGAAGTGTACGCGGTGGGGGCTGTAAGTCTGTGTATTTGTTGATGAGTGGTTTTAAGCTGTCGTTGATGTACAATCCAGAGTCTTGGGGCACAGTGTTGTAGCGGTGATTTTCGATGGCTTCTCGGATTCTGTGTGTGTTTCAGTGTTTTATGATGGAGATAAGATGACTGCTGTCCCATTCAATGATGTGTTCATGTTGTTGGGTGTGTTTGACGATGGCAGACTTGTCCCAATCACTGAGTCTGAAGCTGGTGTTGTGTTCCTTGAGTTGCGTTTCTATATTTCTCCCAGTTTCGCCAATGTAGACTTTTCCACATTCACATGGTATCTTGTAGACTCCAGCTTTCTTGTGGTATGGATGCTTGTCTTCGTGGGGGTAAAGTATTGAGTGAAGTTTGTTGGAAGAGCTGTGCTGTACTTGGATGTCTGCTGGTTGAAGGATACGTTGATTCTTATGGGAGGCTTGAGCAATATAGGGTAGAACAACTGTTAGCTTCGGTGGTGTAGCTGCTGGTTGGTTCTCTTCAAGGGTGGTGTTTGCTGCGGGCTTGCTGGCTGGAATCCCGGTCTTGATCTTTAGCTTAGGTAATTTGTTGATGGTAGTGAGAGCTGTGGTGACGTGCTGGATTTCCTGTTGTAAATAATCAGTGTCGCACAGGGTGTTGGGGACTGATTGTAGTACGGCTGGATAGTGGAAGGATCTGTAGTGTAAATATCTGTCAGTGTAAATATCTGTCAGTGTGCGCGGGTTTCCGGTAGACTTGGTTGGCGGGCTTGCCGGATAGCGATCTGGTGACGAGGACGTCTAGGAAGGGGATGCTGTTGTTTTGCTCGGTCTCCATGGTAAATTTGATGATCGGATGATGCTGGTCGATGTGGGCGAGGAAGTGGTCTAAGTTATGTCTTTTGTGGGGCCAGATGATGGTCAACGTATCGGAGCCAGAGAGAAGGACGATGTGAGAATGTCTGGAGTGCTGTTTCGAAGTGTTCCATGAAGATGTTGACTATAACAGGTGAAAGTGCATGGTGATCCCATGGCTGCGCCTTGTAGTTGCCGGTACGTGCTTGTCTCTCCATTTGAAGGATGTTGAGTTGAGGCAGAAGTTGATGAGGCCATGTATTTGATCCGGCGTGAGGTTGGTTCATGAATGATTTTAATGGCATATTATAGTTAGAAGAACTGGTAAAGAGACATAAAACTCTGTAATCATGATCATATTATTAGTTCAGTATATATAAATTTGTGTTACCTTCAAAAAGTTATGGCTTCTATATTGCAAATTTTATACTGAATTTAGGGCAAAGGCATACATAGCAGGCCCAATTGCATTTGCCATGTTTTTTCTATGGTATTTCCATTCCTCACCAATATAAAAACGAATGGAAAAGTTCACAAATTACTTTCCATCTTTACAAGAACTTGATCTTTCGTTTAAACATGTACATTTACTCATTTGTAGTAAATTGACTTGAGCACATATTATCGTTAGGCTTGGATTGCAGTCTCTTACAAAGTGTCACAGAGTTTGTTCAAGGACATTTCTTAGACGTCCCATAGAGAAGGTACTGGCAGTAGGTATCTCGCCAATTGTGGAAGGTCTACTTGCACAGTGAAATCAAACTTCTTGTAACATCTTAGCTTAGTAGGCACTTCGACAGGCTCTCTCTGGAGGACAATGACCTTTTCTGTGTTTTTAGCCTGTAAACACTGGGCTATTTCGGTTGTTACATTTTTGATTCCGTCAAAGCCGTGGCTTAAAACGATGAGAATCTTAGCAGAGTTCTCCATTGCCTTGGCCTTTGATTCATGTTCCAGTGTCCCAAGTCTTGAGTCTCTCTGATGGTAGTAGCCTTTTAAGGCATAGAACTTGCATTCAAGACCCTTTAGCAGTGAAAACCTTATCCAGCCTCTTATCTCAGGGTTGTTTCCCTCATGAAGAATGTAGAAGTCAAAGTCTACACCCAATGTCAGTGGGCAATCATTAGGTACATCATCCTCTTGAATTGCTGATAGTTCAGGATCTTGCTTTTGTGAAAGACTGGGGTTTCTCTTCTCACCAAGGTTGCTCAGTCTCATTTGAAAGTTCTTATCTCGTATGCATCTTTCATTCATGACTTCTTTGAAAGTCTTTATCATTTCTTTTGCTGTGGTTGACTCGTCAGAAACATGTTGGCTGCTGTATTCCAGTATATCCAAGATCTCAGGAGCATATTCCATGTTAAGCTTTTTGATGTACTTCTGTTGAGCCTGGCTGGATTTATGGATGTACATGAACCAAAATGCAACTTCCCCAATCAGTTGTTGTGGCCTGCCAAGATCCTTGTAGTTTCGTAACATGGCATTCAACAGTTTTGACGCGAGTAATGCACGAAAGTCTGCCCCAGTGCCTGTGATGGTGTCGAAAGCAATTTTGAATAACTCGATTGCTGATTGTAGGTCTTCCCCATCTTGAAGACACTCTGCCCACTTGAGATATACGTCTGAGAAAGTAGAACCATCCTGTGAGACTGATGCCTCATAGAATCTATCAAGAGCTATGTTTCTGAGATGATCAACCTCTTTCGAAGGGGTCAGTGGATTCTTGGTGAGCAAATGGTTAACTTCACCTGCCAACGCAAGTGTCGTGGGGGATTGCCTTAATTCCAATGCTCTGTCTGCATCCAGTTGTGCATTCTTAAGGAACGAGTGGGCATCCTCATGCTTACTTTGAAAGCCATTCGTTTTGGCCCTCTTGATGTATATCCGGGCTCTGTAGCACAGAGCATTCCAGGAGGAATTCCTCTGTGGGTCCTTAGGTGGAAGTTTGTCAGTAGCATCAATGGATCGGTTTAACCATTTCAAGGCACCTTCGAGATTCCCCTGCTTTTTGAGGTAAATTCCCATACGACCCATAAACCACAGATTGTTGGGATCCAATTCTAAAGCCTTTTCGTAGCATATCATTGGATTTTCCCAGCCTTCCTTGTAGCATTGTTCAACAAGTTGAGGAGGAACAAATGCTTCCCACCTCTTATCTTGAACAAACGTGTTCCCAATCATGAGCCATATCTCTGCCTGGTACAGTGCATTTTTATCAGGCATTTGGAGTGCTTCATCTAGTTTTTCTATTGCCTTCCCTATGGAATCCTTGTATAGATCTTGTCTACCAGCCCTGAAAGAAGCATGGCAAAGCGTTTCATATGCCTTACCAGTGTACAGAAGCCAATCTCTTTTTTCCTTCTGGCCTATGAGACCCTCAGCCATTTTAAGCGCGGCCTCGTAGCAATTAACTTGTTCTTGACGTAGGTTGATCCCTATCCAGGATTGTGTATGCAGATCTTGAGATAAAGCATAACCCTGTTCAACCTGGCACCTAGCAAACATCATCCGTTTCTCATCAGGGCTTGCATCTTGTATCGTGTTCCTGAGCTTTGCTTCATACTCCTGTGCCTTTCGGTTGTAGCGTAGTTTTTGGTATGCCAGTGTTATGTCCTGTAGTGCATTTAGATTGGTTTTATCTGATGCTAATGTCTCTTGCCATATCTTGATTGCCTCACTTTTCTTGTAGGAGTGGTAGAGCATCACACCTTAAAGTAAACATAAAAATACATTCATTTTAATGCCTATATATCAACATAGATAAACCTGACCCCATCATTGAGAAAATAGAGTTTGACTGATAACATCTCTTGCATTACTGGATAAATATAGCCTTTACTTTGATATCAATAGAAACTCTGCATATTTTCAGACCCATATTTCCCTCGTGGTGTAGTAGTCAGGTGGTCTAATATGATTTGACCAAGAAGTTACTAGATTTGACTAGGAATTCAAATGTCCAGGGTTCGATACCCTGCATGGCACTTATGTCGTTGGGCAATGCATTTTATTGGGATCGCTTCTCTCCACCAGGTGTTATATGGGGTCAAATTTCAATGTGATTGAATTAGCATGTGCACACACATAAACAGAGCAACTGGCTGGAATGTTTCCCAAGGGAGTGTAGAGTGTGCACAGTAGAGTGCAAAATCATAACAGAATCCAGTGACCGGGGTTGTTATACCGTAAGCACTTTGTATGGTTATGTTATAACTATAACTCTTGTAATTATCTCACCTTTGACATTTCGGGCAGCATTGTAAAACTGTTCACTGTAAATTTTACTGTGAAGGATATTGTCTTGGGTTTGAATGGTAGATTCCATCCTCTTTTCTTCTACTCGGGTGATTTGTCCCTTGTTGATTGCCAGTTTTCGGAATGTAAGTAGACCAGGGTTCGGCGGGTTAGGTTCAGCTGAAGCAAGCGCCATTGGATCGGACGGTTCTCCCTGATAACTTGCCATTGTTTGAGATGGATCTAGAAGAAAAAAAATTAAACATCGAAAAAAAATCGAAAAACACATAACAAGCCCAAGAGTTCTCCATTGGGCTGTAGCTATTTGCTGTTAATCATGTTTGCTTTTATAGATATAGGATTTCCCATCCATGTTAACACTTTTTTCATTTGAAAGGCATTCTAACCTTGTTAATGAGTTATTTCATATTTATATCACTTTGCAATGATACCAAACCATATATATATATCTAGATCTTGCATCTATTTATCTATCTATCAGGCTATAGTTCATCCAGATGTTGGACAAAGCCCTCCTCATAACATTTCCATTCTCTTCTGTCTCTAGCTGTCCTAGTCCAAGATCTTGCATATCAGTTGGTAATTAAGCCATACGTAGCAACTGGTTGTGAATATCAGTTGGTAAGAAAACAAAAATACAACCAATCGTGAATATAAATCGGTAATGATACTAAAACATAACTTGTCTTGCGTATCAATTGGATTGGATACTAGACCATAACTATTCAAAAATATAAGTCAGTAAGAATACTGAAACATGACTAGTCTTGAATATCAGTTGGTAAGAGCACTAAAACATAGCTAGTCTTGAATAATAATGTCAGTAAGGTAGGAGAAATAACTAGTCTTGAATATCAGTCGGTGCTTTTACTATGAAATAACTAGTACAATTGCCAATTGATATTCAAGACTACATATTGCACAAATACTTGATCTGTAAGTTTCATGTCAATATACACTATTTCAGCAGAATTAAAGAGACTCAGTAACATTGCCTCAGATTCTGAAACAAAATCCTGGATTTAGCTCATGCTGCAATTATAAACCTTTAGGTCAGTCAAGAATTCCATGACTTTACAAGTCGATCTCCTGTCTGATTATCAAGATATTTATGATTGGAAATCTAAATCAAATTTTGCGTTTTCCTAACGGTCTTTATAACACTACAGTCTTTTGGGGAAATGAGTATGGTAAATCCAATCACTCTAAGATTTAAAAAAATTTGAAATGCAATTTTTTAAAGGTATTACAAAGTTTTGGGGAAATTTGAAAAATGGGTGGATATTGATTCTTTACAATTTTGATATATTTGGATGCCCCTGTGGATGTATTAAAAACACCAGAAATTTTAGCCGTTAAAACACTTCTGCTTTCGAGAAAATTGAATATATAGATTTACCGGTGCTCCCGGTAAATTTTGAAAAATTTCAAATAGCTCCTACGGCCGTACAATGGTAGCTGCGACCAAGAACATCTCAGAGTATGTAGTTCTGGTATATGATTTCCGGACGAGAATAGCTAATCGGTCGATTTTAGTCAATAAACATTGTTTTATAGCTCAATTAATATCTTGTCCTTGAGAGGGAGCTATTCAACATAAAGTGTTTATTATTTACAATTTCATAACTTTAGAGTCGATTTCGACCGCGGCAACGATCACTGAATATTATAGGATCGCATGCTTCCAATATGTTCATTTGAACCAAATTCATGACCCTATACCAAAACTTTGTAATACCTTTAAGGGTTTCAATATTTCACACCATAACACAGACACTGATAACACGTAGGGCCATGCATCTCAGATTTAACATTGTTAAACGATACCTTAAAAGCAGAAGTGCACTACTTGTAGCTACTTGTGCCCTCTATATAGCAAACATTGCCTAAGCGGTACCCGTTGGTCCCCCCCCCCCCCCGATCTTCTTTTTCTGATGTTAATTAAGAGCTGATTTGATGAGATAACCACCTGTCAGTGACCTTGCAGGGAGGTCTAATCCCTCCTGGCCAAACTAGAGCAGACAGTCGTTGGATATTGTATATGTTGGGAATTTATTCTCACACTTAGCATTCAAGACCTTAGATGCCATGCATACGACTCACATAAATACATGTAAATTCACAGAGACTGTGGTCTGACTGGATAATAAAGGGAGTGTGTCATGAGGAGACTATGTGTCTTTCCCGTGGGCCTACTCGGGGCCAAGCTGGGTATAATACAACTACGGACGATGCAACCGCAGCATTCACGTCCGTGCAACAATACGTGAAACCGAAGCGTGACGAGAACTTTGGTCTGTTTCGCGAACGCTAGTGCGCGCTGACACAGTTTAGCGCGCGCTGACCCAGTTAATCAAGTGCATTCGTTTACATGCAGTTTTCCAAAAGAAGACGTAGATGGCGTTAACCGGTATTTCCCATGATACACTCCCTTTAAATGAAATGAGATGGATAATACAACTTACATGATAGGCATTGGTTTGACAAGGATATCTGTAAAGTATGGCCTCTCTGGACTCAAGAATTACAACACAGATTACCAAGACGGTGAGCTGTTCATTGTAACAAGTCCAGCGTAGCATATAATTCCGCCTTGGTTCCTCGTATGACTTTTCTCTGCGCTCTATTTTATATATACAGTCATCTGCGGGAGCCTCCAAATCTGGTTTTCCCAAGTTTATAAATACATTTCAGACACAATAGTGTATATCTGAATATGATACAATGATGTTTATTCATTCCGTACCTGATGAATGCATTCACATATTCGAGAAGAGTAGTCCATTGAATTTTAGGGGGTAACCCAAAAGTTATTGCAAAATAATTTATTTCACTGCAGTGCTCTTTGGAATAATTCTTAAGCAACAAACTAAAATTTAAGTAATGGAAAGCATAATATGCAAATTAGCTCTCTTTTTTTCTCTTCAATTTATTCATGTTTCCAACCAACAAATCAATTATAAGCATTTTTTTTAATGTAGAAATACACATTGGAAACAGAAGGGTCCACTAAAAAGGAATACTTGTACAAGTGTGAACACCTGAAATGATACTTGGGACTAATAAGTAATTAAATTACAAGTCCGGAACTACAAAAGGAACTTCAAAATAGGGGGGAAAGGGGGATACCAACAGAGATGAGAAAGGGACAAGACAATGCTTTACATGACAAAGAGAAGTGACAGATCGGAGGTACAGGAAATAATACAAAATTCATATTTTTACTATACATTTGCACTAAACTTTCAGGGTGTTAGCACTTGAAGTGATGTTTATAAGGTCAGCAATCACCATGACATGTTCAAACTCATTTTATGTCTATAATTTGCATAATATGCAAATTGTTGAACATAGGTCATGAAGAAAAATGAGGAAAAAATATCAATTTTTTTAATGATTTTGCATCTAAATACCAGACTTACACAATTTAAATGCCCCACATTATGTTCCCAATGTTATTACACATGATAGATACATTTTACATTTGTGTACAAACAAGTATCTATCATATAGATATTTAAATTCATATTTGCCCTAGAAAGTGGCATGTATGTATCCGATTGAAACAAATGTTCAATCCGATGTTTTCAAAGGCAGTGAAATAATGTATTGCATGTGATTTGCATAATGCACCAATATTTTTCAACAACAGAAAAAATCAAATTGTGGAGGTCCTTTGAATATCATTTATAACCAATTTTAACAAATCAAGTGTTCACTTCAATGTTTTGGGGGTCAGTGAACAAGGTGGACACATTTAAAAATTAATATTATTGTTATTTGCCAAAAATATAATGAAAATCATATTTTTATCAAAATCTGCTGCCTAAGATCCAAGTTGAATCAATTCAAGTGCTATTGCTGTTACCCATGCCACTGAACATGATTAATACATTTTTAGGTTGCTATAACCAGTAGGTTTTACATGGTATGCGAATTAGCTTTATCCATAAAAATATTAAAATTCATAATAACATCTTGAATGGCATCCGAGTCCCCTCTTACCACAACTCAGGTGAAAGTTTTGTTTCTGGAACATGAATTTAACTAAATTCAGGCGGAGGCATATTGGGGATGCCGTCGTCACACATGTCTTGTTTGTATTTTAGCTTAAGTGTTATTTATGCTAGAGAAAGGTGTCAGGTTTTTTTTTTGAAAGATATGTTTGGAGGAGTTATTTTACTAGAATCAAAATGTCATTTGAATTTGAAATTCAGCTCAATTTTTGCTATGATCCTTTTGTCTTATGTGACAAATGATAAGTAGTGAAAAGTTGATACCTATGTTTGTTATGCTTTGTGTAAAAATATTCCCTTCTTGATAAACTCATTGCTTTATTTTCTTTCTCCAGTTTCTGCAAAAGAAAGTGTGACTTTGCAAAATAAATAATGTTCTGTCTACACTGTACACATCTCATTAAAAAAATGTATTTTTCTATTTTTGTGCTTATTTTGCAGGGAGTTATACAATTATAATGATGTCAAGATTCCCCTGGTATTGACTGACCTAGAGAAGCTGGAGAATAAACCGGAACCAAAAGAAGAATCAGGTACAAATGTTTGTTTGGAGCCAGAAGGGCATTAACTCATATATGTTAACACATAGTAATGCCCTTCCGGCTCTGAAGAGACCATTTCAGCTTTAATTATGTCTCCATGGTAACAAGATGAGGGGAGATATGAAGATGTATGAATGACAGTGGTTCATTCAATTACCTTTCAATCATAAGGTTGAGAGTTGAAACCCCAGTCTGGCACTAATAGATATTAGTGGTCTAAATCAGGTGCCTGATATTAGTCCCTTGTCAACGGGTTAAAAAAAATGCTTTTTGGGAAATTTTGGTAGGATTTTAGGAAAGAGAATGTCAAAACTATTAAAGAATATGCACATCGTTTCAAAAATGTACTTTTCAAGCATGTTAAAAATTATGATTTTTTTTATTATTTTGTTATGTTTTTGGGGGGTTAATATTACAAACTTGCTGTATGACTATTTACCCGTATTTTTGTGTAGACATGATATTGGAGATGATTTTAACAAAGAAATAATGCAGAAAAATGGTATTCATAGCTATTGTGTATCTGTAAACGTATTTCATTATACACGCCCTCAACGATGAGTATGAGGAATTTTTACCTGCATTTTTGGAAGGTTTTGACAGTGCTTGACTATTCAATAGATCAGAAATTATGTCATTGATACACAATCAGTGGAAACATTCACAATCGCAGATGATAATTTCTCATACTCATTGTACTAGGGCGTATAGAATAAAAAATGTTTAATGGCCTACATTGACTCTGATTACAGAATTTGCTCCATTTTGTTTTCATTAAAATCATGCACAGTATTAATTCTATATAAAGATTATGAAGATATATCCCTATTCCAGTTTATAGTTGTTTTTTTCATAAATCGAAAAAATTATTTTAAAAAGCCAAAAGGTCACCATTGTTAGATGCTGAAGGAGTAACCTCATTTTAAAATTTGGAAATAACACTCATATTTTTAGTTGAGAAATTCTCTTTCTGAGAGTGTTTGTTTTCAAAAATCCTCACAAAGTTTCCATAATTGACCAATAATGACAACAGTCTATAATTATGCTAAAGCACTACATGTATATATTAGGCAGCTCAGCAATGAATGCAGCACTGTACAAGAACCATCAGTAGTAGTAGTACAAGTAGTATCATCATCATCATCATTATCTATCATATTTTTCATAATATTATTGTTCTTGTTGTGTTGTAATTGTTATTATTATTATTAATATTATCCCTATTTTTTGTCACTTTTAATAATATTATTACCATTACTATTAGTATTACCATTGCTATTATTACTATTATCATCTCTAAATACTACAGTACTCCTATCATTATGTCATGCATTAAAAATCTGTCTTTCCCTGCTTTGAGTCCATGCAGTCTGTTCAATGTTGCTGACTCATTGACTGAATGTCACAACATTCTCAAAATTGTAAAGCAAACATGAAATATTTAGTTAGGTCATGCATGCCTATTGTAATGACTGGTAAACAACTGTGGGTTGTTAGTCTTTCTGTTTAGACTCAGAATTGTGAACGAAGTTTGGGTTTTATAAGTACCATTCTTGTACTAGCAGCTAATGTAGCTGGTCTGCGGGCTACATCAAGCTGTCCTCTAGTTGTACATTTTGGTGCGGTATAAATACTATTTGAAAGTGGTATATAATCTAATGCAAACATGTAAAAATATCCAACTATTTCAAGAAAATTAACTTCTATAAACTTCTCTTTCATTGATTTTGCAAAGTACAAACATAATGTTAGAACTGCACATTTGTGAGATCAGATTCAGTCCCGTTTTTATATATTTTTTATTCTTCAATCATCTACTTCCTCCTCCCTTCCACGCACCCCACACAGACCGCGCGACCACCAAAAATACATCCGTCGAGGGTGAGAATGAAAGGCAAGGACTGTCATTTAGCGTTGAGGGTGTGTTGTTTTCTCAGCTGCTTTGGCGCGCAACACAGAAACAGTCCAGACAGTGGACTACGCTTTTGTAAGCAATACACAAACTTAAAAGCACTATTAAATAGGAAAACGTTATTGTTGAAAGTAGAATTATTACTACTACTTTTGATACTGCAATTATTTTGTCATTAATATTATTATTATTTTTATTAATATTATTATTATTATTATTATTATTATTATTATTATTATTATTATATATATCTGTAATCATTATCATTGTTGTTGTAGTTGTCATCATCATTAATATCGTTCATGATAATAATAGTATCATCATCATTATTTTTAATTTCAGATGGGTCTCACTCAGCATTGAAGGCAGAGTTCTCCCTCCCTAGTTCTTGCTATGCTACGATGGCCCTCCGAGAGGTGATGAAGGTTGATACATCAGCCGTACACCAATCAACACTCAACCAATGAATCAAGTCCACTATCCCATTACATATGGGAACCACACACTCCAAACCACGCTCTCCGACCATGTATTAAGAAATCATGTACATTTTTAGCAGCAAAATGGAGATTGGCATGATATTATGTGTTAAATATAGTCACACATTGTTCACCTTGTATCAAAAGATAAACAAGCAGGATCATTTGATATTCCATCTATGATTTTGGTATAGCGGGCCCTTCCACCCAAACGGCTGCCCTGCACAACACCTCACTGCTCATGATCAACATGTTTTACACCTGTGTAATATTAATTGATGTTGTTCGAATTTACATCACAGGCTACCTATATGAATTATCTTGTGCCTCATTTGTTTGATATTCCACTTGAGGAAAGAAAAAGTTTGACAGCATATTAGCATTGCTAGTATCTTGCTATTAATTATCTGAAAGCAAAGGTATCTGACGAAAAGTATGTGAAGGCTCACCGAAACTTTACATGACCTTTAACCTTATGAGAATGAGAGAATTCAGTCTGTGACAGGTGATTGGAATGCAATGTTAAAGACGCAAGAAAAATTGAAAGAAGAATATACCAATTCAGGACATTTATCTTTTCATCTTGTTTGTGGACTATGGCTGCTTGGCAATGTTTCTCAAAAAAATTGAGCATTCCACTTTTTTAGTAAGACCCCAATTTCACTCACTTTGTTGCATTGGTCTACGCCAGACCACTCCAGAGGTACGGTTTGTTTGTCTTCACACTCGACCTGTGATGCCAAAGCAGCAGTAACGGCTCCCGTTACTATAACAGCACACAAAATGTTCGTGCAGAATCTAACAACTGTATGTACTGTATTTCATTTGTGATAGTATCTGCCGTATACCCTCATAGTGAATAAATGATAGGAACACTCCTGAGGGAATAAAGATGGTGCACACATTGTGTACTTGAATTGATTTAATGACCGGGGTAATAATGATATCTGTTAAGCTCTAAGAGGTACTACACAAATCCAGATTTATTGTTTTATTATTATATTGATATAGCTTTTATCTTGTACCTAAAATGTTTTGATAGAGAGCTTATCTTTCTTCTTAGAGTTCAGCTTGATATATTGATTGTTTAAGCTGATACCATGACCTGTATTTTCATAACAGGTAAACAATGAAAAGAGGAACCAGTAACCAGATAAGTTAATTTGCATAAGAACTTAGTTGAACTCAACTACTCCTTGTCATTCACATCAGGCCTGATAATTCCCTGATTTTTTTCAGATTTTTATTTATTTTTTAAATTTTTAAAATTTTTAAATCATGATATTTTTCTTTCTTCAAAAGTGGATGATCCGTGAGATCTGAAACTAGGTGGGTGAGGTGCAGTTTTTTCATGACTTGCTTAAACGCCTCAGCACCTCGCTTTGCTTGGATTTTGCAAACTTTTTAACTCTGACTATCGCCCCTGAGTCACATCCACATTTTATTAAATGTTGCATTGTCCTGTATCCTATGGGAATGGGCCTCATTGAAGATACACATACCGGTATGTCATTTTGGTGGCATAGAAAGGATTATAATTTTTCTTTCACCTGACTCTAAATTCAGTGATCGTAAATCTTACATTTGTTTGCTGATTCCTATAAAGGGAGCCCATAGACTTTATTTGCCAACATCATGTTCCGTGTCCTTGCCTATGACAAAAGGAAATGACTCCAGTTTTCTCACTCCCATATTATAAATCAATGAAGAAGAAAAGCCAGCTATTAATGATGGGGGGCATGCATGTGACGTTTAGAATAAAGATACTTTCTTTTTTTTTACTACTGGAAAATCAGAAGTGTTATGTCAAAACATTCAATAAATGATCATGTTTTATATATACAATTTGCCTCATTGATTGTTATTTATTGTCTCACTACTTGGATGTCCATGTGGTTGGTTGATTTGGTGATGAATTAATTAATACAGTGAAACCTTGTTATAAAAAAACTCCATGGGACTGGGGTAATTACAGTGCTATTTCAAAATCTTGTTATATTAGGGCTAAAATAAATACCAAAAAATGGGACCAGAAAAATTACCTTCTATAAATAACTCTTGTTACAACAGTGTTCTTTATCACTTGGTTCTCCTGTATTACTTAATTAATTGGATGTGTAATTGATTGATATTCTATCAGTTTACTACTTAAATATTTAATTTATGGGTTGGTTAATTTGATGATTGTTTGATTGATTAATATATTATTGCACTTATCGAACATCTAATTGATAGATTGATTAATTGATAGATTGATTGATTGGTTTATATTTTATTTGTCACTTATCAGACATCTAATTGATTGTATGATTGATTGCTTGATTGATTGATTTATATTGTATTTTTCGCTTATCGTACATTAAATTGATTGCTTTGATGATTGGTGGACTGTTTGATGGAAAACTACCTGCTGGAGGAAACAACCACCATGTGATTACACCTATTTTTTGGGGGGGTTAGAGGACACTTTTTTTTTTTTTTTTTGGTCCCAAAAAAATTGCGACTCAGCCGACCGCTGAATAAGCAGGGGGGGGGGGGAAGAGGACACTTTTTTTTTGGGGGGGGGGGGGGGGTCTCGAAATTTGAAAATTTGAAATTTGAAAATCTGACATTTTGCTCCGGGGGGAGGGTAAGGTCACTTGTTTTAGGTCAGCCATGGGAATATTATTATTTTTTTTTTTTTTTTTTTTAATAATTAAAAAAATAAAAATACCAAAGAGGGGGGTTAACCCCCCCCCCCCCTGTGTACGCATCTGGATGCATGATTTTTATAACCTTATCACTAACCCTAGCGGTTATCATGTGCGCATGCGTAGGTTAAGCTAGCTAGCTAGACTTTTCTGATTGGCGGCTCAAATGTGCGGGTTATTCTGCAGTAAAGACGAAAGCCGCCCTACGTTAGTCATCTGAGTGAACAGGTATCCTAGGGTAGTCACCCGAGGGGACAGGTGTGCTAGGATTTTCTTCAAAGGGCACAGTAGTCCTTTGGTGGTCTTTCGAGGGGACAGTTGTTCAGTTGTCCCGGGAATGGTGAGCCAGAGCAGGGAGGTGATAGAGAAGGAGTGGAATCAAGCCGCTTTCCTTTGACCCCATGCGTCAAGCCACCGAAAAGTTATGCGCTAATCTGCAACTGTTGACCAGTGATGGTGAGATAAAAGAGCGCATGAAATATCAGGATTTAGAATTCCTACATCAGAAAATGGTATCTCAGTAAATGTTCGCTGTCCCTTTCAATGATTTCTCATCAATCGATGAATGTGTCGAACAAGCGAATACAAACTTGTGTAATTTTATACTTTTTTTTTTCAACTGCAAAAATACAAAAAGCACGCGAAAGCACGCATTATCAAACTTAAAGTTATCGAAGATTATAAATCATGGATTAAATGATGGGACATTAAAACATGCGACAATAATAGGATTATCCTAATAAATTGAGTTTTTGTCAGGATCTAATTTTTCTTTTACCAACTCTGGCACACAAATAATAGGAAGGGCGGAGTACTAAATTTGAAGAAAAAATTTGATGCACTAATCCCAATACAATCCCCATATAAAGTTTATTATTAACACTGAAATTTTGCTGGTAATTTTAATAAATGTGGAACTGGTGCCTGGCTCCGAAATTCCCCGCAGTGGAAGAGCGGCTCGAGCATGGAACTTCAAAGCCAAGTGGAATGTTACCCATCCCATTGTTACGCCTTAGAACTCACGCATGCGTTTGAATAACTTACAAGAGTTTCCACTCATTTTCTATCACCTCCCTGGCTAGAGGTTGTTGTCCTACGAATGATCTTCATGCATGTAATTCTATTCAAATAAATAGCCCTCTTTTGCACATCCAGACTGCTCCGTCTAGTATGAGGAATGTATTTGTCGGCTTTCCTCAAAAAGTTGGCAAAGTTAATACATGTATCATTTTAATCAAAGAATCCCCCATACCAGACAGTTATTTCTATCACTGGCACATTTTAAGTAAACATTTTAGTCCTTTATTCTGACGAAGGTCCAGATGCCATCCATCTATTGGCGTTTTTACGACAAGCTTTGGATGAGTAACGAACAGGCCATTTCCGTAATGTAACCAAATTTAATTCATAAGTCTTTGTGAAGTGCCTCAATACACATTATTTCATTCACCTGAAAAGAATAATAGTATTTCAATAGACAGAATCCGAACTGCATACATTAGTTGTTGCCAGGTTGGACAGGTTGGACTATTGAAATACTATTATTCTTATCAGGTGAATGAAATAACTTGTATTGAGGCACTTCACAAAGACTTATGCATTAAATTTGGTTACATATACCTGGCAACATATTGTGGGGAAAATAGACGTGCTTACAATACACATCGCCATTGAGAATCGCAATTAAGAATGCAAATTATGCTGTGCGTTTGATAACATGTTTACATATCATTATCTTTTATTCATGAAGTTCATTGTAAATTCGGATACCTAGAATGTAAAGTTTGACACCACCTGTTGTTATAGGCGAGATATCTGCTTAGAATCAGAAACGGAAAGAAAGAAAAAAAAAGCACAGCACACAGCCCAACCAAAGAACAGAGAAAGTTGGAGATTCTCGACATTCATCCACTCTTTAGCCTGGTAGCCGTCGGAAAGGGTCGCATTTAAGGCGTGAGAATTAGGTGGAAGGCATCTGATAGACGCATAGGACGGAAGTTGCAGCCTGTACCTAGTCAAGGAATCGATTCAAAGGTGAGTGGGTTTTTAGATATAGTATAGGCCTTTATGATGAAGATTTCTGGTAGGTGTTGTAGATAAAGGTAATTCCTACTCATGTTTTCGTAATTGCAGCTTCTTAAAGCAACTTCAGTACAATGAAAAGTGGAATTTTTCTGAAAGGATCATAAAAACCGCATTTAATTCTTAATTAATGTCTGAAATCTGGTAATTATACATCTATTTCACCTTTATATCGAATCGGATCTAATATCTTTTATCTTTTATGGGAATTACGTCCATATTAAATAAAATCTTTTGGTGCATCACAAACATAGATTGTATGAAGATTTGTGTGTAGGGATTGGGTTGGACAGTTTTCCACTTTATCACCTTTGTGGGTCAAAATATCTGTTTAGCTCTGCTGCTGATTTTTGCCTACATTACTATGGCGATGTATTTTCTGTCATGCATTATAATCTGATTGGAAATTATGCCATCTCTCCTTCTCTATCTCTCCCCTTTACCTTGGACCCTTACCAACTCTCCCTATATTTCTCTCTTTTATCAGTCTTTCGAGCTTGAGCTCTCTTTTCCTTTCTCTTTCTGCTCGTATTTCGATTGTGATGCTGCTCCTATTCTACTTATTCTACCTGAATTTATTCATGCTGCGATTCAGAATTGTATTTAAAATTCTTGCTATGTATGTATGTCTGCTGAAAGCCGGAGGACCGTACCTGCTCATAGACTTTTTCTTTATCGAGTCTTGACGCCCTTCTGGCTTTCAGCACACGACACCATGTTTTTGTCTTATGTTTTATATATTACATGTTGCACCAATGGAAAACAAATTTCTGTATGATATTATGGACAATAAAATCGTGAATCTTGAATCTCGATTTGTTAAAGATAGTATACCCAACTCAAGCAAAGCATAGAGTCAATGCTAATACGTATATCCCTTTTGCAGCCAACATCAAATTCTGTAGAACTTTGCAGGAATTATGACTATGTAACGTATACACTTATCTTTGCAATTTAAACGTTAACAGTGTCCTAGTATTCAAATTATTGGAAACCCGTATACTTTCTAGACTTCACTGTCAGACACTATTGAGTGACTGACTGGCTTTTTTCATCTTTGGTAATAACATACATAAAATGAGCTGTAAACGGTACATGAGCATTTGTCTACATCAATAACCCACTTCTTGTAATGGCCAAAATTAAATTGATTGAATCTTTGAAAAAAAACGTACGACCATTCGGTTCACAATAAGACATTTTCAAGCCCTTTCGTTTTGAGGGAAGTTCTAAATTAGTATTATCTTTCAAATGCCGTTGGAATTTAAGCCTTTCATTAAGCTTGGCCTGCAAATGGGACATAGTACCTTTAAAACTGATTTGCTCATCTACTTAAGATTTCCTTGAAGAAAATGAATCGATATCAGGGTTCGAAGAAATCTTTAAAAGGGGTTGTTCATTTGGGACATGTTGTGTTCGATTTGTATTTAATTTATGTACAACAATCTTTTTCATTTTAAACGGTTTAACACGATAATCTCCACAGCAAACTGCATCTTATTAATTTTCCTTATGATACGCTAAGCATTGAGATTATTAATCTCGGGGTACACTAAATTAGCAGTTCTTTAATTCGTTTTTTTTTCTTTTTTTACTTCTGTAGAGTCCCTAAAATTGAATAAAACTTCAGTCGAAACAAATCTTTATAACTATATAATGCGCTTTCTTTTGCAGTTTGAAAATATTCACGCAACGATGTCGGGCGCGTCTATCTTCCACATCCTTTTCGGGTCGTGTATCGCTCTCCTGTTCGTATTGTTCACACCAGTGTCGGGTGACTTCAAGTATGAAAGGACTATCGCGTTCACCGTGGAGAGGACGGCCGATATGAGCGAGTCGATTACCTCGAGGGACATCGGGGCCTTTAACAAGAACTCGCAGAAGATCTATCTCAACATCGGTGAAGCGCTAGATGTCGTCACAGGACGATTCAAAGGTAAGGAGAGAGAGGGGGAGGGAAGGGGCAGAGATCATAACATGCATACTAGGGCCTATGTGTATATGGCGGGGAGAAAGGGGTGGTAAGGGTCCGCAACCCCCTAGAATAATATTTTGCTATTGTATTGTTTTGATAAAAATGATAAATATTTCTCGATATGCTTTGCTCATTCGCAAACTTTTAAATGAACATAATGATATTTGAGTAAGAGACCTCGGCCCCTTGGCGAAATAAGCCAATTTCCCAAATGTAATGCACACGGTCTTTGTGAAGTGCCTCAATACGAATTCTTTCATTGACCTGCGACAAATAATTGTATCTCAATATAAATCAGAATGCGAATTGCATACACTATTTTGTTGCTACGCAGGACAAAACTTTATAGCCTGCCCCACCTAACAAACGCGTAATATGCAATTCGCATTCTGACTATTGAAATACATTTATTCGTAAGGGGCACTTCGAATCATTCGTACCCGTGCAGGCACTTCACAAAGACGTACGCATTAAATTGAATTGAATGTTTCCACATTTGCATTAAAAATACAGAAACAGTTATATACAAAAATAAAAGTATAACTAGTAACAAACATCCAATACATGCAAATCAAGAAGGTAAAAGGACAAATTTACACGACTTGAGTTGAAAGACATACAATGTTAATATGGCGGGATAATTTTTTTTTTGTAAAACACCCTTTCTTATGTCCTTTATCCCATACTGTTTTGAGCAGCATTTATACAACTTTAAAGACAACATAAAGCACACCAAGCAATAACACAATATATCGATATTAATAAACGGCAAGAATGTTATTGCATTCACCATCTATTTATTGCATTCACCATCTATTAAATGAATTACTCTTTACATTGTCTTTTAGTCTATAATTCTTAGGCCTAAAAAAGATGTTGTATTGCCCTTTGCGACCAATCCAAAATCTTGAAATCTACGGTCGGCTTTTAAAGAAGAAGAACAAACAAATTTAAAAGATTTCCGACCGACCGACCCATGTTTTGGCACCTAAAGGGCAATACCACATCTCTTTTTTTAGGCCTTATATACACATAAAAATTAAAATCTTTATCAAATTTTAGTAATTCATTCCATTATGGGACCTCTACAACACGGTAATCAAATTTAATACGAGTGCCAGTTTTGTACTGGCCATCCGTATTTCAGTCGGTCCGTGTTGTGTTGTGTGTGTACAGTCATGTAAGAGCCCTGCCCTCTCTCGTTCCTTGTCTCCCTTCCTTCCCTGTCCTTTTCACTCCTTCTATGTTAGGTCTTTTTGGTTTATGAACTTTTAAACTTTCAGAAATAGTCACACTATGTATAAGCGTGAATTAGAATGTGATATTTCTCTGACGACTCTTTTTTTTGTAGTTTTAATAATCTATCTAGAAGATATTTATTGCACGATCCCCATATAATGTTACCATAGTTCAAATGGGGTAAAATCATTGTATTGTACAACACCAATAAAACATATTTAGGTACAGTACCACTCAATCTGTGTGTAGCTCTGATGCGTCTGGATATTACCATGTCATATCTTCGCCAATAAAAATCCTCCAAAATTTAACAGTTTTGACTCGTTGAACCGGTGCATTGTGCATGTATGCATTATGATTATCATCGATGCTTTTATTTCCAAATACCATAAAATTAGTTTTTTGAACATTTAGTACTCATTGGCTAAAAACCAGGCGCGGATCTACGGGGGGGGGGTTTAGGGGGTTTAAACCCCCCCCCCCTTGGGCGACCCCCCCCCCCCCCCAAAAAAAAGGAAAAAAAAAAAGAAAAAAAAAAAAAGAAAGAAAAAAGAACGCACGCTGGAGAGAAACCCTTTCAAGTGCAAATATTGTGAGAAGATATTCAACTCATCTGGTAACTTAACCAAACACAATGATAAATCTGGATATAATGCACTGCTTTTTATGGTCTCCATTGTGTTAAAGCTTATCTGCCATAGTTTACAGGAGGGATTAGACCGCTCTGCAATGTCACTGGACAGGTGGTTATCTCATCAACTCAGCTCTCAATTAACATAAGAAAAAGAGGATCATGGGGGACCAATGGTCACCGATTAGGCATTGTATGTTATATAGAGGGCGCAAGTACCTACAAGTAGTGCAGTGGGCCTTTAATAGATGCAAGGAAAACATCACTTACGGGGTTCAAATAAACACCCCCAAAAAAAATCGGCTCGCCGCTTCGCGGCTCGTGGACGATGCTCCGCATCGTGATTATTTTGGTCAAACCCCCCCCCCTTAGCAAAAAGCTAGATCCGCCCCTGAAAACCATTAGTTTACTGTCTTTATCTAATTCTGAGTTCATAGTCTGTTCTAAAAAAATAAGATTGGGTTTCAAGAATATATCCGTATCGTCTGCAAATAAAGTAAAATGTTGTTACATTAAGAATTTGCCCCCTTGAGAGATGGTCATACATTGTTAAAGCGAAGTTTTCAAAGATATTGCGAGCCCCGTTATTCGTATCTGAATGATTATGATTGTCCTCACGATATACACCTCAATTCCCCCCCCCCCCCCCAATTCGTAATGAGTCGTCACTACCCACCCCCTCCCCCTTCTAGTGACGCCCCTGATGAAATAATTAGCGATTGCACCGTTTCTTTCCATGCAGTCCCACTGGATGGCGTTTACTACTTCTACTACAGCTTCTCGAGTACGACAATGGGTAAGGAGACCCGAGTCGAACTCTTCAAACTCGAAGCTGGGAAGGATCTTAAATCCGCGACTTTGCATGTCTTCCAGAGCATCACCCCCGCCCTCACTAACCCGCTCGACTCCGCCAGCGCCTCGGTCATGGTAGAGCTCAAACGCGACGACGAGGTTTTTCTGCGGTTGGCACCGGGTTTGCTGGACGCGGATGCGGATCGACCGCTGCTTTTCACCGGATATTTGGTGTACAGAGAAGGCCAACAAGCTCTTGGATACTAGATTTTGTTTTCTTCTGCAGATAATGGACTAGGCTTAGAATTGTGTTCTAAAACACTAATGGCCCGAAACTATATGACATGTACTTTTTTTAATGAAATTAAGAAGATAAATTCATCCCAACCCGTTTTTTTTCCCCCTTCTCACGATCTTTGACATTATAAATGACCAGTTAGTATTAAAAAGCAATGACATTTCAACCTTTCATGTTCATTATAAGATGAGGTGGATTTGGTCTGTATAAAGATGTTTTAGTTCATGTCAAATACTTAAATAGACAATAATACTCAAATTGTACCTAAACTTATCAGCATTATCGCTTTAAAAGGGTTCTAGCACATCTACCCCGTGGACATCCATCCCCCGGATAACCATCCCAGTCAACTACCCCCTAGGGCAACCATCCTCTAGGACGACTACCCGCCGGACAACTACCCCTATAGGACAACTATACCCCCCGGACAACTATCCTAGGGGGTAGTTGTCTGGGGGTATTTGTCCTAGGGGTAGTTGTACTAGAGGGTGGTTGTCCTAGGGGGTTGTTGTCCTAGGGGGGTAGGTGTCCGGATACGCTTTAAAAGTTATGTTGTATTCAAATGACTAGCAGCGTTATTAGCCAAGCCAGTCCATAGAATGTTTTCATGACTTTCCAAGTTGATTGCATTTTTACTTTATTTTCGTAAACGTTTGGTTTATTGATCACACAGTATGAGAGGATTTCAAAATTAAAATCAATATCACAACTTTGAAAGGATTCCTTATCTCGTTTGTTTCTAAATCTAACCGACTGTTGAGATGTTGTGTGTAAAGTTACGTCAATTTTTATCCTTCACAATTACACCGCAACCCCAAATTATTTTGTAAACGTTAGCAGCGAATTGTAAAGAAATTATTTATTTGGATGGAGCCTTATTGAATATGTCTGGTGCATTGACCAAGGATTTTGTGTTTGAATTTTGGAAATGATGTTGAAGGCCAGTTTGTATAAAAGAGCTGCGATTTATTACAAATAATTTGGAATTTATATCAATCGAAACTCTGTACTAAAGAGATAGGCGAATCAGTTGCAAACTCTTTGTAATCAATTTCAGCTCTAGAATAAAACGGGCCCTGTATGGGGATGTTGTTAACGATGATGGCATTTATGGAAGATTCTAAGTATGTATAATGTATATATATATCTCTCTATCTCTCTTTTCTATCTCTCATTTCTATCGCCTCTATCTCTATCTCTCTCTCTCTCTCTCTTTCTCTCTCTCTCTCTCTCTCTCTCTTTCTCTCTCTCTATCTCTCTCTCTCTCTCTCTCTCTTCTCTCTCTCTCTCTCTCTCTCTCTCTCTCTCTCTCTCATTGACTTTGGTAAAACCAAATACCAATGAATCAAAGGTCATAACAACACATATTTTCATGACGGGTACGTTATCTACAGCGTTTAATAAACTTCAAAAACCTGTGAAGGGGAAGTCACTTCCGTCAACGTCACCCCTCTCGTCCATTATGCTCCCTCGCACTACCGTGCTTAAGGGGGAGGGAGGTTAGGGGCAGTTGCCCCCCCCCCCCCCAAAATATAATTCAAAGGTGGTTTATGTCTAATTCGATACCACTGAAATGGCATGATTTTCCGTAAGCTTTAAGGGCCATAAAGCGGGGCCCCTGATTGCTCATCTGACCATAATTAAATGCCTAAAACCCCTGAGATTATGGGGGCTCCGCCCCTGGTCCCCACTACAATTGGTGACCTGCATACCAGTGTCACAAATAAGATATCAAAATATGCTTATCTGATCGTAATTATAAGGCCTCAAACCCCTGAGCTTCCAGAGGCTTCGCCCCCTGGGTCCCACCCCCTGGGCCCCACCAGGTTCCCTAAGGCGGGCCCCTTGATGCCCATCTGACGGTAATTAACCCCCGCCGGGACTTTGCCCCTGGACCCGACGCCAATTTACGCTCCACTTGCTTCGCTCGCTTTGCTCTACCTGATCGTAAATACTTTAGCCCACCACCACCACTTTGAAAAACATTCCGCGGGGCCTGCATGTAACATATAAGGGTGGTGGTGATTTGCCCATTACGCCACTGCTCCCTCGCCCCTCGCATTTCGTCCCCCCCCCCCCCCCCAACGGTCATGAAAAGATATCGCCGCCCCTGCGTCGTAGCCACCGTATAATGAGCCATTTCTTGAGTCTGAGTTAACAGTTAACAAGGTCACCTTTTCTATTCTAAAGCAAAGAATCACTGTGAATAATAAGTCAACAATTGTTTTTTTTTACTGACTAACAATGCGTAAGGACTTTTAAGCCACATTCTTTGCTTCAGCATAAACTTGGTACAAGAGAATTTCGACAATACTTTTTTTTAAAAAGGTTGCTGATCAGTCGTCCGTGGCAGCAGAGTTATGAATACCATAAAATTATCATTAGGTATGATATCGGGTAATATGATTCAAGGTAACGCTGGATATCACTTTTTGATAGGAATCTAAAGTAAAGGTAATACAAAGTTTTGGGAAATTTTGAAAATTGGGTGGATAGTGATTCTTTACAATTTTTGATATATTTGGATGACCCTGTGGATGTATCATAAGCACTAGAACATTTTAGCCCCTAAAACACTTCTGCTTTCGAGAAAAATTGAATATAAAAATTTACCGATGCTCCCGGTAAATTTTGATAATTTTCAAATAGGACATACGGCCGTACAATGGTAGCTGCGACCATGAAAATCTCAGAATATGAAGTTGTGATATATAAATTTCCGAACGGTAGTAGCTAATCGGTCGATTTTAGTCAAGACACATTGTTTTATAGCTTAACTATTATCTTGACCTTGAGAGGGAGCTCTACAACATGAAGAGTTTATTATTTACAATTTCATAACTTTAGACTTGATTTCAACCGCGACAACGATTACTGAATATTGTTCTTCCAATATGTTTATTTAAACCAAGTCAATGACCCCATAAAAAAAACTTTGTATTACCCTAAACAACTATCGAATAATATTACCACCCGAAATCACTTAGTGTTCCATAAAAGCAATAACAGGGTTTTATTAAAACGCACTTTATAACCGTCGCATACAATTTGTGCAACTTTGATGGCGGTACGTGACTTTCTTTTAGGGGTAGTCGTTGTGGACGCAGTCAATTCTCTGTGAAATTGATTTCAAAGTCTGAGTGTAGTGATGAGAGTCAGAAAGGCCTTAGATCATGAACGTTAAACACAGAGTTAATGCCCTCATGGTTCTTAACAGACCGATTTCGTTTCGTTTATTGGTCTTCTTTAAAGCAGGTTAGTCTATATAATTATTTAGATCAATAGCTCCTGCTTTTATACGAGAAAGTTCGATACGTTCGTTTGATATCATAGAAGCAATAAACGCTCGTACAAACACGACAAATAGTATTGCCGAGTTATGGAAGCTATTTAAACCAATGGCGTAGTTCTAGGTATGCCACCCACCCCTATCGAATGGCGAGAAACAAAAGAGAATACAAATTATCAAGCGGGTAAACGCGACGTAAATTATGCACACCCTCACCCCCACCTAACAGTCTTGTCCATTCTTACTAGCATTTCATTCACCTGTTAACACCGGTGCCGATCATTGAAATGGCATTCCCCCGCCCCGCCCCCCCCCCCCCCCCCCACTCAGAGGTCGGAATGACCGCATGCGTGTTGCCAAAATGTCTGGTAAAGGGGTACTTTTCGTGCGACAAAGTCCGGCCCGAGAATCGTAAAAAAAGGGGTGTATTTCTTTTTTTTTTCTCTCATCTCTTTGGACTCCTGAGAAATTATTCCGAATTTAGGGGGGTACATTGAGCATTTTTCCTGATTTAGGGGGGTCTCCAAGGCAGGAAAAGCCCGCGAAAAGCCCGCGAAAGGGGGGTTCGGAAATGTTGGCAGTCCTCAGATAGGGGGTGCTTTCAAAAAGAGGATACGAGCATTTGCGTACCCTAAATAACACTGAGTGGGGGGGGGGGCGGGCATCCCCCCCCCCACTTCATTGCCTGGACTCACACGACGCCACTGATTTTTTAATTATAAAGTAAAGTATGTACATAATCTGCAATCACTTTGAGCTCCTCAAAAAGCATCACGAATCCAACTACAATAGTACATCCCTGTCGAAAAAGGACACGAAATGTCTCGAATTCGCCGTTCGTCATCATCGCCATCGCCATCGGTTGTCGACCACGGCGGTGATAAAGACGGTGTCAGACTGATTCGTCAAATGACTTTAATCGACTGTATTTCCATAGTGATTGGTATAATAATTGGCGGAGGGATCTTCATATCTCCAAAAGGTAAATATTTTATCGGCCTATCCAAAATTGAGAATGGGAAAGATTTTAAACACAAATTTAAAAATATGTTTCTCTAATGTCCGCTGCACACGAGGCGTTTTTGTTTCTAACGTAGGACAGCATTAACGTCTTTGGCGCTCCATTGACGCGCCATTTGACTGCAAATTGAACAGTGCAAAACTAGGTTTGCTTCCAGTTACTGAGTTAGGCTAATTGCCTTTGAACCCTGTGTTATCTCTAATATTGTTGTATCTTTGAAGATAAGATAAAGTTGGTATTCTGAACATTGTTGTAACTTTTGTGTTATCTTTTGTTGTATCTTTTCTCTCATTTCATTGGCCGCGCCTGCGCTCATAGTTTGGTGCGCTTGTAATTGTGCGTATTATTAATAAAGTGGCGTTTAATCCTCATTTGCATATGCGTACGAGAGATAATATGTCGAGATAATACACCAGTTTACAGTTGTGTGCGCCATTTTAAACAAAGCCAATGACCTAGAGGTCATGTATTTATGCGTAAATTAAGATTGCGCCAATGCAAATAATGATGACATCACTGCCTGCGCGCTGCTTTGTGCGCGCACATCATCATTTGCATGGGCGCAATTTTAATTTACGCATAAATACCAGAGGTCAGAGGTTATTGGCCCCAATTTTAGGGCCAATGACCCGAGGTCAACTGTCTGCGCATGCGCACTGATACAACTGTAAACTGGTGTATTGGTATTCTGAAAGTTGTATCTTTTATCTTATGTTATCTTGCATGGTATTTACAATATAGTATTAATGACTGCTTTGAGAGAAATAGTTGTTTTATTACGCTCAAGGGAAGGTTAGAATTGTGCTATTCCCCGAGGCTTGCCGAGGGGAATAGCCCAATTGTAACCTTCCCGAGAGCGTAATAAAACAACTATTTCTCGAATATTAAAGCAGTCATTAATACTTTTATATGCCGAAAAAAAATAGACTAAAAAATAAAAATAAAAAAATATTTTTCATTTTTGTCGGAGACGTGATTCGAACTCTTGCGTACAACAAGAGGTGTATCGAAAACCAACGCTTAGACCACTAGGCTATTGCGCGTCGTTAACATGCTTGGCAGTTTTCTCCAATATATATGAAGGGGTGACCAAAGTTCGCGCAGATTTTAGAACAAATTAGAAAATGTGATATTCGATCCATGTTTTCTCATATTCTACACAAATTTATTTATTTTAATTACTACCAAATGGACGGCAAAGTATTTTACTACCAATTGGTTCAACTACAACATTTATCGTCGAAGGATTTCGGAGATATCGCGATCTAAAAATTCGATGTCCGATCGTGCATGCGCGCTGCATCTAAAAAAGTCATAAAAACAACGAGACCTAAGTTCACGCACGGGGGTTAACAGCTGATTTATACAAAAATACGATCCATCAAAAATAAGGTAATTTGATAATTTGCAAGGCAAAATATCATACAACCAGACGGTACCACTTATTACTTACAATTTTGAGGATATCTGCTCTCAAAATGAAGATTTCCAGACCCTTATCGGTAAGTTGGTAATTTTTCGGAACGGACGCAAATAACTGCAAAATGTGCCGATCTTTTGTCAATATTTTCACAATTTCGCACCCAATTCCAAAGAAAATTTCGTTTCTGGGTAATTTTATGATCCTCTTTCCATTGGTGATATCAGATTTTCGAAATCTTACCGATTTTTTGAGAAAGCGAACTTTGGTCACGCGCGAACTTTGGTCACACAGCCATACATTAAAATGGATTGAAAACGGCTCTGCGTGAGGGCCTCGCAAAAGCTCCATGAAACGGGCCCTTCTTTTACTTTTGCAATGCATATTGGCACGAACTTAGATCAAGATCTATCGGCAGATGTTGTTTTTTTGTTTTTGAGAGTTTATTTTCGTCTTCATGTCAACAATGCAAGATAAAATTGTCGGTAAGATCGATCGAGATTCAATTGTAGACCAATCCTTCGCACACATACGGTATTCTCCATCGCTCAAACCATTTTTTAACATGTAAACCTATGGGGTAACCATGGAGTAACCATGGTTATTAAAAATAGTGAAATGTTTTATGCATGGTTACCGAGAATTTTACAGGAACAGTTGAAGTTTATGAATGCAATTCGACCAATCAGATGGCTGGATTTCTTAAGTGAGGTATATAACAATATTTACAACAGGTAGGGGGTTGTTGTATCTTTCGTGGTGATATAATGGCGGCAATATTTCTTGCCTAGAACCAACTTCGTGCCAATATATGAGTTAGAAGAAGATTGTGTGTTATCCAGAAACATCATAGATGAGAACTTTCTAAGATATTACATGCTAGGATATGACGAATTTAATGCTCGCATCTTAAAGTGAAAGCGTGACTTGTATTGATGATCCACATGCCACAGCGCATATGATGACGCGCGTAATAAGCGCTCAATTAACTAATTACGCCCAAGATTAGTATGTGCTAGGCGCATCTTCAGATATGGCATAAAGTATTCCTATTGGTTGACCTACTTATCATGCTTATATAAAATAGATTTTGATTGGTAGGGTCCATAAAAATGGGCGTGTCACCAATGGTCAAAGATAAGATAGAGGCGGTCCTTCAAGAGATAACACAGGGATAAAACAATGTTCAGAATACCAACTTACAACAATATTAGCGCTGTGTTATCTCTGGAAGATACAACAAAAGATAACACAAAACTTACAACAATGTTCAGAATTTATAAGCGTATGTCATATAGCAATCGAAATGACATGTTGTGTACAGTATAACAAGCATTACGATAGATTTTCGATACAATCTATTTACAATAATTATATATTTTTTATTTTCAAAGAAGAAACGAATAACAAGAGAGGTATGACCAGAAACCGTGGATGCTTAAGATACTGCACTCCTTGGTTATGAAGTGTGATTTTCGATAAATCTATTTACGTTAATAAGACGCTTAGAGAGCTAAATTGTTACAGTCGAGTAAGGGTTTCTGTTTAGTAATTAGATAGTAAATGTGTTTTTTTAGACCATCGCCAATGAATGCTTTCACTATTTTGTTCAATACCTTTATCATGTTATGATCAGTATTCTCGCTTTTTTCCTTCAATCGTCCCTACTTCTCCGTTCTTTACTCCTCGTCAGCTCTCTTTCACTTTCTCTCCCAAATCTACTTCCCCTTTTCCTCTATGAACTGATGTATTTCGATTATTACTGTTTCCTGACAGTTGAGTTCTTGTTTAAGTCTGCAAAAGCCTTCAAAGTGTTATTGCTCTTATTCTAACTAATGACATTTCTAGTACCCTTTTAGGACCTAAAATTGCTATGAAGGTACTTTTAGACCCCAAAATATGTGAAATTTAGATTAAACCCGATCATACCAATTCAGCTCCACTTTTAAAAAAATACGGTGACCATTGATTAATTAACTAATTAACTAATTAATAATAATATTAGACGGGCCGGCTGATGATGCGTATTAATAACCAACAAGAAAAAGCCAACATTGGCATTGGCTGGAATAAAACGTATAAGGTCTTATATCGTTTTTTCAACTGCTGGTTCAAAATTATCGAATCTAATTTTGTGGGGCCCCGCAAATATTAGAAATGGTTATATTTATGGATATTTCAGTCGTCTCTGAACCGATTTTCATCAAACAAAGATGATTTTTGTCATTTAAATTGTATGCTCTTGCAAATTTTGCACTCAGTTTTTCATCTCACACAACAAATTATTTTTTGTAGCGCCCTCTATACCAAAACTCAACTATTCCTTTAAGCCATCATGCCTTTCCAAAATTATTACCCGGGTCATAGCCGAGCGACCAAAATGTAGCAGTCTATAGCATAATTATCTGGAACAAATTTACACCTGGATAAAGTTTGATAAACGTGAATTAATGTCTTGCAAAATGACGTTGGTCCCGGGCCGGGGTTCGAACCCTCAACCCTTTGAATACAAGACAAGGGAATAAACCGTTTGAAGAGATTCTTGTTCTATGATTCTGTTAAACAGGTGTATTGATCAATACTGGGAGCACTGGATGGGCGTTGGTGGTGTGGGTGTTATGTGGAGTAATGTCCATGTTTGGAGGACTCTGCTATGCTGAGCTGGGTACAACTTTCACCGTATCAGGAGGAGACTTCGTGTATATTCTTGATGCTTTTGGACCTGTTCCTGCCTTTGTTCGCATATGGACTAGGATTGTGGCTGTTCGGACAGGCTCGAGGGCGATCAACTCAGTCTCTTTCGCGTATTACGTCCTCTTACCTTTCTACATGGGATGTGAGGTCCCATTTGTAGTTACTCGACTCATAGGAGCAGCACTTCTTGGTAGGTATTTCCCTCGTTTATGAGGACATCTAATACGAATTATTAATTGTTGATTTAGTTTATAATGATACTTGATTTTTCATTGGTTACCGCTGTTATATTGTTATGACCAGGGGGGCGTTTCATGAAACAATTAGTCGGTGGTTTTCACCGACTAATATCATTTTCACCGACAATTCTATTGTCACCAACTATTTTCCAGGCCTCTGATTGGTCAAATTTAGTCAGTGCTGACTAAATTGTCAGTGAAAATGATATTAGTCGGTGAAAACCCCCGACTAATTGTTTCATGAAACGCCCCCTGAAGGTCATTATATTATGTAAGTGATCATTCACCACCTCTTGAACACAAAAAAAATACAAAAAAAAAGTTTAAACCTACCATTGTTTTTGTGGTGTTTCTTGTCTTCTCATGTTATATCTGCGTGCGCGCATAATCAGCATATTAAATGAATATGTATAAATATGTTTCCGTAACAGTATGCATAAACTTAACATCTAGCTCTCATTTTTTACAGTGTTAATCGTTATCATCAACTCCCTAAGCGTTCCACTGACACGCAAGATCCAAGTTGCAACATCCTTCTGTAAAGTGTTGGGTCTTATCGCAATCGTCGTTGCCGGTGTTTACCAACTTATAAAAGGTGAGTAATAAACAAATTTGTGTGTACTTTAACAAAATGTCTTATCAAATACCAAACACCAGGGCCCAAGAAAAAATTACCCTGGTCTTTTGCCCCCCAAAAAAGAAAGAATGTGAACTTGATCAGGCATCGCTAAAGAGAGAGAGAGGGAGAGAGAGAGAGGGGTTATATATCAAGCTGCGACTGATACCCCTACCATACATGCGCTACTGCGTACAAGTTCATTTTCGGAAGAGAGAGGGGGATGTACTTATGTATTATGCAAGAATAAAACACTTCCAGTTTCTAAATTTTGCGATTTTTGTTGTGAAAATTACAGAAATAACATTATCTAGGCACTCCGCCGCCCGAATATGCGGATAATCGGGCACCTCGCTATCCAAATTATGAGGATTTCCGGACACTTTCCTGCCTGAACCTCGGAAACTTACCCCCCCCCCCCCCCCCCCACCCCACGTCTCGTAAACCTTCAACCTCTACCCATGCATTCCAACTTTTCGGGCCGTCAGGGGGGGGGGGCAAACAAATAATTTAATTTCTCTTATGTCTGCAAAGTTAGTCCGACCTCCGATTTCAAAATGTTTTAGGAACACTGATATGCAGTATCAGTTGTCCGAACACTTATCACAAGACAACTTGTAGAAAATTGAAACAATCATTTTTGAAATTTAAAAAATTTCTTTTTCAATTTTTGATATATTACTTTGTAATGTCCGATTTACTATTCTGTTATCTTATAAATAGTTGTCAGTATAAAAATATAGGTTACAAACTTTGTTTATGTCATGTTTCACTTTGTCTGATTTCATTACAAACAGGTAATACATCGAATATAGAAACCGCTTTCTCTGAAGGGTCTATAAAATGGAAGACATTACCTCTTGCCTTCTACTCTGGACTCTACGCTTACTCCGGATGGTCAGTAGTTCTTTTTGTCTTTTTTTTCTTTTGGGGGCAAGATAATTTGTCAGTATCATCTTCAAAATGTTTTACTCTTCAATTTTGTTTTAAAAATTGGTTAACAGAGTATGGGAGCACTCCTGTGCAATAATGTGAGCTTCAACATAAGAGAAACGGAATTTTCACTACTTGTCTTTCCTAATAAATAGTACCCCTTTTTCACATGATTGTGTTTTCCTTCACTAGACCTATGTTTTATGTTTTTTTAAATCCCAGTACACTCCCATTTATGATCATGACATTATCTTCATAAACACTGATAATACAGGTCCTTCAAATTATTGATTATTGTTATGTACACAACAAACCTACATCATATTTATATAAATCATTCAAAATACACCTGAGAAAGGAGTATTTATAATTTGAAGGAAAAAAATGATGTTGTTCTAAGCATTTCATCCTTTTCCTATCACAACAGGGAATTTCTTCCTTCGATAGCTGAAGAAATCATCAACCCAGGAAGGTAAGAAAGAGTCGTTTTTAAGGAAGGATTTGAGGGGGTATATTATGCAAAATATTAATCGAAAACAATGGGGGTAACCGTTCCCTCCTTCCCATTCCCCACCCGTCGACGCCAATGAAACAAAACTAGTTTGACGTGACTCCCGGCTATCAATTCGTAGTTGGAAAAAACCGCTACAATTCGTATTCGGTACAGATAAGGTAAATGAAATTATAAAAGATTAAAGATTTGTTTTCTCAACAAAATAGTGCCCCGGCGCCGCACTAGTATCCTTGGTAAGACATTAATCTACATTTGCCACTCATCACCTAGGGTTTAAATGGGTATACCGGTAGGAAGACATTGCCTGAATGCTGTGAGCACCGAAATCGATAGCCTAGCTAGTGACATCTTGACCGGCATCTTGAGCACCTTGCATGGTAGTCCAGAATCTGGCCGGTTCTTTAGGTTCCCTACACAATGATTCAAGCCGCCGAAGATGGCTTTATCTCATGGCCTTAACTCATACGCTCACCAGCCGAGGGACACTAGCACAGCCTATGATCACCCGTCATCTTCGGCTGGCAGCGAGGAAGGGGGAGGTCGAATTAGGCAATGTTGGTGTGGTGGAGAGATCAAAATTAAATCGAATATAAAAAAATATCCAATGTCATTATTGAGCAATAAAATAATGATTAAGAAGTAAGAAGTAATTACAAAATATATATAGTATATTGACTCTTCAGTCTACTTGTTACATCAGTCTGAATGACATAAATATCTTCTTGACCTAGTCTCCCTTCGATCCTCCTCTTCTGCCAGATCCTTCCGTTCATCTTCCTCCATGCAACTAATTCACGGCCCACGAACAAAAACACGTTTAATGGTGACCGTGCCTTTTCATCGATTGCCCCCGCCCTCTGGAACTCCCACCCTATATTCAAAATTCCCCATCCATTGAATCATTCAAAACCCTTCTCAAAACCCACCTTTTTAATTAGTTATACTGGACAGGGCCGTAGCCAGAGTTTGATGTATTTTTTTTTGTTGGGGGGGGGGGGACATACAAGTCATGTAATTGATCGACGGGAGGGGTCTACAAAAGTTCAACTGATCTTGGACATTTCGGGGGGGGGGGCATGTGCCTTGTATGTATTAGTAATCTTTTATTTTATTTTGTTGCTTTTAAGCTACATTGAACATGTTGAATAATTATACTAAATTAGACAGTACCACATGTGCGCTTAAAAACGCCTGTATAAAGTGCCCTATAAATGTAATTATTATTATTATTATTTAAAAAAATGGTCCTCCTCTTCTTGTTCTTGTTCAGGACAATTCCTCTGGCGATTATAATATCAGTCGTCTTCATCACTATTGTGTACGTGCTCGCCAACATTGCTTACTTCAGTGTGCTTAACTCAGCCGAACTCCTTGCTTCCAGTGCTGTTGCCTTGGTTAGTTCATTAACCGGTTTGTACCGTTGGGATTTCTGTTTGTTTCTGTTCTGTTTGTTGTTTGTTTGGTGTTTTCGTTGTATGTATGTGTTCCTTTTACCATTTTTTTTTGTTTAAATCTTTTGTATTTTGTTTATTTTTACCTCTTCTTCCATTTGCATTTTGTTAGTCGATTTGCATCATATCAAGACTATCATCAAAAAGTCCGGGCACAAGGTTTTGTCGCACATTCATTTTTATCGTAATAAAAAACAAGTTCCAAATAATTTATCGATCAAAAAACGAAATGAAAAGAGAAGTAAACAACAATATCAATGCTAAATTAGAAATCAGAGTTACGTGACGCTGTGGGGAGATAGAAAGAAAATTGTCAGTGGACGAATCAACTGTTCAGTGTTCGGGCAAGGGCGGATTTTCTTCTTCCAAGAATGCGTGTCAACTCGGCGTAGGAAAAAAAAATCGGCAAATTTTAGTAACATCCCTTCCATTTTATTACAAAAATTCTGGTATTGCCTCTATAACTATATCAATACAATTCAATTCTCTCGTACACCAGGACTTTGGTCAGCGTGTTTTCGGAAACTGGTCATGGATTCTGAGTGTTATAGTTGCTATATCTATAGCAGGCAACTTGAACGGTGGAGCTATCACTTTTGCAAGGTACGAGTAAGCAATAATAATAGTACCGAATGTTTTATTACTTTATAGTTCATCCATTCTTTTTTATTCATTTAGTATATTGTTTATCCATATTAGTCATCATTTTATAATTTCAACATGAAAGTTTTCCACTCACCTTAGATAGGCCTATATCCTAAAATAAGCCTACTAATATTTCCAAAACGAAAGCACAAGAATATTTCAAAAGGTAACGACGTTCTTTCCACCAATAACTTTCATCACCCCTACCTACCAACCAACCAACAAAATAATAACAACTATCATAACTACTATTTCTATGTTATTAGTGATACTTCATTTTTCATGTGCAACACTATTTTATTTTTTGTTGTTGAATTATGATACGTTTGAATACTAAAAGAATAATTGTAATTCGCTTGATCATTGCTCTTTTTTCTTCTCCTAATAGAACTCTGTTGGTAGCATCACGTGAAGGACACATCCCCCAGGTCATATCAATGGTACACATACATCAGAAGACACCCCTCCCTGCTGCTGCTGCTCTGGTAAATCATCCTCCAAAAATTACCTTCAATTACACCACAAAAAGCAAAGCCTTCAACGGCGGATCAATATAACGGGTGGGCACCCCCCAAACAAAAAAACACACACACAACCTGGATTATGTACACTAAGAAAATTGGGCCTCCTAATTATTGCGCCCTAAAAAATATATAGGTAACGGTACTATTAGACCCACGAAGGCACCTACAATATGATAATCGTGTTACTTATAGTTTTGTAGTATACCCTTGTATATTACAAAGATAAAAAAAACATATAGAGCTTACAGGCTATTTGATGTTAGTTGTAACACGACTCTAAGAATCAGAAATGACATAGTCAAATTAAATTGTATCTAGACAATTATACAGGGTATATACATATAGAAATGACCCCAAGTATACGGATCGATTTATCGGCTGTAACCTTTCTTTATTTTATAATATTTTATAAAGAAATAAAGAAGACAAATCCTATCAAGTCCTAAACGGTCATAGAATATAATTAATTACAGTGCATGTGTAACATTTACAATCATAGAATGTAATTATTTACAGTGCGTGTGTAACATTTACAATCATAGAATGTAATTATTTACAGTGCTTGTGTAACATTTACAATCATAGAATGTAATTATATGCAGTGCATGTGTAACATTTACAATCATAGAATGTAATTATAGTGCATGTGTTACATTTACAATCATAGAATGTAATTATTTACAGTGTATGTGTATCATTTACAATCATAGAGTGTAATTATTTACAGTGCATGTGTAACATTTACAATCATAGAATGTAATTATTTACAGTGCATGTGTAACATTTACAATCAAGGATTGTAATTGTTTACAGTGTATGTGTATCATTTACAATCATAGAGTGTAATTATTTACAGTACATGTGTAACATTTACAATCATAGACTGTAATTATTTACAGTGCATGTGTAACATTTACAATCATAGAACGTAATTATTTACATAATGTAAATGTTACACATGCACAATCATCTTAGTAACAGAAGAGTATTTTTGTTTAATGCAGGAAACCGTTAATGTTATATAGACAACAATTCATGAAACGTTCTATCGGGATCGAACATAATTGATATAAATTTTGAGATGTAGGTCTTGAAGCTTGAAATCGTTTTTTATATAGGTATTTTACCTGTTGTTCTCCTTTCTTGCTTAGTTACCTATCAGCATAATAATGCTGGTAAGCGGAGATGTAAGCAATCTCATCAACTATACTGGTTTTGCTGGCTGGTTCTTCACTGCCTTAACCTGTGCAATCATCCCATATTATAGATGGAAGTATCCAGACCTTAAACGACCCTTTAAGGTACGTACTTTGTAATAAAATGCTTATAGTGTTGCAAGTATACGATCCAGTAAAATATACTGGGCAGTCCGTATTTCTATATCATTTTTGTTAACGTGTTTCTGTGTGTTTAGGCAGAAGCTGTGACGTCATAAAAATCAATTTTTAGAATTTCTCAATTTTTTCTTCATTTTCCGAAAGAGCATCGAAAATAATGTCCAAATGTCGAAAACCAATTGAATATTATGTTAAGTATTGGCTGAGATATGACCATCTGAATAAATATACTCCCCATAGGGACTCAGTGTTATATGCTCTGGCTCCTAATGGTTAGGAGCCAGAGCATATTATAACACTGAGTTCCCATAGGACATAATCATTTAGATGGTCATATCTCAGCCAATACTTAACATATTCAATTGGTTTTCGACATTTTAACATTATTTTTGGTGTTCTTTCGGAATATGAAGAAAAAATTGAGAAATTCTAAAAATATATTTTTTATGACGTCACACTTCACCACTCTATGACGTGATCGACAAACATCTTGAGGAACGTGATCGTTGTATCATCATTATATCTTTCAATCGCTTATTATATTTATTATGTATATCTTATTTTGAAATTTTATATGATATTCATTTGTAGATGTATTCAAATATGTTATTCAGAGATTTTTTTCTTCAATAAATGGCCTGTCGGAGGGTCCAAAAAATTGAAGAAAAAACATAATTATATCTTTCCTTTTTGCCTTCTTCTTCTTTGCTTCCTTCTTTTTCTTTTTCTTTTCTTCTTCTTCTGCTTCTTCTTCTTCTTCTTCTTTTTCTTCTTCTTCTTATTATTATTATCATTGTTATTATTATTAAAATTATAATTATCATCATCATCATTATCATCATTATCATTATCATTATCATCGTTATTATCATTATTACCATCTTCATCATAATTTCAATTGCTAGAATTACTGTCTTCATCAACATTCTCAATATTATAATTATCATCAGCAGCAGCATCATAATTGTTATCGTTACTGTGGATGTCATTATGAGTATCGTATCTGTACACAGAGAGAATGCATTCATAATATCACATCACTGGATCGATTTTAGAAGATGCCAGATGGGATATTTAAGTTTTAAAGAGCCATGTCCTTTCATATCCTAACAGGTTCCTCTGGTGATACCAATCATCTTTGTATGCTGTGCACTCTTCCTGGTGGTTATGTCTGTCTACAGCAGCCCTGTAGATTGTGGAATAGGTTTAGCCATCACTCTACTTGGGATACCAGTCTACTATGTGGGCGTGGCCTGGAAGAACAAACCGAAATGGTTCACAAATGCAATGGGTAAGTAGAAAACGAACTTACTATTCTAGCGTGGGTCCACAGGTTGTTCTGAGTGGGCGATGGGTGTCGACCATGATGCGAGTGATAAAAGCAATGGAATTGGGATACGAGAGGGAGTCTTTTTCTTTTATCATCACATTCCTTCCATTCCCCCCTTCTAATATAACCATCACCCCTCCCCCTTTCCATCTCCTTCTCTCTCTCTCTCTCTCTCTCTCTCTCTATTATATATCCCTACTCTCTCTATCCGAGTCCCTCTCCCCCTATTCCCTCCTTATCTGTCTCCCTCTTCTTACTATTTTGCCATTTTCGATTGGAGGAGGCACACGCCTCCCGTGCCTATATAGATACTCCCATTTTAGTCTTTAAAAAGCAGTTATAAAGCAGTCTTGTCTATCCCATAATGTACATTGATTATTTTGTATTCGTTTTTTTGTTTACAGATAATCTGACGGTATTTTTGCAGCAGCTCGTAATGGTTGTTCCACAAGAAGATGAGGAGAGGAAGGAGAGAGTTCAATCTTAGACTGAATAGAGTGATGATTATAGGAGAAGCGTTCAGGAGGCGGGGGGGGGGGGGGGGGGCGTCTTTCGTTGTCCCGTCGGAAAGTTTGTAGAACTAAAAAACTTAATGGACTATTAGTTAACCTGTGTTAGAACGATTAATTGAAAATCTTTCGCTCTGTCGCTACACTCTCTTGCATAATATTATATATGATTTGAATGAGAAAATGTGTAAACCATTGGTAGGCCTATGCCAAAAGACCGAGGCTTTTATTTCGTGTTCACACGAGCTTGGGAATACAATTTTTTTAGTAATCTATTAGACCCACCCCCCTCCCCCCGAAAAGATTTAAAGAAGTGTCTCACATGGATGAAATATTGTTGTACCGAAAATGATTATTGTGGCGAGTTCCGAGCCCCAAGTGGAAAAAAGGAAGATAATAATGCATGCACGTTTTTCCTGCATCAATTGCACTTTTCCTCGACAATTCAAAACAGTTGTTGGTAAATTCATCAACAGAAGAGGACCTTTCAACTATATTATGATAACACTGGGCTTTGATTTGAAGTAAATGATATCTAAAGACAAAGTTCGATTTTGGTTTCGTTGTTATTATATGTCACAGTTTGATAAAAAGATGTATTCTTGGATTTTCCGTCTTTTTTAGAGCGCCATCTTTTGTCAATAATTAACAACTTAAACAAACGCACAATCCTTCATTATTTGATTTAATCCATTTGAGACACTCCTTGCAAAGAAAGACTTGATTTCATTGATTTGTAAAATGTTTTTAAAATAAAAATTATTTGCGGGGGGGGGGGTGGCCCCGGGTGGGTACTCAGATTTGGTTTGGACGTGGGTGTGCGGCTGAAGCGTATAAACCAGGCCTTCTCAACTTGCGCCACTTGTGGCGCTTGCGGTCAGTCGGAGTGGCGCGCGGCTGTTCCAAAATATTAAAAAAAAATATTTTAAAATTAAAAAACTAAGCAAAATCAAAAAGTCGCAGTCGAAGTTGAGCCCAAAATGTAAGCAAGCCATTTTTTTTGGTTTGATTTTAACTTGATTTTGACCTTTTCCGTGTTTATTGCACCAAAATAACTACCTATAAATTTACTTCCAGTGTACCCAGGAATTGTACTAATTATTTCACATCAATATGAAATTATGATTGATATTTTATGGAATAAAAAGGTGTTAAAAATGCCACATCTGGGCTTTAAAAAAGCCCTAAAATTCACTAGCTTCCGGGGGCTTCGCCCCCCTGGACCCCACCCGGTATCGGCTCGGTACCGTCCCTCGCAACACAGTCACCAAACATAAAGGTTGGCTTTTCAACCTCAATAAATTTTAGTTTTGGCACTTCTAATAAACTAGTTGAGAAGGCCTGGTATAAACCCTTTGAGTCATTTTCGCAGAAAATGGTACCCATTATTACGGACTTCCAAATCCCTATTGCCCTCATTTTTCAAATCTTGGCCTTAAACATGGGTTACTATTTCTCCAGGATAATATCTCGCCCATAATCTCGCTTAAGTGAAAATTACAGATGCAAATACCGCAAAATGAAATCAATTAATTTCGTTTTTTCATCCAAAGTCCCCTAATAATGGGTACCATTTTGGGTCAAACAGAATCATTTGATCGGAAGAAAGTTCTCGTAACTGCTTTGGCTTAGGCCTCCTTCATTATTATAATACTGCAAAATACACTCTTTTCAATGCATTCGAAACCGGGCCGACCAGATTAATTAACGTGATAAAACAGAAATACGAAGTTGTAAACCATCAAGAGACTCCTAATGAATTGCGATACTGGTGGATTAATTATATCATTACAATTTGTTATTTTCAGTTTTCTTGATTGATAACTGACTTTTCTTATATAACTGAAGATTATGGCGTATATATTCAGTACTAAATGAACGCCATAAAACAACTACCATGCACCAACAACAACAACCACTCTGTAAAGCTCTGTCCAGTATATGGGAATCGTAGTTTGAGAGAAAATTGGTATGATTTATTCTGGATTGTCAGTATTCTGCGGTAGATTGGTTGTTTGAACCAGTGAAAAAAAAGGCAAACGCACGAAAACTTACTGGGCATCATCATCTTCGATAAAAGCCACAACTCCCAATTGCACATATCAATATGGCCTGTGTTAAGTACATGGTGTCGGGCCTATAGTTACCCGGATTTCCTGGTTTCCTTATCTATAGTATATTCATTACTCATCCACTATAGTACATTCTAGTACATTCTCTACCCAAATTGTTCGGCATACTGTAATTTATTTGTAATCTTGAACATTAAGTGCAAGTTTCGTTGGATTCTGTGAGAGTTTATTTGTTATATGTACTCAAGTTGATCAAGTTGATGCAGAAGAGTAGGAATCTCACTCTGTTACGAGTCATAATTAGGAGTTAACTTCGTTTGAAGCTGTTGAATCCGTCCCAAATTACATTACGTGAAATTCTTTCCAGGTACAGGTTTAAATGTAAATTTTACCAAAAATAAGAGAAATAGAATAGGGAAAGTTTTAGATAAATAAATAAATAAATAAATAAATCGTAACCCCTAAAATTTTCAAGGTAAAAAAAAAGGGAGGAAGAAAAGAGAGAAAAGATGAGAGAAAAGAGGGAAAGGAAAGAGAGAAAAGAGGAGAGAAAAGAGGAGAGGAGTAGAGAAGAGAAGAGAAGAGAAGAGAAGAAAAAACGAAAACAAAGGGGAAAAAAACGAAAACAAAAGGGGAGACGGGGGTGAAAGAGAGGAGGTAAGAGCCTTAGAGAGGAGGGTAAGAGCCTGAGAGAGGAGGGTAAGAGAGAGAAAGAGAGAGAGAGGGGGTTGTTGGGTGGAGTCGTCTTGTCGAGGAAGAAAGGTACGCATTATATAGAGTCGTTGCTGTGTCGGGTCAGCTGTGTCGGTATTCTTGCTCGATCCTCGTGTAGTATATCAATGCAGAAGTTTGACTTTTTATCCGATGTGACGAGAGACAAGAATTAAGAGTCGAGAACAGTACAACGAATCGTCTTATTTCTCTAATTGTAATTGTAAATCAGAAGATGCTAGACAGGCACATACCCACTCTCGGTGTTTATGCTGATTGGGCTACCCTTTTTTAATATGTGAAATTAACAAATAAATAAATTGATAATAATCATTTAATGAACCGTCAGGCTTCCACGCTTCGCGGGGGAGGGGGTGGAACTGAATTTAGACAAGGACTAAGAGTCGAGAACGGTGCAACGAATCGTCTTCTTCCTCTAACAGTTTGATGAAACGTCAAAACTTCCGAGCTTCGCGCTAGAGGGGCCCGAAAACTGAATTCAGAAAAGGATTAAGAGTCGAGAGCGGTACGACGAAGTATAATGAAAAGTCAAAGCTTCCACGCGGGAGGAGGAAACTGAATTCAGACAAGGATTAAGAGTCGAGAACGGTACAACGAATCGCTTCTTTCTCTAATAATTTAACGAAACGTCAAAGCTTCGGGGGTGGGGAAGACTGAATCCAGACAAAGATTAAGAGTCGAGAACGGTTCAACGAATAATTGTCTTCTTTCTCTAATAATTTAATTAAATGTCAAAGCTTCCGCACGGGAGGGGGGAGCTGAATTCAGACAAGGATTAAGAGTCGAGAACGGTACAACGAATCGTCTTCTTTCTCTAATAGCAGGCGCGGATCTACGGGGGGGGGTTAGGGGGTTTAAACCCCCCCCCCCCCTTGGGCGGCCGGAAAAAAAAAGAAAAAAAAAAGGAAGAAAAAAGAAGAAAAAAAAAGAAAAAAAAGAAAGAAAAAAGAACGCACGCTGGAGAGAAACTCTTTCAAGTGCAAATATTGTGAGAAGATATTCGACTCATCTGGTAACTTAACCAAACACATGATAACTCTGGATATAACTGTGTATTAAACTGTTACTTGATTTAAAAAGACGTTATCATGCACTGCTTTTTATGGTCTCCATTGTGTTAATAGATGCCAGGAAAACATCACTTACGGGGTTCAAATAAACACCCAAAAAAAAATCGGCTCGCCGCTTCGCGGCTCGTGGACGATGCTCCGCATCGTCATTATTTTGGTCAACCCCCCCCCTTAGCAAAAAGCTAGATCCGCCCCTGAATAGTCTAACGAAACGTCAAAGCTTCCACGCGGGAGGGGGGGGGGGGGGGTTGAACTGAATTCAGACAATTATGATAAGAGTCGAGAACGGTACAACGAATCGTCTTCTTTCTCTAAAAGTTGGATGAAACGTCAAAGCTTTGTTGAATTTTGTTGAATGGCTTTTCGACCAATTTGCAACAAACTTGCCCCTGGACACCTAGCCGTTTAAAAAACCCTAATTGAAGACTCTGGTTACGGCCCTGCCTTCAGAGTCTATACACTTTGAGGGAAAAAAGACTAGTCATTTTGTGTGCTGGTCAGGGGCGTAAATCCGTACCGAGGAGTGGGGGGATGATCGGCGATAGCCATCACGTACTACACGCCAGGCGCGTACGCAGGAAATTTCGCAACGACTCAGCCGACCGCTGAATAAGCGGGAGGGGGGGGGGGGGGGGGGGGGGGGGGTGGGGGGTAAGAGGACACTTTTTTTTTTTTTTTTTTTTGTCTCCAAAAAATCGCAACGACTCAGCCGACCGCTGAATAAGCATTTTTTTTCAGGGGGGGGGGTGATACCAGGGGGGGATGTTTGTACAGGCCATCCCCCCTACTTCAAGCCAGGGGGGATGCAGCCCCCCCCCCTCATCCCCCCGGGATTTACGCCCCTGGTGCTGGTTAATTAAAAGAGATGGAAAAGTTGTCCGGCACCACTTTGACGATGACATTACCGATTAATCGGCCAATTTGAGGTTCCCATATACGTCTCAAGATTACAACTTTAAAATATGCATAATTTTCTTATTTTTGTTAACATTTTGTTCACATTTTCATAAATTTCCTCATTTTCTGCTTTCTTTTAGCGTTGTTTGCTATAAAGTTTCCACTCCAAAACGATGTGATCCAAATTATGACTCCTAAAAGAGTGAATTTCCAACCCCCACCCCCGTACATTTTAATGTGGCATTTTGGCCAATCCCCTTCGCTTTTTTTTTATATCCAAGCAGCTGCACGATGACCAGTCCTGTAAAATTATTTTCGTTCTTGCTTCCCCTTTTATAACGCATCTAGATCTTGTACACGAGAAATGAAAGAAAACAAGAAATAAAAGAGAAATACATCTTGAAAAATCAACTTTACCACAATTCAATTCACACGGTAGGATGTGTTTGTTTCAGAAGTGACAGTTTATCACGAGTGCAGTCATTTAAATGTTATTATGGCAGTTTCTATTATTCCATTGTTACATAGTCTTCCCTTCAGAATGATAGTATAATGACAAGCAGAAATTGAGTAATAGGTGAGAAAAGCCGCAACAAATCTATTGTCTATAGGTCTATACGTGTGTAGCCTTGCGAAAATGTTCTTGAAAAGCCTTCTGGAGAGCTAGGCCTACATGGTATTTATATTAGTCACAAAATATCAACTTTATCTTAATGACATGATATCAATCACGACTGTGTTGTTATTTGTCATCATGCATTGTCACTTTGATATATTTATTTCATGTTATTCATTTATTCATTTTTATCTACTTATCTGTTTGTTTATTTACTTATTCTTCTATCTCTCTATTTATTTACCTATAATATTTGGTTGTTTGTTTTTAATGTTTGATTATCATTAATTCATTGTTAGTTAACGAGGTCACATGAAAGATAACGTTGAGTTCTGTTCATGCAATTGCAATGTGTGTATAAGCGATCAGAAAGATAATGTAGCACATCAGAACGGTTTTGGAATCATCAAAATGATAAGAAATTGGCTCAGTCTTGCTAAGGGTCACTGTGATCCACAACATTTTAGCTCTTGTCATATTTCGAATATGGGGGCGTTCTAGGGAACGTTTTTCTTCTGTGATACTACTCCACACTATTATATAAAAATAATGCAAATACTCACAAACTATTGTCACCTTGCCCAGTTCTCAAATCTTATAACCTTCTCTTCAATACACAAGAAACATATCCACCGCTGGTTGTCTGCTAGCTGTCTAATTGACAAGGAAATTCGTCTTTGGCAAGACTGTTGGCCACTGTTCATACTTTCATTGTTTTAACATTAAAACAAGAAGGAAAGAAAACTGAGGCAAGTGGTGCAAAACACCCAGTCATCCTAGATCCCCCCCCCCCCTGTTTAGGCATCCCGACCCCTCTCATCATTAGTTCTCTCGCTTTCTCTCCATCCTCTCCCCCTTTCTCTTTCGAAATTCCCCTTCAAGTTTTCTATTTTAATATTTTTTAGAGATGTTCCCCTGCATCCAGTAAAAGAATTCTGGACCCACCCCTGTAACGTATACTCATTCCTATCTTTCTATCGGTCGCGACAGTGAATCATAATAATATCTTTGTCTGATAGTTGAGACTAGGTATCGAAGAAAATATACAACGTAGGCCTATACGTAGTCTTTATCCATTTATTCGTAATTCATAATTACTTCTGAAATGGAAAACACTGATACTTCCAGTGATTAAAAAAATATTGAAATATATCTCATATATTATGTTTTGGTCTTTATACATACCACGCTATTTTGTTCACTTTTACCTTTTGTCATTGTGAGGAAAAGAACATGTTATTAACCCGAGTGGTGTAACAAATGTGTCTTTATTTAAAGACTACGTGTGTTGATGACGTCGCCTGTTTGGTCACATGCTGATGAAAAGTCACGAGACCTCGGCCCCCTTGCTTGCATCATCATGCTTTGCATTGTATGTGTACGTGTATCACGGACTTCGAAGCCCAGCCCGCTCCACAATCACGGAAGTCACGAGACCATCAACATCGCTTATAAAAACCAGCAGAACAGTGACCATCTCTAGTACTCTTGAAAGTAATTTACAGACTGATTCCTCTTTTCAGCAAGCTGGTGAGTTACGAGTTTCTTTCCTGAAATCATCCGTAGCATTTACGATTAAGTAAGTCAACGTTATTCGTTAATTGTTGTCATCAAATTGAAATTGCTCAACTGTTCAAGAGTCAATAGACAATACAACAGTCAACAGAATTTACAAATGCAACTGCAAGTTATTAGTATCAGTATCATTCATGATAATTAAATTTATTCTACAAACAGAAGTGTTCCGAAACTTAAGCCATAATTAAGTTAAAACATAAGTTCAGCTTTTGGCGGTAATTAGGCTAAGTACTACGTAAGCAGGTAAGTTCGGTTTAACTTTAATTTGCTTGGAGTTGGATTTGATTTTGAGTACCCAGTATGAGTATAGTCTAGATCTAGCACAAAATCATGTCTACTTTTTCTAGTTCTTGTTGACTTGATCCATGACCCTCACTCACATTGTACATTGGCAAACAGTCTGTCAATTTCCGTACCATAACCTTGCCGTGTGAAGTTCACCTAGATTCTAGACTAATTTGTTGAGCATCTACATTGCATTGTACTATTTGTAGTCCTACTTATCTGTACATCAATAGTCATCATGTCCTTTCCTGTATTCCTGAGGCTGAGGAATGAATGAAGAATTTTAAATTCTTGTGAGAATTCATGTAAACTAGATCTAGATCTGGTCATAATGTTAATGTTAGATTGATTGTTGTTTAGGCAGGCCATGTGTATTGCTGTCAATTTTAATTATGAAATCTTGTTGATTAACTTTTTCTCTTCTTTTCTGTCTTGCAGAAAGCTCCCGTTACCATCATGTCCAATCTAACATTCCTTGTCGCAATTGGCCTTGTTGCCTGTGCCACTGCTGCTTTCGTGAAGCCCACCAGCCCAGACCTAGACTCAAGGTGGTTGGAGTGGAAGATAGCCCACACCAAGAGCTACACAAATGATATGAATGAGCTGGAGAGGAGACTCGTCTGGGAGGAGAATGTGAAGATGATCAACATGCACAACCTAGACCACAGTCTACACAAGAAGGGATTCAGGCTAGGAATGAACGAATATGGTGACATGGTAAGACACTCTTCCTCTAGATCTTCATTCACTAACTACATGTATGACTATCATTATCCATTCTAAATTATTGTGTTTTAGAGTTTAGTCTACTTCTCGTTCAATCAATGTTCTAGCTCTTAATCATCCTTTGCATTTCCTGCAGTACCTATTTCATTGGCTGCTATAATGTATAAGTTGCTTTCTAGTTTTCTCCCTCTTCTGAAAATTGAAACTTGTCTAAATGTCCAACATTCATTATTGCTATAAGGACATTAATGCTGCAGTAGGCCTCCATGATCTTTGCATTTTATTTATGGTAATCAGTTTCCTGCTCAGAATATAAAAAGGAAGAGGAAGAAGAAAATTCTGTTCAGAAAAAAGAGAATCTTCCACTTGAACATGTTTGACTGAATAGAAACTCAAGAGTGTGATGTGCGTATACATCACAGTGCATGTTGTGGAATGACTCGGCTAAAAAAACAGTACCTGTAACCCTTGTTTCTTTGTTTGCAGTTATTCCTGTTATCTATAAACTTGATGCAAACTCACGTGCTTATGCCCTTTGTGTGGGTTGTTTAGACGCCCATTGTTCATTTCCAAAGATAAGAGATATGGATGGGTAGGTCTTTTCAACTTCTGCCCACACATTATGCTTCATACTCAGTAGTTTTAACCTCAGCCCTTATGCCCCCTCTTTTCCAAATCTGAATGAAATTTAAAAATGATTTAGAAATGTTATGATGATAGTGCATTTTTCTTTTTCAGACCCCTCTTGGTTTCTTGCTTCATACTTCCTTTTTATCTGTGAACATATATTTATTTATTATCTTACCAAGCAATATTAGACCTACATATAAGATTTGTAAATAAAAATACACATACACCTTATTCCCACCCTGCTTTCATTATCTTTTATGTTGTGTAATACAATACATATTACACTGACTAAGTCTCATTTTAGTGAGGGTAGAACCCTATCAGGAACCTGATCTACATTGTAGTTGGTACATGTTACAAACCACTGCACTCCACAAAACATTTGATATGTTTTATTGTCTTGAACATTATTTTTGATTTCCTTATATCAAGGCCTTCCCCATGTAAAATACCAGGATGACTTCTTGATCCTGGGTCAAGTTTTAGTTTCATTTTCATTATTCAATTGTATTATTCACATCAAACTCCAATGCCCAGGCTAAAGTGTGTAATTCCCCAACACCAACTTACAATGACTTCCTGATCCTCCCACATCTTTTCCGCTATTATCAATATGAGTTTAGGTTTCGGTCACAAGACCTTGCTTTGCCAATTGTTTGTTGAGGCAGTGTCAGGTGATTCTGAACTACCGGTACGTAAATGATCATGTGATGGCTGTTAAATCCATCAGTTTGACGGGTACTGGTATGCCAGTAGGGTGTAAGACAAAGCCTCTTAAAGGAGCTTTATAGGACTGTATTATTAGTCTATCCTATCTTGTCATTTGTAAAGACCTGTATCTTATCAAATTGTTTCTACACCATATTTTCTTTTCTTGGCATAGATCTAAGGCTTGTTTACAAAGTCTGATAGTGAAATCTCTATTATATAGATATCCTGATACTAGTACCCAAGGCCAAGCTGTTGTGTGTCATATTAGATTAGTTTCACAAATATTTACTCTCCAAATAGTACACTATTTTGTGATGAACTAAGCTAATCTAACTTGTGACAAAGTCAAATAAGAGATAAGTCACATGATTGGTATCTTCAGAAGGGCATATAAACTTGTATTGTCTTCCAAATTATTATACGACTATGTCTACATAAGCTCATTGTAAAAATCTGTCAGTCTTGTGACAAAGTTTGACAGCGGCTAAGTCACATGTTTGCGATAATACTTGATAATCTAAGAATTTGAAAAAAAGAGGACCTGGTAGTGTGTATCAACATTGTCTTCTATTCAACAATAAATTTCCAAGATTGATGACTGTAATGGCATCACCTGACTTCCATATATCCTGTGATTATCTGATAGTTTATCTTTCGAGACTGTCAAGACTTGCTATTAGGCTACATCACACAAGTGTCTGAATTAAATAATGGGTCATTTAATGGCAATCAATTATTATTGGTGCTCCTATGTCATTTTTACCTTTTCATGTCATTGTCTATTAATTTCAATTCAATTTTCCATCCTTTTTTACAACAAAATCAGTTGTAATCTTTTTGTATGCCATGTGAATTACCCCAGATATGAATGGACATCATATATATTTATTTTATTATTTTTATGGCATAAGAGTCTCTCGAGTGTCCTGTCCTTTTACTTGGCTTTTATCCAAACTTGAGGTCAAACTGCTCATTGAATCTTTTTAAGTTTTCCACTGTTTTGTACCTTAAAAGGCCCACATGCTTCCTATGCCCGTGAATGATTGCATTATCTCCAGTGAATATTCAACAGAATGTGGATCCATGCCAAGATTGTTTATCACAGATTGAATCTAGTCATGGATCCAGATGATTGTCTATTTCATTATCCTGCATATATTGGTTTCACAATGTAGGGCATTGATTAGTTTTCAATGACTTATGGTAGATGCACACATTTGATTTATGTTTTGTTCAGTTCTTGAATTCACAGCTTACCTTTCCTTTGCAATGTTGTTCTCTCTTCTGTGCAGAGACTGCATGAGGTGCGCTCCACCATGAACGGCTACAAGAACTCCAATGTGACCAAGGTTCAAGGAAGTGCCTTCCTGACCCCATCTAACATCCAGGTACCAGACACCGTCGACTGGAGGACCAAGGGATACGTCACTCCCGTCAAGAATCAGGTAATCATAACCTTCTTTTTAAGATATGAAAAGGGCGTTTTTGTGATATTTTCTTACTTGTCAGATCCCTATTCGGTTAACCCTTTTTCTGCTTTATTCGACTAATGGAACAAACAGTGGTTAGCCTATGCTGAATTATGTCACATATATGGACATGCATCGAAAATACTCTAAAACAATGTTGCAGTCTAGGAGTGTGATTTGTAGCAGATATATAGTTTATGTCATGTCATATCTGCCGATCATAGATGAAAATGCTATGTTGTTTTTTCAACTTTCTTACAATGTGTCAAAAAAATTCTTTACACATTGCAATTGTACATGTTGATGAAGTATCTTCGTTCCGTTGTATAACTAGTGCAAATCAGCAATACAGTAATAGAAATTACATTTTAGAAAGGTCTGACACTACTTTCCCCTCCTTTTGACCATGATAGGGCCAATGCGGATCTTGCTGGGCCTTCAGTACCACTGGATCCCTTGAAGGACAGACCTTCAAGAAGACCTCCAAACTGGTCAGCCTCAGCGAACAGAACCTGGTCGACTGCTCTAGGACTGAAGGAAACATGGGCTGCGAGGGTGGTCTCATGGATCAAGGTTTCCAGTACGTCATCGACAACAAGGGTATCGACTCTGAGGATTGCTACCCCTACGATGCTGAGGTAAGGCATTCCAAGCATACCATAGTCACTGATAAGTAGGCCTGAGTCATGTCGGGATTTTCATAAACCGGGTCCCGACGGCCTTGCACCGATCGGGACCCGGGGGGTGTTTCACAAAGATCCTAAGTAGAACTTAACTCTAAGTTGGACTTAAAAAGTATGGACAGCCATTAGCATCTTTGAAAATATTTTGTAAAAGTTATTTTGAAAGGCATTAATTGTTTATTCAAATTATTCATATTTTCTATCATCAAGGAGATTTCATGTTCTGGATGTGGAATTTATAAAAAGTCTAAAATACTTGAATTTCTGCTTTTGAATATATTTCATTTTAAGACTCCAATGGCTGTCCATACTTTTTAAGTCCAACTTAGAGTTAAGTTCTACTTAGGATCTTTGTGAAACACCCCCCAGGTGTCCCGAAATCAGCTCGCAGGATTTGTCACTTGCCTCTATAAAAAGCGCATATCATCAGTATGTCCCTTAAAAGTGACCTTTTTTATCAGTATAAATAAATCAACACATGCATACCTCTACACAGATTGGTATATTCTTCCATTTGACATTATTTTCATCCATGATTGGCGATGTTTAGTGCCATTATCGTGCCTCTCAAAGTAAAAAAAACTCGAGCAAAAATATAAAGACAACATTCGAGCCGCCATTTTGATTCATGCAGGTTGAATAAAACGGCTTTCTAAAAAATTCTTCTTTACAACATACCGATCAAATAATTTGTTAAAGACAAATAAATATTTATCTCTTAATTTAAACATCGCATGCTTTTTTTTAAAAGCTGAAAATTACTTGGTAATCACAAGAAGTTTCGATACGGATAGCTGTTGCAAGGCAAGTTAAGACTAGTCTCGGAAAAATGCGCAGTGCTCGTCGTTAGCTGTAAGGCGTGCCAGAACGAACCCAAACAAAGACGTGGTCGTAACGAGAAAAAAATCATTAAAAGCTACGAGAGCACAATTGGAAAGACAACTACTCACGACGAGGAGCACTGCGCATTTTCCGAGACTAGTCTGAACTTGCCTTGCAACAACTATCCGTATCGAAACTTCTTGTGATTACCAAGTAATTTTCAGCTTTTAAAAGAAGCATGCGGTGTTCAAAATCAAAGAAAAAATATATATTTTGTCTTTTAAAAATTATTCGATCGGTATGTTGTAAAGAAGCGCTTTTTAGAAAGCCGTTTTATTATTCAAACATTAATGTTTCTTTCAACCTGATTTATTAATCCTGCCGAGAGACCCGGCCAGTACAGTAGCTGGCTAGTAGCTGGCAAAAACAACCCCATGGGGCGAACTGCTTTGCAATTTATATCAGCAGTTCGAATTGATTCAGGATGAGCTAGAATATGATTGGTAACAATTAAATACTTAAGTTTTAAGGTGGATTGATTTTAGTGGTGTGCAAAACTGCACTTTCTTACATATTTCTTTATTTTTTTCGGAGCGTCGGTACTCAAAAAACGAAACCGGGACCCGACGGCAACGGTCGGGTCCCGGTGTGATCGACCGTACCGACTCAAGCCTACTGATAAGGATACTTAAATGTCAAATCAGAAGAGGTATACATGTGGCTTGTGTTCCTAATTGCTCAAGTTAAATTTGAGGTGCATGTTTTTCTATCTGTTGTGCATGTCTGTTTGTCCACTTTGTATGGGTAGTCACACCACTAGTTACTAAGATTTTATAACAAAAGAAGAAAAAAAAAAATCCTGTTAAAATACAGGGAAATGCAAATAAGTTCCATTCTCTCCTTAATGCCCACAGGTAATTTGTGTACCGTTGACTCTGTTGTCGCACCTGAACCCCACAACATGAACATGTCAAACAGTGGATCTCTCCTGTTCATTTCATGAGGTTATAGTTTATGTACCGTATGCTTTATTTATTTGCTGCACACCAGTGGGCTTCACTATTCTACATTTGACAAGAATTAATTGTGATATTGTCTCTCCCTCTCTTCTCAATGTAGGATGAGACTTGCCACTACAAAGTATCATGCGATTCTGCCGAGGTCACTGGATTCACCGATGTCACCAGCGGGGATGAACAAGCCTTGATGGAAGCCGTTGCTTCAGTTGGACCCGTCTCTGTTGCCATTGATGCCAGCCACCAGTCATTCCAGCTGTACGAGTCTGGTGAGTCTTGAAATGCCATGCCTAGCTTTACTTCAGCTTGCTGAATAATCAATTCTCTCATTGTCACAGGCTTTTGTTTGGAACAAAAATTGTGTTGACTCATATACTTAAAGTTTTTAAAAGAAAGTTATCGCACTTCTGGCTCTCAACAGACGATTTTGTAACCTTGCATTATTCCATTGGTGTACTAGTACCTTTAACACAGAACCTTATGCCAGCTTCTGTATTTGACTTTCTCTCTTGTATTGGATCATTGATAGGTGTGTATGATGAGCCTGAATGCAGTAGCAGTGAGCTGGACCACGGAGTACTCGTTGTTGGCTACGGAACCGATGGAGGAAAGGACTACTGGCTTGTTAAGAACAGGTAAATACTTCTCCTTACTCAAAAAGAAGGTTGATTTCTTGTAAAGATGAACAGTAACTTGGTAGATTTTCTTTTCTTTTTTCCTCCCATGTGAGTGAATCTCATAAAAGCAATGCCCCACAGAAGGTTTGCTTTTGATATGCTCTAGAATTCAAAACATATAACAGATAACATAAAACAATAACTTCATATTAATATAGAGGATTAGTCTTCAAAATCATAGTGTGGAATCATGATGTTTAATGTTATATGATAAATTTCACTACTCTTTAGTAAACTCTGTTGATTTCCTAATAAGATAGTTCTTCACAATAAAGCAAAAGATATCTCACATTTTTTACTTTTATGCTAAAATTTGAATCCTCACAAACTTTACCTCCTTCCTTTTTACCTTCACAGCTGGGGAGAGAGCTGGGGAGTCAGTGGTTACATCAAGATGTCTCGAAACAAGAGCAACCAGTGTGGTATCGCTACCTCAGCCAGTTATCCTCTTGTCTAAACAAACCCCTTACTACCTGCTGCTTTCACTTTTGATGTTAGTGACCACTTTCACACTAGGACTCAAATAGACGTTTTCAGATCGGGCGTAAGAACGATTCGACCTTCTGTGCTTTCTGCCTGTAATTTATCCCCTAATTATATGTAGTAAGCTACTAGATGTGCTTGGTCTCGTTCATACTTGAAAATCTCTCTGGTTAGATTGGAAACGGATAAGATGCCTCTCCTGTTAATATGAACAATAGTCAGACAAAGCTGAGACTTCCAACACCCCCCCCCCCTGTACCTTACCACAAATCAAGAGAGCATTTGACTTTCTACATGGCATTACTACATGTGGCGCTGACACCTTTCATTTGCATATCGTCTGTTTGTCGCCAGAAGGACGTTAACTCAATATAAAATCATTTGAGTCAATGCCCTCCTGGCTCCAAACAAGACTATTTGTAAATCAGCTTTGAGTTGCGCCTTGTACTTAAAATGAGTCGCATGTCAATCGTACTATAACAATACTTATAAATATTCTAGTGGAACGTGATAATCATAGTTTAAGTTTTCTTCTACATGTATTTCAGAACCCCTCATGAATTAATTTTTAATTGGAAGGTTATGTTAAGTTGAGTATGTTAAAATGTCATGATTTCCAAACTTTTATCAGAACATGCAGATGCATGTATTCAGGTATGTAAACCATATCATTAATTGGACATATTGAAGATATTTATATTCATACTATCATTCATACATGTATTGCACATGACTTCATGTCTCAACCTCTTGTGTCATTGACTGCCTGTTTGTTGACTTTATTTCTTACATTATTGACCAGCTGATGCTAATGAATGTGTGTGCTGCATGTATGTATTTCTCAACAGTCCTCAAGTACACAAAAACATTGTAAAAGATGGTAGAAAACATTGTTTTCTTGTTTAGATCTATTTTTGTATCTTTATGAGTAATTTATTTCCTGCTATCTCTCTACTTAGTTCCCTTTATCTATAGTGCCTTGTGTATTTATGATATCTCTTTTTAGCACCAATCTCAAATATATTCAAGACATTCTATTATTGACTATTACCTAATACTTGCTAAAAGCAGCGCAGTGATTGTTTGGTTGAAAGATCCATAACATGAAAGCTAGATAATAGATATAATACACAGTAACACATAAGTTTGAAAAACTTAATGTCCTTTTGCAAACACTTCCATTTTCAGTACAGATGTGTATCGTGCAATGAGATTTGGATATTTGCAACTTTGTACCAGTTCATCACTTCAAAGGCTTCCATGTCTTTTGTTGATACTTTGTTTGCCTTTTATTTTTGTTTGCTTAGGGTCCTAGGTTTTATATTCTTCCTTGGGAGAGAGGATAGGTCAATTTTTCTTTTCTCTGTGTGTGGGTTGTTTAGTGATAGATGCAGTTTTATTTATTTAGCTTGAAAGATAGATTTAACTTAATTCTAGTTGTGGGAGGGGCCTCTTTGATAAAACAGTAGAAGTAGATTTCTGTGTTTGTGAATATGTGTAATTTCAGATTTAATGTTTATATAACTGGTGTTCTGTAAATGACTTTTTATACTGAAAATAATTGAAATAAAGATCATGAATGTTATTGTACATGGTGGTGTGATGATTATGTACTTTTATCAATTTGTATAAAATAACCTCGACCATGGAATCACTGTGTGTCCAATCAAAGACGGAAAAGGATAAGGAGTGTAAGGAGAGACGAGTGAAAGAAAGAGAGGGGGAGAGAATGAGAGAGAGGGGAGGAAGAGAGAAAGAGGAGGAGAGAGAGAGAGAAAGAGGGGGAGGGGAAGAGAGACGAATACCATGTACTGTATACTGGGAGAGGGGGGTAAACGAAAAGGAGTAATCTAAACAGGGCCCCGTTGCATAAGACCTACCATTTTAACAGGGCTCAACAGCCAACCAAAATCAAGGTTTACATGGTAGTTACCATCAATAGCAAGTTTTGGGCAACTGGCCCTGGTCTTTGAGAGGAAGGACAGAAAATAATATACAGTAATGAGCAGATTTAACATTCTGTGTATATATGTATGTTTACTTTGTACAGTAAAGCAAGGGAATTCACATAGAAATAAAGAGAATATAGACTTTATTTATTCAAAAAAGGATGAGTACATGTATTACCTGTATATTTCACAATACTGTTGCTACATGTATGATCATCTTTTGGATCCATGACGAATTCTTCATCTGTTATACATTGAACGTACATGAAACAAAGGATAGGGAGAATAAAATGTACATGTTTTTTATTGAATACAATCAGCGATAAATCCCGGAAATGTCCGCATCGAGTACAAGATAAAATTGTGACCCCGGCGGCAAAGTTAGACCCCCAAAAGCAGCTGAAAATGCAATTTTATCCCCTTCTTCCATTTTGGAGATAAGATTATTTTTGTTGACCAAACATTTCCTCAAAAGTTCATATGGAATGTACATGTAATTCAAGTGGATAATACATGACTGTCAGAATAACAAGTTTAATAAAATGCAATAACAATGTTGAGAATCGAAATGGACGTAACTGATTGATATATTTTGCAAGGATGTTTTTCTTATACAATCTAAGAAATGAAGTATTCTACATACGGTACTACGTTATACTACCACTTAGTATTAATTGCAATTCATGATTACAAAACGCCCGCCTCTCTCCCCTTCACTCTCCCTTCCTCGTTTTCCGTACCATATCTTCTCTATCTCACTCCTCCCCCTCCCCACCCAACCCCCTCTTGCTCATTTTTCTTCTAATTATAATTAGAACAATATGACATCAAACTGATAATACTAAAAAAAATACAAAAACTGTCATAAAAAGGAAATATAGTACAAAAGCTCCACTTTACAGTTCGCCCTAATAGCAACAAATTTCGCTGCAGAGGTTTTTCAAAACCCACTTAATAGATTTTCTGTAAAATATTTTAAAAAAGGTCAAGAAGCTGCTGTTTAACATTGATATTAGAGGCGTCTGAGAATATAAAAAAGGGAAGTGGATTTTTTTTTTTTTTTTTTTTTTTTTTTTTTTTTGGGGGGGGGGGGGGTGCTTTTTTAGTGCGTGTGGGTTTTGTTTTTGCCCCTCTCCCCGATTAAGCATATTTTGTACTGATGGTAACAATTACACATATTTGTTTGTTTATTATTAAGTATCTTGATCCTACCCTCCAACCTCGCCCCCCGTGAGTGAGTTTTGGATAGTCCCTAAACAGATCCTCTTTTTTTAAATAAAAAAAGTTGCCTCCCAATTTTTGTTAACCTACATAGGCCCTCCACTTTTAAAGACCCAGTGGTGCTATTGATTATTTAAGATTTAATTTTTAAACTAGTCTCCTTTTTTAACACTATCTCCTTTGTATTCGATCTCATCTGTAATGTCGATATTTCCTTCTCTTCCATGTTTCTCCTCCTTGGCCTCCAACTCAAATGATGACGCACTATCCGCATGAAAGGATTTAGGTCTAGAAAAATAAAGAAAAGAAGAAAAAAATAGGGGGAAAATATATACATTAATATGATCGCAGGGCCCCCAGGGAGAACAGTATGAATACTGATGAGGCTACCCTGGGTAAACAAGACATATTATTATTATTATTATTATTATTATCTAGACAGGATGAGCAATAAATTTACAAAGTTTATTATTATTCGTTCTGACCATACACAGAGGCGGCCAGGAAAATATAAGTTCTATAGTTCTAAAATTAGACCACCACACCGTCACCGTCAGGCGCGGATCCAGGAATTTTTTTTTTTGGGGGGGGGGCCTCAAGTTTGAAATTATGCGAGCCAAATATTGGTACGTTATGGTGACCAGCAATAGCCCCGGGGGGGGGGGTGTCAAGGAGCGGAGCGCCCGGAAGCTCAGGGGGTATGGGCATTTAATTACGGTCAGATGAGCATATTTGATACCTTATTCATGACACTGACAGGTCACTAATTGACGAGGGGTCCAGGGGGCGGAGCCCCCAGAAGCTCAGCGGCTTTAGGCATTTATAACGCTCAGATACGCATACAGGGGCCTGTCTTTAATAGGGCCAGGTTGGGTCCAGGGAGCAGAGCCCCCGGAAGCTCAGGGGTTTTAGGCGTTTAATTACGGGGAGATGAGCATATTTCGATACCTTATTTGTGACACAAGCAGCACACTAATTGGCGTTGGGTCCAGAGGGCGGAGCCCCCAAAAGCTCAGGGGTTTGAGGCATTTTATAACTGTTAGAGGAGCATATTCTGACACTAATTTGTGACACTGGCAGGTCACTAATTGGCGTGGGGTCCAGAAGGCAGAGCCATCGGAAGCTCAGGGGTTTTAGGCATTTAATCACGTTCAGATGAGCATATTTTGATACCTCATTATTTTGTGACACAGGCAGGTCACTATTCTGTCTGTCTTTCTATTTCTCTTTAATATACTTTTTCAAAAAAGTGTGGGGGGGGGCTCGAGGCCCCCTAGCCCTGCCGTTCCTTGGGCCCTGCCATGTAGGCCTCTTAATAAGCATATTTCTTGCCTGACTGTAAATTTAGGAATTTGTCATTTTCCAGCAAACGCATAAAAAGTCAAATTTACTAAAAAAGTGAGGAAAAATCTCGGAAAAATTATGTCATTTCAGCAACATTTGTAAATCACCGGTATCGGTTGGCGGGAAAAATCGCAACCGACCTCCCCAACCTTTCTTCTTTCTTTCTTTTTTCTTTCCCTTTCTCTCCTTTTTCCCTTTCTCTTTCCTTCCTTCTCTCTCTTTGAGGTTTGCTAGGGGAGAGACAAGGGTCTTTCGCCCCCCCCCCCCCCCGATCCACACATTGTTGGCTGGATTACTCGCAACTGATCTCTCCTTCTTTTCACTCTTTTCTTTCCTTCTTCCTCTGTTTTTTCCCCTTTTAACTCTCCTCTTTCCCTATCACTTCCTTCGCTATTTTTTGGGGGGCGGGGGGGGGAGGACCTTTTGCCCCCGATCCACCACTTGTTGGCGGGAAAATTGCAACTGATATTCTTTTCTTCTTCCTCTTTTTTCCTTCCCTTTATCTCCTCTTTTCCTTTTTCTTTCCCTTTCCTTCCTTATATCTTATTGTTTTGATGGTGGGAGGGGGTGGAGGGGGGCAATAGCCTGGGAGGCAAGGCCCTTTCGTCCCCCCTGATCTTCTTCTTTTCCCCCTTTTCGTTTCTTCTTCCCCTTCTCTCTCTCTCTCTCTCTCCTTTTTTGCGGGGGGAGGGGCAAGGCCCGCTCGCCCCCCCCTTGAACCGCGCCTGGTGTCATATCAAGAGGCAGAAAAGGAACTTTCTAGAAATATGATTTTCTCTATGAAATAAATCCAGATATTGTTCGCCAAATGACTTTTTGGTACCCTCTCTTCAATTTGTTTTCAATCACTCATGCGTGAAATATGCATCATAATGAGTTGCATGAAAGAAGAGGATCTAAGTTTTACAAATACGTGTCATTTATTAATTATAATTGTGATTAAGATATGATAATGCATCGATAATTCTCGGTTTCTTTTTGCTCGGACGCACTCACCTCATTTTGTAATAAAATAAAAATATCCATGTTTTGGTAATTGGCGTTATTCCGCTTTTATATAGCGCTTAATACAATTTCTCAAAGCGCTTTACCGATACATGGTAAATCTAATCAAGATTTTGGTCAGATTCATTAATGAAACATTATTTTTTGTCCCCATGTAAATTGGTTTTTCTCTGGTAACTTAATCCATGTGATTGAAATAATTCGGCAGCTATTTTGAATATATAAAGGGCCGCCATTTGTACAAAATATGACAATTCTTAAAACTCTAATTGTGTAACTATAGGTATTTGAATCAAGTATTTTGAATTTATGACATCTTTGTCCCTTATGTCGTGGAATTGTCCATATGTATTAAAGGTAAAACAAAGTTTTGGGAAATTTTGAAAATTGGGTGGATAGTGAATCTTTACAATTTTGACATATTTGGATGCCCCTGTGGATGTATTATAAGCACTAAAAAAATTAACCCCTAAAACACTTCTGTTTTCGAGAAAAATGGAATATAACAATTTACCGGTGCTCCCGGTAAATTTTGATAAATTTCAAATAGCGCCTACGGCCGTACAATGGTAGCTGCGACCATGGAAATCTCAGAATATGTAGCTGTGATATATAATTTCCAAACGGGAATAGCTAATCGGTCGATTTTAGTCAAGAAACATTGTTTCATAGCTAAATTGGTATCTTGACCTTGAGAGGGAGCTATACAACATAAAGGGTTTAATATTTATAATTTCATAACTTTAGACTCGACTTTCAACCGGGACAACGATCAATGAATATTGTAAGAACGCATATGCTTCCAATATGTTAATTTGGAACCAAATTCATGACCCCATACCAAAACTTTGTAATACCTTTAACAACAATCACATATTCAAAGCGTTACTGAATTGTATCACATTACAACTATAATATGCTTCTATAATTTGGATTAAATTATACAACAACAAAATCTTAATTAAAACATACACACAAAAAAAGATAATAGTAGCAATATCTATATATCCCTTTAAACCCCTTCTTGCCCGCTCAGCCCCTAACCAACCAGGCTTCCATCGCTATATGCCCATCCTATATTTTCATCCCTCTGAGAGGACCTATGAGCCGTCGGTCTTCTGGTTGCTTACTAACAAGCATTTATTGCTTTCTTAGCTGTCAGGTAAAATAACCACCACTATCACCTATCACCTATCACCTATCATTCAAAAACAATCCTATCCACTGTTACAAAGTAATAGAACTCCTTCAAACCAAGTATTAGGTAACTCCTTGATATCCCCGTAACCCCCACCCACCACCAGTGGCGGATCCAGCCGACGACGAGCAGGGGGGCTCAATTCGTGAGAAAATATTTTGCGATGAATCAGCCGATCAGCCGGCCGAGAATAAGCAGAGAGGGGGGGGGGGGGGGGGGGGTTTGAAGGTCATATGGTGGGTTAACATCCCCCCGGCCCCCCCCCCCATGACGATGGAAACCTTGGAAACGCCATTAATCGCAACAACAACAACAACAACAACAACAACAAGCATTGACCCTCAGAGTCAGAAGTGTCTCCAAATGATACCATGATCCATGTGTCAGTCTGTTGAGTGGGGAAAAGTAAATTCCAGACTACGGAATCCTGTCCACAAATCTCTCCCCGGAGCTCTAGAGTCTAAAGTAGCCCAAATCTGACGCCGAACTGGACACAGTTTCAAGACACAGTGAGCTGGTATTGGTAAGTGCAGGTTCGCGTTCGGTCCCACATACTGATTTTGAGGAGTGCTCGTACATGTATCTGCGATGCCGATGGCGATGGCGTCGAGTGAGAAACGAGTCTAGCTAGCTCACACATGCATAGATCTAGCCTAGCTGTATTAGTTTATTACTATTAGTATTAGGATTCAAGTAATTCATCTATTAAATGACTATAACAGACAATAAACAAGACAAAGGTAAGGACAAGAATCAGTGCTTATCAATATAACAGACATTTTGCATGAAATACCATCAGGAAAGCCATCTAAATTTGTCACAAATTAGCGACAAACACACCAAATTCAGCGCTGCAATGACGCACAAAACGGCGTAGAATTCAACTTTTCATCCACCAAATGAATTCAGACACTTGCATTATACAATCTTCAATACCTGTATCACCGTTATCGCAAATAATAAACTCACAATCTATATCTACGGCTAATATATGAAGACTAACAATATGGTAGGGTATTCTGCAATTAAGCCTCAATTTTCAATTTGGGGTCTTTTTTCACCATTTTTGTTTGATAATTGAATAAAAATTGTAATCAGAATAATACATTTCAAATAAGCAGAATGCGTAACTTCAGCCACGTTGTCTCTGCGATAGTAGGTCTATATAGGGGCTTTTCGTTTGTGTGGACGAGGACGGCGTTCCCATCCTCTAACGATGCCAATTAGCGTCAGACACCTGTCCTGTTCACTACCTTATAACCCTTTTCGTTTTTTAGTCGACGCCCATTCTCTACACGATGACGTAATGGCCCCCGCACGCGCCTATTCCATTTCTCCTTCTGATCACTTCTTATGTTATTTTCCGTTTATTATTCTATTATTTTCTCTCTCTATTTTCCTTATGATATTCTTTGTTTCTTCCTTCTATCATCTTCTCTTATGTTATTCTTTGTTTTTATCATTCTATCACTTTCACTTTCTCTTTCTGTCTTTCCCTATGTTATTCTTTGTTTCTTCCTTCTATCATCTTCTCTTATTATGTTATTCTTTGTTTTTATCATTCTATCACTTTCTCTTTCTGTCTTTCCTTATGTTATTCTTTGTTTTTCTATCATTTATCTTCTCTTCTATCTTTCCTTTTTCTTCTATTTTGTATCACTTTCTCTTTCTGTCTTTCCATATGTTATCCTTTGTTTCGTCCTTCTATCACCTTCTCTTACCTTCTCTTTTTTTATTCTTTGTTCTTTTTTTTTTTATCATTCTATCACTTTCTCTTTCTGTCTTTCCTTATTGTATTCTTTGTTTCTTCCTTCTAACATCTACTCTTATGTATTTTTTTTTATTTTTTTATTATTCTTTTATAATTCTATTATTCTATAACCTTCTCTTTCTGTCAGGGTAGCTAGTTAGGAGGGAGGGGGGTGACCCCCCCCCCCCCCCCACTTCCGGCGCCTATGCTACCAATGACGTCATTTAAGCAGCTACAATGTAGTAGTAGTAGTAGTGCAATATCCGACGGTAGGCTGTTTATATCATATGCAGGAGTGTATTACTAGGCCTATATCATCATGTAAGACATACAGTCTAGACCCTATATATATACAGTGCGTCCCAGAAAAAACGAAACCAAGAATTATCAATGTTTTATCATAACTTAGTCACATTTATCATTAATAAATGACACATATTTGTAAAGCTTAGATCCTCCTCTTTCATTTTGATGCAACTCATATGATGCATATGTCATGAAGTCTTTCGTCTACGGCTGATTGTCAACGAAACGGAGTTAAGTCTTTTATTAATTCCGTTTGTTGCTACGGCAGGCAGCCAGTGAAAACGAATTCGTTTAACAAAATTATGGAAATGCAAGCAAAACTTTAGACAAACAGAACTTTGTTATTCCTGGCTCATTTTTCCTGATTGAGGTGTCATATGAAAGGGCAGAAAATGTACTTTCTAGAAATATTATTTTTTCTTTGAAATTTAGATACCGCCCGCCAAAAGAATTTTTGGTTTGCTCTCTTCAAATTCATTGTTATCATACATGCGTGAAATATGCATTATATGAGTTGCATCAAATGAAAGAGGAGGATCTAAGCTTTAAAAATATGTCTCATTTATCAATTATAATTGTGATTAAGTTATGAACAAACATCGATAATTCTCGGTTTCGTTTTCCTGGGACGCACTGTATATATATATATATATAGAATATAAAGATCTATAGTTTAAACGTAAATATATGAATACAAGTCATATTTTTAGCTATAGGTCATAGATTTTATAACTAAAAAAACAATTTCTAAATATAAATTTATGAATATAAATTGATGAATATAAATTTGTAAATCTACAACTACCGGTATCTGTAATCATAATGATCCTTGAAAAGGTAATGGTTGACATGGTTGACTTTGCATATTGTGCGAAGATAGATAGTCTTCAAAACTTGAAAGAGAATTGGATTTGAAAGATGATAGATGAGTAAAGAGAGAGGAAGGGAGAAGTATTCTTTGTTTCATCCTATTAACATAATTAAGGACTACCTGAATTTGTTTATAGAGAGAAGTAAACCTGCACAGATTTAGAATGAAATGTATTCTGTCATGTATGGGTGATTAAGCCCTGGAGAGAACTTGTAAACCGGATTTAAACTGCTCTTATCAGGTTTACTAGTACTATTCAGGACTACCACTTCTTACATGGTAAATGTAGAACAAAAAATCTAGTAAATGTCTGTACGGTAATCAATTATATTGTGTTTTTTGGTCTGTTATTGTTTTCCATTGTAGATCTGCTGTTGAGTGAAACTTTTGACGGAAAATGGCATCAGTCAACCAGGACCAGCAACCATTCAACTTGGCTTCAAGAATGGAATTGCCTAATCGAGTGAGTCTTGATGACATGAAAGAAATATTTGCATCCCAAAATGTTGATCTGGATGCTAGAGACGAACGTGGTTGGTCGCCTCTGATGATTGCTTGTGGTAAAGATAAGAAGGAAATGGTCCAGTTCCTCCTTGATCATGGAGCTGACCCCAATGCAAAAGGCTCCAAAGATGGAAACACACCAATGCACTTTGCTTCCATTGGCAACAACTGTACGAAACTTCCACCATTAGATTATTTTTATTCCCGTCAGGGCTGGGACATGCAGTCAAGAAAGGAGATCCTCAGACTTCTCATCAATCATGGCGCAACACTGACCTGTAACTTAAATGGACTCGATCCTCCTTGCATGGCAGCAATTTACAATTTCCAAGACATCGTTGAATTTTTTGTGCAGGGAAAAACCCATGAATTGCGATTGTCCAATGCAGAAAAGGCAAGAGTTTATGAAATTCTTGGAGTGGCAGTGGGCCTTAATGCTAACCTCAACGCACCTACTTGCAGAGGTGAGGAACACCCATGTACACATTTCTACAGAGCTCTGTCTATTCACAAGGAAAATAGTATTAAACCCTATGGGAATCATGGAAAGTCTGAAGTAGCTGCTTCTTATTCTCTTTTCTCTGAAACAAAGGAATGTAAGACTCAAGAAGACTGGGAAAACATCAAGTCAGATCAGTGGTCTTTAAAGAACCAGTGCTTCTTGGTTGCAGAAAGAGTGCTCCCAGAAGAAATAAAAGATAGCTACATCTTTCGAAGAGTTTTCGAGCATGGGCTTGATGGCGTGATGTTTCACAAGGGAAGGAACCAGGAAACACTGTCACAATGCTCTCAGATCTGTAGAGAATTAATACAGTTGGAGCTGGAATCAAAACTTGAGCTTGGATCAGTCCTTGTCTACCTAATGAGAGGTATCTGTTATGGAGGAGAACTTGAAGATGAAGAAGTTGATGAGTGTTACAAGTTGCTAGACCTTTGTCTGCAGGTGTTTAGTAAAGACTCCCATGACCTTAAACTCGACTTTAAATTGGTGGATGAAGTTGGCTCTTTATTGTTCGATTTTGCTCTAGTTTTTGACTCTGCCAAGTCTAAGAAAATGTTTGAACCACTGCTTCAGTTTGGTGAAGGAATGGTAAGAGTTATAAGAATGCAAATTGGTGAAAAATCTTGTGTATCAATCTCTCACCGTATCTTGGAACGCGTTAAGGAATTGTATTGGAGCTTTTCCGAAGATGGGGTAAAAAAGGATGAGGACCGTCGAAGGCAACTGAAAGAGAATCGTATGAGGCGTTTGATCTTAAGGATGATACGATGTGAAGATGCAACTCAAATTGACTCTAACGGGAACTCAATGTTGCATTCGTTACTCTGTCTTGATGGCCATGCCAGACATCAGTTCACAAAGGAAATTGCTCTTATCCTTATCCGCAATGGGTGTGATATTGAAGCACGAGATGCTGATGGTTTGACAGTGAAAGAGAATATCTGTAACAGTAGACGTTATGAATTTGATCCAGATGCACCAGAAAATGAAGAGCTAATGACCCTGCTATCCCCAGCAAGAACAACGTTACCTCTTCAAGAAATAGCAGCAAGAACAATCCTTCGCTGCAAGATCTCGCATGAGGGCATAGTACCAAGACATCTGTCTGTTCTTCTTACAGGGGAAGTTGAATACTCAGACTCAGAACTCTATCTATCTCCTAGTGACTGTGAGTCAAGTGCAAGTGAGCAAGGTGAATGGGGTTATTCCAGTCCTGATGGTAGTGTATCTGATGGTGTTATGTCTGATTGACATGATACTCCCTGGTCTCATTAAACTTAAACTAAACGCTCGGCCACTAGTAATACACTTGCCCTCCAGGACCAGTACCAGACCCAGTAAACAAACAGGTGATAGGGCTTTTTAAGTTATTGCCCCAAAACCCTGAACGCCTAACCCCCTGTCTTGCAATGCATGTCTTCAAACACATCTTTTCCAATTTCTGTAAATATTCATTTGTTCTTTATCAATTTATGCTTTGTATAATAATGTTCTTTTGCTTTGTTTATAATTATTTTCTTTTTATGCGCTTTGTATTTTATGAAAAGGCACTTTGTAAATGAAGTTGAAATTTTAATAACTCTTCCACTGTATTTTATTATTATGGTACTATTTTGTGATATCATTTTCATGAAAGATAAATTAAGTCTGTTTTCTGTACTAAAATTATACTGGCGTATATACTGGACGCAAATTATGATTTAGATTTTCATTGTATTTGTGATCTTGTTTGTGTATTTGTCATTATTCATACCGAAATCACAACTTCTACAATAAAAAAGGAAAACAATAGAAAAGAAACAAATATAGAGGCGAGAAAGGGAGGGAGAGGGAGAGAAAGAGAAGGGATGAGAGAGAGAGAGAAATGTAAACGTAAAGTTGTAATGAGAGAGAAAGGGAAAAGGGGGAAGATGAAAAACGGAGAAAGACGATATAGTGAAAGGCGAGGAGGGGGGGGGGGGGGGCAATATACATTACTGAAAGAAGCGAAAGTAGACATAGAAGAGGAGAATGAGAGGGAAAAAAGAGAAGGTGAGATAAGAAAGTAGAGGGAGGGGAGTGACAGAGAGAGAGAGAGAGAGAAACTTAAGGTCAGATAGAGACGGTGAAAAGGGGGATGATTCTATAAAGAAAGTCAGATTTTCGTTAGCTTAAACAAAAATTATAATAGTAATTTAGAATCATTGAGAAGTAGCCCCAACAGAACACAAACATATAGCCTAAATTTATAAGAAGGCATAAACTTATAAATTGCGATCTCAATCCTGCCTTCTTTACACAGAACGCAGAAGGAAATAACGGAAACTAGCATAAACAGCATTTAGGAGCACTGTCCTGTTCGTAATGAGAAACAGACTAGCGCCATCTATCAGAATTCGGTAACATTCGCTGTCATTTTGTTTAAAAATGGTGTATAGCGCCATCTCTGTAACGGTACAGAACAGCAATAACTCGTATACAGTCGGTTGGTGGGTGACCAAATTGATAAAGAGTAAGAACTAGGAAAGAATAGACAATCGCAATGCAATCAAATTTAATGCACAAATCTTTGTTACATGATTCGTTACAACTTACTTCAATCACTTGTTACACACTTGCTACGAATGATTGCATTTCAATACTTAGTTTGTGAATTGCATACACTAATAGTTGCTAGGTAAGTAAAATATGATGGTTTGTCTTGTGTAAAAACACGTAATAAATATTAAATGCAATTCGGATTCTGAATTTTTAAAAACCCACTCTTACATACAGGCCCCGCTGAACGTTTCTCTAAGTAGTTGGGGGGGGGGGGTATTAACGATCAGGTAGAGCGTTGCGTAAATTGGCGTGGGGTCTAGGGGCGAAGCCCCTGCGAGGGTCCAGGGGTGGGGACCCCAGAAGCTCAGGGGGGTATAGGCATTTAATGAGGGTTAGATGAGCATATGTTGATACCTTATTTGTGACACTGGCAAGACACAAATTGGTGTGGGATCCAAGGGCGGAGCCCCCAGAAGCTCAAGGGTTTTATACATTAAATTACCGTCAGATGAGCATCCAGTTGCCGCCCTAGGTGGAATCCAGGGGGCAGAGCCCCCGGAAGTTCAGGGGTTTTAGGCATTTAATCACGGTCAGATGAGCAAATTTGGACACCTTATTATTTTGTGACAAAGGCAGGTCACTATTCTTTCTTTTATTACGAATTTGCCATTTTCCAACAAACGCATACAAAAAGTATAATTTACTAAAACATTGAGGAAAAATCTCGGGAAATGATGTCATTTCAGCGACATTTGTGAATCACCAGTATCGAATTAGAAATAAACCACGTTTGAATGATATTTGGGGGGCATCTGTCACCCCAAGCCCCCCCCCCCCCCTCCCCCTCGATCTAAACCTTGTTGGCGGGGAAAATCGTAACTGATCTCCCCGACCTTTCTTCTTTCTCTTTTTTCTTTCCTCTTCTCTCCTCTTTTCCTTTCATTTCCCTTCCTTCTCTCTGTCTTAGGTTTGCTTGGGCGAGAAAATTGCAACTGATATCCCCCTTCTTTTCTTTTCTTCTTCCTCTCTTTTCCTTCCCTTTGTCTCCTCTTTTCCTTTTTTCTTTCTCTTTCCTTCCTCGTCTCTTATTTTTTGATGGGGGGGGGGGGGGGTAACAGCTGGGAGGCAAGGCCCGCTCGCCCCCCCCCCCCCTGGATCCGCGCCTGCACACCGTCGTGTTGAAAAATCTAATTGGATTCAAAGACGAATCTTTGGGTCACCAAATACTGGCACAAGAAGGCACTATGCACGTTTATATCACATACCGTTTATGTACATGTACTCACCGGAGAAATGTCGCCAACAGTAACGGGTCAACGTGACGACTCCTCTCCTTGTCGCTGAACAGACGTACGACCTCGCTGACGAGGACGGCGACGAGGATCGTTGTGAAACAGGATATCATGGTGTACCACATGAATGATACCTGCATAATTAAAGTTTTGACAACAAGGGATGATCAGCCTATGATTCAGAAGCGGTACGACTCTAGTACTATATAGGCCTATATATATATTTCAATATATATATTTTTTTTTTTTTTTTTTTTTTTTTATATATACCGTGTGAGTCAAAAAAAAAGTTTACACCTAGAAAATTGCTAATTATTTTTAGAATCATCTATGAACAGTAAATTATTATACATCTCATGAAAGAGTGTTTTATCCCAAATCATTTAGTACCATTTCTGTGTGGTATGTGTTCACGCTTGGATGAACAGGTGGCATTGTTTGCGAGAGTGCAAAAATCGACTTGCGCCAAAGTGATGCCTTCAGTATGTATTATGTTGGGATTAGCGGAGCGAGAGAATGGATTGAATGTATCAAATGAAATGCATTGCATATATGTTTTTTGCAAAGGGCAAAGTCACACACACCCACACACACGCGCACAAATGTTCGTTGATATTTGATATTTGATATGTGTGGCATGATGGGTTGTTATTTGGATCTGCAAAGACCGAATTAATACCCAAATCCCAATTGTTTTATTCAAACATCACATAGGCAACTTTGGCGCAATTCGATTTTTGCACTCTCGCAAACAATGTTTCCTGTTCATCCAAGCGTGAACACATACCACACAAAAATGGTACCAAATGATTTGGGATAAAACACTCTTTCATAAGACATATAACAGTTTAATGTTCATCTATGATTTTTTAAATAATTAGCAATTTTCTAGGTGTAAACTTTTTTTGACTCACACTGTATATATATTTTTTTTTTGGGGGGGGGGGTGTCTTGTGGGTTCCTGCATTATTTTTCTACATGTGCCTCGCGAAAAAAAAATGGGGAGGGACTGTTTTCCCTTAAGCTTCTAATTTCTTACTTTTAAGATCCACAAGTCCGAGTCCGGATTAGTAGCTGATCCAACGGACATCCCGATACCAAAGACAGATCCCACAACTAAACCGGCGATGGCTCCTCTAAAAGGGAGGAAGAATAAGTGAAAGAAAGAAAGAAAAAAGGAAAGAAAGAAAAAAAGAAAAAAGAAAGAAAGAAAAAAAGAAAGAAAGAAAGAAAGAAAGAAAGAAAGAAATGAAGAAAGAAATTAAAGATGTTTGAAGTGGTAATAAGGTTGTACAACACTTTCTCATGCGACAAATTATTATAGACCCTGTCGGAAGTGAAACAAATGAAATAGATGAATTATAATTACAAAGGAAAGCATAAGCCATTGATTATAATAATGTCAATTATATGCTATTTTGGCGTCTGTTAGAGGAGTAACAGCTCTCTAAAAACTCGAAATCTAAAGCTTTAAACATTGGAAATTGTCGACCTAAAAAAAAATTGGCTATAGACTTGAAGAAATCATCATAATTATGTGGAGTACACATATTTACAATGACTTTGCATTAATTAAGCAAGGATGAGAGCCGTTATGTCATCATCGTAACTGGCCCTTGTTGTCTCGTGATTTAGAGGGGTGCGGGAAATGTCGATTTAATTTGCTTTTGTGCAATACTGAAAGGGAAACTGATATAAAGTTGTATTTTCATCGGACAGGGTCTTAATAGACTTCAATCTTGTGGAGTCAACACCAGGCCAAACATTATACACAACTCTTACCTTAAATCTAACCTAAACCAAATTTCAGCCCTGGTGTTTACCATGTTATAATTTTGACAAAATAGAGCACGGAGCAGTTGTTACCAGAGTAAATATTAAAGTCACTGAGTAGCCAGCTCTCATGGGGAATTCGACACCGTTCGGGTGTTTACCCAATAACAGGTGTTGTCAATCACCAGGGTTAGCCTTGAGTTTTATGACCATTGGACCTTATGTAATGCCTTGATTTGCCCGAAGACTCTCGAGCTCTCCGAGAGATTAGGGGGTAATTCTTGACTGGACTATGGGTTTGCTGTGTGCAAATTTGTACCCCCATTAATGGTATTTCCACCAAGTCTGGTGTCAGCGAATTATGGCCTTCTGCACATGGAAACTGGCGATCCAATCCCTTTAAACCACCATTGGCACGATTTCTATTTTTTTCCAATTTAGAAACTCTCAGTAGTTCAAGATATTCGGTATAATATGAGACCAAAATAATCACAGCCTCCATTGTTTGTTCCTTACCATTTCCTTAACCTCCTAACATAATATCATGTAATATGTACATGCTAAAATCATCTCAAAGTTAAAGAATCAAAGTCCTTTTGTATTATCGTATTTACTTCAAAAACCGTTAATAAGCACTTTCTGATTTTATGCTGTCCTTCATCAGCCTAACAGGCCATTGTTGTGTAAAATATCGTACAGAAAGGAAACAAAATCTACGGATTTACCCTGAGTTTGCTCTCTTGTAGAGCATACCGACCGAGAAGACACCGACAATTGGTCCACCGATTGGCCCCAATACGGAGTTTGACATCTGTATCAGTGACCCCAACTTGGTGGCGACGAAAGCCAGGCCGAGCGTGATACAACCGTAGACAACGGCTACATGACAGAATAAACATAAAGAGACATTGAATAGATAACTTTCTTCTCTATATTTTATCATTATGATCAAGAAAAATGTCCATATATTCTCTAAGAATCAAGGGGAAATAAATACATTTTACCGGTAGTAACAAATTAAAACGATTTACAGTTACTGGATTACTTGATGGGCGCATTTTGAGAGATCAAATATCGATTCAATATTCAATTCAATTCAATTCAATTCAGAACTTTATTTCAGACTCAACTACACAAGGCAGAGGTCCATAAAACATATGTTACATAGTATAGGGAGTATAAACATGATGAGTATAATAACAACAAATCTTACAAAGAGTATAACTAAACTATACTAGGCCTACGTACAAACATTAGAGTAACATGTAACCTGCAAGGTTGATAAAAGCATAATAAACTAACCCTAAGCTGTACCTGTAACTATAAGATTAAAATAAGTACATGTATAACAATCAATAACAATCTATTGAAGTTGTATCTTGTAACAATCTGTCTCTGTTCAACTAACCATAACGATAAACTTATAATAAATAACTATTATAAAAAAAACAAAAAAACAAGGATACTGGAATCCTTGGAATATTGAAATACGATGTTTGTTTTCTTTTCACATTTTCAGTATCTTTCTCTTTCTAAATTCTGCTTCTCTCCTTCTCTCTCTCTCTCTCTCTCTCTCTCTCTCTTAATATATATCCCTCTCTTTCTCTTTCTCTCCATCATCACCATCTCTCTCCCTCTCTCTCTTTCTCTCTCTTTCTCTCTCTCTCTCTCTCTCTCTCTCTCACTCATCTCTCCCTCTCTCTCTCTCTCTCTCTCCCCCTTTCTTCCCCAATTCCTTACTGTATATTTTGGAGAACCATGTATCGCGATGATCTTGCTCTACCGTCTCTTCGAGCTCTACGACCTCCCCTCGACGTCTTGACCTCCACCTCCTCCACGGTTTGACGATGTCGATAAGGGTCACGGCAGCCAGTGAATTTAACCCCGAGGTCACCGTGCTGCCAAACGTATGTGTGCAGATAGATATCAAGATATGAAGATAGATAGATAGATAGATTTTCAAGCCCTTTCGTTTTGAGGGAAGTTCTAAGTTAGTATTGTCTTTCAAATGTCGTTGGAATTTAACCTGTTCATTGTTTTGCCCTGCAAATGGGGCATAGTACTCTCTTTAAAAAAAAGAGTGAATTTTCAAAATCACGGACGTCACTCCTCTGGAGAGTGAATATAGAGTAAACATTCACTCTTTTCTTCTTAGAGAGACTCTAAAATCAATCGATTTTCACTCCTAAACAAGTGATCACGGACGTCACTCCCAAGAAAGTGAAAATTCACTTTTTTTTTTTAAAGAGAGTAGGCCTACCTTTAATGAGTTGCTTGTAGCAAGCATTGCTTTCGCGCGTTTTGGCGGGAATTCGTAAAGGCCTGGATCTCAAAATAAACCAATTTAAAACACTGTCTCTGGAACATGCCATTGTAATGATTAGCAGTTAACTCGAGAGAAAGATAGACAGACAGACAGACAGACATGCCCATGCACGCATCATGCATAATCAATTAGTAAAGGAGATGGCGACAGACAAAGATTAAGAGAATAAAGAGGTGTAGACAAAATGTGTTTTCCAGCTTCGAAAAGAAGATGAGCAAATCTTATCTATTAGAAATAAGGAGACAAATAATTCATCCTATCGTTGCATACGCGATGTACGTAATTTTTCCTTCATAATATTCATCTCATAACGCGCAACTATGCCATGAAACTCACAATAAAATTATTAAACATAGAGAAACAACTGAAATCCACAAAATCTGTCTTAATGTTTGTTATACCTAATCGTTCCAGCATACAGCGCTGCGACAAAGAGCCCTTGAATCCCCGGAATCTTCCCAAACTCTTGACTTACAAAGTATATCAAGATCTGTTGAAGGAAGAAAAAAATCGAATATTAAAGTGTACACTTACTCATCCTTGACTTTCAAGATAAATTGTGTCCAGTTCTAGCGGCAGATGACTGATCAAACACCAACAAAAAAAGGGTTTCTGGGGAAAACAATGGGCACCTACAAAGCGAAACCTCAAAGCGAAAATATACCATTTTTAGACATTGGTATATACCCCTACATTGTGATTACATTATCAGGGGTGATTTTAATGTTTGTTTCTCTCTTTACATATTCCAAGATACTGCTTAACAAGCATCATTTTGCTGCTGGGTGTGATGGTCTGAATATTTATTTGCGAGCAAGTGAAGCGAGTGAGCAAACATTTAAGATTTGTAGGGTTGCAGTGTGAACAATTAAATCTTGTAAAGAGGAAGAAGAAAAAAACAATCCTGGTGGGGTTTAGAGCACAACCTTACAATGAAAGACTGAAAAGATCTTATATATGAAACATAATCATATCAACTTTAAATTCGAGAGATCTTTGGGTGAAATTAAAGAAAAAGTTGCTTTTAGTAACTTTAAATTATAGGAGCACATTTTATAGTGAAAGGAAAAGGGGGCACATATCCAAAGGAAAAAAAAAAACTTATTAGAAGAGAAAAGGAGAACCTGTCAAAGTAAAAAGGGGAATTATGAGAGGTGAAAATGGAGCACTTCTCACACCTGATAAGGGGCGCTCACCAGAAATGAAAAAGGGCACGAATGGGAGCGGGAAATGGCACTAATGGCAAAGGATAAGGGGGTACGTGTCAAAATAAAAGGGGCGCTTATCAGAGATGAAAAGGGGCACTTATAAGAATGAAAAGAAGGAATCCAAAGAAAAGAGTCACTTTAAAAAATATAAGGGTCACCTCTCAGATTTTAAAAGAGGCAATAAGAGGAGAAGGGGCACTTATCAGAGGTGGTAAGGGGCAATTCTTGAACCTGAAAAGGGGCACCCACCTGAGATGAATAGGGGCACTTGTGAGAATGAAAAGGGCATTCAATAAAAAGGAAAATGGGCACTTGTCGCCTGAGGAAAAGGGGCACCTATGAAATTTTAATATAGGCATTTATCAGACGTGTGAGAAGGAGCATTTGTGAAAAAGGGATGTGGCTCTAATTAAAAAAGAAAAGGGGCATTTATCAGAAAGTAAAAGGGAACTTATTCGAGAAAAAGGGGGCACATGTCAAAACAAAAAGGGGGCACTTATGAGAGGTGAGAAGGTGCACTCATCAAAGATGAAAAGGGGCACTTATCAGAATGGGAAAAGGTACTTATCAGAATGGGAAAAAGCACTTTTACAAAAGAAAAGGGCACTTGTTAAAATAAAATCAGCACCTCTCAGATTTGAATAAGGGCAATTATCATCGGTGAAGGGGGCACTTATAAGAACGGGAGGGGTGCTGTGCTCCCCCCCCCCCCCACTCCCGGCTCCGCCGCCTCTGGTGATGGATTATGTTTAATTCAAAGGTATTTATATAACCCTCAAACTTTAATTTTTAACCATAATTATAAGAACTATTCATGCCACTAGAAGGATTTAAAAAGTAAAGATCATGCATTATCATTGATGTTCGTCAATATATCTTTGTGTACGCCAGTAAATGATCACTATCGACCCATACTGCCATACATTGTAAAACAATGTTATTCTAAATAATCCATGTCGGCCCATTACCTGATCAGCCTTTGGAAAATTCGGTTCACCTCTCCCATTTTCGTCATCTAAAATGATTGGATAAGTAAAAGTCAGTCAAAAGAAAATAAAATAAATATATAAGGCCTATATTTTTCAAGTTCAGAAATAGCCTGATGGTGTAATGAACTTTTAAGAGGCATTAGCATTTGTATTGAGTTAACAAAAAAGATCAGCGGTTCCTAATCATTGTTTCACCTAAAACCATGTAAATACGACAATATAAGTTATTCATTTAGATTTGTTGGGCATGTTAGAAATAAGATCATTTAGAGAAATATAAATGTCATAAAAAGTAAAATAAATTGAACGTTTACATTTTCTGGATACATAACTATCCATAATCTGAAACCACCAATAGTGAAATATCACTTTAATATGTTCAGTGATGTCTTCTTCTTTTTTCCGTTATAGATGATTCTCTACATTCCTTTAAGTTATAGTATATTTTCTGATCACGCGCCCTTTTAACATGCCACTGCAGTAGACATTAATATGAGTGCAGTGTCTTTAAAATCCTCAGGCATTTTGCTTAGAATAACTTTGACACAAATTGATGAGATACGTTTTAGTCCTCTCATTACTGATATTTTGAAAGTACTGATTTTAAGATTCATTTTGATATATTAACCATAATTCCGTTTTAATATAATGTTAACATAATGTAAACGGTGATTCTTATTGTTGATTACAGTACACAGTGATTCATAATTTTTTATACCTCACCATTTTATTGTTACCATTTCTGTAAAGTCACATGGATTGGAAAAGAAGACCTTCGGGTTACAGTTATTTATTTTATCTTTTTCTTTGCCCGGCATCCATGTGACTCTTTACCAAATGTACTCGTGTACTTGTTTTTGCCGAATAATTATAATAACAATTATAATTATACTAAAAGTAAACCACGAAGAGAAATAAATGACAAAATAAAATAAAATTGAAAAACAATCGGAAACCGATAGGCCTAGTAGTGTTGGAGTATTCTTTTTTCCCCTCTGCCTTATTTTCTACACTATTACATTTTTGTGTATATTTTCTGGTTATATACCCTGTAATTACGTTACTACAGTAATGTTGTTAATGTTTAGCATTAGGCATCAATATAAGCACTGTTTCTATTTTCGGGTATTTTAATCCTCGGGTATTTTGCATAGAATAATTTTTGAGACGAATTGAGTTTACTGATATTTGAAAGCACTTATTCTATGAATAAATGATTGAGTGTAGTCATACCGATGAGATCAAAAACAGATTATAAAATATGTTGTAGGTTACCGATCGGTTTGGAGTCGGTCAGACGAGTATGACAGATACCTTTGTCACACAACCAAAACGATTTCAAACCGAATCCAAAACCGACAGATTTTTCGCCATTCGCGGTAATGTAAATTTATCGGTCGGTCTATTTTCGGTTTGATATCGGTCTCGACGGTGTGTCTGTGGTATAAGGTATTACTACTTACTGTTGTAGTAAGCATATATGACAAGGCCGCTGAGTGACACCAACGTTACCATGAACCAGGAACATGGTATACCATACACTAGTGACCTGTAAGAACAAAGATATATAGGGATAGCTCAAATGATGTTTATATTCTGATCTTTCAGATACTTCAGTGAGCGACGTCAATCCCCAAACTTCTAATATTCACCATTTTCAGTTGTTTTATTCAAAACATAATTGAAGCAATGAACACTGATGAAAAATCGTCACCGTCATTACAGCCAGAACCATAATGGACACTGTAATTATAAACTAATATCACCCTACTCATACATTTTACTATCAATACGATCGTCACCATCATCACCACTCATTTTTATCATCTTCAACATTATCACAACCAATATGACCGTTATTACCGTCATTTTGTACCAATAATTGACATTACGATCACCAACATTATTACAATCAATGTCATTATCGTAATCATCAATAGGAATACCCCAATAATTTCCATAGTCACCATCGTTACCAAACATTATCACCATCGTCACTATCATTACCACAAATTTCCACCATCGTCACATTCATTACCACTAGTTATTGTATCGTCATCGTCATTACCAACAATTATCACCGTCGTCACCATCTTCACCATCATTACATTACTATCGTCACTACTATTACCGAAATGTTTATCGTCATCATTACCACCAATTATTGGTATTGGGGTCCCCATTACAAGCAATATCACATCGTCATCGTCGTCGCCATCAGTTATTATCACGTATAAACAATATTATCCCCATCAATATAACTATCGTCACCCAATTTTTACCACCGGAAGAACCCTAATTGCAGTGACATTCATCACCGCCAGTATAACCATCGTCACCCTAGTTTTTACCACCGGAATAACCCTAATTGCAGTGACATTCACCACCGCCAGTATTACCATCGTCACCCTAGTTTTTACCACCGGAATAACCCTAATTGCAGTGACATTCATCACCGCCAGTATTACCGTCACCACCCTACTTTTTACCACCGTAATCACCCTAACTGCAGTGACATTCATCACCGCCAGTATTACCGTCGTCACCCTACTTTTTACCACCGTAATCACCCTAACTGCAGTGACATTCATCACCGCCAGTATTACCGTCGTCACCCTACTTTTTACCAACGTATCACCCTAACTGCAGTGACATTCATCACCGCCAGTATTACCGTCGTCACCCTACTTTTTACCACCGTAATCACCCTAACTGCAGTGACATTCATCACCGCCAGTATTACCGTCGTCACCCTACTTTTTACCACCGTAATCACCCTAACTGCAGTGACATTCATCACCGCCAGTATTACCATCGTCACCCTACTTTTTACCACCGGAATAACCGTAATTGCAGTGACATTCATCACTGCCAATATTACCATCACCGGTTCTAGCAACTCTACAGTGTAACGTCAATCACCATCATTAACACCATACTCGAAGGGATCGTTGCCTTTACCAATACTACCTTTATAAGCATCCCAACACTACCATGGCAACATCCCACAACAGTCAATCAAATCAAGGTTTCCATGCAAGTTACCATTAATGGAAAAGTGACCATCAATGCCACCAATATTCATGCAACTGAGCACAGTGGCGGATCTAGGATTTTCCAATAAAGGGGGCGGAAATTTATAAAATAGCGCAGACAGTTAATTTCGCCTAATTGAGGGGGGTAGTGAGCACTAAAAATATATATTTTTTTTCCCAAATATTTTGTACCCCTTGAACAAAAAAAAAAGACAAAGGTTAATTTGTGGTTAACATCTTTTAAATAACTTTTTTTTGCCAGGGGGCCCGTCGCCCCCCCCCCCCCCCCCATGGATCCGACCTGACGAAGCCCAGGAGCGGCAGTAAAAGTTGCCTATAAAAGAAAATTGCCAACAAAGATTTTCTATTTCAAACGAGACAAATGCAAGTTTACCGACAGAAACAGTGATTGCAGTTAGGGGTATCAGCGAGTTATTTACGGATGCTTGCGATTGACTACGAGTTGGCGATCCGTGAGGACTCGTAAGAAAAATACGTGTATGTGAAGGGGCTATTAAGGAGTTCAAAGGTGATAGAACACAGTACAAACATAGCAGCTTGCCACCTGTCTTTGATTGCCTTTTTATACTGAACTCTTCTATTCATTCATATGCTACAAGAAATGCAAGTAGTTTCCATATACCCATAGCTAAGACTTCTTTTTTTTTTACAAAAAGCGGATACCCTTCTGAATGGAACTACACATGTATGTTATGGAGTCATCTTCCACCTGACATCAAAAATTGTTCTTCATTGTATTAATGTAAGGCTAAGTTAAGATTATTCCAGTAATCCATCCTTTACAACATTAGATAGATGCACTTTTCCCCCCAGTCTTTCATATTTTTTATCTCTCTTCTTTCTCGTTATTGGTACCCCCTCATCATTTTATTATTTACTTTTAAGTTTTAATTGTATAATTTGTTTGTATTATTGGGGGTAGTCCTCGACAAATCAATTTTGATTTTTGACTTTCCCATCCACATTTGCTGATTTTTTATTTTTAAAACATACATTGCTCCAACTGGAGTCGTTTTATATATGATTTACATGTTCTACATGTATTATTGTATTGTATGTTTTTTATGTATCTCCCTATGTTTTGCATTTGTGGAGAAATACATTGAATTGAAAAATTGAATTAAACACCGCCCCCCCCCCCCCTCCCCGTAGTGACACTAACCACCGATAATTAACCCTTCCACTCTCACCTGCGAGCAAGCTTGACAGACTTGGCAGTGAGGAAACGTTGGACTGCTATCTGACCGACGGCATATTGGGCCAGTCCACTGAATCCTCCCCCGATCGTAGCACCCCAGAAGGTGATGCGTATTGTCGGATCAGGAGAAAACCTGTAGAGGGAAAGGTCAAAGAGATATTGAATATAAATATTACAGTCAACAATTAAATTATTCATAATTGTGAATTTGACGTTTTTGTTTTTTCCGTAACTCAAGAATCAAAGGTGGACTGGTATTACCAGTCCATGATAATACTAAAATAAAGGATAATTGACATAATAATAGTGGGTTCTTATAATAGCGCTCATGTCTATCAGATTTGACACTCCTGGCGCTTCGTAATTAAAAAAGGACCTTTTTAAAATACTTTTACATGTAAGCTTTAATATGTCATATTCTCAAGAAACACAAAGCGGGACAAATCAATTTGTTCACATGCTTAAACAAATTAAAAAACTTGGTAAGTGTATGAATAATTTCGGTTAAGGCAATTGCAACTAGAGCGTGTGTCGTAGAACCCTAGACATGCAGGGCTAGATACTTACCACAAGAAGTTGAGATGATCATTTTGTTTATTGTACTCCCAGACGTAGTCAATTCCTCCAGCACGGATGCACCCGAGAACGACAACGATGACGAAAGAAACGAACAGCACGACGAACTGGAGAACGTCAGCCCAAATGACACCCTTGATTCCACCCTATATATTGGTAAAAGTGTTTCAGGGAGGTCTTCGTAAATAGAGATTAAGCTATTATTGGTCTAGAAAAACAACAGAGCTTACAATAATACGTGTGGACATATTTTATTAAGACATTTTCTCTTAAAGATTCAGGCTGATCTGTGAAGTGTGTATTGTAACGGTGTGGTGTATTTTTTTTGAAATTCTTCTCTTCCTCCTCCTACTTCTTTGCATGTCTCCTGTTTTTCTTTTTCTTCTTTTTCTTTTTTTCATTTTCTTGCCTTTTTTTCTTCTTTTATTTCGAGACACCTAGGCCTATAGAACATTTCAGCGTTGACGTCATTTTGTATATAGGGCAGAAATTCAATTCTTCTTTATAACGTTAGGCCTCTCTGCTACCACACATATTTCTACATGATATCCTACTGTCAGCAGTGAAGCCCAATGTCAACATCATTTAATTACATCCTGAAGTCCCTATACTTTATATGATGCACCCCCTTCCTTTAACCCCTCACTTATTACAGCCAAGCTATTTTCATTTCAAATTTCACCTTTAAGATTTTTCTTTTGAGGCCGCCATCCAGGTCAAGCATAGCTTACGATTTCGGTCTCCTGCACTTTTCCACAGATAATTCGGATAATACTTTAAATTTAAATAATGTTATAGAAACATTAATTTCGTTATCATTATGTATGAATGCAAATAACATTTTGACCTGAAGTTATTATTATTTGTATATTTTGTATTATACCTCACGTTTATATGTTTTTTTAAATTCAGTTATTGTATTTGGAAAAATGCAGAAATAAAATAAAAAATAAAATAAAATCGAAATTACACCAGTATATATTGCCACGCAGCCTAAAACCCTAATAGACGCAATATTTAATTCACTATTGGATTGCGTTCCAAAGTGCGGCAACATTACGGCGCGATCGTGTTTATAATAAAAGGATATTCTACACAGAATGTCAAGGTAACATGCATTCTAAATCTGAGAGTCTAGAAGAAAGAAGTCAGGGCTAGAATTGACCTTACCAATGCTGTGTAGATGATACATACAGCTCCACTTAGAAGGATGGTTGCATAAACCGGCAGGTCAGTCACTGAAAACAGATGGCAAATGACAATCATAATCATCAATCCTATTTCACCCTCATATTTCAGGACAACGTCATTTTCTATTCTATTTAAAAGAACATTGGCTTTACCATTATGCTATAATATAGCGACACGGGGTAGGTAACTAATTAAGGAGAGTTCAAAATTAAACTCCATGGGTTTTTACCTTCATGACTGTAAACGCGTATAATTATACTTATCGATCTGAATACAATTCAAGTTAAGATGTCTCTCTGGTCAAAATATTTGGATATATATTATTATGCCGACCCCTCTTCCAGCTTGACGCTAATAGACCGATTTACTAACATATTCAAATGTTAGGCATACTTATTAAAGGTTGTTGAAAACCCTACCGTTTTTTCCTAGTCTTGCCCGAGCAACAATTATTATGGATAGTTACAGACTAGATTCAGAGTATTGTAGTTCATTCATTAATAACAGAATATCCCGTCGACATGCATGTCCCCAGGAAAGAAACATCCAACATTAACAGGAAGGGGGGGGGGGTTCCTTGGTCTCCTATCTAAGATTCGGAAAGCCCTGATCTATGACAAATGCACAAACACATAGAAGACTATGGCATGTATTAAACCGCACAATACATAGACTTGCCAAAAATTGTCCATTCAAAATATCACCATAATTTATGAATAACAGAATGTTTATAGAAATACGCAAATGTGTCACTTGGGAAAATGCTTAATATCACTTTTGAAACATCAAATTAAAATTGAAATTGAAATAAAGCATTTATCATCCATTCAGATTTTTTTTTCTTCACCGGTATACGTTTGATCTTAACAGAAAAACCACTGTAGGTCGGCACTGTGCGGCACCCTAGGGGGAAAAAGGGCACATATTTCTATATAGCAATAATTCATAAAACTTTATGTTATAGACTCACTCCTTTTGGTGCTATAGGTGCATGGTTTAGCGAAATTTCAAAGTGGTGTGTTATTCTTCGAAATGTTTACGAATCAAGTCCGGTTTACAGGGATAAACTTTAAAAAGAGAGAAAGGCTTCAAGGAACACCAGTACTCATAATGTTTGTTTAATAAACACAAATAGGCTATTTGTTGTCTTCGAGTAATTGCCATGTCTTAAACTGGTGGTACTGGTACGAGGCATTGTGTAAAAGTTATCGTCGTATAACTTCACCAAAGTATATGACACCTCACCCCCCCCCCCCATTCCCCCTCCTCCTCATTACCTTCACAATCCACCCCTCTTCCAAATAATTAATACTAATACTACTTTTACCTGCTTGAATTGCTAATGAAGGGGCGTATATTACTATAGCCATGTAAACCTCTGTTTGCAATATGAACAAGATGGTCCCAGCAATTCGTACTGTCATACCGAACCGGAGATGGAGGTACTGAAAGAAAACATCATTTCAATATGATTTCAATCAATTTCACTCTTGTTTCTAAAAATCTTTATTCGTAGTTGAGTTTAGTTCAGAATTACATCGTTTCATTCTTTAAAGTTTGAAGACAATAGATGTTTATATTCGGAGCCTCAACCCCTCATTGCAAATTTATTATATTGATATTTACCAGCAAGAGTTATTAATTCTCAATTATCTCGTTTGTAATGTCATAAAAGTATACTGTTATATAGTCTTACAACAAACAATGCAGGGAAATAAAAACCACTCATTTATGATACTTTATTATTCATGTGGCTGTTATTGTGATGCATCCAGTCGACACAGATCATGGAAGTTTGATCACAAATGAACTTTGGGTAAATTTTGTTATTGAGTGTATGTCCATGATGTCCGAATGCCTATAATAGGTATATATCCCGCATAGGCCTACTAAGAATCTTGCAATCTGATTCGTCCAAACGAGGTCACATGATCAATGATAGATTTGCCATCACTTCATGGCCGTGAGCTAGGGGTGTGATAGTACTTTTTTACAGTACAAACTACCATCCCCTCGGTGATCTCTAGTGTACATACACTGTAGACATGACGTTATGTGTTGACAAGTTCATCGTTCTTTCGGATTTCTACCAGTTTTATTGACTTAATTGAAATACGATGTGGGATATCTCGGCGATGATAGTTTGTACCATCACCCTCGTAGTCTGTTAATGTTTGCTTACTATATAATGAACAAATATTTTCTACTAGGATCATCATTTTCATTACGATTATTTTTATTAGATGACGACCTACTCCTCCATAGCTTGTTCTTTTCCGTTTAAATGAAAAGAAGGATTATTGACAAGAGTATCGGATTATTACTCCGTTTCATTCAACATAAAGAAAACACATAGGCCCGAATTCACAAAGGAGGTTTAAATTTAAGCCATGGTTTAAATCTTCATTTACATAACCCATGGTCTAAAATTAGCGCAAAGTAAGCGCGACACAGTCACTTTTTTTTTTTGGGGGGGGGGGGGAGTTCCTTCCGATTTTGATGAAACTTTCAATGTTTTGTTTGTTTAATTTGAATGTATTCCATTCAACTTGCGAATATGTCGGATAAGTGAAATAAAACGAAATAGTAAACCGATAGTATTGCCAATGTTTTTCCTTTTTTAGGATTTGTTTTTCCTCGTAAAAATAGCAGGGGTGGTATTCTGAAAACGATGTTATCTTTTGTAAAAAGAGTTGAAGAATTTAAATTTAATTAAACCTTAGTTAGTGTCTGCTAAAAGCTGGATGCGTTTGCATAAAATTAAAGGGTCATCTCCAAAAGCAACAATGATGTATTGATGGCAATTAACATTGTTTTCCTTTATGTGAAATACAAGTTTTCAGAATATGCCTCTTTTTGCTCTTGTTGAGATAATGCGAGGGAGGGAGATATTTCGAATTTTCTTAGGGCCTTGTCTTATACAGAATTACAATTGATCTGTATTGATTAAAAGTCCTCCAGTCAACCATAAAATTTCCTCACAATTGCAATTGATATGAAGTTGCAATTAGTTTGAATCATTCGTAATTCTCTATAGGATGAAGCTCTCATATATAATTATATTATATACAAATCCCTTCTGTTAGTTTCCCTTTTTATTTCAATCTCTTGATTCATTTTCAAACTACTTTGTACCACTTCACCCTTTTACAGTTCTCATATTAAAGTAGCCTGATCATTATTTCATATTCATACTCCTCTATTTCCAAAACATATAGGCCTACTCACCAAATCATCTTAAATTAGCTTAACATGAAACCACAAATACTAAGATTGTTTCGGAAAGAAATTTAGTTTCTCCTTGCACATAAATCTAAAAATAATCATGTTCCAAACTTTTCATATTTTCAAATGCGCGCTCAAGCCATGCAATTAATGCTACGGTCACAAAGGTTCGTACGAACGATAATTTCGTACGAATCTCCCTGTTTTTCCATAGTCTTCCCGAATTTCCATTTTCTGGAAATCGTTCGTACGGCGTTCGTAGCAGTTCGTAATGGCATATGTGACCGAGGCTTTACGCTGGGCCGCAGTAACTGCATTACCTTCTGCAGTACCTGTAAGAATGTACAGTAAAGATTGGATTTCCGTATGTTGGATATCTTTTAGCGTTGGATATTTGAAACTGTTTTGAGCTTGAAAAGACTGTAAATATATTATTACGATGATGAGCATATAGACTCATGATATTGGATTTATTTCCTAGACCTATTCATGAATCAATGAAAAGGATGAGGTATATAAAACAAATATGGACTGCTCTGTAATCGGATGGTGGGGGAAATTATCACTACATCGGTTGTGATGAGCATAATTATAGACTCTTGATATTGGATTTATTTTCTAGACCTATTCATGAATCAATGAAAAGGATGAAGTATATAATATGGACTGCTCTGTAATCGGATGGTGGATGAAATTATCACTCACTCGGTTGTTATGAGCATATAGACTCTTAATATTGGATTTATTTTCTAGACCTATTCATGAATCAATGAAAAGGATGAAGTATATAATATGGACTGCTCTGTAATCGGATGGTGGATGAAATTATCACTCCCTCGGTTGTTATGAGCATATAGACTCTTAATATTGGATTTATTTTCTAGACCTATTCATGAATCAATGAAAAGGATGATCTATATAAAACAAAATATGGACTGCTCTGTAATCGGATGTTAGAGGAAATTATCACTCCCTCGGTTGTTATGAGCATATAGACTCTTGATATTGGATTTATTTTCTAGGCCTATTCATGAAGCAATGAAAAGGATGAGGTATATCAAACAAAATAATATGGACTGCTCTGTAATCGGATGGTGGAGGAAATTATCACTCCCTCTGTTGTGTTCATACCGGCCCTTCTATCACCCCTCGGCTTCGCCTCGGGGTGATAGAAGGGTCGGTATATGAACACCACCTTGGGAGTGATAATTCCCACCATCATCCTCATGAGCAGTCAACATTATACTATATCGCTTAAAGTATACAGACCAATGGTGTCGTTCATGGATGTGTGGTGTCGGAAAGCACCCCTCTCATGTATAGTTAAAGCCCTAATAAAGATTCTAGCGTGGATGATGGGGTATTATGATTAAAATATTTGAAATAAGATAAAAAAGAACTTAATTGTTATACTATATGAATTAGAATGCAAAAGGGGCATGTCTATATAAAGCAAACCAGAATATATAGATTATTCTTGGAATTATACTGTAAGAACGTTAAGATTTCTTGTGATTTTACAAGTTGTGTTTTAATATTTAAAAATCCACAATATCTTATCAATCAAAACTTTACCATGCGCTCAAAAGCCTGTTAGAAGTAAAAACATTGACACAATAATGTTCGATTGAATTATATGACAACAAAATCCTGGACTAACTAACTCCACTAACTATATCCCCAGAAAACTACACTTGGGACAACTCCCCCAGACAAGTACCCACTCTGACAACAACCCCAAGACAATAACCATCGAACAGCTACTTTCTAGGCCACTTATACTTTCCTGGGACAGTTTTCGCTGGAAAACTAACCCCGGACAACCAAGCGCGTAGCCAGGATTTCATTTCAGGGGGCGGTAGTGAGCACGCGAAGCGCTCCCTACGGGGTGGGTGGGTGGGTGGGTGCAGGGAGGTTAGAGAAAGAAGGCGATTCGTTGGACCGTTCTCGACTTTTAATCCTTATCTAAATTCAGTTTCTTTTGACGTTTCATTAGAGAAAGAAGACGATTCGTTGTACCGTCCCCGACTCTTAATCCTTGTTTGAATGAAGTTCCCCTTCCTCCGCGCGTAGCGCGGAAGCTCTGACGTTTCATTAGATTATTAAAGAAAGAAGACGATTCGTTGTACCATTCTCGATCGACTCTTAATCATTGTCTGAATTCAGTTTCTTTTGACGTTTCATTAGAGAAAGAAGACGATTCGTTGTTCCGTCCTCGACTCTAAATCCCGGTTTTTTAATCAAGTTTCCCTTCCTCCGCGCGTAGCGCAGAAGCTCTGACGTTTCATTAGATTATTAAAGAAAGAAGACGATTCGTTGTACCATTCTCGATCGACTCTTAATCCTTGTCTGAATTCAGTTTCCTCCCTCCCGCGCGAAGCTTTGACGTTTCATTAAATTATTAGAGAAAGAAGACGATTCGTCGTACCGTTCTTGACTCTTAATAATTTTTCTTCCTACGTCCTCTTCCTTTCTTCTTTTTGTTTTTGTTTTTGGCCGGCGTTTTTTTTTTTTTTTTTTTTTTTTTGGGGGGGGGCGACCGCCCCCACCGCCCCCCCCTGGCTACGCGCTGAACTAAACCCTTACAACGACACAAAGCAGACATTTGAAACTACCCCCTATAGCAGTCTATATCATAATCATTGCCGATGCAAGGTAGGCATTATTGTCCTAGATGTTGTTTTCTTGGTAGTTGTCTGAGGGTAAATTATTGTCCTCTGAGTTAAATTTCCTTGCGGTTGTTATGATGTTGGTTTCATGATACTCACTTCATACGCAGTTGTTAGACCAAGCCCGTAGTAGACAGGAATGAAAATGATGGCCGTTAAAGACATCTTGATGAGGAAGGAAAAACTAGTCCACCAGTACTGGACGCCATGGGTGTAGATCTCGGCAGGGATACCAAGGAGAGTGATAGCGGATAGAAACGAAACGGCGGTCGACAAGGCAATGGGTAAACTGTTCATGCTACGATCAGCAAGCAGGTAACTTGAGTGGTAAAGATGTTACAACAAATGTATAAGCATGGTTACATTGTACTTGATTGATAATCACATAAAACGTATACGTCTATAATTATAAAGACCACTCAAAATATTAAGAATAGAAAAGAGGTCTTTTTATATATAGGCAAGTAGTCGTTGTGTACAGGTTCCTTTAGTTTGATCAGGGAGGTGTCACTTAACACCTCCCTGGTTTGAGGCACATTCCAATGTATAAAATAATTAATGCACGAGAGAGAACAAAAAACTCTTTACAAACAATCGGTCTTTCACTACATGTGGTCGCTGATTAAGGCAAGTTATCTGTATTTATATATAAAACAATGTTATTATGCCACAGTTTTCTTGTCATTTGTATTCCGAGCTTCGTACTCTGACAAATTTCATCGACTTAATTACTGCTCTATACTTCCCGCATGCTTACTTATTCAATAATTGGTCCGCCAATATAGCGTTGAATATTTCAATTCTAGCAAAAGTGGTCGATAATCAGGTAGCTCGTTAACTTTATTGTATCGACATTTTAAAGGTAATATGTCCCATTTGCAGGCCAAAAAAAATGAAAAAGATTAATTTCCAACGGCATTTGAAAGACAATACTAATTCAGAACTTCCCTCAAACCGAAAGGGCTTGAAAATGGCTTTTAGTAGGAAAATAACGACCATTAGTTGTCGAATCGACTTAAGTGATTGCAATCACTTTAGTAATAGACTGATTTTCAGACCCTTTTACCGGATGGTTGTACGTTTTGTGTTGCACAAAGATTCAATCAGTTTTATTTCGACCATTAAAAGTAGTGAGTTATTGATGTAGACAAATTTCATGTACCTGTATAGAGCTAATTTTATGTATGTTATTATACCAAAGAAAAAAAGAAGTCAGTCAGTCACTCAATAGTGTCTGACAGTGAAGTCTAGCAAGTAAACGGGTTTCCTTGCATAATTTGAATATTAGGACACTGCTAACGTTTACATTTCACAGATAGGACATACATGACATATTCATAATTCCTGCAAAGTTTTACAGAATTTGATGTCGGCTGCAAAAGGGACATAGTATCTTTAAGCATTAATAAGATGTGTTTAACTTTTTTCAAATAGGCCTATTGTGCCATGGTGAATTGCTTTTCAAAGTTTTAATTTGAAAGATAGAAAAAGAGAGAGAGAAAGTTTCAAGTAAAAATCAGCATTAAAATTCGTTATCATCAAACACCATGTTATATCATAATCACACCAGTATCATAATAGTTGTATCCTCCATTAAAGCAATAATTGCATGTATAAAGTGGGGGGGGGGGCGGGGGGTAAGAGAGAAAGGTTATCATTAGACATGGTACTTTTACGTTGAATCCCTTCCTTTGTCTCACCTCGAAGTTGTTTTCTGTCCTCCCCCGGCGAAAGCGTGATAGAGTCCCGTGATGATCGAAGCTAACATTATACCAAGGAAAACCACATAGTCGATGGCCGTAAAGGGCTGCGTATCCAGAGTCGATGTGGAATTCATTGAAGCGTTCGAATCCATGATTATGGATAATAAATCTTATTTAATGGATGTTTTCTAACAGTACAGTGGAAAGTGAGTCACGGTAGAAATCCTTTAAAGAGCCTACAAAATACAGTACTTAATAATTGCGCTTCAGCCTCCAGGTATATATCAAAGTCCGTTCCAAAGACTCAGTTCACAAACTTGATTTGGATACGAGTTGGTGTATTTCCACTACGAACGACTATAGCTTGGTAAAAAAATGTCAGGATCCTGTTTTATTGAAAAAGTTCATTTTGCTGAAGAAGCAATATTAATATTCCTCTCGGAAAAAATTGCCCTTGGAATCTCAAAGTGGCGCAACCGACATCCGGCGAGTTAATTGTCAACATACAATAATTATTATGTACATGCCAGTCCAAACAAAAAATAATATAAGCTAGCTGTGGATTGTCCTTGGCTTGAACTTCAGTCAAATCAAACTATAGTTTGCCAAGTCACCGTAGATGGAGTTATCAACGAACTCGTATAATACGCCCAGCCCACTGAACTGTAGTGTATAGAGTCAGTGGCCCAGCCTTAGATTTTGTTATTTAAAAAAGTTGGCCAGATTCTGGACTCGGGTGAGCGGCTGTTGAAGGGTCGGAACGAGGTGGAAGCTATAGGTCAAGTCGCCCTTCTGCTAGGATAAAGGGGTGGGGTTGCAGAGGAAAGGGGTGCATACAGTCTATATAGACTCTATAGTCAACGAACACAGTCATCGTGAAAAGCATTGACGGAAGACTCAAACGTCTAGAAACGAAGGCAGAAGATCGCGACGCCACGACTAACACTACCTCTGTAGAAGAGGGCATCGTAGACGACACTGACGACACTATCCTTAATAGCGATATTGAGGATCTGCCCGGAAACGACGGAAATCAAGACATAGGTCTAGTGGAGATAATTACGGTGCCGACATCTAACCGCTTCGAAGTTCTTGCTGTTCAAGAAACAATAACAGAAGCTTCGCCGTCAACACCTACTACTAGATCTACTTCTACTTCACCACCATACCATGAGCAGATAGAGGGATACCGCCACCGACATAGTGTGATCCGCAACAAACGAGATGTAGTTGTGGTCGGTGATTCCATGATGAAACACATCGACGGAAGACATCTCTCCCGCAGCAAGAACGTGAAGTGCATGCGTCTCTTTCCCCGGTGCAAAAGTGAGAGACATCTTCACCTCTTCACCTTGCGAGTTACTCAAGCCAGGGGGAGAACTGATCATCCACGCTGGCACCAACAACATCTCTGAGGGTGCTGGTGAAGTTTGCCACCAAATCACAGACCTCGTCAAGTCTGTTGCTGCCGAGGGGTTTACCGTCTCAGTCTCTACGACCATCCATCGTAGATGGGAGAGTGAAGCGGACAAGAAGCGGGTTGATGAGATCAACTATCTGATGGACTTGGCAGCCAGCGAGAACAGATGGGGCCTCATCATCAACAATGATATCAGCGAGCAGCATCTCGGGCGTGATGGCGTTCACCTCAACAGAGCCGGTCAACGAATCTTGGCAGGCAACCTGAAACGCCTCATCAACAGTGCTGACCAACCGACAACACGAGGCCATGGCTGGACTCAACGGTCGTCCGATCAAGAAACAGGCAGTGAACCTGGAGCAAGGCGGCATCAAGCCATCTATCGAGAAAACCAGAGTCTTCATTCTGATGAGGGAAAAAGCAGCCCCGTAAAGTCCTACGCCGAATCTGTTTCTGGGAGATCTTTGGATTTCAGTGCAGTCGATCAGAGGTCACGACTGAAACCAGCCTTCAGACCATCCAAGGTGGACATGAAAGACTGGGCGAAATATCTTCAATTTGTAAGAAGGGTATTGAATTAAGTGAAAGTTTGACAAAATCAAATGATGATCCGAAAATTATAGTTGACGGTCGAAAATATAAGTTCCCTTGTGGGAACTGTGATAAGCCAGTCAAATGTAATCAACATGGCCTTCTGTGTTCTTATTGTAAAAAATGGTTTCACACTAATAGTCAAGCTATCACTTTTTCAGAGTACCGCAGGTTATATTATGAATGCCCTGATGAGAATTGGAATTGTTTAACATGTTGTCTGCCATCTTTTTGTGACTCATTATTTACTGACGATTGTTTAGAGAAAGAAAGCCAAAACGAGGATAGACTAAAAGAAAACTATTTTAAGGTAACGCGCGTTACACCTGAAAAGCAAGCGATAGCAAGAATAATTCAGCTAAACCTCAGAAATGAAAACACTTCTCTTTATCAAGAATTTGAAGAAAAGTTTAAAGTTAAAGGTCTTCATTTTTACACCTTAATGTGAGGTCTATTCTAAACAAGATATCGGAACTTAGAATTCTTTTTAAAAGAAAAAGGCTGTCTATTATTGCTTTCACTGAAACATGGTTAAACAATTCCATAAATGATGAAGAAATTGAAATAGACGGATATAAAATCATACGCAATGATCGATCCTCTGGCTCTGGAGGTGGTGTATGTTTCTATATCAGAAATGATATTGCATTTAATATTATGGATGCTATAAGTACTGGGGATACGGAATCCCTGTGGATAAATTTGCTTATACCAAGATCAAAACCAATTGTTGTTAGCGTTCTGTATCGACCTCCGAAAAACAATTTGTTTATCGAGAAATTGTCCAATATTCTTGATACATTAAAGAAGGATGACGAAATAATTCTTTTAGGAGACATGAATATTTGTCTTCTTCACAAATCGCCACTGGCTAAAAAAATATATTGACTTGTTGAGTCTTCATGGGTTTAGTCAACTCATTAAAGAGGCAACACGCGTTACACCTACATGTTCTTCTCTATTGGATCATGTTGGTTGTACCAAAGAAAATAAAATAAGTCAAAGTGGTGTCATTGATCTAGGTATTAGCGTCCATTCTTTTACTTTCTGTACACGGAAAAATATTAGACTGGCTATAGGTCATCACAGGACTAATGATATCAGATCCATGAAAAAATATACAGAAGAGTCTTTCAATCTTCAACTATCTGTTGTTGATTGGTCACGAATAACTGACTGTACAGATGTAAATGAGGCATGGTCAATATTTCAACATGTTTTTATCTCAAATTTGAATATGATAGCGCCACTGAAACGGATAAGAATAAAACAAAGATCAGAAACTTGGGTGACTAAAGATATTCTTTCCCTAATTCAAGAGAGAAATATAGTATACAAAAAATTGAGGAAAAGAGCAAAAGATGAGACGCTCTATAAAAGATACAGAGTATTAAGACATAATGGTCCAAAGAGAGGTGAAAAAGGCTAAACTCGATTACTTACAAAACAAGATAGAAGAAAATAAACAAGATTCGAAAAAAAATTGGCAGAATATAAAAAAAAAGCTTAGGATTGAAAAATAAGAAGCGAAAAGAACAAGAATCTGTCATTAAAATTGATGGGGAGTTATGTCATGATAAGATGGCATCGCTGATGAATTCAATTCTCATTTCACAAATGTGGCTGCCAAATTAGTAGACAAACTCCCCCCTTCCAAAGACTTTTTCAGCGCAGACAATGATTGTATTCGTGAGTTTTACGAAAGAAAAGGTGTACGTGAAAACAGCTTCGAGTTATTACCAATCAGTGAACAATTTGTTTTCAAAGAGTTACGTAAGTTGAATGTATCAAAAAGTACTGGGTTAGACTTGATTCCAGCTAAATTTCTAAAAGATGGTGCGAAGGTTTTATTTAAGCCTCTAAGTTACTTAATGAACCTATCTATCTTGACGAGTACTTTTCCAGAGGATATGAAAATAGCAAAAGTGACTCCACTTTATAAAAAGAAAGATAAAACTGATGTTAGCAACTATAGACCTATTAGTGTTTTAAGCGTAGCATCAAAGGTTCTAGAAAAATCGGTCTGTGTTCAAATTGAAAGATACTTCAAAGAAAATGATATAATTTATGAATTTCAATCTGGTTTTCGACATGATTATTCGACTGAAACATGTCTAATTCATTTGACTGATTATTTAAGGAGAGAAACTTCCCAAGGGCGCTTTGTTGGTATGGTGCTCCTTGATCTGCAAAAAGGCTTTTGATACAGTTAATCATTGCGTCTTATTGAAGAAGTTACAACTAATGGGTTTTGATAAGGCAAGTTTAGATTGGTTCAGATCCTACTTATCTAATCGACACCAAATAGTGGCCATTCATGATATTCGTTCCAAACTAATGCCTATAACATGCGGTGTTCCTCAGGGAAGCATTTTAGGCCCAATTCTATTTTCAAGTTATATAAATGATATGTGTATTTGTATAAAAGACTTCAAACTATTATATACGCAGATGACAGCGTACTACTCTATTCAAATCCTGATCCTAAATATATTGAGGAAAAGCTCAGTGAACAGCTGTCTACGTGTGTCGATTGGATGACTGATAATAAGCTTTCTTTACACTTGGAAAAAACAGAAAGCATTTTATTTTGTTCTAAAAGTAGTTCTAAAAAGTCATTTGAATTCAAAATGACACACAATAATCAAGCAATCAAGAGAAAAGAGTCTGTGAAGTATTTAGGCATTGAGTTGGCTAGCACAATTTCATTTTCATCTTTAGTAAAATCAGTTGTAAAAAAAGCAAATTCTCGTCTGAAATTTTTGTACAGATATCAAAGTTGTATGGATTTAAAAGCAAGACGTACACTCTGTTTTGCTCTTATTCAATGTTTATTTGACTATGCTAACCCTGCATGGTATAGTAACATAAACAAGTCAGATCAAAAGAGGTTGAAGATTATATAGAACAAAATGGTGAGATTTATCAACTGTTCTGGTCCAAGAACTCATGTTGGCTACAGCGAACTTTCTAAAGCTGGTTTTCTTGAAGTCGACCAAAGATCAAAACAACTCGTATTGCATCACGTGCATAAAATATATCATACTAGGTCGAATCATTATATTCGATCCAACTTCGATCTTGTTACTGACGTACATGATTATAATACAAGAAATAGCCGATTCAACTTTAACTTACCAGAAAGAGTAGGTAGTATTGGAAATTCGTTTTATTACAATGCCATAAAACATTGGAATTCCCTTCCCAATGGTGTAAAAGAAATAGGAAACTATGATCATTTTAAGAGGAAATTCAAGGAATACCTAATACTTGACAGTCAGAGAAGAGAAGTGAATGACATGTTATATGATTGAAATTTGTATTCTTCTGTCGGTTCATACTTTTTCATATTGTATATACTTATGTTTTCGTACGTTATAGAAATTCTACAAATTCATCATTATTTTCCTCTTCTTCCTCCTCCTCTTTTTCTTCTTCTCCTTCTTCTTTTTCTTCTTGTACTTAATATCATTTCTATCATCAGTTTAATGTTGTTATTATTATTATTATCTTTAATAAGTA